>CM070622.1:64438536-65038536 GCA_036346255.1 Ampelocalamus luodianensis | reverse complement strand
AGGTCAACGGGAAGCTTGCCCCTAGGTATGTTGGTCCGTTCAAGATTCCGGAACACCGTGGAGAAGTTGCTTATCAGTTGGAGCTACCGTAGTCGTTAGCAGGAGTGCATGATGTCTTTCATGTCTCGCAGTTGAAGAAGTGTCTTCGTGTGCCAAAAGAGCAAGCACTGTTGGAGTCGATTGACTTGAAGGAGGATCTTACTTACAAGGAGTAGCCAGTCAAGATTTTGGATATCGCAGAGCGCCACACAAGAAGCAAGACTGTTCGTTTTTGCAAGGTTCAGTGGAGCAACCACTCAGAAGGAGAAGCCATGTGGGAACGTGAAGAAGAGCTGAAAGCCCAGTTTCCTAGCCTTTTCTCTAGCTAGCCTGAATCTCGGGGTCGAGATTCCTTTAAGGGGGGGGAGGTTTGTAACATCCCAATTTTTTGAGTTTAAAAATCTTTTAATAGTTAGTAGGAAGAAAAGTCACCATTTGCTTTTATTTGAATTTAATTCAAAAGCTTAATATTGAAATTTACAATCAAAAACATTTAATGTGAATAATCCCAACACGAACAATAGCCAAAACTATTTTATTTGGGTTCTATGTGCTCAGATATATTTTCTAGATTTTTCTAGAATTTTTCTGAGTTCATTTGCTATTTTCTATTGCTTATGTGAATTTCTGGTATTTTCTAAAATAGAAAATCTATTTAAAATCTCAGAAATCCTCTAGGCCGAATTCCCAAAAACCCCGGCCCGTTCTCTCTCTTTCCAGCCCAACCTCGCGCAAGGCCCAGCTCGTCCGCGCGCGCGCCCCCTCCGACTGCTATGTGGACCCCACGTGTCAGTCTCTCCACCTTTTCTCTCTTTCCTTCCGAACGCCCCGCTCGTTCTCCACCGTGCGATAAAAAATGGACGGCTGGATGCACGTGTTGTAATCGGAGGTTCCGATCGTCCCTTTTGATTGTGAGCCGTTCGATCAAGGTTTATCGGCAAGATCTTGTTGGAGCCCGTGTGCACTCGCGCCTTCGTGCCGCTGACGTGTGGGCCCCACATGTTAGGTCTTCGTCTCCGAGTCGGCTTCGTCTCCGTGACGCGCCCGCTTTCGTCTGCAATTGCCGCCTTCTAGAAGCCATCTGACAACGGGACTTTCCTAACTAAAACCTTCCCGATTTCTTCACCAAACTCTATCTCCTTGCTGCTCGTACCCGTATCTACCCTCAGTCGGGATCAAAACCAACTCTATCTCCATTTTCGTTCAAGACCGAGAATATCCCAAATTGGGGATTTCTTATTTCGTGCCGCCCCGGTCCTATAAATAGGTCCCCGAGGTTCGCATTGGCGTCCGCACCCTAAACCCTCAAGCCACAGCACCCTGAGAGCCCTAGCGCCGCCGCAATCGAGCTTTTAGGGTTTCTCGCCGCCGGTCTTTTTCTCCGTTTTGCGCCGCCACCGCCGCTCTGCCCTCGTGGTCTGCACCGCCATGTTCAGCGTCACTAGGGCTACCTCCAGGAGCCTTCTTTTTCGTCGGAACCTCACCGGAGCCTTCGTCCGATGAAACCCGAAGCAGCTCCGCCGCTCAACCCTTGCCGCCGGCCGTCTCCGTCAACCTTGATCACCCGGAGTTGCACCAAGAGGTTCGCAATAGCGCCCTCTACACGCCGGTACCACTCACCGCCGGCGAAACCCCGCCGTTTGCCGTTGCCGTCGGGTCCTGAGCGCCGCCGCCCGTCGGTCTGACGTGTCACGCCACGTGGGTTGCCACCTTAGCGCCACGCCTGCGTATCATCCCGTGTGGCGCCGCGTCAGCATCCTCGTCAGCGCCACATGTGCGCCGCGTGGCTCAGTCCTCTGGTCCCCAAGTCCCGAGGCTCGGTAGACTTGGTCTACCATGAGCCGTGTCTCTGACGTGTGGGTCCCACCTGTCAGTCCGTTTTTGGCCCCGTCCGAACGTTCTCTGACGACGTCAGCGTTGCGCAATAATCTGATTTTTCTGTTAAGAAATAATTCAGAAATTCCAGAAAATCCAATTTAGGGTTTTTCTTTAGATTTCCAATCTTCCAGAGCTCATAACTTTTGCGTTCGAACTCTGATTGAGCCCATTCAAATTCCTAAATTTATCAAAATTTGAGATCTATTTATCTGAGATTTTTATTTAATTTTTGGATCTTGTTTTGCTTCTGTTATTTATTTGTTTTGTTTATTTATTTCGTTTGCGAGTAGACGTAGATTCGTCGGGAAATTTTGGAGAAGAAGGAGCACCCCAAGATCAAGACCAGTACATAGACCTTTTCCAAGGCAAGTCATACCTTTGATTATCTTGAACCTAGTTTTCATACTACTTTGTTTCAAGTATTGCATTCTATTTTAATTATTTATTTAAATGCTTTTGGGTATAGTTATGATCCAATTTGTTAACGCACCTTGGCCTTGTATGTCATATTTCCTTGTCACCCTAGATTGGGTTATTAGTTGGTAATATCATAGCACCAACATGGGATGGTTAGATGCGAGTACAATTGCTTAGCCATGCTACGAGTCTCACATCTCATGTAAGTTGCAAATATTAAATTTGACTAAGTGACTATGGAATTTTGTGTAGAACTGTGTGCTATGTGTTATTACTTTGTGATAGCATGTGTTATACTAAAACCAACTGGGTGGGAAAGGATTTAGACTGAGGCAAGTGGTGGATACTTTGTGATATGGTGGACTTTGTGAACGGGCTTGAAAATCTTTATAACTTAGTTAGAAAATGGAAGTCTTGCCTTGGTCAATTAAGGACTTAACTTTGTGCGCCATTGAACTGAGCCTTACTGTACGACCACATGCCTGATGGGACGGGCCTAACTTAGTAAGTTATGGATTCCCGGCATTGACGTTCAGGTGGATAGGTTAGGCTTTGTGACAGGGTGGAGGTGTTACTTCTTGGTAGTTGCATCGCGGGACGATTCGTCGCTTCCCTATCCAGCAATGTGTGTTAGACTAGTATTCTCTGTGAGCTGGTCTAACGGGAAAGCACATTGGGGATGTCAATGTTTGAGATGAAGTTTTTGAACTGTTTTGTTACGATTAGTGCTTTCTACACTAGTTGTATCTTGTGGGTAAAGTGTACAACCTCTGCAGAGTGTTAAAATCAATCTCTGCAGAGTGTTAAAATCAACCTCTGCAAAGTGTACATTGCATTATGTGGTATGATTTGCGAGTACGGTTGTGTACTCACGCTTATTGTAAAACTTGCGCCCAAACCTACAGAAGTGGAGGAGTCTATGCCTGCTCTCGAGGAGGAGTTCGCCGAAGGTTGCTGATCGTTAGGGTTTGGATCCCAGTCGGTTGCTTGTGGTGAATTGATGGGATCTACGCTGAAGTTATCTCTGTTCCGCTGCTGTTCTTTTCTCTATTAGCCCTGCGTGGCTTAATAAGTGTAAACTCGACCATAAGGTCAAAACCCTTATTTGTTATTCAAACTAATCGTTTACTTTATTTATCATTTGTGTGGATCGATATTTACCTATGTTGACCCTGTGTGCACTAGCGTGATCCTGGACTAGTGCAGTATACATAGAGGGTTCCAGAATCATAATTTTGGGTCCTGACAGGCGCTAGGGCAGGGGGTCTATTGTAACACCCTGGCTATTCGGAAGCCAAGATATCACCTAAATCGTCTAACATACATCCATAATGCGGAAGAATTTGAATAATATCAACTAATGATATAAAGAAATCACTATTTAATAGAACCATGGCATGACAATAGTCTGAATTCAAGCAAGTGTAATGAAGGAGGATCAAGGACCACAAGCAATACATAATCAATCATAACATGGAGAAGGTATCCTTCCTTCACCATTTAAATTTATTTATTACAGTTCATCTCTTAACGAATGAAATATAGAAACCAAATCATATTGTTGAACTTGATTATGGTAAAATGCATGATTAGTGCGTGTCTACTCCCTCCCGATAGAGCCAGCATCAATGATCACCTAAAATAAAACAAACAAAGCAAGAATGAGTCCGTGACTCAGCAAGTACAGTGAATAAATGAACATACCACAAATACGAACAAGACCTTATCATTAAAGAATGCGATCATACCCCGAATGAGTATATGGATGAATAAAATGAATGAATTTAATGAAAAGAATGGACTGCACACATGCTTATACCGGTATAGCTAGTGACACACCCGTCGGTGTACACTTAAGCCCGTATTTAACCAAAATACGGGGATCCCAATCCCGTATGAAGAATGTTTCATACGGGTGTCCAAAACTGCCCACATTGGACTGGTGGGTCTTACGTGCCCATACTGGAATTGATGGGTCTTATAGTCCACTCCCGTGGAAGGCACATGAAACAGGATGCATGAACTGAAGAATAAATTATGAAAGACATCATATATATACTCATGTATATAACACATAAGAAAAAGACATAAACTTTGAATATCCTCGTGGATATCAGAAAAACACAATACAGTCATCAAGCATGCATCATACTCCAAACATATGAACATCAAAGTACTTGCCTTCCGCGAAGCGCTGCGGTAGTAGGTAAAGAAGATGTCTCTAAACCGAAGCCTCTCTGCCTACAGAAGTAAGTACTCGAAATAAATACAACATATAACGGAGCGCTTCCATTAACGTTCTACAACGCCTTCCCGACAACCCACAATTAACTAGTTAGTTCTAATCTGAAAATAGACTACTCCGGCACAGCCCGAAACTGGACAGCAGAACGGTAAAAATCATATCTATTGGTCTGGAACTCGGAATGAGGTGAGACCAATTTCTATGGATTCTTAACTGACATATCAACAATACTCTAGTTGACAAGGTAACCCAATTCGGCCAATTTAATTTACTGACAGATAACTGAAACAGCAGAACAGAATCTGTCTACACAAATAAGACAGCAGTATTAAAACGGTCATAACTTTTAATCTACAACTCTGAATTGAGCGTTCTTTAACAATATCAAAAGCTAAGACCAAGGCATACAATAACCTAGTTGGGTGAAATCCCTGAATTTTAAATTAACACAAACATATTTTAAAAGACAACTTGACAGTTTATTCTCGTCAGGATTCTGGACAGCATAGATGAAAACTACCGTAACTTTTGATCCGCACGTCGGAATTCAGTGTTCTTGGCGGCCACCGAAAGCTAAGAACAAAACCTACGTAACTCTAGGAGATCAAAATCCCTAATTCGGCCTCTAAGCATACGAAACAGGCCGCGCAAGAAACTGGACAGAATTGAATCTACTGCGGACAGAACTTATCCAATCAAACTAATCCAATTTCACATCTAAACATCATCAAAACAGCGGGGAAACGAATTGATACCCTTGGAGATGCGTGTTACGCAGATCAAACCCTGTGAGGACAACCTCTCCTCTTCTCCTTCTTCCTTCCTCTTCCTTATGGTAGGCCAATTTGCAGGGGAAACACTGGAGATAGCAGCGACGGCCAAGGGTGCGATTCTTGAGCAGATGGGTGCTGTGCAGGGCGGCGGCACTGTAGCGATGCGAATATCTGTAGCAAATTAGGGTTTGTGGCTTAATCCCCTCCTTTCTTGCCTTCAAGTGGGCTATCAACCCTGCATGGGCCATGGGCCTCTAAGGCCGACTCTTTCCTCTGCGACTGTGGGTTGGCGGCCCAAAACTCTCTCAAAAAAAATCTGAATTTTGAACTTATTTCCATCTCTAAACTTTGTTGCATTCGCTATTGAATAAAATTCCCTCTCCCGAGTAATGTTCTCTCTAATTGATATTCGGGGTATTACATCTGTCGAGTCCTGATATTTATAGGGGTGGCATATCACAGACGGTTCATAATAAGAACCGTCTGTGATAGTGCCTCATCACAGACGGTTCTTATTACCAACCGCCTGTGATACTTCACAGACGGTTGGTAGAAGGAGCCATCTGTGATGAGGCACTATCACAGACAGTTCCAAAGGGAACTGTCTGTATAAGTTCAACACAGAGTCCTCATCACAGACGGTTCTTATTATGAACCGTCTGTGAAGTATCACAGACGGTTGGTAGAAGGAGCCATCTGTGATGAGGCACTATCACAGACGGTTCTTATTATGAACCGTCTGTGAAGTATCACAGATGGTTGGTAATGAGAACCATCTGTGATGAGGCACTATCACAGACGGTTCCAAAGGGAACCGTCTGTATAAGTTTAACACAGACGGCTCCTTTGGAACCGTCTGCGATGAGGCGTCCAGTATGACCTGTTTTGTAGTAGTGTTTCCACCACCATGCACTGTTGCCACCATCATCACTTTGCTTGACCATAGCATAGTTGCCTTCTCTGCCTCGTAACTCACCAGAACACGATAGTACATGCGCAGTAGCAGCAACTTATTGGGCTCCTGGCACCTATGCAATGTTGAGATGGCAAAGGCAAAGCCGAGTAGCGGTGGGCTTCCGGCGAAGGTTGGTGTTGGCGAGATGGCCAACAGAGACAATGGTAGTAGGTTTTTGGGGAGCTAGGGAGGACACATGGGGAAGAGAAGGGGAGAGGTAGGGGAGGAAGTAAGAGAGAGAGGAGAGAGGTGTTGGCGCCAGAGGCAATGACCAGCCGTTCGAGGAGAATGGGGGTGGCACAACAAAAGAAGAAAGGACGGCTGGGGTAAACAAGAAGCTTGCCATGGCCGATGAGACAAGTGGATGAGGAAGAAGGTGAGGATGAATGAGAGGGGCTAAATGGTCCACAGTGCCAAAGTATGAAAGATACAATATTTGGAGAAGCAAATAATCGATTACAACATTTGGAGTGGCAAATACTCAAATTTCTTACCTAAAAATACTCAATTTTCTCAAATACAGAAGGGATGTAACTTGTGAATGACATAGTAAGTTCAAATATTTGCCTAGCTAATTAAATTTTATTAAGACCTAAGTTACACCACCCGTTAAATTTCATGATGTAGCTAGACTTAATGCAATTTATCACATGTGAACAAAAAAAATCACAAGTTTTTACAAGAGATATTATTCGTTACAATAACGCTTTAATTTGGAACCGCAGGAAACATAATCAAAAGGTTAGGTAAATAAAACTACTATTCTTGGAGATTATAAAAAAATCATAAATAACGTTCATTCAACCATTTGGCATGGGCGAATGCCAATGCATGCATGCGTAGGTAACATCATGTAGTGTTTAATGCAAACATAGTCCAAATAGTATTCTTCATAAATCCTAGAAAAGCCCAGAGGACTACTCATGCATGGCGGAAGGTGGGAAACTTAGTACAATTTTGCTAGTCTAAGCGGGAGGAGACCAACTTATAAGGTGGGGTTGGTCTTACCTAGTTGAAATAAGCAAAAGAAGACTACACGAGCGTGTGCTAGCCTCACCATGTGATGAGTCGTGCTATGCCCGATCTTTTAGTGAATTTGATAACTATGATTTGTGGAGATGAGTTTGACAATTCAGGCTACCAACCGAATTGACTAGATCACCAAGCAATCGCTAAACCACTACTCCTCATCCTGAAGTGGTATAGGGGCCGATTACCAGAGCACGAGCATGACAGTTGAATTATTAGGTGAACTCTTTCCTAGGGGTGAATACTTTCTTAATGGAGCATGTGCTACTACCTAAAGCAAGTGATCTTATTTTACTTAGGAATCATGGAGAGAAGGAGCCAACTCACGACAAGGGAAATAACAAGGACTTCACCTAATTTGGCCACCTCCTCCAATTCGGCTGCATTCAAGTCTACTTCATTAGGCTGATCAATTTTGGCTCATTATCCACGGTACTGTGACATCTTTATTTTGGGCCATGGGCCTTATATTGGTTGGGCCCAAGGGGAAGGCACCACCCTAGTTTGGCCTCCCACTTGGCCGTCGACCTCATGGCCGCCGTCCTCTCCTCCCTCATATAGGCGTCACATCCCTTTCTTTTTCGGTTTAGGTTTTGTTTAGATTCTTTCCACCATTTGTGAAACTCGTCAATTACTCTTGTGTTGGCTAGACCAATAGTATTGATTTATAGAACTTCACCTTTGAGATCTTCATAATATATCCGCAGTTCAGATTGCTTTTATCATTGTTCTTGCTTGTTCTTCGATTGCTTGCAGGGATTGAACCTTGTGTTTAGGTCAACCACGTCTTGGCACGGTTGATAACAACTTAGAGTGTGGTTTAGCGATTGCTTGGTGATCCAGTCAATTCAGTCGGTAGCCTGAATCATCAATTTAGTTGGTAGCCTGAATTGTCAAAGTCGTCTCCACAAATTGTAGTTATCAAATTCATCGAAAGATCAGGCATAGCGTGACTCATCAATTGGTATCAGAGCCTATATTGATCGGTGAGAATTTCCAGCTCTCTAGTAGTAGATTTGTTTGTTTTTCCCTAGTGTCCAGAAAATTGCCAAAAAAAAAAATTGCGCCCAACATACCCTGACCAAACCATCTTGAGCCTTGCAATTTTTCTTTTTGGTTTGCATCTTTGAATTGCACGTTGTCCGTCGTATCTATTTGCTCGTTTTAGTGTCTAGATTTGCTCAAAGTGGTTGCTCTAGGGTTCCTACCGCACAACCCCCCTTGTTAGCTTGCGACCACCATCTGTTCTTGCCGTGCGCCCATCACCAACCACCACAGTCATCTGATCTTGCCATGCTAAACCAAGCCGCTGTTCACCTTGTCACCTCTCAGTTGTTAGTGCTGCAAGGAAAAGAGCCACCGGTTTCTAGGATTTGGATGTTTTCGTCGCAAGAAAGAAAAGAAGGGAAAGGAGTTGGTGTAAAACCCCGAATGTTTCTAAGGAAGGAGAGTAAACAAAAAAAAGTTTTTCTGTAGTACTCCAACTTATTCTAATGAAGGAAGCAGTGAAAAGAGAAATTAGACTTTAGACGAGGGAAAATCTGCAATTCTTTGGCAACCTGGGCTTCGGGCTTTGGCCCAGGAGGCCCATGAGGGGCCGGCCACTAATAAAAGCAGGGGAAAACCCTAGCCCACCAATGTAGCACGTATTGCTACAGTGTTCTGCCATCGCTACAGTGCTGCTACAGTACACGCCCTCCTCCTTGCACTCCGTTGCTCCCTCGTGGTGGTGCTCTCCCATTGCTGTCGGCCAAGGAGAAAGGTGGAGGGAGAGAGGAGAAGAAGAGGAGATGAGCATCTAGCGGGGGAATTCAGCGGGCACGCGTGTCTCCAAGGGTAACGATTGCCGGTTGTTGTTGTTTGATTAGTCGTAGAAGTGAAACCGATTAGTTTTGATTGGATCAAAGTCCGTCTGCAGTAGTTTCGATTCTGTCCAGTGTGTTGCGGGGGCTGTTTAGACATCTTAGAGGCCAAATTAGAAGTTTTTATCTCCTAGAGTTATTTATATAATGTTCTTATCTTTCGGTGGCCGCCAAGAACACCTAATTCCGACATACGGATCAAAAGTTATGATCGTTTTAGTTTCTGCTGTCCAGAATTCTGACGAGAACTACCTTTCAAGTTGTCACCTAAAATATGTTTATGTTATTGGACGAATCAGAGTTTTCTCCCAACTAGGTTATTGTATATAATTTCATAACCTTTTCAGATTGGTAAAGAACACTCTAATCGGAGTTACGGAACCAAAGTTATGACCTGTTCTTTGCAGCTGTGTTTCTGGGTTAGGCAGAATCTGTTCTGTAACTTTATCTGCCGGTTGCTAAATTAATTTGGCCGAATCGGGAGATCTCGTCAACTAGAGTATTGTAGATATGTCAGTTAAGAATCCATAGAAATTGGTCTCACCTCATTTCGAGTTCCAGATCAATAGATATGATTTTTACCGTGCTGCTGTCCAGTTTTGGGTTGTGCCTGAGTAGTCAGTTTTCAGATTAGAGTTTCTAATTGAATCTTGAGTCACCGGAGAAGCGTTGTAGAAAGGTGTCGAGAAGTGTCGTGTGCAATGTGTTCTTATTTCAGTTGTTCATTTGTTTAGGCGGTGAAGCTTCGGGTTTAGGAGTACCACCTTTGCCTACTACCGCGTCGCACAGCAGAAGGCAAGTACATTGACGTTTGTATGAATTATGTATGTTAGATGCTTGATGTTCATACTGTATTTTCATTTGATACGTGAGAAGTTCCGATGATTATGTTTCCTCCGTATGTGAAATTCATATGTTCAAAGATGATGCTAGTCGTTGTTCATAAATACATTCATGCATCCATGTTCAAGTTCCGTCCACAGGAGTGGAACTCCACGGGAGTGGAGTCTAAAGTTGCATCCATGTTCATGTTCCGTCCATGGGGGTGGAGCTCCATGGGAGTGGAGTCTAAAGTCCCATCAATTCCAGTATGGGTATGTGAGCCCCACCATTCCAATGTGGACAGTTTGGACACCCGTATGAAACGTTCTTCATACAATATTTTGGATCCCCGTATTTCGATAAATACGGGCTTCAGTGAACACCGACGGGTGTGTCACTAGCTATACCGGTATAAGCATGTGTGCAGTCCATCCTTTGATTATATTCATTCATTTCATGCATTCCTAAATAACCGTTCGTGGTATGTTAAGAAATTGTGAAGAGGTTGTCTTGTCCATATTGGTTGTATGTTAATCTAATTCATGTACTTGCTGAGTCCTGGACTCACTCTTGCTTTGTTTATTTGTTTTTAGGTAATCGTTGATGAAGTTTCTCTTGGGAGGGAGTAGACACGCACTGCCAAATATTTCACCTTATACTAGATTCAATAAAAGAATTGTTATTGTCTTTCATTCGTAATTGTTGGATTGTAATAGGTAAACTTAGACATGGATGGTAACTTCCTTTCGTCGAGTTTGTTTAAATAGTTGTTTATATTCATTGATCATTCGTTGATACGATTTCTTAGTGGATCCAGTATTACATTCCTGTTTATGTTCCAACTGATGTTGGTCTGTTTAGCTTAGTTGATGAATTATTGACGCAATAATTCCATTGTATGATATCATGTTAGGTCTTTAGGTAGCATTTTGGCTTTCGAATAGCCAGGGTGTTACAGTTGGTATCAGAGCGGGCTTTAGGTCCGTGGTGAATAAGTTAGCAACTTAGGTAGCTGAACTTGCTAAAAAAATTTAATGGTTAATTAACCTAAAACTTGACACACTAGTGCACAGTAGGAGGGGATGGTTCAAGCAATGCGTTTCCGTTGCCGTTATGTTGCCTTGTTACTCAATGATATGATATGATCTTCTATACCTATGAAATTATTCTGTGATTGTTATGAGATGATATTCTATATTCATAGTTGATTATTGGCTATGGGTGATGTTGAGAGGTTGAGGTCGTGTCCCTGGGTTTTACCAGGCTACACCACCGTTCGTGGTAAAAGAATGGAGTAGTATCTACCCCGAATACCATTGTTGTGGGTGTTGAGGGTGAGTTTCTTTAGAAAAGTTATTCTCTTCCTTGATCTTGATTTTGGCCAATTCTGGTAATAGTTGCGGTTGATGAAGTTTTCTTGAGTTAGTGTTTTACATTCCTTCTGATGAGTTTTCATTGGACTTTCTTGGTTCCATAAATCGACTACTTGTTCTCTTTACCGCTGGTCTAATGTTGTTTCTTGGGAACGTTGGTTATCTGCAAGATTTATCTTTTCTTGGGAGTTCTGCTCTTCTTATTGGAAATGTGATTCATTTATTTGCTTGGTATTCTGGATACTGTAAGTTTTCAATTGCAAGTTCTTTATCATGTGAAAGTTTTGGCTTTATGTATTTCTTTTGGATTATTTCGAGTGTTGAAATTTAATACCTCTTTTTCTGAAGGATTGTGTTAAAATCCTTAAGTGATGTCTTGTCATGCTTAAGTAAGATGTGTTAATTAAATGAATTAATCGTTATGGTATGAGTTATCAGATTTGGGTTATTAGCTTTGTGCAAGCAGTTTATTCTTAACTGGTATCCATGGAGGTGAATTTCTTATTGTGAAATGTCGTTATATTTGGTACATGATGAATTTTAGATAAGAGTATATCCATAACTGTTCAAGAACCTATTGTTGTTAAGAAGTGTAGAAAATGTAGATGTAGCGGGTTGATCTTTACGATCGAGTAATCTGATAAATTTGTTAGATGAGTTGGAATCTAGGCCCTCTTTCGGTTATTCTAACCGCTAGTGATGGTAAAGTTTAGGGTGTGTTCGGATGTTGCCTTGATAAATATTCATCTTGAATCTGTCTTCTATTTGGATATTGATGATCTTATTCGAATGATAGCTTTACCTAATTCTTGCCATGCTAAAAATTATTGATACATGTTTAAATGACTAGATGAGCGATGATGTATCGCCTTGTGAAACCTTGTCTTATGTATCCTATATTATCGAAGTTAAAGACATTTCATTCTAATTTCTGAACATAAGGTAGAATGTTGAATCTATCCTCATAACTATTGTTGAGTTTGCAATCAGAGGTAGGATTATGATTGTGCCATGTGTGGTTAGAGAGCATTTAGTGTGTACTATCTTAGCGTCGAGTGTCAGTAAGAGTCAAATGGATGAAATCTAATAAGAGATTTTTTTTTGTTGGTGTACATTTGTGAGATTGTCATGTTCTAGTATCATCTTATTGAAAGAGTTTTGTTTTAATTATGAGGTTTTTGCACTAGGCTTTCCCTAGATCAAGTATATGCAATCTTATTTAGATTTTAGAGATATGATGAGGTAATTCATTGTGTTTCTTTTCAAAAGTTCATGAAGTGATAAGAGGTTACGATGATTCTTGCTAATAGCATATTATTTCGTTGATTAGTGTGATTGTCAGACTGTGGCTGTGATGATAACGTTGAATGATTTATAAGTAAAAGAAATTGATCATTTGCATGATATTGTTTTAGTGAAAGTGTTTCGAGTTTTGTATTTGTTATCTTTTGGACCTCATGAGTTATGTGGTAATTGAGTCTGTTTCGAGCAAAGTGACGTGTTGAAAGATTTTATTGGTTCTTAAGTGGTTCCTGTGATTTGGTCTTAAGAGTTTATCTTGTTTAAGCTGGCAAAGTGATGTAGTAATCACAAAGAAAAAATAATAATTTTTCTTGTTAAAGGAAGGAGTGAAGTAAAAGTATTTGAGATTTAAGTCACATTTCGCAACTTGTAGTTTATTTGAGTGTGCTTAAACCTTATGCATTTGTTCCATAAGAGTTTACCAATTTTCAAAAGGGCAATACCTTCTTCTCATTGATGGTTTGGTTTTTGCTTACAGTAGGACTTGAGCCTTCATCTGTTGACTTCCTCTTATGTTTTCCGAGTCCTTTGCCTAAGCGACTTTTTCCCTTGGTAATGTGTTTACTTCGGGCAGTAAATGTCTTCTTTTGCCTTTTCTTTTGAGGAAGGATCTATCGATTTGTTTCACAGGAGTCTTTCGAAGTGTTTATTAAATGTGGTTGAGAAACCTTGGGTTGTAAGTTATTCGAGGAGCATTGGAGGATGAACTGATTTCGTGTATAATTCTTGGAGAGAATTTTATTTATGCAAAATGTTTGCCTTTGAGGCTAAACTGATTGCATTATTGCAACCATTAGAACCTATGGAGATTTGTGATCCAAGATCCTTTGTTCAATTCGGGTGGAACATTAGAATTTTCGAAAGGATGGGAATCTTGATCAATGTATTAGAGTGTCGCGATTGACTACCTTGCATGGTTGTGCAGATGAAATATGATGGTGTTGTAATGAGAGTAATATTAGCGGAGTAATCTGATCGTTAAAGCGATTAATGAGATAGCCGAGATTGTTGGATTATTGTTAGAAATGACTTGGATGTAGTAAGTAACTCTCTAAGAGCTTGAATCTTTATAAAGATAATTGGGTTGAGGAAATATTTTCGTGTTGATGTTAATGCGCGAGTATGTTTGGATTGTGATAATTTTAGAGATATAATCTGTGGTTTCCCCTATCTTCTATATGAGAAGTTCATTGTAGAAGTCTTGGAGTTTAAATTTGGACTTCGCATTTTATGCTAGGACCTTAGGTCGCCCAATAATTATGTGTAGAGGAAGTAGATTAAGGGTGGATTCCGAGTAGTGGGATGATCATTGATAGAACCATTTTGATGAAGTATATGAATGTGTGTGCCGAGGATTGTGAGTTGTTTATTCTGAAAAGATTGAGGTGATGTGGTTGTTTGAGAGGGCTATTTTGAGATGTATTGGGAGTCATCTGTCAAAGTATTTCCATCGGTACAAAAGTTGGCTAGAGTATGTTTAGTCGAATCAATAGAGTCTCTCCACAAATGTGTGGATGATGTATTTCGGATTAAGCCTAACTTGAGGAGGTTAAATTAAGAGGATTGAGCTCGTGTGGTATGCGATGAGTTCGAATCCCAAGGTTTGAGATAAATTTTATTCCTAAACGAGAAACTGAGAAAAAGGACGTTTTCTCGAGTAGTGAAGCATTTTCTTGATTCTCGTTTGATTTGTGTGTTGTTGACTGATGTCTTCCGCAATTTGAGTTGGCGCTGTGTTGACATGTGTGATTCTTTCGGTTCAGAAAGAATAAAAGAAATTTTTTGATTTGGGCATTCAAGTGATTTCTCCTTTGGATTTCGTGACGTTTATTCACAAACTGCCACTTGGAAGGTGGAAAGGTTTTTCGTGATGAAATTCTGATTTCTGGGTTTGACTCTTTAGTACCGAGCTGGTAACATATAGTTGCGATGTGAATCTTTCATTTTTAGATGCGTTTTGTCGGTAAAAGAGTTTGCTTAAAGAGAGCTCTGTTGTGTGTTTCTGGTTAAAGGAGATGATCCTTGTTTCAGTGAAGAGTTCGATTGAGAGGTGGAATAAGAGATCCATGTTCTATGTGCATGTTGTGTGGTTCGGTATCAATCGGAAGGTTAGCAAAGGTACATTGGGTTGTTTTCGTTAGCTACGGGAATTCGAAAGTTGGTGTATCGCAAAGACCGTCTCGGGTCCATACGCGGTGTACGCAACATTTGGTATGTTTGGTGCCGAGTGAGTACCTATGAGAACTAGAGTTTGAATATTCGTTAACGTCGTGGACTATCGAGTAGGATCTTACCTTCGATTCTCTTCCGATGAGTGTACCTGGAAATGTGGGGATGCGTGTTAAGACAGACATCATTCTACGTCTTTGTGTTGTGGTCTCATCAGTCCGAGAGAGAGGTCACTTGGAAGCTAGAGTCTCGCATGCGCGAGCAATACCCGGATATGTTCATGTCTGGTACGTGTTAATCGTTGTTAATTTCCAAACGCCGTTTTCTTTCGGGTAGATCGGTGAGCAGATTCGGGGTCGAATCCTATTAAGGGGGGTAGAATGTAATACCCCGAATATTTCTAAGGAAGGAGAGTAAACAAAAAAAAGTTTTTCTGTAGTACTCCAAATTATTCTAATGAAGGAAGCAGTGAAAAGAGAAATTAGACTTTAGAAGAGGGAAAATCTGCAATTCTTTGGCAACCTGGGCTTCGGGCTTTGGCCCAGGAGGCCCATGAGGGGCCGACCACTAATAAAAGGAGGGGAAAACCCTAGCCCACCACTGTAGCATGTATTGCTACAGTGTTCCGCTGCCGCTACAGTGCTGCTATAGTACACGCCCTCCTCTTGCACTCTGTTGCTCCCTCGTGGTGGTGCTCTCCCATTGCTGTTGGCCAAGGAGAAAGGTGGAGGGAGAGAGGAGAAGAAGAGGAGATGAGCATCTAGCGGGGGAATTCAGCGGGCACGCGTGTCTCCAAGGGTAACGATTGCCGGTTGTTGTTGTTTGATTAGTCGTAGAAGTGAAACCGATTAGTTTTGATTGGATCAAAGTCTGTCTGCAGTAGTTTTGATTCTGTGCAGTGTGTTGCGGGGGCTGTTTAGACATCTTCGATGCCGAATTAGAAGTTTTGATATCCTAGAGTTATTTAGATAATGTTCTTATCTTTCGGTGGCCGCCAAGAACACCTAATTCCGACATACGGATCAAAAGTTATGATCGTTTTAGTTTCTGCTGTCCAGAATTCTGACGAGAACTACCTTTCAAGTTGTCTCCTAAAATATGTTCATGTTATTGGACGAATCAGAGTTTTCTCCCAACTAGGTTATTGTAGATAATTTCATAACCTTTTCATATTGGTAAAGAACACTCTAATCGGAGTTACGGAACCAAAGTTATGACCTGTTCTTTGCAGCTGTGTTTCTGGGTTAGGCAGAATCTGTTCTGTAACTTTATCTGCCGGTTGCTAAATTAATTTGGCCGAATCGGGAGATCTCGTCAACTAGAGTATTGTAGATATGTCAGTTAAGAATCCATAGAAGTTGGTCTCACCTCATTCTGAGTTCCAGATCAATAGATATAATTTTTACCGTGCTGCTGTCCAGTTTCGGGTTGTGCCTGAGTAGTCAGTTTTCAGATTAGAGTTTCTAATTGAATCTTGAGTCACCGGAGAAGTGTTGTAGAACGGTGTCGAGAAGTGTCGTGTGCAATGTGTTCTTATTTCAGTTGTTTATTTGTTTAGGCGGTGAAGCTTCGGGTTTAGGAGTACGTTGACGTTTGTATGAATTATGTATGTTAGATGCTTGATATTCGTACTGTATTTTCATTTGATACGTGAGAAGTTCCGATGATTATGTTTCCTCTGTATGTGAAATTCATATGTTCAAAGATGATGCTAGTCGTTGTTCATAAATACATTCATGCATCCATGTTCAAGTTCCGTCCACAGGAGTGGAACTCCACGGGAGTGGAGTCTAAAGTTGCTTCCATGTTCATGTTCCGTCCACGGGAGTGGAGTCTAAAGTCCCATCAATTCCAGTATGGGCATGTGAGCCCCACCATTCCAATGTGGGCAGTTTGGACACCCGTATGAAACGTTCTTCATACGGTATTTTGGATCCCCGTATTTCGATAAATACGGGCTTAAGTGAATACCGACGGGTGTGTCACTAGCTATACCGGTATAAGCATGTGTGCAGTCCATCATTTGATTATATTCATTCATTTCATGCATTCCTAAATAACCGTTCGTGGTATGTTAAGAAATTGTGAAGAGGTTGTCTTGTCCATATTGGTTGTATGTTAATCTAATTCATGTACTTGCTGAGTCCTGGACTCACTCTTGCTTTGTTTATTTGTTTTTAGGTGATCGTTGATGAAGTTTCTCTTGGGAGGGAGTAGACACGCACTGCCAAATATTTCACCTTATACTAGATTCAATAAAAGAATTGTTATTGTCTTTCATTCGTAATTGTTGGATTGTAATAGGTAAACTTAGACATGGATGGTAACTTCCTTTCGTGGAGTTTGTTTAAATAGTTGTTTATGTTCATTGATCATTCGTTGATACGATTTCTTAGTGGATCCAGTATTACATTCCTATTTATGTTCCAACTGATGTTGGTCTGTTTAGCTTAGTTGATGAATTATTGACGCAGTTATTCCATTGTATGATATCATGTTAGGTCTTTAGGTAGCATTTTGGCTTCCGAATAACTAGGGTGTTACAGTTGGTTTTGTATTAAAAAAGAGAAGAAAAAAAGAGACCCACGTAGAATCCAAGATAAGGCTCCCTCCCCTTCCAATTTTAAATCCGTGTTGGCCCCTTCCAAATTCGAGTCGGCCCCCCTTCCAAATTTAAATATGAGTCGGCCTGTTCCAAATCCGAGTCGGATGTACCATTTTCCTTGCAATCGCTTTACTCATCACTTGTGTCACGCTTATCATGAACCAACCACTGGTTGCACTACCTGTTTGCATTGGTAAGAATTTGCAAGAGATTGGTAAGAGCTTGAGCGCGTGTGACTTGTAACCTCTAGAACCTAGTAGTTGATAGGGAATTTTATACACTTGTGTATTTTTCTTGTTGATACTAATAATGGCAGGTTTAGGATCATAAGAGGAGAATAGCAAGCCCATCGTTGAGGAGGATTCACCTCTCATGCCGCGCATGAGGGGGATCATGCAACACTTTGAACGCTTGCTCAATCGATAGACCAATATCACCCATGAGGCGTTGGACCAGATCAACAACAATCTCGCAGTGCTCCGCACACGTGTTGAGCACCTCGAGCTTTGGCCAGCTCTTGACGTAGCCGTGGCCAACCTTGGGCCGAGGGTGGACGTTATCCCTGCCTACCGTCCTCTACCTGTTGCTCGCTCTTGGGTAGATGAGGTGGAAGGGGAAGACGCGAACAACTACACTGTTGATACAGAATCAAATGGATTCAATATTCACAATGATCGTGACCATCGTTGGCTTCGTCGCAATCAACAAGGTATGGGAAGAAATCAGCGAGAGGTACGTGATGATCCACTAGCTAAAATCAAGTTTACAATGCTTTCTTTTGCTAAAAAATATGATCCTAATTCATACCCCACTTGGGAGTTAGCAGTAGACAAAAAATTTGCATACTATGAGTTTCCTGAAAATAGAAAGATTAGGGCTGCTATTAGTGAGTTCACTGACTTTGCATCAATTTGGTGGAAAGAGGCTTGTAGGAATGAAAATAATATACCTAGAACTTGGGATGCTATGAAATGAATGATGAGAGCTAGATTCATTCCTTATTATTATGCACGTGATTTTTTAAATAAATTGCAACGCTCAAGACAAGGTAGTAAATCTGTTGAGGACTATTACCAAGAATTGCAAATTGATTTATTGCATTGTTGATTAGAAGAAAATAAATATGCTAAGATGGCTAGATTTCTAGGGGGACTTAACCGTGAAATTTAGGACATTTTTTATTATCAAGAATACAACTCTATCAATCGTTTGTTTCATCTTGCTTGTAAAGCTGAAAAGGAAGTATAGGAACGACAATCAAGGACAAGAGGCAATTTTAGAGGTTTTTATGTAGGTTAGCCAAACCTGCTGCAAAACAGGGCGCCTTACTCCACTACCGACTGTGATACCCCGTCCTCAAGCTGTGGGCGCCCCGCTACCTCCACTACTCCCTCATGTGTTCCCGATGCAAGCAAGTCCACAACGGTGCCAGCTGGAACAAAAAGTGCTTCTTTAGTAGCTTCCATAGGGAGATCAAGAGATGTGCAATGTCATCGTTGCAAAGGATTTGGACATACGATGCGTGATTGTCCAAGTCAGCGAGCTCTAATTGTGAAAGATAATGGTGAGTACACTTCAACTAGTGATATTGAAGAAGAATATAACTTGGTTGCAACTAACCCTACAGGTGATGAGCATGATACTAACCATGAAAAAGAGGACCATTTGGACGCTGAAATTTTTGACAAATATTTAAGCATCATTGTCAAGCGAGTGCTAAGCGCTCAAATGGAGCGTGCTGAACAGAACAAACACTACAACTTGTTCCAAATGAAGTTCGTCATCAAGGAGCGTTCATGTAGGGTTATCATCGATGGTGGGCGTTACAACAACCTTGCTAGCATAGACATGGTCGAGAAGCTTGGCTTGATCACAAATCAGCACCTGTGTCCTTATTACATCCAATGGTCCAATTCATGTGGTAAGTTGAAGGTAACCCGAATTGTGATAGTACACTTTTCTATTGGTTCATATCATGATTATGTTGATTGCGATATCGTAGCTATGCAAGCATGCTCTTTGTTATTAGGTAGACCTTGATAATATGATAGAGATATTGTTCATCATGATAGAACTACTCAATACACTCTCATATCTAAATGGAAGAAAATTGTTTTGCTTCTAATGTCTCCTGATGCAATTTTAAAAGATGAACTACATAGAGTTGAGAGAGAAAATACGGAGAAGGGAAAAAGTGAAAATCAGATTGTAGCTAAAGAACTTGCTCAACCTAAGAAGAAAGAATCTAGTGTTAAGACAGCCGAGATTAAATTGAAAGGTGCTATTATGTTAGCTACTAAGTCTAATTTGAATGAGATGGATGCAAATGATTATGAGTGCTACGCTTTGATTTGCAAAGAGGCTTTGTTTTCCTTTGAGGATATGCCTGCTTCTTTGCCTCCTGCTGTTGCTAACATTTTGCAGGAATATGAGGATGTGTTCCCAGCTGATGTACTGTAACACCCCAGCCCGACATGAGCCTGGAATGCTACTGAACAAACCCTAATAATTCTAACCAAGGAAATTTTAGTAAATTTCGGCAGAACCTCCCTTGTAAAGTTAATTACACGGAGGTTCCAACATACAGATAATTCATAATTAACTAAGTCATCATCCAGAGACATCAATAAGTAATCATAACATGCTAAGTCACTAACGGAACCAAAGGAGAATAAAATTCCACTAATCATCATTATTACACTTAATCCACTACATGTGACAAAATAAAACTAACAAAACCTTTGAGCAACCCGCCCAATTATTAAAACACGATCTGAAGTTCATTCAACTTTGTTTGGTTCATGGTGATGTGTGTGTGACTATCAATCTACTTCCCCCCATGCATGTCGTTCTTGGATCGGGTACCTAAAACAACAATAAAAGCAAGAGCGAGCCCACAGACTCAGCAAGTACAAAATAAAAGTTATAACTTCAACATCTATAGATAGAAACGCATCAAAAAAAATCTCACATGCAAATACAATGCTCAAGGATCCTTTCTCTTTATCTCTTTTTGCATTTTACCGGTAATGCAAAGTATGCAACCGTCGCTGCATACCCATGCCTGTGCTCGCAAGCATAGGGACCAATTGCCCATTACTCCGCAAGTAATGGGGGCCTCAAGCCCACACTCCTCGAGTGTGGGGACCTCAGGCCCGTCACTTTCATGACGGGGATCTCAAACGAAAACATACTTGGTCACCACGGGACCAAGCCTCAACATGATTTCAATATGCACATGCTCAACTTTTATTCATCATCAATTTACAAAAAGACAACAACATCATGCAATAATAGAGCATAGTCATACTTGGGACAACCACCGTTCTCAAGACAATCATCATGCTAGCATTCTTGCTACACTATCATATATCGAAAACATACAAACATGGCCAATCAATCACAACCAAGTAACAAACAATGCACTTGCCTTAACTGCGTGAGAACGGAGGACGTGAAGACGGTGCTGCCTCCGGTACCAGTCCCCCACCTAAATCATTAAGAACATAAACTAAGACCACAGTAATGAACCACATGAATTATAAAAGCAAACACAACCTAGCAGTAGCTTGCAATGCGATCCCGACTCCAATTCCCTAAATGCTGATCTGTGCCCTCTGTAAACCGTCATGTTCTAAAATTCATATCTTTTTGTACAGAGGTCCAAATTAGGTGTTCTTGGACTTAATTGAAAGGTTATCAAATTCCCCAACTAAACCTAGTTGGTGATCCTCCCTGATTCGGCCATCTAAAATCCTTTCTAAGATGATTAACAAAACATCGATTTCACGTCAGACTTTCTGGACAGAACACTAAAACTATCATAAATTTCAGTTCGTTTATCCAAATTTTGCATTCTTGTGCTTTCCTGAAAGCTACGACAATTATCTACAACTTTCGTTATACTGAGATCCTCTAATTCTCCTTTTAACCGATCGCACAGGTCAGATTACTAAAACCTGTCAAAATACTGACAGACTTAAAGAATAGTCGCACCATTAAATTCATAACTTTTGCTACAGAGGTCCAAAAAATACGATCTAGCACTTCATTGAAAGATATTGACGTCCTCTACAACTTTCTAGGAGAATCCCAAGAATGAATCCGCACTTAACTACATCAAAACGTCTGTCTAACGCGATCTATCCTGAGGACACAGAAATACCGACATTGCTACAACAATCAAATATGCATCTATTCGGGGGCAAACCGGGGTTACCATTGACGAACCTCTGTAGACCACGATGCAGCCCGCGAACCTTCCCCTTCCCTCTCTTCTTCCCTTCTCCCTTCTTCCTTCTCCTTTTTTTCTTGGCCGGCCACGACAATAAAGAGGCATCGGAGGAGAGGGGCACCACCATGGAGGAGAGGGATTGCTACAGTACCATGCTACAGTGGCAGCGGTAGTACTGTAGCAAACATAGGGTTTCCCCTCCTGCTTTTGTTGGTGGTTGATTTTCTCATGGGCCACTATGGTTAATTTCCCCCCTTATGGCCGGCCACCACCTCCCACCTTTGGGCCAAATACCAATGGGCCTGAGGCCCCGGCCCAGATTGTCTAAATTTCGCTGTAAACCCCCTCTTTAACTGCTTAAATAACTATTTTCTATTTGATCCTTCCCTCAATTCAATTTCTAAATAGTCATTCTCTTTAAATAACTTAATTCTCTCTCGATAATCCTTTCGAATACTTTTGGGGTATTACAGGTACCCCTGGGTCTACCACTAATTAGGGAATTGAGCATCAAATTGATTTGATCCCGGGAGCTACTTTGCCAAACCTTGCGCCATATAGGACCAATCCGGAGGAGACTAAGGAAATTCAGCATCAAGTGCAAGACCTACTTGACAAAAGGTACACACATGAAAGCCTGAGTCCATGTGTTGTTCCTGTGCTTTTAGTTCCAAAGAGAGATGGGTCATCCTATTCCTAGGCTAGATGATATGCTAGATGAATTGAGTGGCTCTATATTTTTCTCTAAAGTAGACTTACGTAGTTGTTACCACCAAATTAGAATAAAACTTGGTGATGAATGGAAGACAGCATTTAAAACTAAATTTAGGTTGTATGAGTGGTTAGTCATGCCTTTTTGGCTCACTAATGCACCTAGTACTTTTATGTGATTAATGAATGAAGTCTTGCGCGCTTTCATTGGAAAATTTATGGTGGTTTATTTTGATGATATTCTGATTTATAGCAAGTCACTTTCTGAATATTTTGATCATTTACGTGCTATTTTTAATGCTTTGAGAGATGCATGTTTGTTTGGTAATATCAAGAAGTGCACCTTTTGCACCAATCGAGTCTCATTTCTTGGCTATGTTGTAACACCGCAGGGAATTAAGGTCGTTGAAGCCAAGATTGAAGCTATCAAGAGTTGGCTGACTCCTAACACGGTCACACAAGTGCGGAGTTTCCATGGGCTTGCCGGATTTTATCGTCGCTTTGTGAAAGATTTCAGTACCATTGCCGCACCATTGAATGAGTTGATGAAGAAAGGAGTCTCCTTCTATTGGGGACCAGCCCAAGAAGATGCATTCAACCTCCTTAAAGAGAAGCTCACAAATGTACCATTACTCCAACTTCCATATTTTGGTAAGAGTTTTGAACTTGAGTGTGATGCTAGTGGAATTAGAATTGGTGGTGTGTTACTACAAGGAGGTAAACATGTTGCTTATTTCAGTGAAAAATTAAGTGGGCCTAGTCTGAACTATTCAACTTATGAAAAAGAATTATATTCTCTAGTTTGTACTTTGGAGACATGTCAACATTATTTATGGCCCAAAGGATTTGTTATACATTTTGATCATGAATCCCTTAAGCATTTTTGGAGTCAAAACAAACTGAACCGTAGACAAACAAAGTGGGTTGAATTTATTGAATCTTTTTCTTATGTCATTAAACATAAGAAAGGGAAAGACAATGTGATTGCTGATGCTTTGTCAAGGAGGTATAGAATGTTGTCTCAACTTGATTGTCAAATTTGTTGTTTGGAGACACTAAAAGAACTCTATGCTTCTGATATTGATTTTAAAGATGTTGTGCTGAATTGTAAAGAGGGAAAGAGCTAGAATAAATTTGTGTTAAGTGATGGTTTCTTGTTTAAAGCTAATAAGCTATGCGTTCCAGTTAGCTCCGTTCATCTTTTGTTGTAACAGGAGGCGTATGGAGGAGGATTGATGGAACACTTTGGTGTTAAGAAAATAGAGGATGCGCTGGCCGACCACTTCTTTTGGCCAAAGATGAGGCGCCACGTCGAGCGCTATGTTGCACGCTGCACTACATGTTAAAAAGCTAAGTCACGACTGAACCCACATGGTTTATATGTCTTTTTCTGTTCCTAGTGTACCGTGAGAGGATATTTCAATGGACTTTGTTTTAGGTTTGCCTAGGACAAAGAGAGGGAGGGATATTGTCTTTGTTGTAGTGATTAGGTTCTTTAAGATGGCATATTTTATTCCCTCTCATAAGAGTGATGATGCAACAAATGTTGTTGATTTATTTTTCAGGGAGATCGTTCGACTACATGGTGTGCCAACTACAATTATCTCATATCGTGATGTGAAGTTTTTGAGTCACTTTTGGAGAACGCTATGGGGAAAGTTGGGGACAAAGTTGCTATTCTCTACTACATGTCATCCCTAAACTGATGGACAAACTGAAGTTGTCAACCGCACTTTGTCAACCATGTTGAGGGCTATTTTGAAAAATAATTTGAAGATGTGGGAAGCGTGTTTACGTCATGTAGAGTTTGCTTACAATAGATCGTTGCATTCAAATGCAATCGAATTGGAGGAGGTGGCCGAATTAGGTGAAGTCCTTATTGTTCCCCTTGCCATGAGTTGACTCCTCCTCTCCATGATTCCTAAGTAAAATAAGATCACTTGCTTTAGGTAGTAGCACATGCTCCATTAAGAAAGTATTCACCCCTAGGAAAGAGTTCACCTGATAATTCAACTGTCGTGCTCGTGCTCTGGCAATCGACCCCTGTACCACTTTAGGATGAGTAGTGGTTGCATCCACAGGGGAGATGTCCTCATTACCATGCCATCACCCGCCCTCTGGGGCATTAGCGTGAATGGTACGACGATTTCGGGTCTGGTTGTGTGCGGAGCGGCAACTTCTTTTTGCACCTCATAAATGTCAGGACCAAAAAATACGATTCAGGAACCCTCTGTGTATTCTGAACTAGTCCCAGATCAGTAGCTAGCTCACATAGAAAACAGTGATGAAATACCACCCATTTATTCGATTTAACTAAAAATGTCTCAAAATAACAAATAATAATAAAAAATGGACCTTATGGTCAATGTTCACTTAACTTGCCACGCAGGGCTAAAGAAACAAATAAACTCTTTCAGCGGAACAAAAAACTTGGAAATCCAATCAACATGCCCACAGGCAATCGAGTAGAGAACGCATCCTAATCCACAAAACCTTCATGGTACTCCTGGGTGAAGATCTTGAGCAGCTTGATATTCTTCAACTAAGCAGTAGAAATTGGAGTCGTGAGCAAATAGTATTCATGCAAATAGTATTCTTGCTGGGCTTGAACAAAGGTTAGCTGTATGGTTCTTTTGTAGAAAGCAGCATTGATGATAAATAAAATAAATAGATTGAATAGCATAATTGAAAAAGATAGTAAATAAATAATCAATTGCTTTGAAACAATCAGTGAGTTCCTCATTCACTTCCCAAGACAAACCACCAAGTGAATTACCCATCCACCAAATGAACATTTCATTCATCAAGTGAACTTCCCATTAACACTCCAACATATTTTATAAAGAAACTCTACCTCTCATGTGAAATCCCCGAGCATGTCCTGACCGTGGACACGGTTGTTTAAACAGTTTTAACTCTGTAGAGATCGTACAACTTTACCCACAAGAGATAAATCAACTTAGAGTGTCTGACTACACTTTCGTAGGTTTGTGACTAAGTGATCATCACAAGGCTTTTACAAAGCTCCTTCTTAGCCCAATTCTACCTGCTAAGGTTTCAATACTAAATGTCTTTCCGACCAGACAGGGCACCCTTCTTGCGCCACTGTGAGTATACGTCTGTCCCGTATCTCACGCTTCTAAGACAGAACCAAAACAAAGATATTGCTAATTAGTTGGCCAGATTCGTCCCATACCAGACATATGGTTGTATGGTTAAGGCCCAGTTACTTAGGCGAGTCTACCACAAACCCTCAACGTGTTATATCCACACCCTCATTACTTCACAATCGCTCGCTCGAGCGAAAATCATTTTATTTAACCAAGACCAATGACATACTCTGTCATGGTACACAAATTTTAACAACAGTGGCTAACCACCACGATTCCATATCTCATTAAGTCAAATTAATTGTGAGGACCCGGGGTATTTAACCCATAATACTTAACCTCCAAATGGTTCTAGTATTACCAATCAAATATCCTAAGCCTCGATGAACATGTGCTTCCCAGAATTGCAGCACACATATATCTTTACAAAATCATGCATCATTTCCATACACATACAATACCATGTGAGGACCCGGAATATTTAATTAGTAACACTTAACCTCCAAATGGTTCTGGCATTACTAATTAAACATTCTAAGCCTCGATGGACATATGCTTCCCAGAATTGCAGCATATGCGCATCATCACAAAATTACACATCAATTCCATACACATACATCACTAAGTTCAACAACGACATACATAAAGTAAAGTTATTACAAAAGAGAGCCGACCGGCCAAATAGAATAACATACAAGAATGACAGCGGAAGCAAAAGCGCCATAAGATGGCTAGAACAAAAGTCGACCGGTTAGCCATACACCCACAAGGCAACCGACCGGGCCGCCAAGCTAGTCGCCCATAGCTACCACAACACGACTCACAAAAGTGAGGCCCCTCGAGCTCACCTTCTTCCTCTGCAACAAAACAATTAAGCGTAGCAACCGAGTACAAAGATTGTCTTTGTACCATAAGATCGACGTGTGGAATAGCGGACCTATTCATAAACTACATGCAAGCTTATTTAGGTGGAGGTTGTATGTCTCATTTTGCATGAAGCCAACTTTATTTGCAATAATGTAATACATTTTAAAAGCAAGTTTGCAATCTGTTTTGTTATCAAAGTAATATAAGTAAAGATACATACAAGTAACCACACAGGCGACTATCCCAATAGCCACCACAACATAGCACGAATCCCGATTCGTACCACCCATCAAGTTTTAATTTAAAAGGTTGTAGTCTAACTCTTGAAAGACCTTGCCAAGCATGTCCATAACCTAGGACGAGGCTATTCGAATAGTTTTAACCTGCGGGGTGTACCAATGTACCCACACTTGGACCGCCTTCAAGCCACAAAGCACACTACCGAAGGTATGCAAGCACTGCTAAGTCCTCTGAGACATTTCCAATCTTGTGTATTAACTACGAGCCGCTCATATGGATAGAAACCCATATGCTTACATTGCAAGCGAAAGACAACAAATCCCATCACGGGTGAAGTCTTTCGGATACTACAATGCTCCCAACACCATCCCTCCTGCGACTCCTGCGACTGGAGCCAATACACGCCAAAGTACTAAGTCAAGAGAGGTCCCATACCCTCTAATGTGGTTAGCACGCTAAAATGCTTGGTTTAGTGTACCAAGATGTTCGGTCCTTGTTGACCGGGCACCATTCGATCACACCCAAAATCACACCATCATACCATTGTGCCCAAGTCTAAATCATTTTGTTTTCAGTTTTAGTTTTCATAAGTAGACATAGCACAAGGTGGAAATCATAATCATAATAAGTTTGATGTGATCAAGGTTATCGACAAGTCGATAACCGCCCATTTCTACCGGCTAAGCATGGCTAAGCAATTAATTCGCAACTACTAAGTGACAAGAGCCCATCCATGAACTCTAAGTCACGACAAGTAACCTAGGCTCATGGTAGTAGAGAATAATCATTTGCTAAGGAAATGCATCTACTAGGCCAACTATTAACACAAAATAGCAATGCATACATAGAATTTGTAATCAACATAAATACTTAAAATCTGGGATTAACATGATCAAGCGCTTGCCTTCTTGTTGCTCAAACTGTTGTGGAGGGTCGTTCTCGGGGTTACCGCAAATGTCGAACCCTAAGCGAAAGGCAAAAAGAACCAAGAACAACCAATAAGGCGAGCCACACTTAAACAAACGAGCAAGCAAAAATTATCCAAATGCGACGAAATTTATACATAAGGTAGAATACGAATAAACCTAGACATAGAAACTGGAAAAACCTAATTTGGATTTGCGGTGCAAAAGATATCATCTAAAAACCCATTTTCGGCCATAATTAGGTACTGTAGCAAAAATATTTTCTAGGGGTTTTCTGGACTTGAAAATTTTATGATAGGTTGCTACTGACATTTTAAGGCTAATACAAGTGGTTTCATCTTAATTGGAGTTAAAATGATTTAGTTATGATTTTTCTAGGATACAAAACTAGTATAATGCACTTTCCAGAAATATAAACATGTGCAAAACCCATTTCACATTATAGTATGATAACAGAGGGATTTCCTAACATCAAATTTCTATTTTTAGGATGTACAGGGAATTACTGGTGTCTATTACAACATTAAGTGAGCTTTTAATTGCTACTAATAAGGTTAAATTTATTAACATATTTTTCTGGTGCTGATTTAGGCCTACCACCATTTTTAGATTAAAGTTTAGTTAATAACAAATTTATCAAAGTTAAAATCATACAATTAGCAGATATACAGAAAAAGATATGCATTTTCCAAGTTTTAATACAATTCTGGAATATATAAAAATAGCAGAAAACAAGCTATTCAAGATTACAGAATTTTCTACTACAGAAGCATAGCTAAAAGCATTTTTATATTAAACTTTAGTGAAATACAAATTTATTGCAGTTGGTTTCATGTAAAAAGGATTTATCTTGAATTAGTTATGAATTTCTAAAGTTTTGATACAATTTTCGATTGATAAATAAATACTTACGTAAATAAAACCAACCCAACCGAAAATAAGCACGTGGGCGCTCGTGGGCGTTGATGCAATATCCAACGAGCCACACGCTTGCGGAGAACAGCGCACGCGCGCGATTCATAACAGGAGCCCACCGTTGGATCAAGATCCAACGGCTCACGAGGAAGGATGCAACCGGACGGTGCGGTTGCCTCGACGATCCACGACCGCAGATCTAAGGATGAACGGCTCCGATCACGCCTCGATCGGAAGGTCCGATTGCACGCACGATCGGGCCGCGAGATCAAGTGATGGACGGCCAAGAATGATGGGGAACCGGAGGGTCGAACGCATACAAAATCTAGGCGCAGATCGCAAAATGGACGGTGGTCCAAGATCGAAGTGCATCGTCGAGTCTTGACACGTGGGGCGCATGTCGATGGATCGAGAGTCACACATGCGAGATTTAACACACGTGCACAGCGCACGCGGACCCACCTGGCAGTGACTTAAAGGAGGTTTTTAGGGCAGCTAATTAATTACTAATGACCAATGATTAATGATGATTAGCAATCAATGTGCCCTAATGATTTTGAACAGTGGTGATTTAGGGACAGAGGGCCCACCTGGCAGTGACCCAAGAAGGTAATTTCGGACACATTTATTGCTAACAATGATTAGCAATAAATAAACCCAAAATCAGCCATAACGACTTCTGGTTTTCTGATTTAGGCTTACGGGCCCACAAGCCAGTGAGACATTAGGCCAGATTAAGACACCATTAATGCTACTAATGATTGGGTATTAACTGTGTCTTAATCATTTGACGACAACGGGAGCTACGACCGGCAAAGTCCCGAGTGGCTACCACGGCTTGTCGCCGGCGACTCCAGTCGCGGCGGCGCCCACAAACTATCAAAATGGGTTCGCAATAGTGTTGCGGACCCAACAGTGATGACCTCGCCGGCGGTGGAGGTCTGGAACGCCGGCGAGCCGGAAAACAAAGAAAGAGGCCGACACGGCAAAACACGAAAATAGCAAGATGCTCTGCTGCGGTCCAAGGAAGCGAGTGCCATGACTTCTAGGGACTATATAGAAGCTACCTTAACGAGAGGAGCTCCAAAGATGGCCGGGGAAGACTTGAACACGATGAAGTCTACCGGAGCCGAAGAAGATGAAGTGGAAGATGAGGTTCTGAGCAAAACGAGTGGAACCAAATCATCACCACAGCTTCATTATAGCTCAAAGAGGCTCCAAAAGCAAATAATTGCAAAAAGAACCACTTATCTGAGTTTGGAGAAGAAAGGGTGAAACCAACCGAAAATCTCCAAACTTAAAATTGAGTGATTCCTGTGAATGCAACCCAAAATCAAGTTAGGGGAAGTATAAAGGAGGTTGAGGAGTTCAAAAGGGTGCAAGAAAGGTGGAAGATGAACCACTGGACACCAAGGCCGCCATTGGAGCTCTACGGTCAACAATGGTGCCTTGAGGGTGTGAGGTGGTTAGCTGCTCAAAACACTGAGAAGAGCAAAGGGTGGTGTAAAAGAACACCAGGAGGACCTAGAGGGGCAATATATAGGGAAGGGATTAGGGTTTCGAGCAAGAACCCGAGTCCATGGTGGGCTCGGTTCATGCTACGGTCATGGACCAAGAAATGATGGGAGCAAGTAAGCACGGTGACCATGGAGGAGAAAGCCTGGTGCGCATTAAATGCCCCGCAGAGAGACGTTGACGAAAGCAACTTGAGGTGACACATCAAAACCGCCCCGCGCTCTCTCTTTACGCCATTGTCGCTGCGTAGCGCTTCGTGGGACAGAGGAGGAAGAAGAACAGAGAAAGCAACCACGACCGTTGGATTTTAGATGGACGATCGCGATTTAAAAGAGCCCGCCGGACGATCCCGATTGCTTACGGAAATCGGGCGGTTGGATTGAGATCCAACGGTCCCAATTGGTTAATGCAACCGAGGGTCCGAATGCTCACACGAACGTGGGCGGCGATTTGAATCAACGGTGATATCGCACGCACGCTTTAAAATGCGGCTCGGTGCAGCTAGGTGGTTCGACCGAGTCAAGTGGCTCGGACTCGAGCCCACTTCGACGCAAGGAACAGTGAAATTAGTTTTTAGGTTTTAAATAAGCTGATACTTTTGAGGATTTATTTGGGGTAGCAAAATAACTCCAAAAATTCTGAAATTTTTACAGGAGCTTGCTGACTGAGACATTGACCTTGTGTAAAATTTTCAGAGGTTTTTATGCATTGTATTTTTCTCCGAAAATTCTACAAGGTACTGGTTTTAGGTTTGACTGAGCGTCAAACAGGTTTGACTGCCCTCTAAAATATTCAAACAATTTCTAAAAATTGTGAAATTTTTCAGGGGGGTCACATATCATCCCAAGAACTTAGGAAAAATATTTCCATAGGATGATCAAAATTGTTTGGCAAGATTGTTTTTGAAGGAACAAGATTTGGATCAAAAGACTTGTGACTTTGCATTTCCATGACTTCTGGTACAATACTTGTCCAATACCAACAGGAAACACATGATGTAAGAAAAAGTTTTAATTTCTACTCATTTTCTTACATTTGAAACACAAGCCCAAAACTGGGATGTTACAACTCTCCCCCCCTTACAAGAATCTCGACCCGAGATTCCGTTTACTCGGAGAAGAAGGAAGGAAAATCCGCACGGAGGCGATCTTCTCGCTCCCAAGTTGCTTCATCTTCAGAATGGTTTGACCACTGAACCTTAAGGAATTTGATGACACGGTTCCTTGTTCTCCGTTCAGATTCCTCAAGAATACGAACAGGATGCTCGCGATAGGTCAAATTTTCCTGCACATCGAGAGTTTCCAACGGAGTTTCCTCAGTTGGGACACGGAGGCACTTCTTCAGGTGTGAAACATGGAACACATCATGCACACCCTCGAGTGCAGCTGGTAGCTCCAATCTGTATGCAACTGTCCCAACTCTCTCGACGACACGGTAAGGCCCAACATATCGAGGAGCTAACTTGCCCTTGATGCCAAAACGCTGATGGCCCTTCAAGGGTGAGACTTTGAGATACACAAAGTCATTGGGCTCAAAGCTCAACTCACGGCGACGACGATCTGCATAGCTCTTTTGTCTTGACTGGGCCGTGCGCAGATGCTCGCGGATCAACTGAACTTGACTTTCGGCCTCATTGATCGAATCTGGGCCGAAAAACTGACGCTCACCAGTCTCTGACCAGTTCAATGGGGTTCTGCATCTCCTCCCATACAAAGCCTCAAATGGCGCCATGCCAAGACCGGCTCGAAAGTCGTTATTGTAGGAGAACTCAAGAAATGGTAGGCATTTCTCCCACTTCTTCTGTGGGAAAGAACACAAGCACGAGCATATCTTCCAACACTTGGTTGACTCGCTCCGTCGGCCATCGATCCGAGGATGAAAGGTCATCTTGAAATGAAGCGGGTCCCCATAGCCTCTGCGACTATGCCAAAACCGCGAGGTGAAAAGTGCACCACGATCGAAATAATCGTCTTGATACACCGTGAAGACTCACAATCCTCGAGACATAAAGTTCGGCCAAAGGCCCCACACGAAGCTGAGTCTTGACAGGAAGGAAATGTGCCACTTTAGTCAACCTGTCGATCACGACCCAGATAGCATCATTCCCCTTGGATGAGCGGGGCAAACCGGTGATGAAGTCCATGCCAACGGAATCCCACTTCCATTCTGGCACTGGCAAAGGTTGAAGAAGACCTGCTGGACGCTGATGCTCGGCCTTCACACGACAGCACACGTCGCACTCGGCAACGAACCTAGCAATCTCGCGCTTCATTCGGGTCCACCAGAATCTCCGACGAAGATCCTGATACATCTTGGTAGCCCCGGGATGGATGGACAAAGGAGAATCGTGGGCTTCGCGGAGAATCAAATTTCGCAATTCCATGACCTTAGGAACCACAAGACGCTGCCCAAACCACACAACGCCATGCTCGTCCTCCGAAAAGCACTTGGCTATCCCATCCTTGATGTTCTGCTTGATTTAGCTCACACCAACATCTGTCTGCTGTGCCGCCTTGATTTGGTCCACCAAGGTTGGGTGCACAACCAATGTAGCAAGAGAACCGTGCTCGATCAAACCCAAATTGAGGCGCTGGAATTCTGAAATGAGGTTAGGCTGCTGCTCTTGGAGCATCAACATGTTGCAATACACCTTCCGATCGAGTGCATCGCACAACATTGGCCTTGCCGGATGATCCAAATGCCCATGTCATAGTCCTTGATCAATTCCAACCATCTTCTTTGCCTGAGGTTCAGATCTGGCTGGGTGAACAAGTACTTCAAGCTCTTGTGGTCAGAATACACCTCACACCGGTTACCGATCAGATAATGCCGCCAAATCTTGAGTGCATGGACCACGGCAGCCAATTCCAAGTCATGAGTAGGATAGTTGAGTTCATGAGGCCTCAAGCGCCGCGATGCATAGGCCACAACCTTGCCCTCCCGCATAAGAACACAACCAAGACCACGACGAGAAGCATCACAATAGATATCAAAACTCTTGTGAATATCGGGAGAACAAGCATCAATGAGGTCAACCGATTCTTGAGTTCTTGAAAACTCACATCACAAGCAGTGGACCACACAAACTTCTTGTCTTTCTTAAGCAATTCAGTCATAGGCTTCGCAATCTTGGAGAAATTCTCGATCAAACGGCGATAGTAGCCAGCCAAACCAAGAAAACTCCGCACATCGGTGACCGACTTGGGCTGACCCCAAGATAGCACATCACTGACCTTGCTAGGATCCACAGCCACACCTCTGCTGAAAGAACATGGCCCAAGAATGCCACTTCCTTCAACGAACTCGCACTTGCTGAATTTGGCATACAGCTGGTGTTCGCGCAGCTTGCCCAACACAAGCTGAAGATGCTCAGCATGCTCTTCTTCACTCTTGGAGTAAATAAGGATATCATCGATGAATACTACCACAAACCTATCCAAATACTCCATGAATACTGAGTTCATTAGGTTCATGAATAAAGCGGAGCATTAGTCAAACGAAAGACATGACGTGTACTCGTAAAGGCCATAACGAGTAGCAAAGGCCGTCTTAGGAATATCCTCGCCCCGATCGACTCGATGATAGCCCATTCTCAAGTCAATCTTGAGAAGACTTGTGCTCGGTCAACTGATCGAAAAGATCATCAATACGGGCAAAGGATACTTGTTCTTCCGTCACCTCATTAAGCGGACGGTAATCAACACACATGCGCAAGGTCTTGTCCTTCTTCACAAAGATAATGGACAACCCCAAGGGGATGAGCTAGGACAGATAAAACCCTTCTCTTGCAGCTCACCCGCTTGCTTCTTCACTCCTCCAACTCATTAGGAGGCATGCGTCTGACCTCTTAGAAATAGGGCGATGCAGGGCAGCAACTCTATCACAAACTCGGATCTCGAGCAGGGGCATCCGGCAAGTCTTCAAGAAAGACATCCGCGAAGTCACACACAGGGGGCGTCGTGAATCTCCAATCTTGGCTTTGCTTCAAGGACATAAAGATGGGGCCCTCGCAACTGTGGCGAAAACCCAACCTGTTCACCTGAAGGACTGGTGAGGTAGACAATCTTCCTGGCACAATCGATTTGCCCCAAGTGTTGGGACAACCAATCCATGCCAAGAATCACATCCAAGCGCCAGTCGAGTCGAGCAGGATAAGATCCGCCAAGAATCCCACTCCTTCAATGTGGATAGGAACGCCCCAGCATACTCGGTCAGCTCTCATCTCCGAACCCGGAGAGCGAATGAGCAGTGGAACCCTCAAAGGAACACCGTGAAGTCCACAATCAACAGCAAACGACCTCGAAATAAAAGAATGCGAGGCCCCAGAGTCAAATAAAACTGTAGCAGGATGCAAATTAACAAGGAGCGTACCCAACACCACGTCGGGCGCCTCCTGTGCCTCCTCAGCCGAGATGTGGTTGACTCGGCCGCTCCCCAAGCCCGGGGTCTTCTGGTCAGGTGGGTGACCACTCCCTTGCCCGCGTCCTCCATTAGGGCGAGGGCGCTCGATCTTCTTAGGACAACTACTCGCGTAGTGGCCCTTGTTGTGGCGAGAGAAGGTGGCGTCGGCGCGGGGTTGCGGGAACACCTGCTGCTGGTCGCAGCGCGCGTGGCGAGTCACGGCTGCGGAGGGCGTGGAGCTGGTGCCGAAGGCCTCGGCGGTGGTGAAGCCAAAGAACGGGCCACCGTGCAGCCCAACTCGGGACGAACGAGGCCGGCTCGCGAACATCGGGCCTCCCACTTGCGCTATGGGACTCGCCGGCGCTCTCGCCTTGTGCTCGGCGATGATGGCCTTGTCCACCAAGGTGCGGAAGTCGGGAAGTCCACAATAGAGAGCTTGTCCCAAGCTCCTCGCACAAACCCTCCATGAACTTCTCTGCTTGGCCTCATCGGTGGCCACCTCGGCGAGAGCGTACCTCGCCAAATGGTTGAACTCATGGAGGTACTCGATCCGATTTGCGCCTGTTTGGCGCAAGGAACTCCTTCTTCTTGACTTCATCAGCCGGCGGGGACATGGGCCCGACGAAAAGTCGACGGAACTCCTCCCACGAGACCACGTGTCCCGCGTCGCATGGCGAGGAAGTTCTCCCACCATGAGAGTGCCGCACCCTCCAGCCGATGTGATGCGAAAAGTGCCTCTCGCTCACGGCATCGAGCAGCGTTGAGCTTCCGCTCACCGAGGCGCGGCCGATCGTCTGCGTCCAAGGGATCCTCGGACCGGGAGAAGGTGGGAGGCTGCGTGCGAAGGAACTCCGCAAGTCCCCACGAGGCGGTGACCACCTCGGATCCGAGAGGCACGGAGGGAGTGGAGGTGTTCCTGGCGATAACCTCCAACACCCTGCGGTCCTCCGAACGATTGCGTTCGATCTGCATGAGGACTTCCGCCATGGTCGGAGGAGGGGGAAGCTCCTCATCGGGACTACCCGGCTGATTTCGACCACTACGGGTCCCTCCAGCCATCCTGTTTCACTAAGGCAAGTTAGATACAGTTCAAGACCCAAGAGCACAGAAATCCAAACTTAGTTAAAATGACCAAGGAATAGCCACAAGAGAACATGGGACCATAAGTCACCGAATCAACTTTTCGAAACGACTAACCCGTATGGAAGAACGAGCAATCGTTTGCGAAGACCCAAAATTTCAGCACTAATTTCTAGCTCAAAACAGCCCAGAAATCAAGGTATAACCACCTAATAGAGTATAGGCATTTAGCTAACTTCATATCACTTCTTACCCTTTTATTCCCACAAGTTTTAGTTGTATTTACCTCTCATTTCCTACCTTAATTACTCACCACTAGCTAGCTGTCCAAATCTCTTTCTCCAAGCTCTCATGGTTCTCCCAACCCAAGTTAATCGATAGAGGCTAATTTTTGAAAGGAAGAGAGGAACAACTTTTTCAAAACTTAAGTGAGAGTAAGGTGAGATGAGCAAGCTAAGACAGGTAAGGAGTAAAATTAGAGAACTTACTTAAGTTTTACAAACCTTTTGAAAGTAAGTTTTCAAAATATTCTAGAGGCGACCAAGCTAGGGGTTTCTACGGTCAGTATGGCTCTGATACCAACTTTGTGAGGACCCGGAATATTTAACTAGTAACACTTAACCTCCAAATGGTTCTGGCATTACTAATTAAACATTCTAAGCCTCGATGGACATATGCTTCCCAGAATTGCAGCATATGCGCATCATCACAAAATTACACATCAATTCCATACACATACATCACTAAGTTCAACAACGACATACATAAAGTAAAGCTATTACAAAAGAGAGCCAACCGGCCAAATAGAATAACATACAAGAATGACAGCGGAAGCAAAAGCGCCATAAGATGGCTAGAACAAAAGTCGACCGGTTAGCCATACACCCACAAGGCAACCGACCGGGCCGCCAAGCTAGTCGCCCCGCAAGCTACCACAACACAGCTCACAAAAGTGAGGCCCCTCAGGCTCACCTTCTTCCTCTGCAACAAAACAATTAAGCGTAGCAACTGAGTACAAAGATTGTCTTTGTACCCGCAAGACTGACGTGTGGAATAGCAGACCTATTCATAAACTACATGCAAGCTTATTTAGGTGGAGGTTGTATGTCTCATTTTGCATGAAGCCAACTTTATTTGCAATAATGTAATACATTTTAAAAGCAAGTTTGCAATCTGTTTTGTTATCAAAGTAACAGATGAAGTAAAGATACATACAAGTAACCACACAGGCGACTATCCCAATAGCCACCACAACATAGCACGAATCCCGATTCGTACCACCCATCAAGTTTTAATTTAAAAGGTTGTAGTCTAACTCTTGAAAGACCTTGCCAAGCATGTCCATAACCTAGGGCGAGGCTATTCGAATAGTTTTAACCTGCGGGGGTGTACCAATGTACCCACACTTGCACCGCCTTCAAGCCACAAAGCACACTACAGAAGGTATGCATAACCTGCTAAGTCCTACGAGACATTTCCAATCTTGTGTATTAACTACGAGCCGCTCATATGGATAGAAACCCATATGCTTACATTGCAAGCGAAAGACAACAAATCCCATCACGGTGAAGTCTTTCGGACACTACAATGCTCCCAACACCATCCCTCCTGCGACTCCCTGCGACTCGGAGCCAATACACGCCAAAGTACTAAGTCAAGAGAGGTCCCATACCCTCTAATGTGGTTAGCACGCTAAAATGCTTGGTTTAGTGTACCAAGATGTTCGGTCCTTGTTGACCCGGGCACCATTCCAGTCACACCCAAAAATCACACCATCATACCATTGTGCCCAAGTCTAAATCATTTTGTTTTCAGTTTTAGTTTTCATAAGTAGACATAGCACAAGGTGGAAATCATAATCATAATAAGTTTGATGTGATCAAGGTTATCGACAAGTCGATAACCGCCCATTTCTACCGAAGCTAAGCATGGCTAAGCAATTAATTCGCAACTACTAAGTGACAAGAGCCCATCCATGAACTCTAAGTCACAAAGAAGTAACCTAGGCTCATGGTAGTAGAGAATAATCATTTGCTAAGGAAATGCATCTACTAGGCCAACTATTAACACAAAATAGCAATGCATACATAGAATTTGTAATCAACATAAATACTTAAAATACTGGGATTAACATGATCAAACTGCTTGCCTTCTTGCCGTTGCTCAAACTGTTGTGGAGGGTCGTTCTCGGGGTTACCGCAAATGTCGAACCCTAAGCGAAAGGCAAAAAGAACCAAGAACAACCAATAAGACGAGCCACACTTAAACAAGCGAGCAAGCAAAAATTATCCAAATGCGACTGAAATTTATACATAAGGTAGAATACTGAATAAACCTAGACATAGAAACTGGAAAAACCTAATTTGGATTTATGTGCAAAGATATCATCTAAAACCCATTTTCTACCATAATTAGGTACTTGTAGCAAAAATATTTTCTAGGGTTTTCTGGACTTGAAAATTTTATGATAGGTTGCTACCGACATTTTAAGGCTAATACAAGTGGTTTCATCTTAATTGGAGTTAAAATGATTTAGTTATGATTTTTCTAGGATACAAAACTAGTATAATGCACTTTCGTAAATATAAACATGTGCAAAACCCATTTCACATTATAGTATGATAATAGAGGATTTCCTAACATCAAATTTCTATTTTTAGGATGTACAGGAATTATCGTGTCTATTACAACATTAAGTGAGCTTTTAATTGCTACTAATAAGGTTAAATTTATTAACATATTTTTCTGGTGCTGATTTAGGCCTACCACCATTTTTAGATTAAAGTTTAGTTAATAACAAATTTATCAAAGTTAAAATCATACAATTAGCAGATATACTGAGAAAAGATATGCATTTTCCAAGTTTTAATACAATTACGAATATATAAAAATAGCAGAAAACAAGCTATTCAAGATTACAAATTTTCTACTACTGAAGCATAGCTAAAAGCATTTTTATATTAAACTTTAGTGAAATACAAATTTATTGCAGTTGGTTTCATGTAAAAGGATTTATCTTGAATTAGTTATGAATTTCTAAAGTTTTGATACAATTTTGGTTGATAAATAAATACTTACGAAATAAAACCAACCCAACCGAAAATAAACGACGTGGACGCTCGTGGGCCGTTGATGCAATATCCAACGAGCCACACGCACGGAAAACAGCGCACGCGCGCGATTCATAACAGGAGCCCACCGTTGGATCAAGATCCAACGGCTCACGAGGAAGGATGCAACCGGGCGGTGCGGTTGCCTCGGCGATCCACGACCGCAGATCTAGGATGAACGGCTCGGTCACGCCTCGAGTCGGAAGGTCCGATTGCACGCACGATCAGGGCCGCAGATCAAGTGATGGACGGCCAAGAATGATGAGGGGAACCGGAGGGTCCGAACGCATACAAAATCTAGGCCGCAGATCGCAAAATGGACGGTGGTCCAAGATCGAAGTGCAATCAGGAGTGCTGACACGTGGGGCCGCATGTCAGTGACTGAGAGTCACACATGCGAGATTTAACACACGTGCACGCACGCGCAGACCCACCTGGCAGTGACTTAAAGGAGGTTTTTAGGGCAGCTAATTAATTACTAATGACCAATGATTAATGATGATTAGCAATCAATGTGCCCTAATGATTTTGAACAGTGGTGATTTAGGGACAGAGGGCCCACCTGGCAGTGACCCAAGAAGGTAATTTCAGACACATTTATTGCTAACAATGATTAGCAATAAATAAACCCAAAATCAGCCATAACGACTTCTGGTTTTCTGATTTAGGCTTACGGGCCCACAAGCCAGTGAGACATTAGGCCAGATTAAGACACCATTAATGCTACTAATGATTGGGTATTAACTGTGTCTTAATCATTTGACGACAACGGGAGCTACGACCGGCAAAGTCCCGAGTGGCTACCACGGCTTGTCGCCGGCGGCTCCAGTCGCGGCGGCGCCCACAAACTATCAAAATGGGTTCGCAATAGTGTTGCGGACCAATGATGATGACCTCGCCGGTGGTGGAAGTGCAGGCAGCCGGCGAGCCGGAAAACAAAGAAAGAGGCCGACACGGCAAAACACGAAAATAGCAAGATGCTCTGCTGCGGTCCAAGGAAGCGAGTGCCATGACTTCTAGGGACTATATAGAAGCTACCTTAACCGAGAGGAGCTCCAAAGATGGCCGGGGAAGACTTGAACACGATGAAGTCCACCGGGCGAAGAAGATGAAGTGGAAGATGAGGTTACGAGCAAAACGAGTGGAACCAAATCATCACCACAGCTTCATTATAGCTCAAAAGGCTCCAAAAGCAAATAATTGCAAAAAGAACCACTACGGAGTGGAGAAGAAAGGGGTGAAACCAACGAAAATCTCCAAACTTAAAATTGAGTGATTCTGTGAATGCAACCCAAAATCAAGTTAGGGAAGTATAAAGGAGGTTGAGGAGTTCAAAGGGTGCAAGAAAGGTGGAAGATGAACCACTTTGGACACCAAGGCCGCCATTGGAGCTCTACGGTCAACAATGGTGCCTTGAGGGTGTGAGGTGGTTAGCTGCTCAAAACACCGAGAAGAGCAAAGGGTGGTGTAAAAGAACACCGGGAGGACCTAGAGGGCAATATATAGGAAGGGATTAGGGTTTGAGCAAGAACCCGAGTCCATGGTGGGCTCGGTTCATGCTACGGTCATGGACCAAGAAATGATGGGAGCAAGTAAGCACGGTGACCATGGAGGAGAAAGCCTGGTGCGCATTAAATGCCCCGCAGAGAGACGTTGACGAAAGCAACTTGAGGTGACACATCAAAACCGCCCCGCGCTCTCTCTCTTTCTGCCATTGTCGCCCGCGCGCTCGGCGGGACAGAGGAGGAAGAAGAACAGAGAAAGCAACCACGACCGTTGGATTTTAGATGGACGACTGCGATTTAAAAGAGCCCGCGGACGACCGATTGCTTACGGAAATGCGGGCGGTTGGATTGAGATCCAACGGTCCCAATTGGTTAATGCAACCGGAGGGTCCGAATGCTCACACGAACGTGGGCCGAGCGATTTGAATCCAACGGCTGATATCGCACGCACGTTTTAAAATGCGGCTCGGTGCAGCTAGGTGGTTCGACCGAGTCAAGTGGCTCGGACTCGAGCCCGACTCGAACGCAAGGAACAGTGAAATTAGTTTTTAGGTTTTAAATAAGCTGATACTTTTGAGGATTTATTTGGGGTAGCAAAATAACTCCAAAAATTCTGAAATTTTTACAGGAGCTTGCTGACTGAGACATTGACCTTGTGTAAAATTTTCAGAGGTTTTTATGCATTGTATTTTTCTCCGAAAATTCTACAAGGTACTGGTTTTAGGTTTGACTGAGCATCAAACAGGTTTGACTGCCCTCTAAAATATTCAAACAATTTCTAAAAATTGTGAAATTTTTCAGGGGGGTCACATATCATCGCAAGAACTTAGGAAAAATATTTCCATAGGATGATCAAAATTGTTTGGCAAGATTGTTTTTGAAGGAACAAGATTTGGATCAAAAGACTTGTGACTTTGCATTTCCATGACTTCTGGTACAATACTTGTCCAATACCAACAGGAAACACATGATGTAAGAAAAAGTTTTAATTTCTACTCATTTTCTTACATTTGAAACACAAGCCCAAAACTGGGATGTTACATACCAAGTCTAGCAAAACACATACATCATATAGAGTTATTACAAAAGAGCCAACCGGCTAAATGACATCAAAGTATCATAATCATAGCAGAAGCAAAAGTGCCATAAGATGGCTACAAACAAAAACCAACCGGTTAGCTATAACCCACAAGGCAACCTACAGGACCACCAAGCTAGTCGCACGATCCGCAGCAAAACTCACAGAAGTCGATCCCTTGGGGATCCACTTCCTCTACAAAAACAAAGCAATGCAGATGAGTACAAAAATGTACTCGCAAGACTTACGAGTAACAAGCCTAAACATAGCTACATGAAAGCGGGAACAAAGGAGATGGTTATATGGTTCATTAGACGCATGAAGCAATTTTCATTTGCAATAATGTAATAGATTAAAGACAATTTGTCAAATCTGTTTTTAATCATTGAAATAACAGCGAGGTAACAATAAATAGCATAAGTAACAACCTAGAGATGACTAACCCGATAGCCACCACAACATAGCATGAATCCCCGATTCGTACCACCCATCAAGTTTTAGTGAAAAGGTTATAGTCTTATTCTCACGGGGCGTATCCGAGCGTGTCCATAACCTAGGACGAGGCTATTCGATTAGACGTGTCCATAACCTAGGACGAGGCTATTCGATTAGATTTAACCCTGCAGGGCTGTACCAATGTACCCACACTTCCGACCGTCTTTTTGCCAAGCTATTAAGCACACTTCCTTTCGTATGCCGGCACGGCTAAGTCCTACGAGACGCTTTCCAATGGATTGAGCTAATCAAGAGCCGCACGTATGGGGGTTATCACCTAGCGGACCACCATCACAGCTCCCACTAAGGACCCATACGTAGAGTAGGATGCACCGGCCCAGCTCAAGCTGTTGTGGGTGCTCCCCTCTTTTCCTTGTCCCATGTTGCATATAATCAAATATGCAATCCACCACGCGACTCATTAATTAACACCCCCCAAAGTACTAAGTCAAGAGAGGTCCCATATCCCTCTAGTGTGGTTAGCACGCAAAATGCTCAGTACGATGGCGCAAGTAATCCAGTCCTTGGTGACTCGGGCACCATTCCAGTCACACCCAAAAGCACACCATCTTACAATTGTGCCGAAGTTTAAAATATTTTATTTTCAGTTTTAGTTTTCACAATTAACCATAGCACAAGGGCTGAACATAAAGTCATAATAAGTTTTTGTGTGATCAAGGTTATCGACTAAGTCGACAACCGCCCAATTCTACCGGTAGCTAAGCCCGACTAAGCAACATTAACTTGTAAACTACTAAGTAACAAGGGCTCATCCAATGAACCCTAAATCACAGTAAGATATTCTTAGGCTCAGTAGTAGAGGATAAACATTTGCCTATAGGTTATGCATCTAATGGGTCAACTAATCGACAATAGTTTAACACAAGATAGCAGTGCATACGTAGAATTTACAAACAACATATTAGACTTTGAAAATAACAGGAGAAATATGATCAAATAATGCTACATCTGCTTGCCTTGCTGAAGATCACTTTCTTGTTGCAGAGGATAACTCTCGGGTTCAACAAATTTTTCGGAACCTATCGCAAGAACGCGAAAATCCAATAAAAACGAAGAACACTGAAAGAGACTAAAAAATCAAACTCATCCAAAATCCATGAAATTTACACAGCAGGAAGATCAAGAATTTAAATGAATTTAGCAACAAGAATCATTTAATTTGGACTAAACATGCAAAAGTTATGGTGTAAACATTATCTTTCAGCTAGACAATTCAAATTAAATTGATTTAGGGTACTGTTCATGGCACAATTTTCCAGAAAGTTCTTGATCCTAAATTTTTTATGGTAGGTAGAACATGGCATTCTAAGAATAGCATAATTGAGTTTACTTCATTTAGAGTTAAAATGAATTACTTATGATTTTTCTATGTTGTGAAACTAGGGCATATTATTTTTCAATTGCATAGACATGAACGAAACCTATTCCATATTAAAGCATATTAACAGAGGGATTTAACAAATTTTAGTTTGCTCAATTTGGAGCTACAGATAATTACTTATGTATTTTTCAAGTTTTAAATGAATTTCTAGAACAATATTTAATACCTAAGCAAGTTAATTCAACCTATATCATTTTCTGGTACAGAACAGTGTCAAAACATATTTTTAGATTAAAGTTTAGTTAAACAGAAATTTAACACAATTGGAATCATCTAAAATGGAGTTAAAACGAATTAGTTATGAAAATTTGAAATTTAATACTATTTTTAGTTGGCAAATAAAAGCTTACCGGAATTAAATCAAACTTATCCAAAAAGGAAACGGCGTGGACAAACGTGGGCCATAGATCGTGAATCGAACATGCCAAGCGCGAGGGCCGAACGAGCACGCGCAGCGCCGCATATCCCCTACCGTTGGATTAGATCCAACGGCCCTCCGCGAGGGAGGTGCTCGGCGGTCCGAACGTTCCAACGAACGTGGGCCGCATATCTAAAGATGAGCGGCTTGCAGCGAGAGTTCCGGTCGAAGGTCCGAACGCTCGCACTATCAGAGCCGAAGATCAATAAATGGACGGCGAAAGGAGGTCGGAACGCTAAGACTTCGAGAGCGTTGAGGAGGTCTAGACCGTTTGATCTAGATCTAGCGGTCCAGAGCTAAGGGGAGGTCCTAAAGCTAAAGAGCTTGCAAGAGGAGGTCCTGAACGACCCAGACCTCCAAGGGGAGATCCTGGATGGCCAAGATCTAGACTAGGGAGGTCCTAACAGCTAAGATTTCACAGGGAGGTCCTAAGGGTTAAAATCTAACGGTGGGAGGTCCTGACGGCTAAGATCTCTCAGTGGGAGGTCTCAACGGTCAAGATTTACCCGGGGTGGTCCATAAGGTTTAGATCTGTAGGGGAGGGAGGTCCTAAGGTTTTATTTACAAAAGACCAAGGGTGGTCTTTTGCAAAGAGGACCCCAAGGGTGGTCCGATGGTGGTTTTTACAAAAATGACTATGGGGGTGGTCTTTTGCACACGGGTGATTATAATGGTCAAGATTAAAACCAGAGAGGTCCTGCACGGTCAGGATCAAAGCTAGGGGAGGTCCTGGTAACTAAGGTTTCTCAAAAGGGAGATCCTACGGCTAAGAGCTATCCAAAGAGGTCTTTAATGGTTGAGATCAAAACTGAGAGGTCCTGAAGTGTGTCAAAGAGGTGGTCTAGCGTACGACAACGGGGAACGTGGCCCATATGTAAATGACACAAGAACCACTTCAGGACAGCAATTAATCACCAAACAATGATTGGCCATTAATGAACAAACTCTCTGTCCGGGAATGACAGTGCTACAGTGCCTGTCCGTGTAAGGCACGACAGAAACCCGAGTTCGAGTTTGAGCTCACCGCCGGCGACTCCGGTCACGGCGGTGGGAACCAAGGACAGGAATAGGTCCTAAATAGCAAGGTGAACCTAGAGGTACCAAAAGCCAGGGCTAAAATGCTTTCTACCGGCGGCTAGCCAGAGATGACCGCCGGCGACAAACACGGCAAAAACACAAAACTAAAGTAACCCCGCATTGCTCAATAGAGCAAAGGCTCAAGCACTAAGGGACTAATAAGAGATTACCTGAGGACGGAGAAGGCAAGAAATAGACGGAGAAGCTCCGGCGACCAAGTAGCTTGCCGGAGTTGAAGAAGAAAGGAGTTGACTTCGGCTGAAATTGAACAAACCCCAATTTGACAATCTCTGTGAAGGTCAAAACAAGTTAGGGGAAATGCTCATGGTGATCAGAGGAGCTAATTGACACGCCAAGAATTGCAATTGAACCACTAGAGCCCTGAGGTCACCGAGGAGCTCCAAGGTCCAGCAATGGCGAAGAGGGTGCTCTCGGGTGTTTGAGCTCAAGCGACAGAGAGGGAAGCTAGGGTGGCAAGGTGGTGTCTAAAAGAAGCTTAAGGAGGAGCTCGGGGACCTTAAGTAGTTGGAGGGCAAGGAATGGAGGAAGGCAAAGTCGAGCTCCACAGGTGCACCGAGCTAGGGCACTGCCATGGCCATCTTGAGTGACAGGAGCAGTTGAAGACTAAGACTTTGGTGAAAAGCTCTAACCCATATTTAATGTTTGGCAGCAAAGAGCCGTTGTCAAGGACAAGGAAGTGACAAGGCACTACAAGCCTCATTGCCATGGCTCTGGCACACATGCACACGCACGAAAACGATGATGACCAGACTCAGAGAGGTCCCACCTGTCAGTGAAAGAGCCTAGATGAATTGGTCGAAGAATATAACGTTTGGGTTAAGTCCGAAGATCGAATTGGGGAGGTCTTGACGGTTGGATTTGAAACGAAGGGCCCTGATTTTAAGGAAGGTTCAGAGGTCTTAACACTCAAGGAGATCTGAGACATAGATCAAACATGGACGGCCCACCATCACCCAGGCGCTAACAGAGGTGGTCGCCAGGGGTGGTCTGGAGGGTTATCTTTGCAAAAGATCAACAGGGTGGTCCGAGGATGTCTTTTTAGGAGCTCTTTGCACCCGACCCAAGGTGGTCTTTGCAAAGATACAAAGGGTGGTCCAAGGGGAGGTCCGAGAGGGTGTTCTTTGCCAAAAAGACCCGAGGTGGTCGTGACCAAGGGTGGTTTGAACGAGAGGGAGGTCCGAGCGCTCCCGAGATCGCAGTGGTAGACCGGAGATCCAACGACTAAAATGGATCGCGCCAAAAGGACTGAGCCCGAGGTGCTCTAAGAGGTTGGGTTCAACCCAGAACTCGAGTCTGACTTGAACCCAAACCAAGAGTTTGACTTAGGGTTAGATATTGGGCTGGAAACTTTCAGGAATTTTTAGAAGTAGCAAACTAACTCCAAAATTTCTGAAATTTTTACAGGAGCTTGCTGACTTTGAGATGGACTGTATGTATAATTTCCAGAGGTTTTTATGCTTAGCATTTTCCTCCAAAAATTCTACAAGGTACTGAGCTAGGGTTTGACTCAGAGTCAAACTGGTTTGACTGGCCTCTTAAAATATTCAAACAATTTCTAAAATTGTGAAATATTTCAGAGGGGTCACACATTAACCCTATACTTAGGTAAAATATTTCCAGAGGATGATCGCAAGATTAACTAGGAAAAGTTAAAAATCCAAATAAAATCCGAAAACATAAATAAATTCAAATTAAATCCAAATTAAATCCAGAAATAATGAAACCAACTCTAAAAGAAATAGCTGAATTGAGATAAATTTAAAAATTTGAATGGACTTAATCAGAGTTCAAACGAAGGAGAACGAGCTTTTGAAAAATTGAAATCACATAAAATGATGAAAATAAGAATTTATGGATTTACTGGAATTATTTTTCTGAAGGAAAAATAACTAATTGCGTCATGTTGACATCATCAATGATTTTTCGGCTGAAGAGAAATAAAAGAATTTGACTAACAAGTGGGACCCACTTGACATTGAGAGGGTGTATGGTGGATTAGGTTTACTGGGATTGGATCGGGATTTAGGTTTGGATTTGCCACACACGCATTGACGTGGTGGCTGACTGGGCTACACATGGCTGACATGTACGCACGGGTGCTGAGGTGGCAATGATGTGGCACGACACGGTGGCTCACCAGCGGTCAAGGCTCTAGACCCGAGGGGATCCGACGAACAGTTGCTCCTCGCCGGCGGTGGAGTGGCGCAACTGAAAGCTGGTGCTCTGGCGAACACGATGATACAGTCAACTGGCACTGACGACGACCACAGCGGTGGTGGGGACAATAAAAGTAGCGGCGCAGCTTGACTTGCAACGGCGATGGTGACTGAGGGCTCCTTCGGTGACAAAAAGGCGCACCCCACATAGAACACGCGGTGGCGATCATGATGCTGGTGATGAGGAGGTCGATGGCACACTAGCAGTGGCGCAAGATGGCAGAGAAGGTTTCGCCGGCTGAAGACTTCAAGGGCTCAAATCGACAAAATGACAGTGCAATCCGAAGAAGCGAGCTAGGGTTTTGGAAGAGGGAAGTGGTGCGGAGGTTTTGACACACCGTGAGCCTTTAAATAGGGCTCGAACTGGAGAATCCGCAAGGAGGACGGCAATGCTACTATGTCTGACTCGGACACGAAGGAGAAGTCCCAGACGAGGACGACACTAACGTGGCAATATGGCGGGTCCACCTACCGACGAGAGGAGCGAAGGGAATCATGGGCTGGGCTGCGGCGCACGAGAAAAAAGCCGAGGCTGGGCCGGGCTTAGGAGGAAGGAAATGGGCCAAGGGTTAGGGATTCAGCCCAAAGCAAAAATCGGGAGCTTAAATAGCTTTTCTAATTTAGAAAATACAATAAATCCAAATAGCAAATAGAAAATAGCAAATGAACCTGAAATTTTTTTATAAAAATCTAGAAAATATATCCAAGCACATAGAATCCAAATAAAATAGTTTTGACATTAATTGATGTTGGGCTTAATCACATTAATTTTTTTGATACTGAAAGTCCATATTAAGCTTTATTAAGATTCAAATAAAAGGCCGAGGCTAGGCCAGGCTTAGGAGGAAGGAAATGGGCCAAGGGTTAGGGATTCAGCCCAAAGCAAAAATTGGGAGCTTAAATAGCTTTTCTAATTTAGAAAATACAATAAATCCAAATAGCAAATAGAAAATAGCAAATGAACCCGGAAAAATTCTATAAAAATCTAGAAAATATATCCAAGCACATAGAATCCAAATAAAATAGTTTTGACATTAATTGATGTTAGGCTTAATCACATTAAAAAAAATTTGATACTAAAAGTCCATATTAAGCTTTATTAAAATTCAAGTAAAATCTTTGTGAATTTTTCCACAAAGCTAAGCTACTCAAAAAGGTTTTTAAACTTCAAAAAAATTGGGATGTTACAATAAACTTGCCTGATGACCTGGCATATCCATGTGCAACAAATTGGAAAGTAGAAGAACGGTTCAAACCGAACGTTTGAATCCCACTAATCCTACACATTCGTTATGACACTCATTAATTGTGCTTTAATGTAGTTTCCAATTTTTGCTGCGTGGTTATTGACCTTCCTTCCGAGCACATCTGTTTCTATATGAGGAGACATCCTCTCGATCCAAACGCACTCGTAAGAGAAAATCATTGTCCTTCACTCCTCTCTGTTGCGTTGCTTCGGGCTACTCCATTCATGTGCCAACATGCACCGTCGTGGGGAGAGTAGTGTCTCCGAAGCCTATGTACCTCTTGATCCTGCACGGGTTGGGGAGAATCAGGTTTTTGGGAAGCGTTCACATGACTGCTCATGGCTTCCCTCAACATCGGCTTCTCGTCATCTTCACATCTGATTCTATCGCGACCATCGTTGGAGCGATCATCTGTAAGTTGCGGTGATCCGCTTTGTCATGGTTAAATCTTACTTACTGAAATATAGTCATGTGATGATGGTGTTCTCTACTGTTGCTAGTAGAATTCATGTGATAGGATTTGTTTTATTTGCGCATATAGATGAGATAGGTGTAGTTGATATTACAATCATGCTACTGTTTGTAGTTGAAAATATGCCTACTATATATGTTACTTTCATTCTGATCATTGTCTTAGGAATTAAAATATTCACAATAGTGCACTTATATCTAACAATCCAAAAACCTAATAGGCACTTTGTGAAGGCTGGTTTTGCTGAAGCAATAAAACTGGAGAAATTCACTGGTGTGAGTTTCAAGGGATGGCAGACGAGGATTCTACTGTGGCTCTCGGCTATGAATGTTTTTTTGGGTCATGTTGTGTAACATCCCAAAGTGTTGTTACCAAAAATAAAGTAATTATTTTGTTGGATTTTTGAAATTTAAAAGAGTTTGACTACTTTATTTGAATTCTCAAGTTTTAAAAGTCAAAAGTAAAATTTATTAAAGTTTTTAAAGTTTTATTTGAGTCTAAGTTGAAAAACAAAAATTAAGTTAATTTTGAGATTTTTTCTGAGATTTTAAAAGCTTTTTATAATTATTTTAAAAGCCATAATAATTTAGTTGCAAAATTAAAAGCCAAATTTAAGTTGGAACTAATTTTATTAAGTCCAAAATAACTCTAGAAATATGTGAATTTTTCTAGAATTTTTGGATTTATTTTGCTATTTTCTAAAACTATTTTGATTTAACTAGAGTATTTTAATTGCCAAAATATTTAAAATCCTAAAAACCCTCCTTGGGCCTAAACCTCCTCAGCCCAGCCCTTAACCCACACGCACGTGGCCCGCACGGCCCACCCCTGCGTTCTCTCTCTCTCTCTCTCTCACTCGCACGCTGGGCCCGCTTGTCAGCCTCACCCCCCGCGTGCCCGCGCGTTTTCTTCTTCTTTGCTTATCAGCCGTTGGATATTAAATCAATGGCCAGATCTCGTGTAACATTCGGGCAGTCCGAACAACACAATGCCTGTAGACCGTCCGATCTAAAATAGACGGCCACGATCCCTTGTGTTCTCTGAACAGTCCAAACGGCCCATTCAATGTGAGCCGTCCGATTTCTTTTAAACGGCCCAGATCCACTCGCTCCTTTTCCGCTCGCCCACGCATGCGTCACCGCTGTGGCTGACAGTGGGCCCCACTGCCTTCGTCTCCACCACCTTCGTCCTCCTCGCGACGCGCTTGACTCAGCCTCCATTTTCGCCCACGTTGAGCTCCGTCAACACTGCCATTTACGCCTCCTACCCCCACACGATCGCACGCATCCAAACCGCCCCTCAATCCCGCGCCCACTCTGGCCATTTTTCCCCTCTCCCCACGTTCGTTTCAACGAGATCGTGCCATGGCCGCCGAAGGACCCGCGCACATGACCTCCTTCCTCACCCCTTCCCGGCCCCTATAAAAGGGAGCACCGGGTGCGCAATCCTTCACTCACCATTTGCTTCTCAATCTCTCCTCCTCTTACCTCTTGGTTTTGCTTTATTTCGCGTTTGACGATCCTTGGCCACCCGCCATTTCTTCCCCAATTTCGGCGGTCACAAGGACTCATCGGTGCCATTGATCGCATATTCGGAACCGCCGTCGTGAAGGCTACCTCGGGCTCTCCTCTCCGTCACGAAGAACCCACGGGAGCACTTTCGCCGCCGCTGACCTAAAATCACTGCTGCCAAACTCCTTGCCGTCGGTGTTTCCCTCACGCCTAAACTCTCACCAAAGTAAGCGTCACACTCGCCATCACCTCCTCTCACCGATGGTGCCCTCGCCGTCGGCCAAGTCGCCGCCGTTCGCCGGACCCTTGGTCCCCGTGCGCGCCGCCGACTTTGTGCCGACGTGGCTGCCACATGGCCAACCACGTCATCGCCACCTCAGCGCCAGCTCGGCCCTAGTGCCGACATGGCTACCTACGTGAGCGTCCGCGTGGCGCAACATGCCAACACCCGTAAACCACCGCACTGTTTCCATGGACCTAGTCCACCAAAAGCCATGTCTCTGACACATGGGCCCCACATGGCAGGGTTTTCTTTTATTTCTTTTTTTCCCAAAAATCCTTTGCTGATGTCCGCCGACGCAGTTAATCCCTTTTCCAATAGAAAAATAATCCAGTAAATCCATAAATCTGATTTTTATCAATTTATGTGATTTCAATCTTCCAAAGCCCATATCTTTTGCATCCTAAGTCCGATTGAGTCCATTCAAATTTCTAAATTTATATAAATTCAAGATCTAGCTATCTAAACTAAAATTATTTAATTTGGAGTTAATTTGAATGTTATTTGGATTTTGTTTGAATTTAGTTTATTTTCGCGTATAGATTTCGACGACTTCGGAGAGTCAGACATCGACGCAGTTTGAAAGCAGCTATTTGAGCAAGGCAAGTTATACCATTGATCATATTTGAGCCTAGTATTTTAAATTATTTAAATTCTATTTTAAATTACTATTGCCTGCCTATTTAACTACAAGTAATTTAAATCCCTGTTTTAAAGCTTTATAGTTATTCCTTATTCCATTGTATAGCCATTTATCGTCAATACAGACCATATGGAGAATCATTCTGAATGTGATAGATATTGGGGGTAGAAAGTGAAGATATTGTTTTATAAGATTATATGATCATTGAATATCGAATTATAGGAATAGTCTGTTGATGAATATTGCAAAGATGGAATTGTCAAAAATTGAATTATAGAGATATATATTGAATGGATTATAGAATGACTTGATCATTTGAATACATGATTCTCGGATATTGATTATACAATTAAGCCATTGTGATTGATTGGAACATAGGGTAGAATAACTGTAGAAGGTTGAAGCATAGGAATACAATATTGTTGGATGTAGAGATAAGTGATCAATGGATATTGTATTGGAGAGATGGCTAACTGTTAATGTTGGATTATCGAGATCTAATTATAGAAATGGACATTGTAGAATATTGATCTGCTTGGATGATGGATTATAGGATTATATAATCACTGGAAATTGTATTCTAGGATTACATGATTATTATGGTTAGATTATAGAAATAACCAATTATGGGATAGTGGATTTTAGAAGGATCTAATTGCTCATGTTGGATTAAGGAAGATTGGATGATAGATAGATACCATAATCGAATACTGAATTATTGATGTTGGATTTTATAAATAGGTTGTTAGTAGATATCAGAATATCTGAAAATTGATTATAGGATAACATAATCTTTGGATTGATGTGGAATTAGTAGAAGTAGTTATTTAGGAATAATGGAGTGATGGAAATCATATTATAGAATTAGTGTATAGTTAAATGTCGAGTCGATGTAAGTTAGACCATAAAATTAGACTGATAAGATGGATATTGAACTAATTGATATTGGAGTATAGTATTACATAAATACTGGAAGTTCGGGTTATTGGATTATGATCACAGTACAGATGGTTTACTTACTGGTCTCGTACTTGAAAATTTTTGTACATCGAATCCCTCACACCTTGTCACCCTAGATAAAGCTCTAGTTAGTACGACAGTACTGACTAGATGCTCTAGTTAGTACGACAGTACTGACTAGATGTTCTTTGGTAATATATATGCTTAGCCATGCTTATTGACCTAACATGTTTGATTCGAGGAATTTCAGCCAAAAATTAATTGTTGTTTAAATTGTACCCTTGGCATTGGTATGTCATGGGAGTTTTACTAATTATTTGAAAAATGAAATAAAATTAAATGATGGTTTGGACTTTGGCGAAACGAATGCCTTGTGGGTGTAGGTTTACGCACGGGCTTAATTTGGTTAAGATTAAGGCCCATGGGTTTTATGGAACGTTGCCCATGTCAGTTAAGGACCGGTCTTCGAGCCGCATCTTGCTAAGCCACATCGTACTACCACATGTCTTGTATGGGAAGGACCTGGCTGACTAATTTGCAATATTTCACAGTGGTCGTTCCATCCGGTTGTGTTGGTGTCGGTCAAACAGTATTTCCACCTGGCGCAAGAGGGGGCTCCCAGAGGACGGTCAGTCCAAAGGAAGCGAAACCTTAGCGAGGAGGGATTACGGTGGAATGGCGTATTGTAGAGGACTTGACACGTGCTCTAGACTGCTTACCTAAGGTAGTGAGCGATGGCATCGACGGATGCCAAACAAACTAGAGAATTCATGTCTTGTGAGTAAAGTTGTACAACCTCTGCAGAGTGTAAAACTATTTGAATAGTCGTGTCCACGGTCATGGACATGCTGGCAAAGCCACTCCAAGTTAGACTTTGGTTTCGTTTTCAAAAATAACTTTGTCATTTGATTTTGGATTTCTATCCAAACGGGATTTGGGCGGTTAGTCATGTGATAGGAGGGTATCCTTCACCATTTAATCATGGAGGTTATCCACACTATAAAATTGTCATTTCAAAACTGATTTTTGATAAAGTATAAAATGGCCTTGGAAATTAATATGATTATTTAAAACTAAAACTGTTGCTTTACGGAAAATAAACCCTGCCAGTCTCATTTGTTTACCTTATGCATGCATTAACTCTGTTACTTGTTGGGTGTAACATGCGAGTACGGTAGTTGTGCTCATACTTGCTTTATGCAAACAAATTTCAGAGGAGAAGGACTTCACTGCAACGGTGGATCTCGACGACTAGGCCACTACCCCAGTCGATTGTCTGTGGCAGATTGCTGGACTCTACTACTTCTTCTTCGCCTGCCGCTATGTTTCTTTATTGTTGGCCCGTAAGCCTACCTTGTAAGCAACTCTGTTATTTATTATTAAATTTTTGCATTTATGGTTGTGCTATCACCTTTGTTTATTGTGTGAGCTAGCCACTGATCATGGGACTAGTTCAGTTATGCACAGAGGATCTGGGATGTTAATTCCGGGTCTGATAAAGTGGTATCAGAACCATACCGACTGTAGGTCGTGACCTAGTTAGAATGGCCGTTAGTTATGAAACTTCAAAACTTATTTTACACGACAAGAAAAAAATAAATTGTTCTCCCCTCATCTGGGTCATCTGTCTTTCTTTAGCCTCCTCATCGCAATCCATTCTTACCTAAATTCTCTCTTCACCATTTTTATAATGTTAAATGGATCATCTTCCCCTTGAAAATTTATATAGATAGTCAATACGTTCTCACCATTACGTCCAAGACCTTAGGACATGAAGCTACCGAGAAAGCATTGAAAAATCATCGAGTCATCGCTACCAATCAAGGACAACATGCAAGATTCATCGAATACCATAAGCAGAAGTTGCGATATCAGCCCAACCATATAGCGTAACTTTGCCAAGGCTCATTCTGTGTATTGAGTCGTTTTCTGAGGTTAAAGAGTCGCGATCTAGTAGAACGTTATAAAAGTTATTAAGTTTCCTGAAAAAGCTTTTAAGTTGGCTCTCACCCTATCCCCTTAGTTCTTCTTCTTTGTCTCTTCCCTATCCTTGGTCTTCTTCCCTAACCCTTTGGAGTACCCAACAGATGGTGAAATCTCGTCACTCTAAAGAAGCAAGCAAGGCCAGCCGCAAGGTTCCCAAGAGTGCCAGTTCAGAAGGACACCAAAGTTTGACAACAGAGATCCTCCAAAACTTGAGTCAGCTCCTCATCACCCAGACTCAGTTGATGCAACGGTTAATGCAACAGCTGGAGTCCAACAGTGTTTCTTCATCCAATGCCCCTTGCAAGAATCCTTTGACACCACAAGCCGCCTTAGCACTGGAAGACAAGTCTGAAGAACCCAAGAAACCACCTCAAGCAGTAATCAATTTCCCCAGCTGCGAAGGCAAGGATGGTGTGAAGATAGCATTACCTCCTGCAGCCCAGCAGCTGTAGTACTCCAGGATTGAAAATAGGGAAAAACCTAAAGGTTTAAAGGAAACGGGTATTTGGAAATCGATCCGGGAGAACGACCTTCTGGGAAATAATTAAATAAGAGGGAGAAGGAGGGGTTTCTCGTGAAACCTAGGCAACTTGGGCCTAGGCCTTGGCCCACAAGGCCATGTGGTGGCCGGCCATGGGGGGGAGGCACCTTTCCCCACCACAAACCCTAGCCACCCCACCCTTTCCCCCCTCTCCCTTGCGCCCCTCCCCCTCCCCAAGGCAGCCGCCCCTCCCCCCTTGGGTGCCCTCCCTGGTCCCTGCACCTCCATCCTTGCGCCACCACCACCCCCTTTGGTGCTCCTTGCTGCCGGTCTTGGTGCTCCTCACTGCCGGCCATTGGAGGAAGGAGCAAGTTGAGGGAAGGAGATCAACTTCGTGGGGGCAAGATCTTCAACTTTCTGGGATTCTACAAGGGTAACATCACGTGTCCTTCGTTGGTTGAGGTCTATTAGTTGCAATTGATTTCGTTTTGGTAGATCGAGTCTCGTCATCTGTTAGGTTCGCGCTAAAGGAACTATTGCGAGTTCATGTTTACTCTTATAGTTTGTTTGGTCCTTTACTGTTGTCTTAGCATTCTCTTAAATGAATTTAGGTGGGGGACTGGTTCCGGAGGCGGCACCCTCTTCGCGTCCTTCGTTCCCGCACGGTTGAGGCAAGTGCATCGTTGTTACCTTGTTTGTGATTGCTTGGTCATGAATGCGTGTTTGATGCATGTTAGTGTCGTATGGCTGTTGACATGTGTGCATAATAAGAATGGTGAATGTTCAAAGTATGGCTATGCTTTATTCATGAATGTTGTTATTGCCTTTGGTACTTTGATGATGAATAGAGATGGTGCATATGCATATTGATATCATGTTGAGGCTTGGTCTTGTGATGACCAAGCATGCACATCTTTGAGTTCCCCGTCATGTATGTGATGGGCTTGAGGTCCCCACACTTGTGGAGTGTGGGCTTGAGGTCCCCAATACTTGCGGAGTATTGGGCAATTGGTCCCTGCACTTGTGAGCACAGGCATGGGTATGCAGCAACGGTTACATACTTTGCATTACCGGTAAAATGCAAAAAGAGATAAAGAGACGAAATCCTTGAGCATTGCATATGCATGTGGAATGATTTAATGTCGTGCTTCTGGAAATGGATGTTGTTGTGATGATTTGAATTATGTTCTTTTATATGTACTTGCTGAGTGTGTGGACTCACTCTTGCTTTCTTTGTTGTTTTAGGTACCCAAAGCAAGAACAACATGCATGGGAGGGAGTAGCACTATGATCACACGCACACTGCTATGAACCTTAATTCTCAGACTATGCCTTAATAAATAAGCTACTGCTTAAGGATTTATCATGATTACGTTTTCGAGTTGAATTATTTGTAATACTGATGAGTAGCATAGTTGGATGTTTGAGGATTTGTTCAGTTTATTAGCAAGTTCCTGAATGCTTATTGATGATCTTGAATATTGTAATATCTCGTTATAATACCCTTTTTAACTGTTGAAACCTCTGTGATGTTAGAAATACAAAGGAGATTCTGCTGAAATATAGTAAATTGTCTTAGCTTAGAATTGTGTAAGGTTACCTTGGTAGCATTCCAGGCTCATGTGGGGCTGGGGTGTTACAGTTGGTATCAGAGCGGGCTTTAGGTCCGTGGTTAATAGAAGAATATTAAAATGACACACTGTGCACAGTAGGTGGGGTTGGGAAATCCATTGTTTCCGCATTTCTTTTATTATGTTTCATTTGTTGAGCAATTGTTGGATTGCTTCTGTACTATCTTTCTTGTTGTTAATCTATGATATGTTATGATATTCTATATCTATGAATCAATTCTATGATTGTCATGAGATGATCATGTATATTCATAATTGATTATATTGTTTATGGGTGTCGATAATGGATGTTAAGCAGTGGACGCCGTGGTTGTGGCCCTGGACTTTGTCAGGTTAAACCACCGTTCGTGGTAGACGAATAGAGTAGTTACCCCGAATACCATAGTTGCAGGTGTTGAGCGTGAGCTGCTTTAGAAAGTTGTTTTCTTCCTTGATCTTTGAACTTGGCAAATTCTTGTTCCGTGGAGGATGATGAATTTCTCTTAGGTTCGTGGTTCTTGGTAGTTGCTGAGTTTCAATGGGTCTCTAATGGTTCTCTGAAATAATTATTGTTTTCTGACTGTTGAGTTGCTTTTACTACTTGTGATCCTCGTCAATTGGCAATATTGATATTGCCATGGTTGTTCCTTCTTTCTCATTGGAAAAGAATGACTCATGTATTCGTTTGATAGTTTGGGTAATGAGAGTTTTATGTTGCAAGTATGTTAACATGAGAAAGCTTCGGCTATATGTATTTCTTTTGGATTATTCCGAGGGTTGAAGTTTAACGCATCTCTTTTCTAGTGGAAATTGTTAAAAACTTTTTGTGATAACTTAATATGGTATGGGTATCAAGTCGAGTTTTTGGTGTGATGCATCATTAATATTAATTAGTAACCTTGGAAGTGAAATTGATTAAGTTGATGTTGTCTTTTACTAGTTTTTGATGAACTGTATATATGAGTATTGACTAAGAGTATGTCCATACCTATTTGGAGTCAAAAGAGATATTAAAAAGTATGGAACATTGATGAATTAGACTGGTCATTAAAATTGTTTAGATTGCTAAACTTGTTGGGTTCTTTGGTTCTAATGGATTAATTTAAATGTGTGGAAAGAGAAACTAGAGGAAATGCTAGATTTGGATATTCCTTAGTATGATTAATTATTGGAATTGTGTACGACCGGTTGAAGGGATTGAATACCGGTGGATCTAGAATTTATGGGAGGAGTTCTATATAGTTCTTCTATATAGAATGACATGATGAATTTGGTTGTAGTGTTGTTGATACTTTTGATCGATAGAAGATTTTGATTTTTGAAGTTTTAGTGTATTTTTGCCGAAATCCAAATATGAGGAGGAGCAGTTGAATATGTGTTTGTAAATATCCATGTGATTTGGGAAGGAAAGTAGGTAGCAACTAGATTTCATAATGAAGCCAGCTAATAACAACAATGGTTGGAGTATAACTGTTGCGTGTTGAAGTTTGATATTGAGCATCACTAAAAGTTGAACTGATATGATATAATAGGGGGCTTATGCCCACATGATTGTGAAATCATCAGATGATAATGTGTCCTTGATGAAAGGGTTTTGGTTGGACTTTTTCAATGGTGTAGTAGACCCCTTCTAAACTTAAGAGGTTGATGTAGTGAGGTTGTATGGTTTTGGTATACTCTCGTTTTGAAGATGGGATGAAAAGGTAGTATGGAACAATTTGGTGAAACTTTTGGGGCTTTCTAATGGCATAGTTGATGATAAAGATTCATGTTCAGAGTGTATTATTTTTTATGTTACTAAGGTTATTCTACAAGAGTGTGTGTGGTGATGATTATTTTAGAAATAAAGTAATTTGATCGACTTTCGTAATTTTGATTTAGTAAAGTGTGTCGAGTTTTGCGTTTGTGATCATTTGGACCTCTCGAGTTATGTGGTGATTGAGTTTGTTTCGAGCAAAGTGACATGTTGAAAGATTTGATTGGTTCTTAAGGGGTTCCCGTGATTTGGTGTAACATCCCAATTTTCTGAGCTTGAAAATCTTTTAAATAGTTCGTAGGGAGAAAAGTCACCATTTGGTTTTATTTGAATTTAATTCAAAAGCTTAATATTGGACTTTACAATCAAAAACCTTTAATGTAATACCTCAGATTTATTCTTGCAAAGGAAGTATCCAACAGAGATTTAGACATCAGGAAAAGGGGGATTATGCAGTTTTTCGCCAACCTGGGCCTCGGGCCTTGGCCCAGGAGGCCCAAGAAGGGCCGGCCACCTATAAAAGAAGAGGAAACCCTAGCTTGGGGTACTGTACCTACAGTAGCGCCGCCGCTACAGTGCGCGCTAAGTATCCTTTCCCCTCCCCCCTCAAACTCCATTGCTACCATCTCTTCGAGTTCTCCTGCAGCTAGCCGGCCACAAGGAGGAGGAAAGGGGAAAGGAGAAGAGGAGATCTTCTTCAGGGGTTTTGATCAGTGATCTCTAGCGGTTCTCCAAGGGTAACGAACGTCGGTTGTTGTTGTTTGTTTAATCGTAGAAGTGTTTCCGATTAGAATCGTTTGAATCAAAGTCTGTCAGCATTAATTTTGAATCTGTCCAGATTGTTGCATGGGTAATTTCGTGTATTTAGATGCAGAATTTTAGGATCCCATCTCCTAGAGTTATGTGGGATCCGTCGTTATCTTTCAGTAGCCATAAAGATCACTCAATTCCGAGTTACGGTTAAAAAGTTATGTTGATTTTAGTGCTGCTGTCCTGAAATCCTGACGAGATTCTGCAGTCGTCTTGTTTATTATTTAAGGGGTTGTTAGATTCCGAATTGGGGGTTTCCATCTCCTAGAAAGTTGTATATAATTCTCTTAGTTTTCAGTGAACGCAAAGAACACCTGAATCCGATTTACGGATCAAAAGTTATGGTCGTTTTACCTCTGCTGTCCAGAACTCTGATAATAATGAACTGTCAACTTGTCTCTAAGAATAAGATTAACTTAAAGGAAAAATCAGAGATTCCACCCAACTAGGTTATTGTTGAATTTTTCGTAACCTTTCTAGATTGGTAAAGAACACTTAATTCGGAGTTGTAGATTAAAAGTTTTGATCGGTTTAGTAATTACTATTTGTTCTTTAGGGCAGATTTCTGTTCTGAAAGTTCATCTGTTCAATAGCATATTAATTTGGCCGAATTGGTCTATCTTGTCAACTTCAGAATTTTAGATATGTTAGTTATGAATCCACAGAAATTGGATTCACCTCATTTCGAGTTCCAGATCATTAGATATGATTTTCACCGTGCTGCTGTCCAGTATCGGTTGTGACTGATTTGTCGATATTTCAGATTAGGCTTTGTAGTTAAGTCTTGAGTCACCGTGGAAGCGTTGTAGAACGTTGATTAGTAGTGCTGGGTACATTTTGTTCTTATTGAAATTATTTTACTTGTTTAGGCGGTGAAGCCTCGAGTTTAGGAGTATCACCTTTTTCGGTTAACGCGTCGCATCGCGGAAGGCAAGTGCATTGCTATCTTATTGCTTGTGATTGATGAATGTTTATGTGATTGTGTTGTGATGTCTTATGACACAAGAGATGATGAATTGTCTATGATATTTCTTATGTGTTGAATCCATGATTGGAGATGATGTCATTATTCATTCGATAAGTCATTTCATGCATTCATTGTCATTTACCATCCACGGGAGTGGATGAGTGAGCCCATCAATTCCAGGATGGTTGCGCATGAGAGCCCATCAATTCCAGGATGGGTGCGCAAGTCCCATTAATTCCAGGATGGGCAGTGTTGGAAACCCGTATGAAACATTCTTCATACGGGAAGTGGATCCCCGTATTTTTGTTAAGATGCGGGCTTGAGTGAACACCGACGGGTGTATCACTGGCTATACCGGTATATGCATGTGTTCGGTCCAAATTCCTTGATTTTGAGCATTCATCTCATATCAACATAAATAATCACTTGTTGTATGTTCTGAGCTGGTGACGAGATTGTCTTATTCATATTGATTGCCTATTCTATTAGCCATTGTACTTGCTGAGTCGTGGACTCACCCTTGCCTTGTTTATTTATTTATTTTAGGTGATCGTTGATGAAGTTTCTCTTGGGAGGGAGTAGACAAGCACTACTCAACACACTTCACTTGCTTTAGTTTCAATAATGTAACTATCACTATTCTTCTTTCATTAATTGATGGATGTAATAAAGAAATTCAGTTTGGGATGACTCCTTCTCTATCGTTGAGTTCGTTTAAATAACTATTTCGTTCATTGATTATCTGTTGATAGAATTATCTAAATGGATCCATTATTACGTTTCCGTTCATGTTTCGTTTGATGTTGAACTGTTTAGCTTTGTTGATGATTTATTATTGAAAATTATTCCAATATAAGGTTGCATGCTAGATCCTTAGGTAGCATTCTGGCTTCCAAATAGCCAGGGTGTTACAGTTGGTATCAGAGCGGGCTTGTGTCCGTGGCAATTAAGTTATTAAAATGACACACTGTGCACAATAGGTGGGGTTGGGAAATCCATTGCTTCCGCATCTCTATTGTTATGTTTCATTTGTTGAGAAATTGTTGAATTGCTTCTATACTATCCTTCTTGCTGTTAATCTATGATATGATGTGATGTATTATATCTGTGAATTTATTCTATGATTGTCATGAGATGATCATATGTATACTCATAATTGATTATGCGTGTCAATAACGGATGATAAGAAGTGGAGGTCGTGGTTGTTACTCGGGATTCACGAGTTACACCACTGTTCGTAGTACGTGGTTAGAGGAGTAGTGACCCGAGTACCATAGTTTGGTGTTAAGCGTGAAGTGCTTTAGAGAGTTTTCTCTTCCTTGATTTACGAATTTGGCGATTCTTGCCTGTGGTGGTGATGAATTTCTCCTAGGTTCGTGGTTCATGAAAGTTTATGGTTTTCAATAGATCCTTATTGGTTCTCTCAAACAAATAGTGCTTTTCGATTGTTGAGTTCTTTATTACTACTTGTGACCATTGTCAATTGGCAAGATTGTTGATTTCATGGTTGCTCCTTCTTTCTCATTGGAAAAGAATGACTCATTTATTCGTTTGATAGTTTGAATAATGAAAGTTTTCTATTGCCAGTTCGTTAATATGTGAAAGCTTTGGCTTTATGTGTTTATTTTGGATTACTTCGAGCGTTGAGGTTTAAAGTCTTTCTTTTACTGAAGGAAGGTGTTAGAATCCTTTTGTGATGTCTTATCATGCTTAAAATGAGATGTTATAACTAAACGAATAAATTGTTACGGTATGAGTTACCAAGTTGGGTTGTTAGCATAGTGAAAATCAATTATTCTTTAACTACCATCCATGAAAGTGAAATTGATGAATTTGTGATGTCCTTGTATTTGATACATGGTGTATCTTAAATAAAAGATTGTCCATATCCGTTCAAAACCTATGGATCTTTCATAGGTGTTAGATTTACCTATTTCCTGATATGCTAAAATTGTCGAAACCTGTACAAAGAACCAGATGGGTGCTGGTGTATCGATTCATGAAACCTTGTTGATAGAAAATTATATTAGTGAATCGTTAACCCTGTTTTGAAATGATTTCTGAACAAAGGTGAATTGTTGAATCTATGTTTATAGATGATTATGTGATTGCAAATGGAATTAGTACCGTATGTACACCCATGATTAGTACAATCATCATTTGTTAAATGAGTGCTGATGGAGGTGTTGAGCAACACCATCGTTGAGTAGACAATTTCGTAAGTAGTCTTTGATAGTGTGCCTTGTGATATTGTTATTGCTTAGCATAATCTTGATATAATAAACTTATTTCAACCATGTGATTTGTGTTTCCTTTAGGAAGTTTTAGGATGGAGTAATAAAGTTTGAGGATTCTTGGTACTAGGGTATGTTGTCGTTGTTATAAAATCGTCAGAATGTGAGATTGATGTTAGTTTTCATAGTAATTTGATTACCTATGGTGATATTACGTAAAAGAGAGTAATTCAAGTTTTGCTTTCATAATCTTTTGGTGTTCTAGATTTATGTGGTAATTGGGAGTTTGTCGAGTAAAGCGGCGGTCGCAAAGTTCTATTGGTTCTTAGGTGATTCACACGATTTGATCTTAATTGTCCGTTTGTTATTATCTATTAAGGTTTGATAATCTCTTCTGTGAGGTCTATGTCCTCAAATGTGGTATCGTCTTATATTTTCCGAGTTCTTTGTCTAATTGATTATTTTCCTTGGTCCTGTGTTCATTGCGAGTGATAAATGATCTTCTAGTTAGTGAAAAAAAAATTGTTTCCATTTGCCTCTCCTTTTGAGAAAGAATCAACTCATTTTTTTTTCACATGGGTCTTTCGATGTGTTTTCTAAATGTTGTTGTGAAAATTGATGTTAATATTGGTAGTAATTTGATCGCCTTTAGTGATATCGTTCAGATGAGAATATTTCAAGTTTAGCTTTCGTGATATTTTAGAGCTCATGATTCATCTGGTAGCTGAAATTGTTTTAAATAAATTGAGGTATTGAATTGTCCTGTTGCTTCTTAAGAGATTCGTGTGATTTAATCTTAAAGGCTCTTTGGTCTGAGTTGACAATGTAAGGTTGCAATCAAAGAGAATTATGTTAGTTCCTTTAAGAGGAGAATAGTCTGCTTACTTTTCGTGAAATTTCGTAAATGAAAATGTTTGGAGTTTGGTGGTGAGATCGCTTGGATCTCATGTTTCTTGTGTAGTTGAACTGTTAGAGCAATTATGACGTGTTGAAGAATTATATTTGGTTCTTAGTTAGTTCTTGAGGTTTGGACTAAAGACCTATCTTGTTCGTTGTGGCAAAGTGTTGCGGTCAAAGGATTAATTTTAGTGTTAAAGTAAAGAGTGCAGAGGGAGTATTTGAAAATTTGATTCAAGTTTTGTAACTTGTGGGTATTGGAATCGTTCTAAACTTTCTCGCTCTTTCCGCTCAAGAGATGTTGAGTTTCAATCGCAATGTCTTTTTCTTAATGGTTGTTATTTGCTATTTCCTTTTTGAGTGGTGTGTGCCCTCAACTGTGAACTCAGCTTTCATTTCTCTAAGATCTTTGTTATCAGATTAATTCTTTTGGTTTCGTTCTCGCTGTGAGGAGCAACATTTTCTTGTGTAACAAAACCTGACCTTGCTCGTCTCTTTCTTTTGAGGAAGGATCAACCGATTTGTATTGCAAAGTTTTACAAAGCGTATTTTGGCAACTGTTTGGTGGTGGTTAAATAAGGGTAGTGGTGGTATTTTGCTACCAAGCTATTGGAGGAGTAGTAGAAGATGAATTGGTTTTGACTTATACCTCTTGGAGGAAAGTTGATTCAAATGGAATGTTTGGCTTCGAAGTAAATCTGAACAGCGTTACGACTGAGTAGAACCTATAGTATAACGAAATTCTAGAACTTCAATTCATGTTGAAAGGTTGGGGATTATCGAAGGTATGGAAACCTTGATCAATTTTATTAAGTAACGCAATTGGAAGGTATTACGATAATGTGTGGATGATTCCTGATGATGCCAATGAGTGAGTATGTTAGGTTTGTGGGGATATTAGAGATTTAATCCGATGATTTCACTATCAGATATAAGAGAAATTCATTGTAGAGGTCTTGGAGGTTAAATTTGGGCTTTACATTTTTGTGCTAGACCTCTGGTCACCCAATGTTTATGTGTAAAGAAATATACAAATTAGATAATGGTTGTTCCTGAGAAGTAGAATGATCATTGATAGAACCCTTCTGTGTAGTACATAAGCGTGTGCACCGGGATTTTGAGTTGTTGTTCTTGGAAGTTGGAGGTAATATGATTGCATGGAATCTTTTTTTTTGTGGTGCTTTGTGTGCCTTCTATCAAATTAATTTCATCGATAGAATGAGTTGCCTAGAGTATTCGGTGGATTTGATAGAGTCTTCCCACTATGGTGTGGATGATGTATTTCATTCAGTATAATTTGAGGATATTTAATTATGAGGTTTAAGCTCGTGTGGTAGCGATGAATTAATTCCAAGATTCGAGAGAGATTTATTTTCTAAAAGACAGACTGCGAAAAAAAAACGTTTCCTCAGGGGCTGAAGCATTTTCTTGTTTCTTGTTTGAGTTTTGAGCTGTCGACTGGTATCTTCCGCACTTTGGGTTGGTACTTTACTGGCATGTTTGAGTCTTTCCAATTCGGGCAAACCAAATGAGGTATTTGGTTTGGTTATTCGAGTGGTTTCTCCTTTGGCTTTCGTGGTATTCAATCCTAAACTGCCCTTTTATTGGAGAATTAGTATTGCGTGGTTACGACGAGAACTCTCTATTTCTAGTTGGATTCTCTTTGTGAATCAGTGGTTTAAGAACCATTTATGTTGTGCATTCTTGTTTAAAGGAGGCGACCCTCGTAAGATGAAGAGTTTGTTTTTTTTTATCATCCACCTTCGCTGCATGAGCGCGTGTGGGACAAGGGCATGGGCATATGGCGCATGGCGCGTGTGGTCCTGAAGTGGACATACGACATGGCATATGTCTTGCCTTTGGGCGCACGGACGTGTACCGAGGGGTGGTTCGGACTTTGTTTTGTGTTCTTGTACGAAAGGGAGTTTGATCCAAGTGTGTTGGTTCGTTTGATAGTTGTAGAAATTAGGAAGTTGGTATATCGCTTTGACCGTCTTGGGTCCATACGTGACGTCGCAACGTCTGTTATGTTCGATGCTAAGAGTGTAGCTAAGCAATTCAAAGCTTGGGGTTTCGTTAAAGACGTTAATCATTGAGTCGATCTTACCTTTGAGTCTCGTTCGATGAGTGTACCGGAAATGTAAGGCGAGTGTTAAGGCGGGCGTTGGTTTACGTCAAGTGTTTTGGTCTCATTAGTCTAGGAGAGGCCACTTGGGAGTTGGAGCCTCGCCTTCAAGAGCGATATCAGTTTGTTAACGGCGGATACATGTTTATCGTTGTCAAAATTCCATCGCCAATTTTCTTTTGGGTAGATCGGTGTGTAGATTCGGGTCGAATCATGTTAAGGGGGTAGAATGTAATACCTCAGATTTATTCTTGCAAAGGAAGTATCCAATGAGATTTAGACATCGGAAAAGGGGATTATGTAGTTTTCGCCAACTGGGCCTCGGGCCTTGGCCGGAGGCCCAAGAAGGGCCGCCACCTATAAAAGAAGAGGAAACCCTAGCTTGGGGTACTGTACCTACAGTAGTGCCGCCGCTACGATCTGCGCTACAGATCCTTTCCCTCCCCTCAAACTCCATTGCTACCATCTCTTGAGTTCTCCTGCAGCTAGCCGGCCACAAGGAGGAGGAAAGGGGAAAGGAGAAGAGGAGATCTTCTTCAGGGGTTTTGATCAGTGATCTCTAGCGGTTCTCCAAGGGTAACGAACGTCGGTTGTTGTTGTTTGTTTAATCGTAGATGTGTTTCCGATTAGAATCGTTTGAATCAAAGTCTGTCAGCATTAATTTTGAATCTGTCTAGATTGTTGCATGGGTAATTTCGTGTATTTATATGCATAATTTGAGGATCCCATCTCCTAGAGTTATGTGGGATCCGTCGTTATCTTTCAGTAGCCGTAAAGATCACTCAATTCCGAGTTACGGTTAAAAAGTTATGTTGATTTTAGTGCTGCTGTCCCGAAATCCTGACGAGATTCTGCAGTCGTCTTGTTTATTATTTAAGGGGTTGTTAGAATCCGAATTGGGGGTTTCCATCTCCTAGAAAGTTGTAGATAATGCTCTTAGTTTTCAGTGAACGCAAAGAACACCTGAATCCGATTTACGGATCAAAAGTTATGGTCGTTTTACCTCTGCTGTCCAGAACTCTGATAATAATGAACTGTCAACTTGTCTCTAAGAATAAGATTAACTTAAAGGAAAAATCAGAGATTCCACCCAACTAGGTTATTGTTGAATTTTTTGTAACCTTTCTAGATTGGTAAAGAACACTTAATTCGGAGTTGTAGATTAAAAGTTTTGATCGGTTTAGTAATTACTATTTGTTCTTTAGGGCAGATTTCTGTTCTGAAAGTTCATCTGTTCAATAGCATATTAATTTGGCCGAATTGGTCTATCTTGTCAACTTCAGAATTTTAGATATGTTAGTTATGAATCCACAGAAATTGGATTCACCTCATTTCGAGTTCCAGATCATTAGATATGATTTTCACCGTGCTGCTGTCCAGTATCGGTTGTGACTGATTTGTCGATGTTTCAGATTAGGCTTTGTAGTTAAGTCTTGAGTCACCGTGGAAGCGTTGTAGAACGTTGATTAGTAGTGCTGGGTACATTTTGTTCTTATTGAAATTATTTTACTTGTTTAGGCGGTGAAGCCTCGAGTTTAGGAGTATCACCTTTTTGGTTAACGCGTCGCATCGCGAAGGCAAGTGCATTGCTATCTTATTGCTTGTGATTGATGAATGTTTATGTGATTGTGTTGTGATGTCTTATGACACAAGAGATGATGAATTGTCTATGATATTTCTTATGTGTTGAATCCATGATTGGAGATGATGTCATTATTCATTCGATAAGTCATTTCATGCATTCATTGTCATTTACCATCCACGGGAGTGGATGAGTGAGCCCATCAATTCCAGGATGGGTGCGCATGAGAGCCCATCAATTCCAGGATAGGTGCGCAAGTCCCATTAATTCCAGGATGGGCAGTGTTGGAAACCCGTATGAAACATTCTTCATACGGGAAGTGGATCCCCGTATTTTTGTTAAGATGCGGGCTTGAGTGAACACCGACGGGTGTATCACTGGCTATACTGGTATATGCATGTGTGCGGTCCAAATTCCTTGATTTTGAGCATTCATCTCATATCAACATAAATAATCACTTGTTGTATGTTCTGAGCTGGTGACGAGATTGTCTTATTCATATTGATTGCCTATTCTATTAGCCATTGTACTTGCTGAGTCGTGGACTCACCCTTGCCTTGTTTATTTATTTATTTTAGGTGATCGTTGATGAAGTTTCTCTTGGGAGGGAGTAGACAAGCACTACTCAACACACTTCACTTGCTTTAGTTTCAATAATGTAACTATCACTATTCTTCTTTCATTAATTGATGGACTGTAATAAATAAATTCAGTTTGGGATGACTCCTTCTCTATCGTTGAGTTCGTTTAAATAACTGTTTACGTTCATTGATTATCTGTTGATAGAATTATCTAAATGGATCCATTATTACGTTTCCGTTCATGTTTCGTTTGATGTTGAACTGTTTAGCTTTGTTGATGATTTATTATTGAAAATTATTCCAATATAAGGTTGCATGCTAGATCCTTAGGTAGCATTCTGGCTTCCAAATAGCCAGGGTGTTACATTTAAGGTGAATAATTCCAACATGAACAATAGCCAAAACTATTTTATTTGGGTCCTTTGTGCTCAGATATATTTTCTAGATTTTTCTAGAATTTTTCTGAGTTCATTTGCTATTTTCTATTGCTTATTTGAATTTCTGGTATTTTACAAAATAGAAAAACTAATTAAAATCTCAAAAAAGCTCTTGGGCCGAAACCCAGCCCAAACCCTCCTTCGGCCCAGCTCTGTTCAGCCCACAGCCGCGCGCGCGAGCCCGCCTCTCACTAACAGGTGGTCCCCGGATGTCAGCGTCCCTTCCTCTCTCCTCGCGCGAGCGCGTTGAACCTCAGCTGTCCGATTCTCGTTGAATGGTCCGATGGCGTTGTGCCTTCCGGGCGGCCCGAACGGCACATTGTTTGTGAGCCGTTCGATCAGAGTTTAACGGCTAGATGTGGCTAAGGCGTCCAGGCCCAAACATCCCATTCTTTTGGACCCTCCGATCTGAATCTAATGGCCAGATCTTGTTGGGCCCGTGTGCACTCGCGCCTCCGTGCCGCTGACGTGTGGGCCCCACATGTCAGGTCTTCGTCTCCGAGTTGGCTTCGTCTCCGCGACGCGTGCGCCACCGTCCGCCATTGTCGCCTTCTAGAAGCTTTGTCCGACAACGCCTTTTTCCTTATAAACTGCCCCAGTTTTTCGCACAGGATCTTATCCCTAGCGATTCCACGTCCGTATCTGCTCGCAACGTCCCCGAAATGAACTCTATCTCGTAGATGGAACGAACCCGAGGATTTTCGAATTTGGGGTTTCCTTATCTCGTGCAGCCCCAGCCCTATAAATAGGACCCCGAGGTTCGCCCTTGCCTCCGCATCTCAGAGCCGCCGCCCCTTTTGCCCCGAGAGCCCTAGCGCCGCCGCAATAAAGCTTTTAGGGTTTCTCGCCGCCGTTCGTTTTCTTCGAATTGCGCTGCGTCGATGTCGCCCTGCCCTCGTGGTCTGCACCGCCGGGTTCACCGTCGTATCATCTACCTCCCGGAGCCTTCACCGTCACCGGAACCTCACCGGAGCCCCCGTCCGACAAAACCCAAAGCTCCTCCGCCGCTAGAACCTCGCCGCTGGCCATCTCTGTCGACCTTGACCACCCAGAGTTGGTTCAACAAGTTCGTAATAACCTGGGCTACATCCCAGTACCACTCACCGCCGGCGAAGCCCCGCCGTTCGCCGTTGTCGTCAGTTTCCGAGCGCCGCTGCCCCCGAGTCGACGTGGCACACCACGTCAGCAGCTGTGTCAACACTCCTAGCCCACGTGTCGCGTGTGTGGCGTCCACGTCATTGCCGCGTGGCACGGTCCACCGGTCCCCAGGTCCCGAGGGTCAGTGGACTTGGTCTACCGTGAGCCGTGTCTCTGACATGTGGGTCCACATGTCAGGGTTTTCTTTTTATTTATCCCTTTTCTGAAATCCCTGTGCTGACGTCAACATTGTGCAATAATCCGATTTTTCTGTTATGAAATGATTCGGAAATTCCAGAAAATCCAAAATTAGGGTTTCTTTTAGATTTAAACTTCCAAAGCCCATAACTTTTGCTTCCGAACTCCGATTGAGCCCATTCAAGTCCCAAAATTTATTTGAATTCGAGCTGTATTTATCTGAGATTTTTATTTATTTTTTGGAGTTCGTTTTGCCTCTGTTATTTATTTGTTTTGTTTATTTGTCTCATTTGCGAGTAGACGTCGATACGTCGGGCAATTTTGGAGAAGGAGCACCTCAAGATCAAGACTAGTACTTAGACCTTTTCCAAGGCAAGTCATACCTTTGATCATCTTGAACACAGTTTTCAAATTACTTTGTTTCAAAGTATTGCATTCTATTTTAATTATTTATTTAAATGCTTTTAGGCATAGTTATCGTCCAAATTGTTATCACCACCTTGACTTTGTATGCTATAATTCCTTGTCACCCTAGATTGGTTATTAGTTGGTAATATTGTAGCACCAACGTGGGTTGGTTAGACGCGAGTACAATTGCTTAGCCATGCTATGAGTCTCACATCTCATGTAAGTTGCAAATATTAAATTTGACTAAGTGACTATGGAACTTTGTGTAAAACTGTGTGTGCTATGTGTTATTACTTTGTGATAGTATGTGTTGCACCAAAACCAACTTGGTGGGAAAGGATTTAGACTGAGGCAAGTGGTGGATACTTCGTGATATGGTGGACTTTGTAAATGGGAATGATAATCTTTGCGATCTAGTTAGAAAATGGAAGTCTTGCCTTGGTCAGTTAAGAACTTAACTTTGTGCGCCATTGAATTGAGCCTTACTGTACGACCACATGCTTGGTATGGGACGGGCCTAACTTAGTAAGTTATGGATTCTTGGCATTGATTACTCAGGTGGTAAGTTAGGCCATGGGTGGAGGTGTGTACTATAAGGTAGTCGCATCACGGGGCGGTTCGCCGTGTCCCTGTCTAGCGATGTGTGTTATGCCAAAGCGCTCCGTTTGGGTTGGCATAGCAGTTTGTAAGCACATCGGGAGTGTCAATGTTAAGATGAGTTTCTGAACTGCTTGCAACACTAGTTGTATCGTGTGGGTAAAGCGTACAACCTCTGCAGAGTGTTAAATCAATCTATTCGAATAGCCGCGTCCGCGGTCATGGACATGCTCTGGGATTTCACACGAGGGGTAGTTTTCATAAAATGTTAGGGATGGGAGCTATGTGATCGAAGTCATGTGGCTATGTGAAATAATCTGTTTAGCTTTGTGTCTTTGTGGAAATAACTGTTAAATTAATATTGTCTATTTGTTTTGAACTGCATTTCAATCTATTATTGTATTCAAATGCAAATGTTGCTTTTATCCAAAAGAACCACAGAAGCCTTTTCTTTTGGAATAAGCCTGCATCTATAAATTGCATTCTGTGGTATGATTTGCGAGTACGGTTGTGTACTCACGCTTGTTGTAAAACTTGCGCCCAAATCTACAGAAGAGGAGGAGTCTACGCCTACTTTCGAGGAGGAGTTCGTCGAAGGTTGCTGATCGTTAAGGTCGGATCGATCGGTTGCTGTGGTGAATTGATGGGATCTCGCTGAAGTTATTTCGTTCATTGTTATTTTATTATCTGTCAGCCCTGCGTGGCTTAATAAGTGTAAACTCGACCATAAGGTCAAAACCCTTATTTATTATTCAAACTAATCGTTTACTTTATTTATCGCTGGTGTGGATTGATATTCACTTATGTTGACACTGTGTGCACTAGCGTGATCCTGGACTAGTGCATTATACACAGAGGGTTCCAGAATCGAAATTTTGGGTCCCGACATTTGGGTTTTAGGAGCTTATCTGGTTTAAGCTGGCAAAGTGATATAGTCATCACAGCAAATAACTTTCCTTGTTAAAGGATAGCGTGAAGTATAAGTATTTGAGATTTAAGTCGTTTCGCAACTTGCAGTTTATTTGAGTGTGCTTAAACCTTATGCATTTGTCCCATAAGAGTTTATCAATTTTCAATGGCAATACCTTCTTCTTATTTGTGGTTTGACCTACCCTTCGTGCGGGACTTGTGCCCTCAACTGTTGTTTTTCCCTTTTTGTTTTCTGAGTTCTTTGCCAAACTGACTAATCCCTTTGTCCTCTGTTCACTACGAGTGGTAAATGTTTTTCTATGTGGTGAAAACTGTTTTCATTTGTTTTTCTTCTGAGTAAGGATTCATCGATTCATTTCACAGGGGTCTTTCGAAGTGTTTATTCAATGTGGTTGTGAGACCTTGGGTTGTAAGTTATTCAAGGAGCATTGAAGGATGAACTGATTTCGTGTATAATTCTTGGAGAAAATTTTATTTATACCGAATGTTTGCCTTTGAGGCTAAACTGATTGCATTATTTCAACCACTAGAACCTATGGAGATTTGCGATCCAAGATCCTTTGTTCAATTCGGGTGGAACATTAGAAATTTCGAAAGGATGGGAATCTTGATCAATGTATTGGAGTGTCGCGATTGAGTACCTTGCACGGTTATGCAGTTAAACTATGATGGTGTTGTAATGAGAGTAAGATTAGCGAAGTGATCTGATCGTTAAAGCGATTATTGAGATAGCCGAGATTGTTGGAGTATTGTCAGAAATGACTTGGACTGTAACATCCCAATTTTGTACTTGTGTTTCAAATGTAAGAAAATGAGTAGAAATTGAAACATTTTCTTACATCTTGTATTTCCCTGTGTGCTTTGAACAATTGTTGTAAGAAGTTATGGAAATACAAAGTCACAAGTCGTTTGATCCAAACCTTGTCTTCCAAAAATATTCATCTTAAATCTTGTCATCATCCTTTGGTAATATTTTTCTTAAGTTCCTGGGATGGTATGTGACCTCTCTGAAAAATTTCACAATTTTTAGAAATTGTTTGAATATTTTTAGAGGACAGTCAAACCTGTTTGACTTTTAGTCAAACCTTAAATCAGAGTCTTGCATAAATTTTTGGAGAATAATGCACAGCATAAAAACCTCTAAAAATTTTATACCAGGTTAATATCTGAGTTAGCAAGCTCCAGTAAAAATTTCATAATTTTTTGGAGTTGCCTTGCTGTCTCAAATAAATCCTCAAAGTCCCAGCTCAAACTAAAATCTCAAAACCTGATTTCACTGTGCGCTGGGTTCGAGTCAGACTCGGGCTCGAGCCTCTTGTCTTGGTCCAGTCAACTAACTGCACTGAGCCTCCTTTAAGAGCGCATGTTGAATCTCCACCGTTGGATCCTTATCGCGCGGCCCATGTTCGTGTGAGCATTCGGACCGTGCGAATGCGCTATTCAATTTGAACCGTTGGATATCGATCCAACCGTCCTGATCGTCTGAAACATTCGGACCATCCGGAGGGATTTCCAATCGTGGTCGTCCATTCTTGATCGTTGGTCTCACGATCTCCTCTGTTGATGTTTAAAACCTAAAAGGCTAGGGGGATCTCAGCCGTCCAAGATCAATCCAACGGCCCGAAATTGCCCAAGTGCAATTTGAGTCATCTCCTACCTCCAGTCGTGTGTAAGCAGTATCTAGGGCATGGCGATGTCATTTCATGCTCCCTACAGCCGCCCCTAGCCAACATTAGGGTTGTGAGAGGTGCTTTCGGCCATACCATACCCAACACCATCATTTTCACCCATTTTTTCTTTCGGTCGTGTCTTGAGCTTTGCACCATGTCTCCCGAAAAGCTCTTGGTCCAAACCCTAATGCTTTCAAAGCTTTTTAAGCACCTTCAATACCTACTGGTATCCCTTTACACTACCCTTGAGCTCCATTTTCAATTGTGGAGCTTAATACCCCAAAACCGACAATCCACCATTGTTGACCCGTGGAGCTCCAGTGGTGAATTTGGTGTTCCAGTGGTTCTCGTTCACATTTCTTTACACCATTATTATCTCCTCACTATCTTGAACGTATCCCCTCACTTAATTTTGGATTTGATTCTCAGGAATTGTCCAATTTGGGGTTTGTTCAAATTCGGCCGATTTTTGTCATCTTCTTTCTCAGCTCAGGTGAGTGCTCCATTTTCAACTCGTTTGCTCATGTAGCTTCTGTGGACTATAATGAAGCTACACTGATGCTTTGGTACCACTCATTTTGCTTAGGGGGCACTTTTCCAACTTTCTTCCTCAACTCCGGCAAGCCTCCACCGTGGACAAGCATCTCTGGCCATCTTTGAAGCTTCTCTCCTTTAAGGTAGCTTCTTATTAGTCCCTAGAGGCCTTGGCACACACTTCTTTGGACTGCAGCGGAGCTTTTCGCTATTTTCAAGCTTGCTGTAAAAGCTCCATTTTCGTTTTTCCGTCTAGCCGGCGTTCTAGTCCCTCACCGCCTACAAGGTTGCCACCATTAGGTCCGCAACGTTATTGCGAGTCCATTTTGGTACTTGGTTGGCGCCGCTGCGGCCGAAGTCACCGGCGACTAGCCGTTGAATGCGCTCGGGTTTTTGCCGGCGTAATCTCCCGTTTTCGTCACTTATTTGGGACATAATTAATGCCTAATCATTGTTAATCATTGAGTGTATTAATTATGTCCTAATCAAGCCTTTGTGCCACTGATGTGTGGGCCCAACCCCTTAAATCGCCTCGTTGGCGCTCGGTGGTCACTTTCGGACACCATTAATACTTAATCATTGATTAATTAAGAGTTATTATTAATGGCTATCGGGAATAACCTTTTGGGTCACTGGCATGTGGGCCCGTAGGCCTTAAACCTCAGTCTGGGGTTCTTAAAGACAGAATCTGGGGGTCATTAATTGCTAATCATTGGTTAGCAATTAATGTGTCTTAAGCCGTCAGTTTGTGTCACTGCCAGGTGGGCCCGCTTGCACTATGCACGTGTGTCAAAACCCCGCATGCGCGACTTGAGGTCACTGACAGTGGTCCCCGCTTGTTAGCACTTCAATTTGCGCTGTGATCAAAAGCCACCATCGATCTCGGGATCAACGGCCCAGATCTGGAGTGCATCCGGACCGTCCGGTTCCCTAATCATTCTGGATCGTCCATCGCCAGATCTGCGGCTGCGATCGTGAGTGCAATCGGACTCTCTGAAGGGAGGTGCGCTCCCAGCCGTTCATCTCGCGATCTGCGGTTGTAGATGGCTGCGGCAACCGCACCATCCGAATGTTTCCCTCCTCGTGAGCTGTTGGATTCTGATCCAACGGTGGGTTCCGTTTGGGGATCGCGCGCGTGCGCTGTTCCCGGCGCGCGTGAGCCGTAGGATTTTAGATCAAAGACTCACGAGCGCCCACGTCATTTTTCGTCCGTTGAGTTTGATTTTATTTCAGTAAGTATTTATTTATCAACTAAAAATTGTATTTAAACTTTGAAAACTCATAACTAATTCTTGTTAACTCCTTTTTAGGTGATTCCAACTGTAATAAATTCATTTACCCCTTCAGTTTAATATAAAAATGCATTTAGGCATATTTCAGTAGCAGAAAATTGTGTAACTAAAATCACTTGCTCTCTGCCAATTTTGATTATTCTAGAAATAGCATTAAACTTGTAAAATGCATATCTTTTTCTGTGTGATTCCAATTTGTGCAAAATCAATTATTTTAGGTTCCTCTGTTAGTATGCTTTTATATAAAATAGGATTTGAACATGGATTTATTTCTGTAAAATGACTTGCATTAGGTTTACAACTTAGAAAAATCATAAGTAAACCATTGTAACTCCAAATTTAGTAAACTCAACTTTGCTGTCATTAGGATGTCATAATCTACCTGCCATAAAAATTTCAGAGCTTAGATCATTCTAGAAATTTTTGCCATGAACAGTACCAGTATTTAAATCAGTGAATTAATAGGCTGAGAAAGTGTATTTTGTCTATATCTTTTGCATACTAAATCCAAATTGCATGATTCTTGTTCCTAAAATTGTCTAAAATCATTCCCTAGCTGTTGTGTAAATTTCATTCGATTTGAATGTCTTTTGCTGTTGGAGTTTATTTGGTGTTCTTCGTTCTTATTTGCTTATCGCCTTTTCACGTTAGGTTCCGAAGATAATCTTGATATTGAATCTGAGCCACAGCCATCAGATCCTGCACTCCAGCAAGGAAAGCAGATGTAGCATCATTTGATCATGTTGCTCCTACTATTTTCAAATTCTAATATATTGTTTGCAAATTCTATGTATGTATTGCTATGTTGTTTTAACTATTGTCGATAGCTCACCTAGTAGATGCATTATCAATAGGCAAATGTTAATCCTCTACTACTGAGCCTAGGTTTATCTTGCTGTGATTTTGGGTTCGTTGGATGAATCCTTGTCACTTAGTAGTTTACGATGTTTGTGCTTAGACATGCTTAGCTGTCGGTAGAAATGGGTGGTTATCGACTTGTAGATAACCTCGATCACACAAATTTATTATGATATATATGTTTAAGCCTTGTGCTATGTCTAAATTGCAAAACCAAAACTGAAAAACAAAACAATTTAAACTTGGGCACAATAGTAAGATGGTGTGATCTTTTGGGTGTGATTGGAATGGTGCCTGGGTCAATTAAGGACCGAACATCTTGTGAGTACCTGTTATCCAAGCAATTTGTGCGTGCTAACCACACTAGAGGGAATGAGACCTCTCTTGACTTAGTACTTTGGCGTGTGTTGGCTACGAGTCGTAGGAGGGCGTGTGTGTGTTGCGTTGTGGTAAAATGAAATGATTGTGTGTGGGAGCATTGTAGTTGTCCAAAGAGCTTTACCCCGAGGGGTAGTTGTCTTTTTTGGCTTTACAATGTAAGCGTATGGGTTTCTATCCATACGAGCGGATCGTAGTTGATGCACAATATTGGAAATGTCTCGTAGGACTTAGCCGTGCCGGCATACCGTTGGAAGTGTCCTTAATCATGTGGCTTAAAGGCGGTCTGAGGTGTGGGTACATTGGTACACCCCTGCAGGATTTTTGATCTGTTCGAATAGCCTCGTCCTAGGTTATGGACATGCTTGGGTAAGCTTTTCAAGAGTTAGACTATAACGTTTTTAAATTAAAACTTGATGGGTGGTATGAATCAGGGATTCATGCTATTTGTGGTGGCTATTGGGTTAGTCACTTCTAGGTGGTTACTTGGTAATTATTGTTACTCGTTGCTATTTCAATGCTTAAAAATTGAATTGTCAAATTGCTTCCAATCTATTACATTATTGCAAATGAAACTAGCTTTATGCGTCCAAACAACCATATAACCAACATCCTTTGATACAGCTTTCATGTAGCTATGTATAGGCTTGTTACTCGTAAGTCTTGCGAGTACATCTTTGTACTCACCTGCATTGCTTGTTGTGTGTAGAGGAAGAAGGTGAGCCCAATGGGCCTCACTTTTGTGAGTTGTGCTGTGGCAGTGTGTGGGGCGATTAGCTTGGCGGCCCGGTCGGTTGCCCTGTGGTGTCGTGTGGCTAACCGGTCGTCTTTTGGTTTAAGCCATCTTATGGCAACTTTTGCTTCCGCTGTTACCTCTTTATACTTCTGTCATTTGGCCGGTCGGCTATTCTGTAATAACTTAGTATTTATGTATGTCTTTTGGGTAGACTTGTTATCTTATGTTGTATGGAAATGATGCATGCTTTTGTATGATGAATGTGTGCTGCAATTTCTGGGAAGCACATGTCCATCGAGGCACGGATTATTCTGTTTGTGATACTAGGACCAGTGGAAGGTTAAGTATTACAAGCTTAATAAACCGGGGTCTCACATGGACTTAGTAAGTAACTATCTAAGAGTTAGAATCTTTATAAAGATAATTGGATCGAGGAAATATTTTCGTGTTGATGTTAATGTGCGAGTATGTTTGGATTGTGAGAATTTTAGGGATTTAATCTGAGGTTTCCCCTATCCTCTATATGAGAAGTTCACTGTAGGAGTCTTGGAGTTTAAATTTGGGTTTCGCATTGTATGCTAGGACTTTGAGTCACCCAATGATTATGTGTAGAAGAAGTAGAATAAAGGTGTATTCCGAACAGTGGGATGATCATTGATAGAACCCTTTTGATGGAGTATATGAATGTGTGTGCTGAGAATTCCGAGTTGTTTATTCTTAAAAGATTTAGGTGATGTGGTTGCATGTGAGGGCTATTTTGTGATGTATCGGAAGTCATCTATCAAAGTATTTCCATCGGTACAAAGTTGACTAGGGTATGTTTGGTAGAGTCAATAGAGCTTCTCTACAAAGGTGTGAATGATGTATTTCGGCTTGAGCATAGCGTTGAGAATGCCAAAATAAGAGAGATGAGTTAGTGTGTTATGCGATGAATTGGATTCCAAAGTTTGAGAGAAATTTTATTCCTAAAAGAGAAACTGAGAAAGTTGATGCTTCCTTGAGTAGTGACACGTTTTCTTGATTCTTGTTTGAGCTATGTGTTTAAGACGGATGTCCTTCGCAAGTTGAGCTCGGCATTTATGTTGGCATGTCTGGTTCTTATCAGTTCAGAAAGAATGAAAGAAATTTATGACTTGTACATTTGAGTGACTTCTTTTTTTTTGTGGACGTGGTGTTTATTTGGAAATTTCCTAATTTGAAGGTGGAAAGTTTTCGTGATGAATTGTAAATTTTGGATTTGACCCTTTTGGGTGGGGAGTTAGCATTGCGTGGATGTGATGAGAACTCTTTATTTTCAGTTGGATTCTCTTTGTAATACAGTTGTTAAAAACAAGTTCTGTTGTGCATTTTTTATTAAAGGAGGTGCTCCTTGTAGATGAAGAGTTCGAATTAGAAAGGAAGAAGGGTTCCGTGTGTGTTGAGCATGTTGTGGGCTTTTGTACCAAAAGGGAAGTTGGTCTAGGTACACTGGTTCATTTTCGACAGATGTAGGGATTAGGAAGTTGGTGTATCGCTTTGACCGTCTCGGGCCACACGCGGGTATGCAACTTTTGGTTTGTTCTGACACCGATTGATCTCCTGGGAGATCTGGAGTTGAGTTTCGTTAACGTCATTGACCATCGAGTAGGATCTTACCTTTGAATCTCTTCTGATGAGTGTACTTAGCAATGTTGGATTGAGTGTTAGGTCAGATGTAATTTACGTCAATGTCTTGTGGTCTTGTCAGTCTAAGAGATAGGTCATTTGGGAGCTAGAGTCTCGCACGCGCGAGCAGTATCCAGAGTTATTCACAACAGGTACGTGTTAATGTTTAAGTGTAGCTGTGATTTTTATATCGGTGTAGCATGATTAGAATTCGGGGACGAATTCATTTTAAGGGGGAAGAATGTAGTACTCTAGGATTGAAAACAGGGAAAAACCTAAAGGTTTAAAGGAAACGAGTATTTGGAAATGGATCCGAGAGAAGGACCTTCTGGGAAATAATTAAATAAGAGGGAGAAGGAGGGGTTTTTCGCGAAACCCAGGCCACTTGGGCCTGGGCCTTGGCCCACAAGGCCATGTGGTGGCCGGCAAAGGGGGGGAGGCACCTTCCCCCAAACCCTAGCCGCCCCACCCTTTCCCCCCTCTCCCTTGCGCCCCTCCCCATCCCCTAGGCAGCCGCCCCTCCCCCCTTGGGCGCCCTCCCTGGTCCTTGCACCTCCATCCTTGCGCCACCACCACCCCCTTTTGTGCTCCCTGCTGCCGGTCTTGGTGCTCCTCGCTGCCGGCCATTGGAGGATGGAGCAAGGCGAGGGAAGGAGATCAACTTCGCGGGGTAAGATCTTCAACTTTCTGCGATTCTACAAGGGTAACATCGCGTGTCCTTCGCTGGTTGAGGTCTATTAGTTGCAACTGATTTCGTTTTGGTAGATCGAGTCTCGTCATTTGTTAGGTCGCGTTCTGTCCAGTAGATTGGACGACGGTTTTCATGTTTATAGAGGCAGAATCTGGAAATCAAATCTCTTAGAGATAGTTGGGTTATGTTCATAGCTTTAAGTGGCCGCCAAGAACACCCAAATCCGATTAACGGTCTGAGAGTTATTAATTTTTCAATATGGCGGTCCTGCTGATCTACCAGCTTTCGGGCAGATTGTGGGAAACTGGATAAAACTGTTAGATAAAGTAGGAATCAGAGGATCTCGTTATAACGAAAAATGTAGGTAATTTCCATACATTTTCAGAGAGATAAAGAACGCAAGATTTGTACTTTTGTAGCAAAATTTATAGTGGTTTTAGTGTACTGTCCAGAGAACCTGATGTGAAATTGATTTTCTGTTAATTAGCTCGATAGGGTTATTAGATGACCGAATAAGGAGGGCTCACCATCTAGGTTTAGGTGGGGATTTTGCTAAGATTTAAATGAAGTCCAAGAACACCTCATTTGGACTCCTGTACTAAAAGTTATGAATTTTTGAACGTGATGTCCACAGAGAGAACAGAACAATATTTAGGAATTGGAGTTGGGTTCGCGCTAAAGGAACTATTGCGAGTTCGTGTTTACTCTTATTGTTTGTTTGGTCCTTTACTGTTGTCTTAGCATTCTCTTAAATGAATTTAGGTGGGGGACTGGTTCCGGAGGCGGCACCCTCTTCGCGTCCTTCGTTCCCGCACGGTTGAGGCAAGTGCATCGTTGTTACCTTGTTTGTGATTGCTTGGTCATGAATGCGTGTTTGATGCATGTTAGTGTCGTATGGTTGTTGACATGTGTGCATAATAATAATGGTGAATGTTCAAAGTATGGCTATGCTTTATTCATGAATGTTGTTATTGCCTTTGGTACTTTGATGATGAATAGAGATGGTGCATATGCATGTTGATATCATGTTGAGGCCTGGTCTTATGATGACCAAGCATGCACATCTTTGAGGTCCCCATCATGTATGTGATGAGCTTGAGGTCCCCACACTTGTGGAGTGTGAGATTGTGGTCCCCAATACTTGCGGAGTATTGGGCAATTGGTCCCTGCGCTTGCGAGCACAGGCATGGGTATGCAGCGACGGTTGCATACTTTGCATTACCGGTAAAATGCAAAAAGAGATAATGAGACGGAATCCTTGAGCATTGCATATGCATGTGAAATGATTTAATGTCGTGCTTCTGGAAATGGATGCTGTTGTGATGATTTGAATTATGTTCTTTTATATGTACTTGCTGAGTCTGTGGACTCGCTCTTGCTTTCTTTGTTGTTTTAGGTACCCAAAGCAAGAACAACATGCATGGGAGGGAGTAGCACTATGATCACACGCACACTACCATGAACCTTAATTCTCAGACTATGCCTTAATAAATAAGCTACTGCTTAAGGATTTATCATGATTATGTTTTTGAGTTGATTTATTTGTAATAATGATGAGTAGCATAGTTGGATGTTTGAGGATTTGTTCAGTTGATTAGCAAGTTCCTGAATGCTTATTGATGATCTTGAATATTGCAATATCTCGTTGTAATACCCTTTTTAGCTGTTGAAACCTCTGTGATGTTAGAAATACAAAGGAGATTCTACCGAAATTTAGTAAATTGTCTTAGCTTAGAATTGTGTAAAGTTACCTTGGTAGCATTCCAGGCTCATGTGGTGCTGGGGTGTTACAGCAGCAGTGTGCAAGTTGTCAAGCCACCCTCACTCAAGCTAAGGAAGGCAACACCATGGGTACATCTACCAGACTACTCCGGGAGTCAGAAGAGCTGAATTACAACGAGATTAATTCCAAGGCACTCAATCTAGAGATCACCTGCCACCAACAGGACAACCATCACAAAAGGAAGACGACAGAACAAAGTATTGCAAGAAACTCCAAGACTCAGGTGATTAATGGGCAATCTTAGCAGAACAAGACGTCAAGGATATGAGTCCAGTGCTTTAATTGCCGGAATATGGGGCATTATGCCAATCAGTGCCCAGAAAGGCGTTTAGCACTCACCCCGAACAACATTTCAGAAGCCACTCTAATCGCAACGATAACACCAGTAGCAGAGAGTAAGAACAATAGAAGGTATTTGGCACAAGTGCAGAAATAAAGAAGTTTAGGCCTACCAATACCTCAAGAAACAACTACGAACCAGCCAGCCAGCTTGTTGCTCCCCGACACCTTTGTTGGAGGCCAATCACAGAAGAAATCATCCCATGTTGCAGGGATCACATGTTTCAACTGCCATGAGGTTGGGCATTTTGCCAGGAAATGTCCAAAGAAGCGACAGACAGCAGAACCAGCCATCGACGACAATTCCAGTTAAAGACCTAACATTTCCTAGCTTTCTGTCTAGCCACTCCGAATCTCGGGGACGAGATTCCTTTTAAGGGGGGTAGTTTCTAACATCCCAAAGTGTTGTTACCAAAAATAAAGTAAATAAAGTTATTATTTTGTTGGATTTTCAGAAATTTGAAAGAGTTTGACTACTTTATTTGAATTCCCGAGTTTTAAAAGTCAAAAGAAAAATTTATTAAAGTTTTTAAAGTTTTATTTGAGTCTAAGTTGAAAAACAAAAATTAAGTTAATTTTGAGAATTTTTCTGAGATTTTAAAGCTTTTTATAATTATTTTAAAAGCCAAAATAATTTATTTGCAAAATTAAAAGCCAAATTTAAGTTGGAACTAATTTTATTAAGTCCAAAATAACTCTAGAAATTTCTGTGAATTTTTCTAGATTTTTTGGATTTATTTTGCTATTTTCTAAAGCTATTTTGATTTAACTAGAGTATTTTAATTGCCAAAATATTTAAAATCCTAAAAACCCTCCTTGGGCCTAAACCTCCTCAGCCCAGCCCTTAACCCACACGCACGTGGCCCGCACGGCCCACCCCCGCATTCTCTCTCTGTTTCTCTCTCTCTCACTGTCATGTTGGGTGTCAGCCTCACCCCCCGTGCCCGCGCGTTTTCTTCTTCTTTGCTTATCAGTCGTTCGATATTAAATCAACGGCGAGATCTGGCGTAACATTCGGGCAGTCCAAACAACACAATGCCTATAGACCGTCCGATCTAAAATAGACGGCCACGATCCCTTGTGTTCTCCGAACAGTACAAACGGCCCATTCAATGTGAGCCGTCCGATTTCTTTTAAACGGCCCAGATCCACTCGCTCCTTTTCCGCTCGCCCACGCACGTGTCACCGCTGTCGCTGACAGTGGGCCCCACCGCCTTCGTCTCCACCACCTTTGTCCTCCTCGCGACACGCTTGACTCGGCCGCCATTTTTGCCGACGTTGAGCTCCGTCAACGCCGCCATTTACGCCTCCTACCCCCACACGATCACACGCATGCAAACCGCCCCTCAATCCCGCGCCCACTCCGGCCATTTTTCCCCTCTCCCAGCATCCATTTCAACGAGATCGTTCCATGGCCGTCGAAGGACCCGCGCACACGACCTCCTTCCTCACCCCTTCCCGGCCCCTATAAAAGGGAGCACCGGGTGCGCAATCCTTCACTCACCATTTGCCCCTCAATCTCTCCTCCACTTCCCTCTTGGTTTTGCTGTATTTCGCGTTTGAAGATCCTTGGCCGCCCGCCATTTCTTCCCCAATTCCGGTGGTCACAAGGACTCATCGGCACCACTGATCGCATATTCAGAACCGCCGTCGTGAAGGCTACCTCGGGCTCTCCGCTCCGTCACCAAGAACCCACGGGAGAACCCTCGCCGCCGCTGACCTAAAATCGCCGCCGCCAAACTCCTCGCCGTCAGTGTTTCCCTCACCCCTAAACTCTCACCAAGGTAAGCGTCACACTCGCCATCACCTCCTCTCACCAACGGTGCCCTCGCCGCCGGCCAAGTCGCCACCGTTCGCTGTACCCTTGGTCCCCGTGCGCGCCGCCGGCTTTGTGCCGACGTGCCTGCCACATGGCCAACCACGTCATCACCACCTCAGTGCTAGCTCGGCCCTAGTGCCGACATGGCTACCTACATGAGCGTCCGCGTGGCGCAACGTGCCAGCACCCGCAAACCACCGCACTATTTCCATGGACCTAGTCCACCAAAAGCCATGTCTCTAACACATGGGCCCCACATGGCAAGGTTTTCTTTTATTTCTTTTTATTCCCAAAAATCCTTCGCTGACGTCCGCCGACGCAGTTAATCCCTTTTCCAATAGAAAATTAATCCAGTAAATCCATAAATCTGATTTTTATCAATTTATGTGATTTCAATCTTCCAAAGCCCATATCTTTTGCATCCTAAGTCCGATTGAGTCCATTCAAATTTCTAAATTTATATAAATTCAAGATCTAGCTATCTAAACTAAAATTATTTAATTTGGAGTTAATTTGAATGTTATTTGGATTTTGTTTTAATTTGGTTTATTTTCACGTATAGATTTCGAGGACTTCGGAGAGTCAAACTTCGACACAGTTTGAAAGCAGCTATTTGAATATCGAATTATAGGAATAGTCTGTTGATGAATATTGCAAAGATGGAATTGTCAAAAATTGAATTATAGAGATATATATTGAATGGATTATAGAATGACCTGATCATTTGAATACATGATTCTCGGATATTGATTAGACAATTAAGCCATTGTGATTGATTGGAACATAGGGTAGAATAACTGTAGAAGGTTGAAGCATAGGAATACAATATTGTTGGATGTAGAGATAAGTGATCAATGGATATTGTATTGCAGAGATAGCTAACTGTTAATGTTGGATTATCGAGATCTAATTATAGAAATGGTCATTGTAGAATATTGATCTGCTTGGATGATGGATTATAGGATTATATAATCACTGGAAAGTGTATTCTAGGATTACATGATTATTATGGTTAGATTATAGAAATAACCAATTATGGGATAGTGGATTTTAGAAGCAGCTAATTGCTGACGTTGGATTAAGGAAGATTGGATGATAGATAGATACCATAATCGAATACTGAATTATTGATGTTGGATTTTATAAATAGGTTGTTAGTAGATATCAGAATATCTGAAAATTGATTATAGGATAACATAATCTTTGGATTGATGTGGAATTAGTAGAAGTAGTTATTTAGGAATAATGGAGTGATGGAAATCGGATTATAGAATTAGCATATAGTTAAATGTCGAGTCGATGGAAGTTAGACCATAAAATTAGACTAATAAGATGGATATCGAACTAATTGATATTGGAGTATAGTATTACATAAATACTGGAAGTTCGGGTTATTGGATTATGATCACAGTACAGATGGTTTACTTACTGGTCTCGTACTTGACAATTTTTGTACATCGAATCCCTCACACCTTGTCACCCTAGATAAAGCTCCAGTTAGTACGACAGTATTGACTAGATGTTCTTTGGTAAAATATATGCTTAGCCATGCTTATTGACCTAACATGTTTGATTCGGGGAATTTCAGCCAAAAATTAATTGTTGTTTAAATTGTACCCTTGGCATTGGTATGTCATGGGAGTTTTACCAATTCTTTGAAAAATGAAATAAAATTAAATGATGGTTTGGACTTGGGCGAAACGGATGCTTGATGGGTGCAGGTTTATGCACGGGCTTAATATGGTTAAGATTAAGGCCCATGGGTTTTATGGAAAGTTGCCCAGGTCAGTTAAGTACCAGTCTTCGAGCCGCATCTTGCTAAGCCACATCGTACTACCACATGTCTTGTATGGGCAGGACCTGGCTGACTAATTTGCAATATTTCACCGTGGTCGTTGCATCCAGTTGTGTGGATGTCGGTCAGACAATATTTCCACCTGACGCATAGGGGGCTCCCGGAGGATGGTCAGTCCAAAAGAAGTGAAACCTTAGTGAGGAGGGATTACAGTGGAATGGGGCATTGTAAAGGCCTTGACACGTGCTCTAGACTGCTTAGCTAAGGTAGTGAGCGGTGGTATCGACGGATGCTAAACAAACTAGACAATTCATGTCTTGTGGGTAAAGTTGTACAACCTCTGCAGAGTGTAAAACTATTCGAATAGTCGTGTCCACGGTCATCGACATGCTAGCAAAGCCACTCCAAGTCAGACTTTGGTTTCGTTTTCAAAAATAACTTTGTCATTTGATTTTGGATTTCTATCCAAACGGGATTTGGGTGGTTAGCCATGTGATAGGAGGGTATCCTTCACCATTTAATCATGGAGGTTATCCACACTATAAAATTGTCATTTTAAAACTGATTTTTGATAAAGTATAAAATGGCCTTGGAAATTAATATGATTATTTAAAACTAAAACTGCTGCTTTACGCAAAATAAACCCTGCCAGTCTCATTTGTTTACCTTATGCATTCATTAACTCTGTTACTTGCTGGGTGTAACTTGCGAGCACGGTAGTTGTGCTCATACTTGCTTTATGCAAACAAATTTCAGAGGAGAAGGACTTCACTGCAAGGGTGGATCTCGACGACTAGGCCGCTACCCCAGTCGATTGCCTGTGGCAGATTGCTAGACTCTACTACTTCTTTTACGTCTTCCGCTGTGTTTCTTTATTGTTGGCCCGTAAGCCTACCTTGTAAGCAACTCTGTTATTTATTATTAAATTTTTGCGTTTATGGTTGTGCTATCACATTTGTTTACTGTGTGAGCTAGCCACTGATCATGTGACTAGTTCAGTTATGCACAGAGGATCTGGGATGTTAATTCCGGGTCTAACAAAGTGGTATTAGAACCATGCCGACTGTAGGTCGTGACCTAGTTAGAATGGCCGTTAGTTATGAAACTTCAAAACTTATTTTACACAACAAGAAAAAATAAATTGTTCTCCCCTCATCTGGGTCATCTGTCTTTCTTTAGCCTCCTCATCGCAATCCATTCTTACCTAAATTCTCTCTTCACCATTTTTATAATGTTAAATGGATCATCTTCCCCTTGAAAATTTATATAGATAGTCAATACGTTCTCACCATTACGTCCAAGACCTCAGGACATGAAGCTACCGAGAAAGCATTGAAAAATCATCGAGTCATCGCTACCAATCAAGGACAACATGCAAGATTCATCAAATACCTTAAGCAGAAGTTGCGATATCAGCCCAACCATATAGCGTAACTTTGCCAAGGCTCATTCTGTGTATTGAGTCATTTTCTGAGGTTAAAGAGTCGCGATCTAGTAGAACGTTATAAAAGTTATTAAGTTTCCTGAAAAAGCTTTTGAGTTGGCTCTCACCCTATCCCCTTAGTTCTTCTTCTTTGTCTCTTCCCTATCCTTAGTCTCCTTCCCTAACCCTTTGGAGTACCCAACAGATGGTGAAATCTCGTCACTCTAAAGAAGCAAGCGTACTGTTTGATCAGCTTTGTGACATGTACATGCACATCAAGAACGGTGTAGAACTATGGGAGGCATTCGAACATAAGTTTGCTGCTGTAACATCCCAATTTTCTGAGTCTTAAATTTTTTTTGAATGGTTAGTATGGAGAAAACTCACCATTTGATTTTATTTGAATTTAATTCAAAAGCTTAATATGGACTTTTAGTAACAAAACAATTTAGTATGAATAATTCCAACATGAACTATTGTCAAAACTATTTTATTTGGATTCTATGTGCTTGGATAAATTTTCTAGATTTTTCTAGAATTTTTCTGATTTCATTTGCTATTTTCTATTGGTTATTTGAATTTACAGTATTTTCTAAATTAAGAAACATACTTAAAATCTCAGAAAATGTCCTGGGCCGAATCTTCCTTGGATCCAGCCCATTTCCTTTCATTTCAGCCCATTCCTTCCATCAGCCCAGCTCCTCGTCGGCCCGTCGCGTGCGCGCCTGCTCCGTTCCACTGACGCGTGCGGCCCACACCTCAAGCCTTCGTCTCCGTTTCAGCTTCGTCCTCGTGACACGCTCACCCTCATTCGCCATATTTTGAAGCTCGGAACTTCGTACGACAACGTGAAATCTTCAACTAGAGTCCAACTTAAAAATGTGTAGAATCTTATCCCTAACTCTTCTGCCCCGAATTTGGTAAAATTGGATCCCGAATCTCCTTCAAACTCAAAGATTTCCTCATGTTGGTTTCGGACTCTTCTAGGGTTCCATAGCCTACACATCACCTTGTGCTCGCCCGAACCCTATAAATAGGCCCCCTAGGTTTGCAATCTTCCCCGCATCTCGAACCCTCAGTCAATTCCACCCCAAGAACCCTAGTGCCGCCGTAATTCAAGAATTAGGGTTTTTCGGCCAACGCCGTCTCTTCGCCGATTTTGTCGCCACCGATGCCGCTCCACCACCACCAACCGGTGCTCTAGCATCACCACTGCACAGGCTACAAGGTGCGCACCTCCGTTTCGCCGGGTGACTCCCGTAGCCCTACTGTTGTTTTTGACCGTGGCGTTCCGCCGCCAACCTTGAGCGCCGCCGCCATTTTGGTCATCACCGGGAGCAACCAACCGCATCACCAGGTCTGTGAGAGCACGCTGAGTCGAGTGCGCACCTCCGTCACCATCGGCGGGTTGCCGTTTGCCATTGTCGGGTGAACCCGAGCCTCATCGTCATTCATCTAACGTGTCACACCATGTCCGCAGCCACATCAACGTCCAACTCAGCTCCTATGCGTGCGTGTTAGCCGAGTGTCGCCCAGTTGTCACCGTGTCAGCATCCGTGTGGCACGTCCAGATCCAATCCAAAACCCTGGCTCGGTGAACCTAGTCCACCGTGAGCTATGAGACTGACTTGTGGATCCCACATGTTAGATTTTCTTTTAATTCTGTTATTTTCGAAATTCTGAGGGCTGATGTCATCGTTGCACAATAACCTTTAGATTTGAACTTCCAAAGCCCATATCTTCTTCATCCGAACTCCGATTGAGCCTATTCAAATTTCTAAATTCATCTAAATTTGGGTTCCATTTATCTGAAATTTCTAAATTCATCTAAATTTGGGTTCTATTCATCTAAATTCTGTTAATTTTTTAAGTTGGTTTTTTCTCTGTTTTTTATTTTTATTTGTTTGCTTCGTTTGCGAGTAGACGTTGATACTTTGGGAGATTTTGGAGAAGAAGGAGTTCACCAAGACCAAGACCAGTACACAGATCTTTTCCAAGGTAATTTATACCTTTGATCATCTTGAATCCCAGTTTTCCAAAATGCTTGATTCAAATTACTGCATTTATTTTAAGTAATTATTTAAATGCTTTTGGGTTTAGTTATTAATCATATCTATCTTGTCTATTGTATGTCATGATCTTTTGTCACCCTAGATTGGTTCATTATTTAGTTGGTATTACTATAGCACCAACGTGGGTTGGTTAGATACGATTAGATTGCTTAGCCATACTACGAGTTATCATCTCATGTGAGTTGCAAATATAAACTTGACTAAGTAATTATGGAACTATGTGATAAAACTGTGTGTACTGTGTGCTATTACTCGTTGATGGCATATGTTGCACTTAACCGATAGGGTGAAAAAGGTTTTAGACTGAGGCAAGTGGGTGAACTGTGTGATATGGTGGAACTATGTGAATGGAAAATATTAATCTGTGTAGCATAGTTAGAATTTGGAAGTCTTGCCTTGGTCAATTAAGGACTTAACTTTGTGCGCCATTGAACTGAGCCTTACTGTACGACCGCATGCCTGGTATGGGATGGGCCTAACTTAGTAAGTTATGGATTCTTGGTATTGATTACTCAGGTTGTAGGTTAGGAACTCAGTGATGGGTGGAGGTGGGAACTACCAGGTAGTTGCATCGTGGGACAGTTCACCACTTCCCTATCCAATAGTGTGTGTGATACTAAACCTTTGTGTTTGGGTTGGTATTACGGGAAAGCACACTAGGAGTGTCAATGTTGAGATAAAGTTTCGAAAAAGTTTTGTTATGCTTAGTGATTGCAACACTAATTGTATATGTGGGTAAAGTGCACAACCTCTGCAGAGTGTTAAACAATCTATTCGAATAGTCACGTCCGCGGTCATGAACATGCTCGGGGATTTCACATGAGGGGTAGTTTTCATAAAACCAATTGGGAAGGGACAGCTGTGTGATCTAAGTCAGATGGATATGTGAATTAAACTGATTAGTTTTGTGTCCTTTGTGAAAATAACTGTTAAATTATTATTGTTTATTTGTTTTGAATTGTGTTCTAATTTATTATTCGTATTTAATTGCAAATATTACTTTTATGCAAAAGAACCATAGAAGTCATTTCCTTTGGAATAAGCCTGTATCTATACATTGTATTTTGTGGTATGTCTTGCGAGTACGGTTATGTACTCATACTTGCTAAATCAAATAAACAGAAGTGGAGGAGTAATCACCTGCCTTTGAGGAGGAGTTCTACGAAGGTGCTGATCGTTAGGTCTTTGATCCCAGCCAGTTACGTGTGTCGAATTGATGGGATTCCGCTGGAGTTTATTCTGTTCTACTGCTTATTTATTTACTGTTATCCCTGCGTGGCTTAATAAATGTAAACTCGACTACACGGTCAAAATTATTATTTGCTATGCAAATTAATCATTTACCCTATTAATCGCTTGTGTGGATCGATATTCATCTATGTTGACATTGTATGCACTAGCGTGATCCTGGACTAGTGCAGAATACACAGAGAGTCCAGAATTGTATTTTTGGGTCCCGGCAGCTGCCTCATATGCTGGACGTGAGTTGTATGTCATGGAGTAGTACCATGACTACAAAATGGTTGATGATCGTTCCGTAGTCGAGCAGGCTCATGAATTACAGCTTACAGTGAGCGAATTCGCACATCTTGGTTGTTAGTTGCCTAACAAATTTGTGGCGGGGGCATTATTGCTAAATTGCCTCCATCTTGAAATTTTTTTGCCATATCTCGGAAACACAAGCGACAAAACATTTCTTCTGAGGATCTGGTTGCTAGTCCTAATGCTGAGGAGAAAGCTCGGGCAAAGGATAGTACACCAAAGGTACAAGAGGAACAGTCTAGCGCTAATGTTATGCAGCACGCCGGCAATGGAAAATACAAAGGGAAGGCTAAGGTTGTTTCGACCACCAACTTCGAAAGGACAAACAACTCTAAGGAGAAAGTGAACATAAAGTATGTTATCTCCTTTGTTTGTGGTGAGGTGGCCATTGGGCCAAGAAATGTCACAAACGTTTGAGCAGGAAGAATCAGCTAGGGCAGAAGAATTTTGTAAATGTTACTATTGCCAATGCCAAGGCATCTGGGTATGGTAATTTACCTACTGTCTTTTCAGCATATCAATCTCCGAATGGTGGGTTGACATAGGGGCCAATATTCATGTGTGTGTTGATGCATCTTTGTTTTCTTCTTACCAGGTCACTCAAGGTTCCTTTGTCCTGATGAGGAATGGGTCACATGCTTCTGTTCTTGGTATTGGCACAGTAGATCAGAAGTTCACTTCGGGAAAGATCGTGCGGCTAAAGAACGTGCAGCATATCCCTACTATAAATAAGAACCTCGTCGTAGCTCCCTTCTATGTCGAGATGGGTTCAAGTTGCTTTTTGAGTCTAATAAAGTAGTTATGTCCAAATGTGGACTTTTTATTGGAAAAGGCTATGAGTGTCGAGGCTTGTTCCGCTTTTCCTTGTCTGATTTTTGTAATAAAGTTGTTAACCATATTTATGACTCGACGGTGGTGAGGAAAATGTGTGGCACTCATGTATATGTCATATAAATTTTGATTGTATGTTTCAGCTTTCCACTTTAAATTTAATTTCAATTTTTTCCATAGTCAAAGGTTCCAAGTGCCAAATTTGTGTGCAAGCAAAGCAACCTCTAAAGTCTCATAAGGCTGTGGATGAAAGAAATTTGAAAAACATGGAACTCATACATTCAGACTTATGTTAAATGAATGGTATAATGACTAAAGGAGGGAAAATATTTCATGACTATGTGTATTTACTAAAAACTAAAGATGATGCATTAGACTACTTTAAAACCTATAAGGCTGAAGTTGAGGATCAACTAGAAAGAAAGATGAAAGGAGTTAGGTCTGATCATGGTAGAGAGTATTTTCTCAATGAGTTCAGTCAATTTTGTGCGGAACATGGAATTATCCATGAAAGGACACCACCCTATTCACCCATTCCAATGGGATTGCCAAAAGAAAGAACCGCAACTTGGTGATGCCATGTTAGATACTACGGGTATGTCTAAGGCATGGTGGGGGAGGCTGTGTTGACTGCATGTCATATCCTGAATAGATTCCCCACTAAAAATCGTGAGGTAACCCCGTACAAAGGTTGGAAAGGGAAAAAACCATCACTCTCATATTTGCGCACTTGGGGTGCTTCGCAAAAGTCAATATTCCAATAATTAAAAAGTGCAAACTTAGACCTAAAATAGTGGAATGTATCTGTATGGGATATACTCATCATAGTACATGCTATAGGTTTCTAGTAGTTAAATCCGGGATATCTGATATGCCACTCAATATGATAATGGAGTCTCGGGAAGCTGCTTTCTTTGAGAATTTATTTCCTATGAAGGATTCATGTAGCTCTTCTAGTCAAGCAAATGATTTAACTCCTGAACCTACATCTCCTATTGAGTATATTGAGCACACACATGAACACGTACATGAGGATGACAGTGTTGTAGCTCCTCGAAGGACCAAGAAACAAAGGATTGCAAAATCTTTTGGTGATGACTTCATTATATACCTTGCGGATGATGTTCCCAAATCCATTTTAGACGCATATGCATCTCCTAATACAGAGTACTGGAAGGATGTGGTTCATAGCGAAATGGACTCCATTATCGCTAACGGAACTTGGGAAGTCACCGATCATCCATTTGGTTATAAACCAGTTGGATGAAAATGGATGTTCAAGAAGAAGCTCAGGCCTGATGGTACTATCGAAAAGTATAAGGCTTGGCTTGTGGCTAAATGTTATACTAAAAAAGAAGTTGAAGATTTCTTTGATACTTACTCACCTATAGCCAAATTAACCACTATTCGAGTACTACTATCATTGGCTGCCTCACACGGTTTTATTGTCCATCAAATGGATGTAAGGACAGCTTTCCTCAATTGAGAATTGGATGAGGAAATTACATGAAACAGCCTGATGGATTTGTAGTACACAAACAAGAGGGCAATGTTTGTAAGTTATTGAAATCTTTGTACGGTCTCAAACAAGCACCTAAGAAATGGCATGAGATGTGATGAGGATATAACAATCCTCATTTAATTATTATTTATCTATAATTCTTGTTATAGATATTAATATCTCCACACTGGTCTTAAGTATACCCCTTATTACTCATAAGGGGGAAACCAGGTTATCTGGTCGTAAACCTTTTTACAAGCACCCCATGGTTGTAAGTCTTTCTACGATCATGGCCTAGTCGTAAGCCTTTTAGACTACCTTATAGTCATAAGATCTTCTACCACTTGTCTAGATTTTGACCAGCATGGTCTCGACAACCCTATAATTAGTAAAGCTTGCTATCATGTGGGCCTAATTAATTAGGGAGTCGTATGCATCGCGCCCGATGCACACGGTAGTTAACATACGCAGTTATCTTCAGTAATAACTGCACACTCTCTTCTCTGTCTTCAATGATAACCATCAGGCAACGTGGGAAACTTGTCTCTTTGACAATATCCTCCATCAGTGGTTCATTACTTGAAACGCTGGGACGTCTCTTGGATTGGAGGAACTGCCACCTCCTCGTACCCTATATAAAGGCCGAAATCAAAAGGCAGAGGGGACAGAACGGAGCAATTCGGAGCACAAGACATTAGACTTTAGTCTTCCTCTTGATTGTAATTAGCATTCTCAATACAACACAACAGGAGTAGGGTTGCTATTCTATCTATAGAAGGCCTGAACCTGTATAAAATCCCTGTGTCTTCTCTCTGCATAGTTCCAATTGTTGGAGATCCCCGATACAAATAATCATACATAAGATCAGTTCTAGATCACTGACAGTTGGCACCGACTGTGAGGAGTTTATGGTGATTCCTTGTCGACAAATTCTCTTTTAGTTTCTCATGTTTCCATGGTAGGAGAATGGAATGAGAAGAATTGGTTCAACCTGGCCGACTATGCAGACCTCAACATGGATGCTAGTTACGGCGCCGAGCTGGGGATCATTCCATCTGATGACAATGTCACCTCAAGGAATCTTTCACCAGATCCCGGAGATGGTGCCACAGCTGGAGTTGAGGAGGGATCCTTATCCCCCACAACATTACACCCAGATGAGGGACCAGATTCCTCAAAGGGCAAGGGTCTATCCGACCACAACGAGGACTGCACCAAAGCAGACCAAGAGCATAGCGAGGGAGCCCCCTCCAACTATTCGAGTCCATCTACAACCATCTGACCTGGTGCTGGAAGTCCTGGAATCCATCATTCTGGGGCTTCGTCAACATCTGGTTGTCGTCACCCTCTGGTTGCCCCCGCAGAGGATGTGGGCGATTCCACTCGTCCTATGTATTCGACCATACCATCACAGGGCTCATATCCGATCAGAGATGGTTATAACCTAGATTTCCCCTTCTTGGAGGGGCTTGCTCCAAGTTATGAGGCGGTGTCGTTCGACTATTCCTCAAGTCAGGAGGGCTCAACTGCAAGTGGAGGTCATACCTAGGAGATCTTTGCCCTCTCCTCAGATCCTGATTACTCTCCTAGAGGCAGGACTGAGGATGCTCCCCGACGATCACACGTTACAACCCCTCGAAACGATGGCGAGGAGGTCTCCAGCCATGGACAAGGTCAACACTCTGATGAGTGTGGGAGAAATCATAGAAATGATCACTCTCCATTAAGGCGAACTCAAGCAGCATCAGACGTGGAAGATATTGAGACTGCCCGGAGAAGACGAATGACAGCCCGAAGAACCTTGCCTGGGCACATCCAGTATCAATCCGAGGAGGCTCAGGAACTTCAATGTATAAGTGACCTACTCGAAAACCCAACTCTAGAGCTCGGACAAGCACCAGGTTATGACCGCTTCGCTGAAGAAATCACTCGAAGGCTTCGAAGCACGATGACCAGGCTTGAGCAACCTTGTCGACAATATTCTGAAAGTCATACTACTACGACTCCGTCGAACACCAGTCATTCGAATAACTCACCGCATGGAGATCGACACGACAATAGATCAAGTGGTTCCCCTAACCATAACTCCAGTTAGAGGAGAGTTCTTCGAGCATCTAGTGATCGACAGGCCCTTAGGGGAGGTGATCGTTCACCACTTCAACCCAAAAATCTCCAACATCAGATGGAATACAAGGATTATCCTCGTAGGGCTGAGACCTATCAAAGGTCGGGTCCATTAACCACTGGGTATCGTCGAATACAATCGCCTGGTGATATCAACGCTTCTTTCTGACAAAGAAGGCGGTATGATGTCATTACTAGATGTCAAGCGTTTTCACCAGACCTCTGAGAAATTCGCTGGTCGCCACGGTTTCAACCAGTGAACAAGGAGAGGTTTGATGGGTCTCAAAATCCCATCAAATTTATTTAGATTTACATGACCGTTGTTCGAGCAACAAGAGGAGGAGAGCACGTCATTGTGAATTACCTTCCGACTGTACTCGAAGGATCCGCTCGATCGTGGTTGTTAAACCAACCACTCGAGTCAATCTATTCATGGAAACACCTCTGCGACCTGCTACTGGCCAATTTCCAGGGCACCTACAACTGTCCTGAGAAAGAAAACGACATGTACTGGATGAGACAAAACGACCATGAGACCCTACGATAACTCATCAGGTGTTTCAGTCAGGTTCAAAATTCTATACCTGAAGTTTCTGATCCTTCTATTATCAGAACTTTCAAGCAGAGAGTCCGTAGTAGAAGGATCACAGAGGATATCGCTTTAAATCCTCTAGCCACTATCGCTAAGCTCTTCGAGATGGCTGATCGATATGTGACTACTGCTGAATCTGGACAATTTGGAATCTTTCAAAACATCAAAGGACGGCCAGACACAGAAGGACCCCTCCTATGTTGCAGGCATCACATGCTTCAACTGCCATGAGGTTGGGCATTTTGCCAGTAAATATCCGAAGAAGCGGCAGGCAGCAAATCCAGCCAACACTGAAGTTCCAAAGGTCAACAACATGCAAGCAAACGAGAAGCCACAGAATTCTGGAAGAGGACGTCTGTACAACATCACAGCTCAGGCCACGTCTAATGAGGAGGAGGATGTAGACAACGACAACTCCAGTTGAAAACCTTGTATTCCCAGTTTTCTTTCTAGCCACTCCGAATCTCGGGGACGAGATTCCTTTTAAGGGGGGTAGTCTGTAACATCCCAAAGTGTTGTTACCAAAATAAAATAAATAAAGTTATTGTTTTATTGGATTTTCTGAAATTTGAAAGAGTTTCATTGCTTTATTCGAACTTCTGAAGTTTTAAAAGTCAAAATTAAAATTTATTTAAAGTTCTTGAAGTTTTGTTAGATTTAAAATTAAAAATGAAAAATTAATTAATTTCTACAATTTTCTGTTGTTTTAAAACCTTTTTCCTAAATATTTTTAAAGCCAAAATAGTTTATTTGCAAAATTAAAAGCCAATTATAAGTTGGAACTATTTTATTTAAGTCCAAAATAACTCTAGGAATTTCTGTGAATTTTTCTAGATATTTTGGATTTTATTTGCTATTTTTCTAAAGCTATTTTGATTTAACTCCATTTCTGAAATTGGAAAATCGTTTAAAAATCCAGAAAAACCAATGGGCCGAATTCTCCCCACTCGGCCCATTTCCTCACGCTTTTGGCCTGCTCCACACCGGCCGCTTCTCATCTCTTCACGTGTGATCACGACCGTCGGATTGAAATCAACCGCCACCGCACCGGCCAGCACTACCCCGCTCCCTTTCTTTTTTCGACCGCCACCGCCATGTGGGCCCGCGCACCCGTCTTCCACCTCGCCTCCTTCTTCCTCACGCGAGAGACCGCACCGGCCGCCATTTTTGCCGCACGGGAGCTCGCCATCGTCACCGATTTCGCCCACTTTTCTTCACGCGGTCGCACGCATTGAAGACCGCGCATCACGCCTCCCCTATCTCCGGCCCTCTTCCCCTCCATTACGCACGTAACCGCCGGGATTTCTCCATCACTACCGCGACGCCCGCGCCCACGATCTCCTCCCCTCGGCCCCCTCCGCCCCTATAAAAGGGAGCACCGGGAGCCCTCTTCCTCCCTTATCCCATCCCCAGCACCATCTCCCCCTCTCCATTTCACCGTATTTTGCGGTTGAAGGATCCCTGCCGAGCGCCCTTTCTTCCTCTTCGCCAGCACCGTACAAGCCGCTCCGCCCCCGTCGACCCCAGATTCGGCTTCGCCACCTCAACGCCTACCCCGTGCGCACCTTCTCTTGCTCCGGGAGTCACCGGAGCACCTTCCTCACCGGAGCCCTAAAGCCGCCGCCGCCTTTTCGCTCACCGCCGGCCACCTCGTCGCTCCTCGCCGTCGCAAGGTAATGCATTAGGTCCCCCATCTCCCCCTCTTCATAGTGAGCCCCTCGGCGGAGCTCACCGTGGAGCGTAGCGCCGGCGAACTCAACTCCATCGCCGTCAGCCGCCAAGATGACGTGGCCGTGCCACCTCATGGCCACGTGTGTGCCACGGTGACGCCACCTCAGCACCTAGCGCCCGCGTCAGCGCCACGCGGTTGCCACATCAACCCATGCACCAGTACACCACACCCCTTTGGACTATTGGCATAAGCCTAGTCCACGGTGGATTGTTGACCAACCGTGGGCCTAGTCCATTGACTTGGGCCCACATGTCAGAGGAAGAGAATTATTTTCCTTTAGGAAAATAATTCAGTTGGAAATTAATTATTCAGGCGCTGACATCATGCTGATGCAGTAAAATCCTTTTCCTTTACAAAAATAATTCCAATAATTCTGAAAACCCCTAATTCTATCATTTAATGTAATTTGAATCTTCCAAAGCCCATATCTTTTGCATCCGAACTCCGATTGAGTCCATTCAAATTTGTAAATTCATATAAAATTGAGATCTAGCTAACAAAACCAAAACTATTTAATTTGGAGTTCATTTGAGTTGTTATTTAAATTTAGTTTGAATTTGGCTTATTTTCACAATTAGATTTCGACGACTTCGGAGAGTCAGATTTCGACGCCAGTTGAAGAGCTAATAAAAGGATTGACTTTGACTGTATGGTCATCGTGATTGAACACTGGGACTACCTGGAGAAAGTGCTTGCGAGTACTAGGTGACCTGTTAAGGAAAACAACATCACCTCAGTACCAGGTGATCTGTTAAGAAAACAACATCACCTAATCAGGCAAGGCAAGTTATACCCTTGATCATATTGATCCCATTATTTCAAATTATTTATATCCTGTTTTAAATTATTATTGCATGCTTATTTATATCAGTAATTTAAATTCATGTTTTAAATGTATAGTTATGCCTAAAATCCTTTGTATGGCCAATTTTTATAATTGAAGGAAATATATTGTCACCATAGATAAAACCTAGTTGATACGATAGTACGAACTAGAATATTTTGAGAAAAATTATACTTAGCCATGCTTATAGACCAAACATGTTTAATTTGGGGAATTTTAGCCAAAAATCAATTATTGTTTAAATTATATCCATGGCATTGGTGTGTTATAGAAGTTTATAAATGACTTTGAAAAATAAAATAAAATGATGGTTTGTACTTGGACGAAATGGTTGTTTGGATGGTGCATGTTTATGTACGGGCTCAATCTGGTTAGTGTTGAGGCCCATGGGTTATTTTGGAAGTCGTCCAAGTCAGTTAAGGACCGGTCTTCGAACCGCATCTTGCTAAGCCACATCGTACTACCACATGTCCTGAGTATGGGGAGGGGACCTGGCCGACTAATTTGCAAAGTTCCATCGCGGTCGATCCAACTGTTTCGGTGGGTTGTGTTTCATGACTATGTTGTCCCACCTGGCTCAAGAGGGGGCCCCTAAGCCCAACGGATTTTCATCCAAAGGGGGAGGCGAAACCTTAGAGAGCGTGGACTGAGGTGGGATGATGCATTGTAAAGGCCTTGCCACGTGCTCTAGACCGCTTACCCAAGGTAGTGAGCGGTGGCATAGATATATGCCGGACAAACTAGAGAATTCGTGTCATGTGGATAAAGCTGTATAACCTCTGCAGAGTGTCAAGAACTATTCGAATAGCCGTGTCCACGGTCATGGACATGCTAGCAAAGCCACTCAAACTTAGACTTTGGTTTTGTTTGAAAAAGACTTCTTCAAACTGGTTTATCTAAATGGGAATTGGGAAGGAAGCCATGTGATAGGAGGGTATCCTTCACCATTCATGTGTGAATGTTATCTGACTATAAAATTGAGAATTTATAAATTGAATTTTAGTTATAGAATAACTGCTTTGGAACTTAGTACAAGTATTTAAAGAAAATACTGCTTTATGCAAATAACCCTATAAGCCATCCTTTGTTACATCCATGTATGCATGTCATTCTGTTATTTGACGGGTGTAACTTGCGAGCATGGTAGTTGTGCTCATACTTGCTTTATGTAAATAAAATTTTAGAGGAGAAGGACTTTGCTACCAGTGTGGATCTCGATGACTAGGCCGCTTCCCTAGTCGATTGCCTATGGCAGATTGCTGGACTCTACTACTTCTTTGTCTTCCGCTGTGTTTTTTATTGTTGGTTGTAAGCCTTTCTTGTAATAAACTCTGTTGATTATTAATAAAGTTGTGATATGAATTTGTTACCATATTTGTTTACTGTGTGAACTAGCGACTGATCATGGGACTAGTTCAGAAATGTACAGAGGATTCGGGAGTGTTAATCCCGGGTCTTACAAAAGGCCAGAAGCCTTAGGCCAATAGTTCCAAAGAAGTCTTGGTCGTAAGCGATATGGAGCCTTGAGGTGCCAAACCGCACTTCGACTGGGGCAAAGGCAAACGCCCCGAACAAAAAAATGACAAGCCAAGGTGGTGTCCTTTCCATAAAAAGGAAGGACACGACCTCCGCAATTGCTGAGTTTTCCAATGAAAACTCAAAGACTACTACACTAGCAAAGGGCCTCTTCCCACACATGAGGAGGTAGAACAAGCAAGTGGTCGAAAGCAGTCAGATGACGACGAGGAGATGTCGTTCCAAGATCCAAAGAATTTCATCAACCACACCTGTGGAGGATCTTCGTCATAAGAGTCAAAGTGACAGCTTAAGGCTATCGAGTGTGAGGTAAACTCTACTGACCCTCCTCCTGTCAATAAATAACCAAAGTGGTCGGAAGTCACCATCTCTTTTGAGAAGGATGATTGTCTGATCCCTTCAACTCAACTTAGTCAGTTTCCAATCGTGGTCGAGACCACCATCAACAACTGTCGAGTCAATCGAGTGTTAGTTGATGGTGGCAGTTCTTTGAATATTTTATTTACAAATGCTCTGGGCGAGATGCAAGTTCCTCAGACCAGAATAAAACCTGTACGATACTCGTTCCAAGGGATTGTACCAGGATCTTCGGCCAAACCAATTGGCCAGGTTTCTCTCCCTATTACGTTTGGTTCTCAAAGCAATTTTAGGACAGAGAAAATCTCTTTTGATGTGGTCAATTTCGACACTGCATATAATGCCATATTCGGACGACCAATTTTGGTACGATTCTTAATGGCTGCTCACTATGGGTATCAATATCTTAAGATGTTAGGTCCCAAAGGAGTTAATACAGTTCGCTATGATAAAAATATGGTGCTTACATGGGACCGCAGATCTGAAGGGATACGGGTAGGCTACACTAGCTGGCAATTAAAAAATTCTACCATGTAAACTAGGAAGCCAAGCAAGAAGATGATCACAGATCGTTACCACCAAACGCGCAGTGCAGTGAAAGAAGAGTTAGAGTAGCCTGATCCAACATAGAGCGCGTCTATGAAGTGTTTGGAGTCGATTGTACTCGATGCCGATCGTCTCTTCCAGCAACGAATCACAATCCTTGCGATGTCATGGATCGTCCTTAAGTGCAACAGCAACCGTAGTAGCACCTCTATGGTATCCACACATCCAGGGGAGGAACACCGCACGCTGATGTGCTAGCAACAACTCACACGGTAGGGCTCTCTCAAGAATATGGTGGTTAGGGTTTCGGCGGAGCAACTCACGTGTCTCACTTTTCTAACTGTTACTACCCATAGCCTCATGATGGATCCTATTCGAATACGTTTGTTCCAACCCGTTAAGTGTGTGACCCTGTAGGTTCATGCGTAATCGGTTGTGACTCGAAAACCCTTTCCGACCATGAGTCGTTAGCGGCTCCTAGCAGGACATAACGATTCTCGTACACACAAATTATCTCGGATGAACCTTAATATAATATGATCAACGACCAAGTCCTTATCACTTACAACTAGCTTGTATCTCTATACGACTAGTTCATAAGTCCTTATGATCAGTTAAGTGATAATCTTCGACCAGTTTAGCTCGTATCTCCATACGTCTAGTATGTATCTGATTGAATGGAATGACCTTCTCGTGTATTATCCCTTTGCCTCACGATATCTGGTTGAACTCCAGGTGAGATATTATGTCATCCATGGACTGTTCAATATTTTCTCGATCAACTGACGGATAACTTTATGTGGTCGAACTCTTCGACCACCAGTGGCATGGCCATGCACTTTCTTTATCTGACCATATTGAGGGGCCTAGAGATATCTCTCCTATTATGTTAGGATGGGCAAATCCATATCCGACCAGTCACATCCCTCCGCATGTTTCATAGTATACGTAAAAGCTACCTTTATAACTACCTAGTTACAGAGTACCGTTTGGCACTCCCAAAGTTTACTATTATACATGTAGGAAACCATGTTGATCTCAGGTCTAAGGATTATGCATCATCATTGCTTGAAACCAACTGATAACACATGAAATAATAAAAATCTCAGCAGTGTCTCAAGGTGGGTCGATCCAACCCCATGTTCTCTAACATGTGTTCACATTATTGATTTGATATCCCTATATCCATGACCGGTGAAATATGGTCATCAATCAATACATGTATTGGTCGATAAGTCACTAGTGTTTCGACCAGTGACATCCGACCAGGGATACATTTAGAATGACATCATATAAGTTAAAGAGCTTCATCAACAAGTCACATACTTGTTAATTTTTCAACTGATCATTCATTCAAAGAACAGAATAACATTTATTCAATAACTCATAAATATAGAAGTGATACAATCATCTATATGATTGCCTCTATGGCATATCACCAACAAGATCCCTCAAGAAGGCTAGCCAGTTACCAACTCAAGAAGCAAACACAAGTCAGCCTTCGAACAAGCAGTCAAAGCCTAAAGCTACACCGAAGCCGAACGATGAAGTCAAGGAAGTTCCTTTGAATCCAAAGGAGCCTTCGAAGATTGTTCGTATTGGGGTTGCTTTCGACCCTAAATAGGAAGACACCCTCGTCACTTTCCTCCGAGGAAACACAGATGTCTTCACGTGGCAAGCATCTGACATGCCCGGAGTCCCTAGGGAGGTGATCGAGCACATGCTAGCTCTTCGGCCTGATAAGAAACCTGTAAAATAAAAATTATAGAGATTTGCACCTGATCGACGAGATGTTATTAGGGCAGAATTGGACAAGCTACTCGAAGCAGGCTTTATAAGAGAAGTCGATCACCTAGAGTGGTTGGCCAACCCTGTAATGGTTAGAAAGTCTAATGGCAAGTGGTGTATGTGTGTAGACTTTACTGATCTTAATAAAGCTTGTCTAAAAGATGATTTCCCTTGACATCGTATTGATTAGTTGGTTGATTCTACTGCTGGTTGTGAGACATTAAGTTTTTTAGATGCATATTTTGGTTATCATCAGATTAGTATGTGTTTAGATGATGAAGGAAAGACCACATTTATTACTCCTTTTGGGTATTTTGCTATGTCAAAATGCCACTTGGTTTAAAAAAATGTTGGCGCTTCTTTTCAACGCTTGATGCAAACGACCTTCCCTGTTCAACTAGGCCGTAATTTGAAAGCCTATGTTGATTATTTGGTTGTACAGGGCATCAAGTGACTTGATCATATCTCAGTCCTGTAGGAGACTTTTGACAACCTTAGAAAACAACAATTGAAACTCAATCCTAATAAGTGTGTGTTTAGAGTTTCTTCAGGAAAGCTGCTCGGATTCCTGGTATCTACACGAGGAATCGAAGCTAATCCTGAGAACATAAAGGCCATCAAACTCACAGGATACGCCCTCCGACCATGAGGAAAGAAGTCCAAAAACTCACAGGATGCATGGCGGCTTTAAGTCGTTTTATTGCACGACTGGGAGAAAAGGGGCTTCCCTTCTTCAAACTTCTAAGGAAACACGATGGTTTCAAGTAGTCAGAGGAGGCGAACAATGCCCTTGAGAATGTCAAGAGGTATCTTACAAGTGCTCCTATTCTAGTTTCTCCAAAACCAGATGAGACGCTCCTAATATATCTAGCTGCCACGCCATAGATAGTGAGCGCAATACTGGTCGCAGAATGTGAACACGTCCAATTACTAGTTTACTACATCAGCGAAGTTTTACATGGACCTAAGGAGGGATACCCTCAGGTTCAAAAAAATTTATATACCATCCTCATGTCTTCGAGGAAACTGAGGCATTATTTTCAGGCGCACAAGATAATTGTACCGTTTGAGTTTCCCGTAGGAGTGGTCCTCTAGAACAGGGAAGTAGCGGGACACATGGCAAAATGGTCGGTCGAACTTGGGGAGTTTGATCTCCATTTCGTGTCCTGAACGGCCATTAAATGCCATATCTTGGCAGACTTTGTCGCTGAATGGACAAATCCTGAACCTGTTCAAGATCCCTAGTACGATTCCTACGACTAGTGGACGATGTACTTTGACGGGTCACTTACGTTAAGTGACTCAGGGGCTGGGGTGGTCCTAGAATCTCCTATAAGAGAGACATTAAAGTATGTCATTCAATTAAACTTTCACACCACTAACAACATCGCAGAGTACGAAAGTTTGCTGGTCAGCATACGAGCAACGAAATCGCTCAGGATTCGACGACTACTCGTGAGAGGAGACTCTCAACTAGTCATGAATTAGGTCAAAAAAGAGTACAAGTGCTCTGATTCGACCATGTCTTGGTACTTATCAAAAGTACAAAAGCTTAAAAAGCATTTTTTTTCTATTTTGAGGTACAATATATCCCTCAAAAGGATAATTTTTTCGCAGACCAGTTAGCTCGAATAGCTTCTTCCTGATCACCAGTACCAAAAGGAGTCTTCTTGGAACAACTCCAGAAGCCGTCTCTGGTTGAAACAATAGAGACATCTCCTATTGAGAAAGCCTCTCTAGAATACGAGGATACTGAGATGAATCCCATCTATGAGTATCTTCAGAAGGGTACCATACCCGATGATGATCTCGAGGTAGATCGTTTATCCCATAAGGACAAAATGTATACTTTGGTCTAAGGAGTCCTCTATAAACGAGGTACTCAAGGGGTTCTCATGCGATGCATATCGCAGAGAGAAGGATTAAATCTTCTTCACGATATACATGGGGCATCTGTGGAACACAAGCTTCTTACAGAACGTTGGTCGACAAAGCCTTTCGACAAGGTTTCAACTGGCCAACCACCCTCCACGATGACAAAGAGTTGGTTAAAAAGTGTGTACAATGTCAATTTCATAGCAGACAAATACACGAACCAGCTCAGGCATTACAAACTATTCCTCTATCTTGGCCTTTTGCGACCTGGGGTCTCGACATCCTAGGACAATTCCCAAAAGCACCAGGGGGCTTCGAGTTCCTGTTTTTGGCTATTGATATATTCACAAAATGGATTGAAGCTAAACCTGTGCCTGGGATAACAACGAAAGCTGCTAAGAGGTTCATGATGAGAAGCGTGATTACTCAATTTGTTGTTCCAAGTTGAATAATTACAAATAACGGTAAGCAATTTTCAAGCACAAAATTCCATGAATTTTGCAACAAATTGGGTACCAAATTATGTTATGCCTCTGTTGCCCACCCACAAAGTAATAGGGCAGTCGAAAGAGCGAATGGCCAAATTATGCAGGGAATCAAAACTCGAGTCTTTGACCAGCTTGTCAAGAGCATCCAGGTTGAAAACAATAGAAGAAATCTTATACAATCATTCACCCCCCCCCTCTGATTTCCATTAACGATCCTACAATAACATTTGGTATTCACAACCATACATACACATGCTAAAGTAAGTAAAAGGGTACTCTACTTAAGATATTACAAGTTTATTACAACCACGGCCGACAGGCCAAATAAAAGCAGTGATCCAAGTAAAACAAATAACAGCGGAAGACTTAATGAAGTAGCAAAATCCAGTGGCATGCCCATCCGTTCCCGCAGGCAACCAACAAGGAACAAGGCCTAGGTAGACCCGTCACCAGACCGTCTGATGCTGGAAGCAAAGAATGTGTCGTCGAGCGTCGGCTCATCTTCAAACTCTAAACCAACAACAATAGCAAGATTGAGTACTTGTGTACTCAGCAAGATTTGTAGTGTATCGCAGAAATTATATTAGATGCAAGCCTGTCAATTGAGGGGGGTCTAATCTACAAGTTATTTTGCTCAAAGGCATCTTTATTTGCAATATCCATAAGTAATAATTTGCAACGAAATTTGAAGGAGCAGTATAAATAAGTATAAGACAGGAAGACACTGAAACAAGTAATAACAACACCTGCAAACCTAATCGGTTATAAGCAAAAATATAATCATGTTTAGCCATGGAAATGGCACTAATAAGTTCATGTTCAACCATAGAAATGGTAGTCCTGCTATAGAAATAGCCAGTCAATCATAGAAATGACAATTTCGCTATAGACATTGCAACATAGCTATAGAAATGGTAGTTAACTCAACAAATGAAAACCCCATGACATCACCCAAGTTTTTGTGACAAAAAAGTTTTTAGAAAAAACAAGACTACCACCATACCAGCCGCACTAAGCATGCTCATGACCGCGAGCGTGGCTATTCGAATAGTTTATCACTCTGTAGAGGTGTACAACTTTACCTATAGTACACGGTATTCTAGTTGTCTGGAATATCTCTAGTTTGTTCAGCATCCGTCGATGCCACTGCTCACTACCGAAGGAAAGCAGTCTAGAGTTCACAACGCAGCATTTACATTATCTAGCCCTAACCTTGCACTAGCCCTGCGAATCTTTATCCTCATCCATCGGGATAATAATAATAATGATAATAATGATAACAACAACGAAACACATCGAATGAGGAGCCTCACTCATCCGGATAGAAACCCGTTGAGTGAATCCCTCACTTTGCCTGGATAGAAAGCCGTCGAAGTGAGGCATCCGCAGTTGTGTCAGCCTGCCTGTCATTCGGTAGGCTCGCACTACTTCTGCCTACTGTCATGCAAGGCTAAGGTTCGATAACTTAGTTAGCTACGGCTGTCCTATACTAGCACATATGGTTGTACGATTAGGTCTCTAGTCCCAGAGTTGCTGGGTTCAATAATTAATTGACCACGAACGAGAACTCCACACCCATCTACTAGTAAGTCAAAATCCTCAATTTTTCAGAATACAATATAACTCACCCGCGTCTAAAGACTAAAGTTTTAATTTTATTTTCATAAAATAACAGGGATAACACCTCTTGACACTTTTCAAAATTGCCCAAATTCGCAAGTTATCATATTGTCCTTTTATCAAATTTTTAGAAAATCTATCGCTCTAGTTGCATTTGTGCGATAATTTCACTCAAAAATCTCCAATGACATTATATATTGTTTAACCCATATTCTAAAGGTTACAACAGTAAGGGATCAATATTTCAAAAAGATAAATGCAACAAGTAGGATTATAACAACCATTTTCCCAATAGTAGCATTTTTCGTACATAATGTACACGTATGCATAATAGGATTTACAAAACAAAGTACAATAATTAAAATACTGGGATCAATATGATCAAAGGGGGTGCTTGCCTTGCTCTTGTTGTTCTGGAGGTATGGTGGATTGATCATCGCAATAATAACCCGAATTATCGACGTCTAAAAAGAGTCGGTAACGAATTAAATAACAACCAATAAATTCAACAGTAACCAAAATTAAATATTTTTACATATTCAGGTAGATTATGATCTTAGATGAATTTAGAGACAAATTTCATTCAATTTGGAGTTTTTTCTGGTTAATAAGGTTTCAAATTTCATTCATGCAAAAGTTATTAAGGTTTTAATTTGGTTCGGTTGAGAAAATCAAATAAAATTGAGAAATAAGTTTTCCAACAGAGAAAATGTAATCCCACGCATGTACTAAAGAGGTTTACGCTTTCCAGTAAAGGAAGACATATTCTCCTCATAAGTGAAAGCACATTTTTCTATTTTCATTAGATTTTCTCTTAGACTGACATGTGCGGTCCACTGTCAGTGACTCTGTTTGAGTACAATAGTCGATCTGTTCAAACGGTCTGAACATTCACTTGGGTCTGATCGGACTGGTCTGAACGGGTTAAGTTGGCTATTCGGACGGTCCGAACGTGCTCTTGGGTCTGATCGGACTGGTCCGAATGGGTTCGATTTGAATGATTGTTTTGATTTAGGATTTCTTTTAATCAAAAGCTTGGTCCTAGACGTTAGCGACTCATTAGAACTAATCTGACAACTAAAACGTTGATTAGTCCTTAACGAACGTGACTTGACACAATGATGACGAGCTACAATGCTCGTCACTGTGTGCCGCACGGTGGCGTTCAAGCCTACATGTGTTGCCGGGGGTGTGGAGCTTGACAACACCAGAGAGTGACCTCTGTGCTATTCCGCATCTACTGGTACTGGTGTCGTGGCTGGAGTCGGCTCCTAGCGGTGGCACGCCGGCGTTGAGCGGCGGAGCCGCTACGGCAATAGGCGACAACTCGAATGAGCAACGCTCTTGGCTAATGAGTGTGCGCATGAGCATCTACCAGAGCAAGGAGGAAGAGCTGAGGTGGTTAGGGGTGAGCTGTCGACGGTGAGCAGTGGCGACGAGGTTGGTCGCGCGTGGAGAAGAAGATCAGGTGGAGGAGCTCGAAGTCCAATGTTCGGGGAGCCTAAAGGAAGTCCAGGCGATGCTCTCCATGCAAGGAATTGGCTCGGGGTGCCTTGTAGCTCCAGGGATGCTTGCGGCGATGGTTCTGGTCGGAGATGATGAAGAAGGGGCCAAAACAGGTGTTCTTGTGGATCAAAGGTTAAATTGAGTGAGGGAAAAGCTTCAGGATGATCTGGAATGGGATATGACACGAGGAGCTCAACAGCCAACCCTTCACGGCTTCGGAGACGAAGGTGGTGGAGCCCGGCAGTTTTAAGGCTAGCACTCTTCGAGCGATTGGGGTCGATTTAGTGGAGAGGAATGAGTGAGGTGGTGCGCACGGTGTAGGAAAAAGTGCTAAGAAGCTCTGGGGTCCTTTATATAGGCGTACAGGTAGAGGAGAGTGAGGAAGAGCCCAGGCAACCGCGGGAAAATCGGTGGAGTTTCTCAGCGTTGTACGGGCAGGAATGGGCTCGCGCGGGCAGGGATGGGCGCGGAGGTTGATGGTGAAGCGACAGGAGCAGATGTGGCTGGTGGAAACCATGGGCGAGGCGGTGAAACAGTGGGCACTCGATGGAGCTCCCACGGTGCAGCGCTGGCGTACCCCGGCGTGAGGTGGACGAAGGTCCCTACGCTCGGGGCCCACTGGTCAGTGAGGTGAGAGAGAGAGTTAGGTTTTAGGATTTTTGATTTTCTGCTGATTTATTGCTGATTTAATTCACTAGTTAAAAGACTTCAGAATTTAATGAAAATTTTTGTGTAAGCTTCTGACCTTATGTAGTTGCTCCTGTAACTTTTCAGAGGTTTAGACCTTCTGTGAATTTCTACAAAATTCGTAGAAGTTTCTGCTTTGTGCTTTTGTAAATATTTTGTTAAACAAGATTTCATATAAAATCTTGGGTGAATTATAACTAGGATATTATGCCTGAAATAATTCTATGCTTGGAATTTATTTACTTTGTTTTATCTATTTCCTTTTTAGCACATTTTTATTTGTAGTTCAAGTTTTGCTTTTAACTCAAAAATCCAAATACAACATAGCATATTTCATATGCAAATGATCAAGGTAATTTTCTCTAATGCATTTATATTATATAAGCCCAGAATTAGGATTTTGGGATGTTACAAACCAAGCCCCTTACAAAGAATCTCATCCTCGAGATTGAGGACTTGGTAAAGAAATCGGGAAATTCAGCTTGGAGGCGGTCTTCTCGTTCCCATGTAGTTTCATCTTCAATGTGGTCGCTCCACTAGATTTTTACCATCTTGATGGCATGACTACGAGTATGATGTGTGGCTTCATCTAGAATTCAGATTGGATGTTCTCGGTAAGAAAGATTTGGTTGGAGATCGTGTTCTCCAATGGAATGGATTCGGTAGGAGTTCGGAGACACTTTTTCATTTGAGATAAGTGGAAGACATTATGTATGTCTGAGAGTTGAGGCAGTAGCTCTAATTGATATGCTACTTTGCCTTTCCTTATGAGAATTCGGTATGGACCGATATACCAAGGTGCCAATTTCCCACGGACTTGAAAACAGTGGATATCGCGTAGTGGTGAAACCTTGAGATAAACAAAATCGTTTACTTCAAAGCTCAACACACGACGACGGCGGTCAGCATAACTCTTTTGTCTTGACTGTGCTTCCATTAGGCATCTCTTTATCGCATCGACTTGCTCTTGAGCTTCTTGGATGATAGCTAGTCCAACGAATTGACGTTCTCCGACTTCAGACCAGAACAAGGGTGTTCTGCACTTTCTCCCGTAAAGTGCTTCGAACGGAGACATCTGAAGACTAGACTGGAAGCTGTTGTTGTATGAAAACTCGACAAATGCCAAACATTTCTCCCAATTAGTGTTATAGGACAACACATAGCCTCGCAACATATCTTCCAAAATTTGATTGGTCCTTCCTGTTTGACCTCCGGTTTACGGGTGGAAAGTCATGCTAAAGAATAGCTCAGTTCCTAACAGTTCATGCACACTATCCCAAAATCGGGAAGTAAACTGAGGTCCTCGATCAGAGGTTATGATCTTCGACACGCCATGCACATGGATGATATTATCCATATAGATATCTGCAAGCTTGACTCCATTGTAGGTGGTGCTAACTAGAATAAAGTGATCCACTTTGGTTAAGCGGTCCACGATAACCTAGATGGAGTCGTGCCCATTTTGGGTTTTTGGCAACCCTATGATGAAATCCATACCGATTTTATCCCATTTCCACTTGGGAATACTCACGGGTTGAAGTAACCCTGCGGGTCGCTGGTGTTCTGCTTTGACATGCTGGCATACGTCACACCAAGCAACATGTGTGGCGACATCCTTCTTCATGCCAGGCCACCAAAATTGCTTTTGGAGATCTTGGTACATCTTGGTGCTTCTAGGATGAATGGAGAGAGGAGAATCATGAGCTTCTCTGAGGATTAGCTCCTTGATATCCTGGTCCTTTGGAATACAGATCTGTTGTTTGCGCATAATCAATCCACTCATGCTCTTGGAAAATTCTGATTTTCCACCATTTCTTGTAATGATCTTTATTTCGGCTATGGCTAGATCCTTGAGTTGAGCGGCTAGGATTTGTGATTCAAGAGTAGGTTACAGTGCCAAGGTAGCAACATAACCTTCCTCAACCACTTCTAAGTTGAGCTTCCAGAACTCTTCATGCAACATCGGTTGATTCTCTTCGATCAATGTGCTCATATAATGAAGTTTCTGGCTGAGAGCATCGACTACAATGTTAGCTTTACCAGGCTGGTAATGAATGCCTAAGTCAGAGTCTTTGATCAATTCAAGCCATCATCGCTGCCTCAAGTTTAGATCTGGTTGAGTGAAGAAGTATTTTAGGCTCTTATGATCGGAGTATATCTCACACCGATTGCTGATAAGATAATGCCTCTAGATTTTGAGGGCATGAACCATAGCTGCTAACTCCAAATCGTGGGTTGGATAATTAGCTTCATGTGGCCATAACTGTCATGAGGCATAGGCTACAACTTTGCCTTCTTGCATCAGCACATAGCCGAGGCCGTGGCGGGATGCATCACAATACACAGTGAAATCCTTGTGTATATCGGGCAAAATGAGCACTGGGGCTGATGTGAGCTTTTTCCTTAACTCATGAAAACTCTCATCACACGAGGCTGACCATTCAAACTCCTTCCTTCTTCAGAAGTTGGGTCATTGGTCTAGCAATCTTGGACAAGTTCTCGATAAACCGGCGATAATATCCCACCAAACCAATGAAACTTCGGATTTCAGAAACGGTGCGGGGCTACTTCCAATCTTGCACCTCTTGTATCTTTCTCAGATTTATTGCCACACCTCCTTCAGATAGAACATGGCTATCTTAATGTGTTTTGATGTTGAACAGCAAAATACCGTCCTATAGGGTATTCTTATCAGAACACACTATATGAGCCCGACTGTTGGTCACAGTCCATGAGATGTGGGTGATCTCTAAGAAGCTCATGAAGAGACACAGGAGTACGACCTATATACTCTACCCGAGGAGTAGCCTATTGGCAACCAAGTATTAGCAACGGCTTTATGTGAAACTTGTCCGTGCAAAACTGCCAATTCATGGCTTAGTCCATTGTATAGTTGTGGGTAAGTATAGCTTGAGGTTCTAGGTGGATGTTCAACCTTAATCGGTCTCCACCGAAAAACTAGTATATCAAACAGTACTTTGGAATTGTGGACAAATTCGTGGTGCTTTTGGGATCTGGTGGGGCAAATAATATTCTTTATAAATCCTCAAAAATCCCAAAGGCCCACTCATCCATATGGAAGATGGGAAGTTTAGTACTATATTACTAATCTAGGTGGGAGGAAACCAACTTATAAGAAGACTACACGCACGCGCACGCTCGCCTTGCCTCGCCATACCATCGCCATCGCCGGCCCACGCAGCATGCGCTTGAATGGTGCGACGATATCGGGTTCGGTTATCTAACATCCCAAAATCTGAATTTTAGGAATATAAATTTTAAATGAATTAGGAAAAATATTTTGACCATTTTGCATATGAAAATCTATCTATGATGGAATTTTGAACTTTTGATTAAAAGCAAAACATGAAATACAAACAAACATGAACTCAAAGAAAATTATATAAAACAAAAATAATAATATGGGAGTATTATCATGGGCATGATTTCCCCAGGAATAATTCACCAAAACACTTATATGAAAATTTGGTAAGAAAAACAAATACAATTACATAAGAACAGAAACTAATATGAATTTTAGAGAAATTCACAAAAGATATAAACTTCTAAAAATTTTATAGGAGAAACTATATTAGGTCAAGTGCCCCCACAAAATTTTCATAAAATTCCGAGGTCATTTGCCTAGTATAAAAATTTAGCAAATAAATCAATTGAAAACCAAAAACCCTAAACATAATCAATCTCTCACCTCTCGCTGACAGTGGACCCTGGTAGCAGGGACCTTCTTCCACCTCGCCCCTCCCTCTCACCAGCGCATGACCGTGCCAGTGCCAGCTCCGCTGAGCACATGCCGTCGCGCTAACCACCCGCCTACTGTTTTGGCGCTCCTGCGGTTTCGCAGCATCGACCGCATCGTCCGCGCCCTCACCCACGCCCTGCTCCTACCCAGAGTCACCTCAGCACTTCCGAGAGCTCCACTGCCCTTGCCCATGGTCAACCACCTCTCCCTCATTCATCTCCGCCCTTAGCCTCTATAAAGCTACTCTAAGCTCCGTTACATTCTTTCCCCACCAGTGCGCTCATTCCTCTACCTTCTTCTCCACTCAATTGAGCTCAAACACCCGAGGGCTTGAGCTGCATTTTTAGCCATGCGCCACCACCACCATTCTCGTCTCCTTGAAGGGTTCATCTTCGTGTTTTCTACGTCATATCGTGTTCTAGGGCACCTTACTTCTTTCCCCTCACTTGATTTCATCTTTGACCAACATGAGACACGCACGGAATCGCTACTTCTTCCTCGTCTTCAGCCGACACCACCGCCTGCACTACCATTTGTTCTTCACTGAGCCTTAGACCAATTCCTTGCACCAGGAGCATTGCTGGGACATCCTCATCCTTCCCCAACCATTGGACAACACTCTCCATTGCGGGAACGTTTTCTCCACGTGGAGCACCTTGACGCCACATCAACTCATCATCGACAACCACTCTCCGGCCATCTCCAGTGACCATCCTTGCTTCGGTATAGTTCTAGTAGCCCATAGATGCTCATGCGCGTGTTTGTTTGTTGGAAGTATTGCTCATTTACGCGTTGGCTTGTTGCCATAGCTGCGTCGCCACGCCGCCACATCGAGCCACCATAGGCCTCGCCGCCGGCACCGTCAGGTGCGCAAGCACGCAGGGAACCCATTTTGGGCATTCCCGGACACCGCCGAGCGCCACCGCGCCGACGACGAGCACAGCCGCGTGCGCTCTAGCGTGGCTCTGCTTTGTCCAAAATGGACCAACACTGTAGCATCATCATTAAATCCAATCCCGGTCGGATTAAGACAAAGCAATCATTAGCAATGATTAATTGATCGCTTGAGTGACTCACGTGTGGGTCCCAACAAATAGTAAATGAATTAAGTTTAAAACCTGAGTTAAGGATGAGTCAATGACATGCGGGCCCCACAACTTAAACCCACAGTGGGCTCTGGTCCATGGACCGGTGCACCTTGCGCATGGACTTTAGCCCATGCGCTGTTCATGTGAACCGAGACGTTGACAAGTGAACCCCACTTGTTAGGTTAATAAAGAAAATCAAGAGAAAATGGGAAATATGCTTTTAGTTCTGAGGAAAACACGCTTTCCTTGCTGGAAAGTGTAAACCTCAATAGTACATGCGCGGGAATACGCTTTCTCTGTTGAAAAGCGTATTTCTCATTTTCTCTGGAATTTCGAAATCAAACACAATTGAAACATTAATAATTTTCGCATAAAAACTCCAAATTGAATTATTTTTATTTCTAAATTCATCTAAAATCATGAGCTGCCAGAATATGTAAAAAGTATTTGATTTTGGTCACTGTTTAATTTATTGGTATTATTTAATTCATTTTTGGCTCTTTTTGAATTAGACGTTGATTGCTCGGGTGATTATTTCGACGATCAACTAACCATATATTCATAATAACAAGAGTAAGGCAAGCACCTCTTTTGATCATGTTGATCCTAGTATTTTACTTATTATACTTTATTTTGCAAAATCTATTATGCATGCGTGTATATTTTGTATCAAATGTTATGATTGGGAAATCGGTAGTTGTAAATCCTACTTGTTGCATATATCTCCTTAGAATATTGATCCCTTACTGTTGTAGCCATTAGAATATGGGTTAGACAGTGTATGATAACATTTGGGAATTTTTTTAGTTCGATTATCGCACAAATGCTACTAGAACAATAGATTTTTCAAAACGTCTATAGAATGACAATATGTTAATTTGTGAATTTTGGATATTTTGAAAATTTTCTAGAGGGGTACCTCTGTTATTTTATTTGAAAGTAAAATGAAAAACCTAGATTTAGACGTGGGTGAGCTATAATGTATTATGAGAAAGTGAGGATTATGACTCACTAGTAGATAGGGTGGAGATCCTCGCCCAAGTCAAGTAAGGACTGAAGCCAGCAACTCTGGGACTAAAACCTAAGTGCACAACTGTATGTGCCAATATGGGATGGTCGTAGCTAACTAAGTCATTGAAAAACTAGCCTTGCATGTAGGTAGGCTGTAGAGTGCGGGCATGACCGAGTAGTTATGTTCGAAGGGGCTCCCTTCACCACGGTGTTGGGCACAAAGCATGCCAACATAACTGCGAATGCCTCACTTGACGGAGGGTATTTGGGTAATTGAGGGCCTCACTCGACGGAGGGTATCCAGGTGAGTGAGGAAACATTCATTGGGCTAGTGCAAGGTTAGGACTAGGTGATGTAAAGGCTGTGTCGTGAACTCTAGACTGCTTACCTATGGTAGTGAGTAGTGATATAGAGAATTCCAAACAACAGGAATATTCGCGTACTATGCGTAAGGTTGTACACCTCAGCAGAGTGTAAATCTATTTAAATAGCCATGCTCGCTGTCATGAGCGTGCTTAGTGCGGCTGGTTTGGTTGTAGTGTTGATTTTCAAAAAACGATTTTGTCACAAAATATGGGCAATAACTTGGGGTTTTATTTTATTGAGTTAACTGCCATGTCTATGACTGAACATAAAATGTGGCTCGTAGCGAGAGGGTTGCGAGTTGTTGTCATTAATTCTTTTGTGCTCGTAACCGAGAAGGGTTACGAGATGCTGTTATTATTTCTTCAGTTCTTTACTTATTGTCCTATATCTATTTAACTGTTCTTTCAAATTCTGTTGCAAATTACTACTGATGAATATTGCAAATAAAAATGGCTTTAAGCAAAATAGCCTTGTATTTAATATAATTTTGCGATACACTACAAGTCTTGCTGAGTACGTATTGTACTCAATCTTGCTTATATTGTTGTTTAGAGTTTGAAGATGAGCCGACGCCAGACAACACGTTATTTGCTCATGGAACCGGAGGGTTCGGTGACGGGTCTATCTAGGCATTGTTTCTTGTTGGTTGCATGAGGGATTGGATGGGCATGCCTTTAGAATTTTGCTACTCTTATCATTTCTTCCGCTGCTATACTTTTACTCTAATGACTACTTAATTTTATTTGGTCAGTCGGCCGTTAATGTAATAACTTTACCATTTAAGTTAAGTACCGATTTATTTACTTTTGTATGTGAATGTATGGATATAAATACCAAATATTGTGAATGTGTGTACTAGCCACTGATCATAGGACTAGTACAGTATACACATAGGGTATTTAGGTATTCCACGTCCCGGGGTCCAATAGGTTGTGTGCAAAGTGGCAGCTTCTTTTTGCACCTCATAAACCTGCATGATGACATGGCATATCCACGTGCAACAAATTGGAGAGAAGAACGGTTCAAACCAAACGTTTGAATCTCACTAATCCTGCACGTTTGTTACGGCACACATTAATTGTGCTTTAATGCGGTTTTCAATTTTTGTTGCGTGGTTATTGGCCTTCCTTTCGAGCTCATCTGTTTCTATATGAGATGTCCTCTCGATCCAGACGCACTCATGAGAGAAAACCATTGTCCTTCGCTCCTCTGTGCTATGTTGCTTCTGGCTACTCCATCCCTATGTTGGCATGCACCGTCGTGGGGAGAGTAGTGTCTCCGTAGTCGGCACCCCTCGTGATCCTGTATGTGTTGGGACGAATCAGGTTTTTAGGAAGCGTTCACGTGACTACTCATAGCTTCCCTCATCATCGGCTTCTCGTCCTCTTCACATCTGACTCTACTGCGACTATCATTGGAGAGATCCTCTGTAAGTCGCGGTGATCCGCTTTGTCATGGCTAAGTCTTAATTACTGGATTTTAGTCATGTGATGATGATGTTCTCTATTGTTACTAGTATAATTCGTGTGATAGGCTTTGTTTTATTTGCGTATATATATGAGATATGTGTATTTAATATTACAATCATGCTACTGTTTGTAGTTGGAAATATGGCTAGTATATATGTTGCTTTCATACTTATCACTGTTTTAGGAATTAAAATAATCACAATAGTGCATTTATATCTAACAATTCTCTCTAGGCCTTGAGATAACACAAGCTGTTGCCATATCCGCCTATATGACACACCAAAACGAAAAGCACTTCAGAAATCAGAATGTTTCTCTCTGAATATCTGAACTGCATATATGGACAAGTTTTTATGGCTGGCTCTATATGGATCGACTCATCGACCGATCCTGGAACATTTCCACGCACGCATCCACTGCATCCACTTGTATAGTAGATCATAGATGGATAGATTGCGTGCGGATATCGCAAGGCATGGGCTCTTTTGCGTCCCATGCATCAAGCATGTGAAAGTGAGAGACTCTGTCTGTCTGTCTGTCTGTCTGCATCATCCATTCATGCTTGGAGTGCACATAGTGTTGTGCATGCAAGATACTGGTGATGCTGTACGAGTACCACCTGCTAGCGCTCAGTTGATCGATCTTGATCAAGCCATGCATATCAGAATTTGAGTGACGTCAGTAATGCACTAACAAAGCAGTACTGAAGTGAGAAGTTACTAGTAGAGGTCTCGAAAGATTCGATGCCACTAGCTCAATGCCAAATCAGTCCATGCATGTTGCATAGATTGCTCTTCATAGCTGCCTATTAATTCCAAACAGACAGGAGCAGCAATCCAAATCCCCTCTTTGACTTAAGCCACTTGATGCCAAACCCTAACTGTTTGTGTTCTTATCTCTTTTCTAAACTGGTACGCATCACCTCAATTCAACATAAAAGGTAAAAAGGATTAATCATTAATCTACATTCCAAATCGATCTGGCTGCTGAATTTTATATGTTCTGCACCTAATAAGGCAAATCTGAATTTTAAAGGTAAAATATCAACTACAAGGTAAAGAAACCAGCGGAATTACACGCAGGATTGTGTAGCTAGATATTACGGTACATTTGTCTTTGTTATACCACTATGTTGTCTATTGTTGAAAATGCAAATGTATTTGTTATACAACTCTAATATCTATACATATAGGATCAATATGTATTGTTATAATATGGTCTCACCAAAATATCCAGGGCTGATATTCTCGTTTCTCTCAATTAATGAGACAATTTCTAGGATTTAAAGTCAAGGAGGTTCCTTGAGCCCCACTAGTCGTTGTTTATATTTACATATAGACTTCGTGGTTCCAAACTGTTGGGTAACTGCCGAGTAAAGTCTGAAGGCTACGTATATACAGACACACCTGACAGACTGTTATGAAAGATATTTTGTTGAGCGCGCGCGCGAGTTATGTTGATCGAGAAGAGGATGCCATCTAAATCTGATATTGGTGTCAAATATTAGCATGCATGAAAAATTGCCAATACTGGGTAAGAGTTTGGCACGACGAATAATATCCTGCGACTTGGATATATAACAAAAATGGAATGAACAGAGATTGAACTGTGCGTGAGAGGAACACTCTAATCACCATATATCATATTAGCATCGTCATGTTATTGTTAGTACGTGGTCTTTGTTTTCTTAATTCATTAGATGCACACCAGCATATATTTAGCTAGGAATGTAGCCAGATTAAAGTATAGATATGAATATTTTTAACACCTTAATTTCCCTGATGAATGTAAAAATAATAATTCTTTGGATATATGGGTGAGAGTATCGTAAGATCAACTGAAAGCCCAAAACGGGAAAAGTCATGTTAAAATGTAAGATACATGTATTTGGTAATAAGATTTTAATGCTAGATTGACATGTACATGGGTATGGAGGGAGCATATTATTTAGTTGAGACAAAGGTTTCTTTTTTAAAAAAAAAAAAACTTATTTAGGTAAGAAGCTCACATTTTAATTGAGATAAAGCATAATAATGTCATGCATCCTGCTAAACTAGAAAGCACGGAAGGTGAAAGCTGGTGTTACTAAAACTGGTGCAGCATCATTTGGTGGTGTACTAAACTATGGTAGCATATTTAAGGGTATGTTTGAATGAGTGAATGAAGTGATCCCTGTACCGGATGGATCGGGATGTAGCCATGTTCATGTGTTTGGTTGGCCGAATGGAACCGATACGTCTAGGACCAAATCATTCGATGAAAGGGAATATTCGATGGAGATCCCGAACCATTTCGTTCCATGAAAACGAGTGAACCACGCGGTTCAGCACCGCCTCGTCCACGAGCTGCGTGCGCTAACTCGCGGCCGCGCTGCTGACCCGACGAGCTCCGGGTGTCCTCTCCCATGCACGCTCTGCTCCCTCCCAACCACCTCTAGCCACTCTCCTCCCCTCCAACCCCCTCCCAAATGCCCTCAACTCCCTCCCCGAGCCGGCCTGAGCCTATGATGCCGCGTCGTCCGCGTCGGCCGCCGCCATCATGTCACCATTCTGGCCGCCCTGGTAAAGCCCTCGTCGTTTGGTCCGCGTCACTTCATGTTCCGCAACACCACAGGTATTTCCCCAGTCAATTTTGGGATTCCACTAGCTCACGTCGGGATCATCTTCCCCTGCTCTAGTCAAAAACTGCTATCGCCGTCACCGCTTCCACTCCAGTGATCTCCCCTCCGATTCCCATCTCCAGAAGTATCCCCTTACCTCCCCAGACCTTCCCCCATCACTCACCTGAGCTCCCCTCCTCTCCAGTGCTACCACCACGACGCGCCAGCCGTGCTGCCTCGGGCTTCCGTCGCTAAGCTGCACGGCTCCTTCCCGCCGCCACCACCGGCTTCGGTGAGTCCCCAATATCCCCCTGATGCTCATGCTCCCCCTAGCTCCACCCCTCATCCACCCAGACGTGGGCCACCGGGCTCCACCGCCTGCCCGCTCTCGTGCTCGCCCGGCCACAATGCCACCACCCGTGTGGCTGCCTTCCACTCTGCATCCTGTTTTGACCATCCTCAGTCGCCACCACCACCTCTTTCGTCGGCATCCAGTCTCTCTCTCTCTCTCTCTCTCTCTCTCTCTCTCTCTCTCTCTATATATATATATATATATATATATATATATATATATATATATATATATATATATATATAGAGGAGGTAACCAAACACAACTGATTCAACTTTATCCCACAAATCAAATATCATCTTGAACCATCATGTACCATCACATTCAATCAATCAAACAAAAATATGATCGTATCATCCCACACTACTACAAAATAGGCTATAGTAGACACCCCATCATATATGGGTTCGTTTGGAACCATCTGTGTTGGGTCTGTTGAGACGCGACATTTGTACTGCCGGCCTATCACAGATGGTTCTTATTAGTAACCGTCTGTGATAGGCATATATCACAGACAGTTCATGAATAGAACCGTCCGTGATATTTCATAGCCAATTATATTAATAAACTGTCAGTGATAATCTCCCGTATCACAAACGGTTTCTAAATAGAACCGGCTGTGAAATATCACGGACGGTTCTGTTTAGAAACCGTCTGTGATAATCTCCCGTATCACAGACGGTTTACAAATAGAACCGTCCGTGATATTTCACATACAGTTCTATTTAGAAACCGTTGGTGATATTTGTATATCACAGACGGTTCATATTTTGAACCGTCTGTGATATCCTCGCACTATAAATTCCTGGAGTAACCCCTGCCCATTCCCATTTGAGCCGACACCAGGTAAACGCCCACTACGCCGCCGATAGAGAGGGAGGGGAGGAGAAGGAGAGGAGAAAGGGAGGGAGAAGGAGAGAAAAGATTTGGTATTTTTGTCGTGAGCTCCGAGGGTAACAATCTATAACCCTTTAGAGCATCTGAAATTTACGTGCTTAATTAGCCTGTTCAAATGGCTAGATTTGATGCTAGGAACCGATTCCACACATGAAAGCTACCTATTCCGTAGCAAAACTCTAGGAACCGATCAAAGTTTTGCATCCGGATGCAAGTGGAATAGAATAATATTTTTCATTGGGTGGTTGGCATATGCATTAAGTTCTGTGAGGGGGAAGAAAATGGAGAGAGAGAGAGAGAGAGCGGTTGAGAGAGATTTTATTAATCTAATTTGACACTATATATTTTGTTACATGTGTAGCGTAGATGGACCAAAACTGGATGTATGGTATGAACCGTGTGAGTCAAGAGTACATTAATGGCGTGGTTGCTTTTAAAAGAGCCGCTGAGCAGGATATGTTGAAGAAGGGGATAAAATTTATGTACTGTCCATGCACTGATTGCGGTAATCTGAAAATGTTTACCAACCCGGCGCAGATAGAAGCACACTTGATTCGAAGGGATTTCAAAAAAGGGTATACATGTTGGACCAGTCACAGTGAAGAGCAGACAGATTACACAGGAAGTTAGTAATAACGACATCGCCGAGGAAGTCAACGATATGCCGGATGTAGACTGTGCTTTTGATGAGGATAGGTCACACGATGACAATCTGGATCAGATGCTATGCGATGCAGAAGAGAACTACAGTGAGAGAGTTTTGTAAATTCGAGCGCTTAATGGAGGACTCGGTGAGACCTTTGTTCCCTAGCTGCAAGCCGGAATACACAAGATTGTCAACCGTGATTGAACTGCTTAAATTAAAGGCAGGCAATGGTTGGTCCGATAAGAGTTTCACGGCGTTGTTAGGTCTCCTAGCGGACATTCTTCCGGAGGAAAACGTGTTGCCCAACACCACCTACCAAGCAAAGAAGGTTCATTGTCCATTGGGAATGGAAGTAGAAAGAATACATGCATGTCCGGATGATTGTATCCTTTACCGTAAAGAGTATGCAGACATGCATGTATGTCCCGTGTGCAAAGCATCCCGATACAAGCGTCATAATACTGTTAGGTTGAAGCAAGGACCTCCTGTGTGGGGACCCCGGTAATTATCTCCATAAGACCGAGATTAGACAAGGTCTTAGGGACATAATTACGGGTCTCCGGTAAATGAATTCCAATTTAACTCTATCCAAGTGAGAGGCTTGGCGAATCATCGAGCCTCAACGATCATGCGCTTGCTCCTTGCGGCGCTACATGATTGTTGATTCTCTCTTGATTGAAGCACTACACTTAGTGAGTTAAATGGGAATTCATCAACAACGAGTATGACATATATTGGCTCCCAAGATCAACGACCAACATACTCATACCCTCATCCAACGTTGATTACATCCATACAACGCATACAACAAGAGATTAAAAGACATCTTGCATAATAGTTAAGGTCTGACTTATTACAAGCGGTACGCCGACCGCCAAATTCAAGTAAAGTACCAAGTAGCAATGAAGTAAATAGATAAAGCAAAAGGCCAGCGTGGTATGCCCATCACCCATCGACAACCGATGGGGCTAAATGGCAGCACACTACTCATTAGTGTCACCCAAGTCAACACTAGCGAGATCATCATAATCATAACCTTCCTCACCTGAAAAGGCCAGCAAACATCTGGCTGAGTACAAGTGTACTTGTAAGTCTTACACAAATAAAAATAGTTATGCATAAGGGTCATTCAAAGGATGGCTCATATTGGTTTAGTTTTGCGAAAGAGACGCAACAATTAACATCCTACACATACTAGTTTTTCATGTGCCTATTTAAAATCAGATTTGAAGTAGAAGTAAAACATGTAGTAAAGCATTTCAGTAATAAACAATTGAATCATACCAAGACCAAAGTGGCAGCCCACTTTGATGTACTAAACACATGAACAACCCGTTCATGACGAATACCAAGTTCAACCACAATTTTAATTAAAAGTCTAACAATAAGCAGCCACAAATTTCAAGCGGTCGTCCATAACCGTGGACACGGCTATTCGAATAGATTAATACCTGCGGTGTACTACTTTACCCACACGACTTGATTAGCCCGTAAGCCTCCAGAGGCCCCGAAATAGCACACTTCCTATGGTATGCCTGGGTAAATCAAGATACTGATCATTTTCAAAGAAGAAAGCCCTATTGAGCTAAGTCCCCTTGTGAGATGGTTCCTTGCCTAGTACAAGCATCGATAGCCCTTGCTAGGGCTCACAAGTTATATTGGAAATCTGATGCAATCAAAACAAAAGAATTGGTGCTCCTTGCACACTATAAAGGATTACATCGGCTCCTCAAAGAACATAGGATTTCACGGTCGCTATGCCCCTTACACCACCAAGGACTTAACGCAATAAAACCCTCCCCCTACTTAACCATACGGCACCCATACACCGCGTGTGGCAGCACGAGTGTTGCTTGAACAGTAGGTACCCAAAGTTCGGTCCTCAATTGTCCAGACAAGTCCTTCCACTTACCCAATGCTCGTGCACAAAGCACCATCACTAACCAACACTTGTCCAGACCAAATCTCATTTTAAAAAATGACAAAATTTAACTCATAAAACAGCTACAAAGATCTGAAGTAAAAACATAAAGTAAGAGTTGTGTGTATCCCAAAACCATCGGGTTATTCCCGACGATCGAACTACCGTGTCTAGACTTGCATGGCTAAGCAATTCTATCACCCATAATTCACACATCCTATCTTAAGCATATAGGAGTTGGCATAATTCAAGAGTAACCTCAAGCATAGGACATAACTAAACTACACATCACAAAAATATTGACATAATCAAAATAGCATGCAAGCAATTATCATTGCACTAACTTAACCAAAACTGGGATCAAATATGATGCAAAAGAAAGTTCAAATGATGCTTGCCTTGCTGGTACAGTAGCTGCTCGCTCTCGGTAGCGTAAGTGTCGATATCAATATGCTCGGGATCTATATAATTATAACATCCAATAAATACAGAAAACAACTCAAAACCAAAATGCTCAAAAATGCATGATTTTTCTACAGTAGTTAGATCATGATTTTAAATGATTTCTGGTGAAAGAATTATTTCATTTTGATTTAGTATATGAAAGTTATAATGGTTTGAATTTGATTTCAATAAGCCATCATTATGTAATTTAATTATGAAGTGAAATTTTGTAGAACAGTGGCAGTACATGGATTACATAGATAAATAGGCAATATTATTATAAGTTAAAAACAGTTGAGTTTGTCCTTTTGGAGTTTTATGATTTAGTTATGTATTTTCAAAGTTATCACCTTTTATAGTATAACAATAATAGAGTTAAAGATTATATCCTCCCAAATATAGTTTCTGTGACAGAGGTAAGGTGGAGACCATTTTAGAATTAAGTTCACTGAAAAGAAAATTATCAAAAGTGGTCTCACTGTTTTTGGAGTTTCAATACTTACTTATGTATTTTTAAAGATTTGATCCATTTTCCTATTGTAGAGATAATGATTTTAATGAATAAATTTCCAATTAAAGCCCTCTGCTACAGAGACATGTATGAAACTAATTTTGATAGGAAGTACATTAAGAATGTAAATTTCCAGAAGTGGTTTTAGTCAATTTGGAGTTGAAATGATTTAGTTATGCATTTTAGAAGTTATACATATTTTTGATGTGTAAGAAAAGGGTTTTGGATTTACAAACATTTGCTACTTTTCTCACCGAGTGCAGCGCTAGCGCTGATCATCGACCAGCGGGCCGCTCGTCGTGACCCATCGCGAGCGCACACACGCGCATCCCGAGCTAGGATCGCGGCCGTTGGATCAAGATCCAACGGTCCCACGATCGAAGTGCAATAGGGCGGTCGAATGTCTCACAAATCCAACCCGTCCCTTTCGCATCGGCGGTCCAGATTGATTCGATTCAATTGATTTTCTTAGCACGTGTTTAATGCCACAGGTCCACACGTCGGTCTCGTGGCTTTAAAAATCGGTGTCTTTGGATTTCGTGCAAGGTCCCACTTGTGCGACACATTAGGATGGCTAAGGCGGATTTAATAGCTAATGATTGGGTTAACGCGGCAAATGACTAAGCTACGATGCTCGTCCCTAATACGGCACGGCAAAAACGCCACCGCTTGCGGCGGCTCGCGGCGCTTCGGCGCCGCGGCGGAGCCGCCACTTGTCGCATTAGCTCCGCAATAGTCTTGCGCATCATAAGCATGTGGTCTCACCGGCTGAGCCGGCCTGTACCGGCGGCTAGCCGGAGATGAACGGAGGTGACTCTTACGGCAAAAGTGCAAACAGCGATGTACAACTCATGGCGACAACCAAGCGTGTGCCTAGGCCCTAGGGACTAAGTGGAAGTTACATGAGCTAAATGGAAGCTCGGGGAAGCTTGGAGATGGCTGGAGCGATGTGCGCCGGAGAAGACAAGTGCGGCAAAAGGGGCTTCACGTGGATAGGAGGCCTTGAGCAAAACCAACTAAAGTGAGTGGTCGGAGCAGATCAAGGGTTACATTAGGAAGCTACTAGAGCAAGGAATCGAGAAAAGACTTACCAGAACAAGGTAGGAGACGAAGGGGTGTTTCACGGCCAAAAATGGTTAAGTCCTCAATTGTTTGAGATCTGTCGTGCATTACCCAAATAGAGTTAGGGTTTAGATCGGTGGTCTAAAGCATGCAAGATGACGCGTGGTTTGAGGACAAAACCTTTTGGAAGTGAGAAATGGTACGAGGATGTCACTCGGTGCGTGCTCAGGCGTAGAAAGGCACCAAGGTTGAACCAAAGCTACAAGTCATCGCAAGAGCTAGGGTCGCAAAAATGGAGAAGGCATGGAAGTAGAAGAGAGGGAAGCACCGGTGGAAGCTTACCCAGAGATGAGCACGGAGAGCTTCCCTTCCTCGGCCGAGAGGAAGAGTGAGGAGAACTAGGGTTCTGGGTGTCTTATGTTCGAGCGATGACAGAGATGGAGGCGGCGTGAAGTGAGGAGCTCCAGGAGTGGTTGCATGCGGCGGCAACACACGGCACTAACGGAGCTGCAGGGCGGGAAGCGAGCGGCGCGGCGCGTGGCGCCGTGTTACGAGCGACGCGAAGGGAGGAAGACGGCCGGCTCGGGCCCACGGTCGGCTCTCGTTCGCGCGTAGGAGGAGGGCGTGGTCCAATAGCGGCGCTAGATCTCGATCGGAAGGTTGAGGTTTAAAGAGGTTAAGTGGCGCGGGGGCGAAGAGTGCGCCATCCGGTGCGTTCGTTTTCCATCGGACGGCTCACGTGAGGTGCATCTAGTTGATTGGGCTCGACCGCGACTTCGGGCTCGGTCGGAGGAACGATGAGTCGGGTTTAGGTTTTCAAGTTTGGTAGGAATTAAAATCTGTCTAGCATCTTTGACCGGGTTTATAATTAGAAATAAATTCCCTAAAATCATGAAATAATTTGTGGGGGTTCCTGGGAAGATATAGTTCCCAGAAAAATTATAAAACCCCACTGTTCATAATATAGTTTGTGATATTTAAATTCAAACATGTTGTATGTCTATGAAGGTTGTTTGAATTTTAATTAAGTTCAAAATGTTCCCAAAAATTTTGGAAAAATTATATTAATTCATGATAATTAATTTAGTATTTGAATAAATTGTTTCTAGAAGATGATCAAAACTTTTTATTACTGATTTGAATTGAAATTCAAATTTGAAGGGTATGTTCATGTTTTTAACAGATTTTCCAAGTGCAATATATTATGGAATGTTTTGAAATCAATGATGCATGCTAATGAAATACATATTAATCCATTTTAATTGTTGGGGCTGTGACATCCTGCTAAGATGTTGTGGTATCTGCCTGTGATCCCACGTTTGAAGCATTTATTTGCGAACCCAAAGGAGGCAAGATTGGTGCGTTGGCACTCGGAGGACCGTAAGAAAGATGGAAAGCTAAGACACCCTGCTGATTCTGCTTAGTGGAGAAACTTCGATCGGAGCTTCGAAGAGTTTGGTGCAGAACCGAGGAACATAAGGTTAGGGTTGAGTACAGATGGAATGAATCCTTTCGGTAACATAAGCAGTCGACATAGCACCTGGCCTGTGAATCTATACATGTACAACCTTCCTCCTTGGCTATGTATGAAGCGGAAGTACATTTTGATGTCACTACTTATCCAAGGGCCGAAACAATGTGGGAATGATATTGATGTGTATCTAGCACCATTGCTGGAAGATCTTGTGACACTGTGGAACGAAGGGGTATAGGTATGGGATACGTACAAACGAGAGAACTTCACTTTACACGCCATGTTGTTCTGCACCATCAACGATTTTCCTGCCCTTGGTAACCTGTCGAGCTTCAGTACAAAAGGAGCCAAAGCTTGTCCGCACTGCTTAGATGCTATGGAGAGTGTATGGCTAAACAACTCGCGCAAAACTGTGTATATGCGTCACCGTAGGTTCCTTCCCAGGAGTCACCCATACCGCAAGATGAAGAAACAATTCGACGGAAATAAGGAGGACGGTTCAGCTCCAAGGGCTTTTAGAGGGAAAGACGTCTATGATATGGTTAAGGATATCGATGTTGTGCTTGGGAAGGGATGTCAATTAAGAACCCGTCAGAAGCACATCTGGAAGAAGCAGTCAATTTTTTGGGACTTGCCTTATTGGGAGCACTTAGAAGTTCGCCACTGCATCGACGTCATGCACGTGGAGAAGAATGTATGTGATAGCTTGATTGGTCTCTTACTGAACATTAGTGGCAAAACAAAAGATGGTATTAACGCACGGCGAGACTTGGTCGATATGAACATAAGGGCCGAGTTAGCACCGCAAGAGACCGATACAGGACGAACGTACCTTCCCCTAGCTTGCTACACTCTATCCAAGGCCAAGAGAAATGAACTGTGCCAGAGCTTGTATGGTGTGAAAGTCCTGTCTGGTTACTCTGCTAACATTAAGAAACTTGTTTCTATGCAAGATTTGAAATTAATTGGTATGAAGTCGTATGATTATCATGTGCTGATGACACAAATGCTTCCTGTTGCAATTAGGAGTATCTTGCCGAACAAGGTCCGAGTGGCAATCTTGAAGTTGTGTTATTTCTTCAACTCAATTGCTCAGAAGGTCATCGATCCCCAAGGACTAGATGCTCTGCAGGCCGAGGTGGTAACGACTCTATGTCATCTTGAGATGTATTTCCCTCCGTCATTTTTCAATATCATAGTCCATCTCATTGTTCACCTTGTGAAAGAGATAAGGATATGCGGCCCTGTGTTCCTACGTCATATGTACCCGTTCGAGAGGTACATGGGAATTCTCAAGTCATGCGTACGGAATCGATCTCGACCGGAGGGCAGCATCATCGAAGGTTATGCAACGGAAGAGGTCATTGAGTTCTGCATCGACTACATGGCTCAGGTGGATCCGATAGGTGTGCCTCTATCTCGTCCTGAGGGGAGACTGGATGGTTTCAAGACCATCGGAAGGAAATCAATGACTCCCGATCTGGATACATATGCTCAAGCCCATTTCACGGTCTTACAACACATGACCGAAGTGTCCCTGTACATCGACGAGCACAGAGACATGGTACGCCAACAGAATCCAAACCGGTCGGAGGTTTGGATCATGAGAGAGCACAACCATCGGTTCAACGAATGGTTAAAGGCGCGAATCACTGGGAGGTCATCAAGTGATGATACGCTGCTATGGTTGGCACAAGGGCCACAATTTACAATTGTCACATGGCAAGGATACGACATAAATGGGTACACATTTTATACGACAGCTCGAGATAGGAAGAGCACAGTCCAGAACAGCGGTGTCCGCATAGATGCATTCAGTATCGATGGGCTGAGGAGCTCGTAGTATGGGCAAATAGAGGAGATATGGGAGCTCGACTAAGTGCTTTTCAAGATCCCCCTATTTCGGTGCCGTTGGGTCCATCTCCCACAGGTGAAGGTTAACAAGTACGGCGTCACTACCGTGGACCTTGAACGTGTCGGATACAAAGATGAACCATTCGTACTGGATAATCAAGTTGTTCAAGTATTCTGTGTAACCGACCCGGCAAATAAGAAATGCCACATAGTTCTTCATGGAAAAAGAATGTAACATCCCAATTTTGGGCTTGTGTTTCAAATGTAAGAAAATTAGTAGAAATTAAAACTTTTTCTTACATCATGTATTTCCTGTTGTGCCAAACAATTCTTGTACAAGGAATTATGGAAATACATTGTCACAAGTCCATTTGATCCAAATCTTGTTATTCCAAAAACAATCTTGTAAAATCTTTTGATCATCCTCTGGAAATATTTTTCTTAAGTCTCTGTAATGGTATGTGACCCCTCTGAAAAATTTCACAATTTTTAGAAATTGTTTGAATATTTTTAGAGGCGATCAAACTGTTTGACTCTCATCAAACATTAAAACAGAGCCTTGCAGAATTTTTGGAGATTTATTCACGATATAAAAACCTCTGAAAATTTTACACAAGGTTTATATCTGAGTTAGCAAGCTCCTGTAAAAATTTCATAATTTTTGGAGTTAATTTGCTACCTCAAATAAATCATTCAAAGTCTTTGTTCTTATTTCAAAGTCAAACTTGGTTTTACTGTTACTCGGGTTCGAGTCAGACTCGGGCTCGAGCCAATTGATTCGGTCCAGTCAACTAACTGCACCGAGCCCCTCTTTAAAGCGTGCGTTGAATCTCAACCGTTGGATCTAAATCGCACGGGCCGCGCGCGTGTTAACATTCGGACCTTCCGGTTGCAAGTTTGAATTTCAACCGTTAGATCTCCATCCAACCGTTGAGATTTCCCGAACCCTTCAGACCCTCCGGTTGCATTTCTGAATCTGGGCCGTTGGATTAAGATCCAACGCCCGCGTGTCCTTTCGTTGTGGATTGAGTTTGCAACGTGGGGCTATCGGAGCCGTTCGTTTCTAATCATAGGGCTCACGCTCCCTGTTGTTATGTTTTGAACTCAGAGGTGTGGCTCTATCTCAGCCGTTCGTGTCCCATCCAACGGCTGTGAATCACCGAGCCTTTTCGCGGGTCGTCTTCTACCTCGTGATGCGAGCCTGTAGGGAGTAATGGCGATGTCATTTCTTGCTCCTAAAGCCACCTAGCCGACGTTTAGGGGTATGGGAGGTACACTGAGCCAGACCATGCCCTAATGCACGTCTTCACCTTTTTTCCATGTCGGCCGCGCATTGTGCTCTGTGTTTTGCCGCCCGAAAGAGGTGTGGTGCAAACCCTAATGCCCTCATGGCTTTATAAGCACTCTCAATGCTTCCTGGTATTTCTTTAGACCACCATCAAGCCCCATTCACAAAATTGGAGCTTAATACCTCAAAAATGGCAAATCGCCATTGTTGACCCGTGGAGCTCCATTGGTGTTCTTGGTGTTCCAGTGGTCCTCCTTCATGTTTCTTTGCCCTAACCTTATCCCTTTATCATCTTGAGCATTACCCCTCACTTAATTTTGGATTTGATTCTCAGGAATTGTCCAATTTGGGGTTTGTTCAAATTCGGCCGAAATTGGTCATCTTCTTCCTCAGCTCAGGTGAGTGCTCCCTTTTCTAATTATTTGCTCATGTAGCTTCTGTGGACCTTAATGAAGCTATTTTGATGCTTTGGAATCACTCATTTGGCTCAGGGTATCTATCTCGGGTTTTCTTCTCCAAGTCCGGCGAGCTTCCTCCGTGATCAAGCAACTCCGGACATCTTTGAAGCTTCTCGTCCCTGAGGTAGCTTCTTATTAGTCCTTAGAAGCTTTGGCACCCGCATCCTTGGTCCACAGCTGAGCTTTTCGCTATTTTTGTACTTAGCAGTAAAGCTCCCTCTTTCATTTTCCGGCTAGCCGGCGTTCTAGTCCCTCACCGCCGGTGAGAATGCTACCATTAGATTCGTTGTGCTATTGCGAATCCATTTTGGGTCTTGTTCGGCGCCGCCGCGGCCAGTGTCGCCGGCGATTTGCCGTTGAAACCGCTCGGGTTTTGCCGGCACAGAGCTCCTGTTTTCGTCAGTTAATTAGGGCATATTAATTGTGCAATGATTACTGATCATTAGTTATTAATGATGTCTTAATCGTTGTTGTTGAGCCACTGACTAGTGGGCCCTATATCCTTAAATCACTCTCTGGTGCAACTCCGCACTGTTCCGACATCATTAATGCTTAATCATTGGTTAATTAATGTGTCGGCATTTAATCGCTGTCGGAATGTACCTGCGAATCACGTGACTTGTGGGCCCGAGGGGTTAAAATCAAATCTCAGGAGTCATTAGTGTTTATTTAATGTTAATCATTAGAAGCATTAATCCTGTCCTAACCGCCTCTCGATCGACAAGTGGGCGGCATGCGTGTGCGTGGGTTAAACCAGCGCATGGGTGACTCGAAGTCACTGACATGCGGTCCCACATGTCAGCATCCCTTTTGAACTGCGATCAATAGCTACCGTTCATTGTTAGATCTGCGGCCCTGATCTTTGTGTGCGTTCGGACCCTCCGGATGCCTTGATCGTTCTCGACCGTCGATCTTTCGATCAACGGCTGAGATCGTGTATGCAACCGCACCGTCCGAATGCCTACACTCAAGTGCGCCGTTGGATCTTGATCCAACGGTGGGCTCCGTTTCGAGTTGGCGCGCGTGCGCTGTTTTCGGCGCGCGTGAGCCGTAGGATTTTAGATCAAAGGTTGTCGGTTGTCCACGTCGTTTTCTTTTATTCGAGTTGTTCTGTATTTCGGTAAGTATTTGTTTAACAACTGAAAATGATGTAAAAACTTTAGAAACTCATAACTATTTCATTTTAACTGCTTTTTAGATAATTCCAACGGTAATAAATTATGTTGTCACTTTAGTTTATTATAAAAATGGAATTAAGCATGTTGCAGTAGCAGAAAATTGTGTAACTAGGAAAAACTTGATTTCTGTCATTTTGAATATTCCAGAAATAGATTTAACCTTGAAAAATGCATATCTTTTTCTGTATAACTCCAAATTGTGCCAAATCAATTTTGTTAAACTCGTCTGTTAGTATACTTTCATATAAAATAGGATTTGAGCATGTTCATAATTCTGTAAAATGGCTTGCATTAGATTTACAACTTAGAAAAATCATAAGTAAATGTGTATAACTCCAAATTTAGTAAATCCAACTTTGCTGTTATTAGGATGTCATAATCTACCTACTATAAAAATTTCAGACCTTAGATCATTCTGGAAAAATTCGCCATGAACAGTGCTAATTATTAATTAGGTTGATATATAGGCTGAGAAAGAGTATTTTGCTCATATCTTTTGCATGCTTAGTTCAAATTGCATAATTCTTGTTCCTGTCATTGTCTTAGGTCATTCCCTAGCTGTAGTGTAAATTTTATTAGTTTTGGATGTGTTTTGCTGTTGGAATTTATTTGGTGTTCTTCGTTCTTATTTGCTTATCGCCTTTTTCGCGTTAGGTTCCGAAGATAATATTATTAATCTTGATATTGAGCCACAGCAGCCATCAGACTCTGCACTTCAGCCAGGCAAGTAGATGTAGCATTCATTTGATCATATTGTTCCTACTATTTTCAAATTCTAATATATTGTTTGCAAATTCTATGTATGCATTGCTATGTTGTTTTAAACTATTGTCGATAGTTGGCCTACTAGATGCATTATCAGTAGGAAATGTTTATTCCTCTACTACTGAAGCCTAGGTTACTTGCTGTGATTTTGGGTTCGCTGGATGGACCCTTGTCACTTAGTAGTTTACGTGTTATTATGCTTAGCCATGCTTAGTTGTCGGTAGAAATGGGCGGTTATCGACTCGTCGATAACTTTGATCACACAAACTATTACTATGTGTACATTTCAGCCTTGTGCTTTGTCTAAATTGCAAAACTAAAACTGAAAATGAAAACAATTTAGACTTGGGCACAATGGTAAGATGGTGTGATCTTTTGGGTGTGAATGGAATGGTGCCCGGGTCAATTAAGGACCGAACTACTTGTGAGTATCTGTTATCCGAGCATTACAGTGCGTGCTAACCACACTAGAGGGATATGGGACCTCTCTTAGCTGAGTACTTTGGGCTGTGTTAATTAATGAGTCGCGTGGTGGGTTGCATATTTGATTATGTGCAACATGGACACGTTTGTAGGGATGAGAACACCCGCCGAGGCCGGTGTATCTTGCTCCACGTATGGGTCCTTGTGATCCATATTTCGTCGTAGATCACTAAGGATTAACCCCCATACGTGCGTCTCTTGATTAGCATATTCCATTGGAAAGGGTTCGTAGGACTTAGCCGTGCCGGCATACCAAAGGAAGTGTGCTTAATAGCTTGGCAAAAAGCGATCGAAGTGTGGGTACATTGGTACACCCCTGCAGGGATTAAAACTATTCGAATAGCCTCGTCCTAGGTTATGGACACGCTTGGATAAGCTTTTCAAGAGTTAGACTACAACCATTTTAAAATTAAAACTTGATGGGTGGTATGAATCAGGGATTCATGCTATGATGTGGTGACTTTTGGGAAAGTCACTTCTAGGTGGATACTTGTTACTTATGTTTACTCGCTGTTATTTAAATGCTTAAAAACTGATTTTACAAACTGCTGTTCAACTTATTACAATATTGCAAATGAAACTTGCTTTATGCGTCCAAAGAACCATATAACCACATTCCTTTGAATACAGCTTTCATGTAGCTATGTATAGGCTTGCTACTCGTAAGTCTTGCGAGTACATTTTTGTACTCACTGCATTGCTTGTGTTGTGCGAGAGGATGATAGTGAGTCCGATGGACCTCACTTTTGTGAGTTGTCTTTGTGGCGATTCTGGGCGATTAGCTTGGCGGCCGTCGGTTGCCTGTGGTGTTATGTGGCTAACCGGTCGTCTTTTGGTTTAAGCCATCTTATGGCAACTTTTGCTTCCGCTGTTACTTATTTGGTACTTATGTCCTTTGGCCGGTCGGCTGTGTTGTAATAACTTATATTATGTATGTCTTTTGCTAGACTTGTTATATTCTGTTGTATGGAAATGATGCATGCTGTGATTTGATGTATGTGTCTTTGCTTGTTCAGGAGGCACATGTCCATCGAGACGCGGATTATTTTATTTGTGATACTAGAACCAGTGGAAGGTTAAGTATTACAAGTTTAATAAACCGGGGTCTCACAAAGAAGGATTGTCGGAGTTGAGAATGTAGTGGACGAGGAATAATACAATCAATTTGACGAGTTGCCTCCTTTCGGAGATGGCATCAGGCTCGAGGAAGAACCCAGTGAGGAAGCTAGCTATATGCGCGCCGATCATCATGAAAGGCTATATTTTAATTAAGAATTTACTCCATTGTAATTAATTTATTCCATAACATCATGTGTTATAGACTTGTAATCTCTCATATATTTTGATATTGATATCAATGTGGACGTTCATTGTAACCGACAATTGGTTTTTGAAGTCAAATGTATTATGAGCTTGTCATCATATATACTTGTCACCAGGTTTTGTCAAGATACCACAGATTGTTAATAGGTTTTGTCAAGCTATCACAGACGGTTCTAATATAGAACCGTCTATGATATGAGCTTATCTCAGACAGTTATATTGCAGAACCGTCTGTGATAGCCTGACAAAACCTATTGGCAATCTGTGATATGAGTTTATCACAGACGGTTCTATAAACAAACCGTCTATGATTCCTTATCACAGACGGTTTCTTAATACACCCGTCTGTGATATAGAACGTATCACAGACGATTATTATTTAGAACCGTCTATGATTCCTTATCACAGACGGTTATATTAAATAACCGTCTGTGATAGCCTCTTTATAAGGTGGGAACCGCTAGGGTTTTACTCTTACTCGTCACTTCCTCTCCCGCACCCCTGAGTTTATCGCGCGCTCTTTTACCTCCTCTAGGGCTCGCCCATTCACAGTCGCCTCCGACCTCGACACCGCCACCCCCGACCTCGACAACCCCGACCTCGGCGCTGCCGCTCCCGACCTTGGCGCCCCCGACCTTGACGCCCCCGACCTCTTCGCCCCCGACACCGCCGCCTCCGACCTCGGCGCCCGACATTAGGTTTTGCTCTTACTCGTCACTTCCTCTCCCTCGCACCTCCCTTGCTCTGTGATGGGTTCTGTTGATGCTCTGTTGATGCTCTATGATGGGTTCTGATGATGCCTTGTTGATGCTCTGTGATGGGTTCTGATGATACATTGTTGATGCTCTGTGATGGGCTCTGTTGATGCTCTGTGATGGGTTCTGATGATGCCTTGTTGATGCTCTATGATGGGTTCTGGTGATGCCTTGTTGATGCTCTGTGATGATAGTCGAAATCTGAAATCATATAGATAATTACAAACAGACTTGAGCTTAAGCATATTTCTTTATATGGTCAGTTATAATTAGTAGCCTTTATACTCTTTGTTTTCATTTATAGCGGAATTAAGATACACTTGTATGTTTTCTGTGATGATAGTCGAAATCTGAAATCAAATAGATGATTAGAAACAAGACTTGAGCTTAAGCATATTGATTTATATGGTCAGTTATAATTAGTAGCCTTTGTACTCTTTGTTTTCAGTTATAGCGGAATTAAGATACACTTGTATGTTTTCTGTGATGATAGTCGAAATCTGAAATCAAATAGATGATTAGAAACAAGACTTGAGCTTAAGCATATTGCTTTATATGGTCAGTTATAATTAGTAGCATTTATACTCTTTGTTTTCAGTTATAGCAGAATTAAGATTACACTTGTATGTTCTGTGAGATATTTGTATTTCTATTCTCAATCTGTCAATTAGGCTTATTGTTGATATAAATTTGAGAATTATTTTGACGGCATATGATTAAATGTTCTGTTTACATAATGCTTTATGTGTTGTAGTTTGAGCTCAAGATCTGTTTTGTAATTATCAAAATTGATTGGTGAAGAGATTTTGACAAAGGACTGAGATTGCAAAGACTATGTCTTATGCAATTTGTCAACTGAGAGCAATTTGCCAGCAAAATATGTTTTTATTTGTTCTTATTACTTGATTCTATTTTGTTTCTATGTCTTCATTAAAGGCTATTCTTCTGTACATGAAGCATTAAACCTTTGCTTAACATTCCTTCGTCGATCCTGACACACTTGAGTGTACCTTTGCTTCATGCCAATCCTCCACGACATGAAGCAAATGGTACACTCCAGTATAATCTGTTGGAATTAATTATTGTTACATATTTATACATATGTAAATTATATAGATAGCAAGTAAGCGAGATGGCAGAGGCACCATCTTCCCCGCCGTCGCCGATGCCGCAGATGGCAGAGGCACCATCTTCGCCGTTATCGCCGACGCCGCAGATGGCAGAGGCACCATCTTCGCCGCCTAATCCGTCAACGATAATGATACAAAAGCGAGATGGCAGAGGAGAATCGAAGATGCCTGTGGGCCGACTGGTCATCACGGAGGTTAGTGAGTTTGGGGTCCCTCTGCGTCCCAAGAACTCAGCGGCGAGATTCCGGACCATGTGCGGGATACTTACAAGGAAACGGGTCCACATCACCACACCAAGGTGGAAGGATCTGACGAAAGAAGCGAGAGGCGCGCTGTGGACAGAACTATTACAAAAGTTCACTATCCCAGAAGCAAACATGGCACGCGTGGAACGGACGGCGATGTTCACGATCGATAAATCATGGAGGACGTTCAAGAGCATTCTTGTCACGAAGTACGTGAACACGGGTCAGGCGCCCTTTGCGAAGTACAGATTCTTGACGCAGGAAACATGGGACGCCTTTATTGCTATGAAGACGACGCCCGAATTTAACGAGCAAAGTGCGGCACACAAAGCTATCCAGACACGAAACACTCATCCGCACAGACTCGGCACCGATGGGTACGCAGGTAAATATGACAAATGGGCGGCGGCGGAGGAGAACGTGTTTCCTGATGTCACAGACCCGCGTTCCCTAGCCTGGTTAAAAGCGAGGGCAAAAGTCTCGTCTTCGAGCAACATCTCTTTCACAAACCCGGCAGACCAGGAAGTGTCTCAACGTGTGGAAAGTATGTCGAACTATCTAGTTGTTAATAAGTCCATATATAACTTCATAGTGTCTATAATAACATGATGACCTCTTGCAGCGTGAATTGTCTACCCAAACTTCCCAAGGCTCCTTCCATGTAGACAGGGAGAAGGATATACTCTCTACGGCCCTGGGAAACAAGGAGCACCTGGGTCACACGCGAGGCCTTGGGGTTAACATACCTTGGAGTCATGGATTCGCAGACGCACGTACAGGAGTAGGAAGAGATCTAAGGCCGAGCGCGAGGACCGGTTGAGTGCGATGATTACTAAAAGTTTGAAGGAAAGTGGCGGCATTGCGGATCAAATGAATCAACTCTTGAGCGATCGCGATGCAAGCGCCTGTTAATTTGGGAGCCAGTCCTGCTCGACATCAGAGTAGCGTCGCGTCCACGCATAATTCTGAACATGACGATGTCCAATTACCGATAAACGACATCAAGGTAATGTACATCTATGTAATGCAGCAAAGATAGACCTATAGGACACCTTAGCTAATTGCGTATCGTTTTGTAGGAGCCGACGGCCTGCAAGCTCCAAGTGATTTTACCATGGTCTCAATAGAAATGGACCCAACTATGGCTTGAAATTTTCCTTACTCTGTAATTTTACCATGGTATTTTTCTTACTCTGTAATTTCAAGCCATGGTATTTTACCATGAGAGAGTAAGGAAAATTTGAAGCCATGGTAAAATACCATGAGAGAGTAAGAAAAATTTGAAGCCATGGTAAAATCAGAGAGTAACAAAAATTTAAAGCCATGGTAAAATACCATAAGATAGTAAGGAAAATTTGAAGCCATGGTATTTAAAGCCATGGTAAAATACCATAAGATAGTAAGGAAAATTTGAAGCCATGGTAAAATCAGATAGTAACAAAAATTTCAAGTCATAGTAAAATTACAGAGTAAGAAAAATTTCAAGCCATAGTAAAATCCAAGTCACAGACGGTTCTTAATACCAACCGTCTGTGATGAGATCATTATCACAGACGGTTCGTACTAAGAACCGTCTGTGAAGTACGAACCGTCTGTGATATACGACATATCACAGACGGTTTCAAAACGAACCGTCTGTGATAAGACAACTCAGACGGATCCAAACGAACCGCTTATGATGAGGCATTTACTATGACCTGTTTTGTATTAGTGTATGTATATCTACATATAGTAAAAGGATTGAAAAATACAGTAAGAGGCATATTATATGCTTATATATATGTATAAGAAAAGGAAGGCCGGTACAAGTCGTTCTATCGGAACAATCTACAGATTCTCCATCACAAGGTGGGGGGAGTCAGCATCAACGCACCATGCATGTGTAAAGGTTGTACGATAGAGATCTGAAGAATAAACGTGTGCTTTTGGGGGCTTGTTTCACCATATTAGTCAATAGTCATAATCTCTACTACTTAAAAATACGAGTTGGTGACGGTCCGTCCTCCCTCAACGGTAGAGATGCACTCAGTGACGCTTTTACATTCGTTGGATCGGCGAGTTCGCGTCGTCGAAAGCCACGCCCCGCGCCCCACGCCCACCTCCCTCCCACCCCACCCACGGCACCCACCTCTCCTCATCCGCGGCGCCCACCCTCCCTCTCCCACTCTCACGACGCCCGCCTCCCACTCGCGCTACCCACCGATTCTCATGTCCCTGCTTTGAGGCCTCGCCTTCGCTTCAACCGGTGGCGTATGCCACCGAACCCATGATCGTCGGCCGTGGCTCTGGCGATGGCGGTCATAGATGGCGTAAGACTGTGAGGCCTCTCGGCATAATCGTCCTTTGCATCCCAATTTTTTTTCCATAGCAGACTCTCCGCCGTCGACCGTTTCGATCACGCCGCCGCCTGATCGACGGGATCTTGAGACAGGATTGCTGTAGGACGAATGGAATCACAAGGTGAACATTTTCTATTCAGGTTCACAGCAAGATCCATATCGTTGCTCTATGTATACATTTGTATTTTCCGCTTGATGGGTCCCTTGAATATTTTTTCCAGCATGGGATCTGAGATCCAATCCTATTATTGGGAAGACACTTCAATCGAATGTATGTTTGTGCAAGGATTAATTCCCAATTTTGGTTTCAGTGCTGATTACTTCTTTTCTTCAGAGAAAAGGTGCTTCGTGTGTTAGGCAGCGAATCATGTTGCCCAACGGCCGGGCGTCTGCGGAGCGGCGTCGACTCCGCCACTCTCACCCTCCTTGGGTCACGACAGTGGAGTCCCTCCTCCGCTCGTATCATATCCTCCTGGCGGCGGTGGTGTGAGTTTCCTCCCGGGCCCGAGTGGCGCATGTCGGTGAACAGCGGCACCCATGTAGATCTGCGCCTCCGCCTCCCGCCTCCCGGTGGCCGACGGCGGGAGTTTCTCTCGGTTTCTCTCAGCGGCGGGTGTCTAGATCCGCTCGACTAGACCTCGTCTCCACGGTATTTCTTGCCTTTTGTGTGCATTTAAGTGATCATTATTGTATTAGGCAACACAATATTAGGTATATGATGCCAAATTTGTTGCATTCCTTCTTACACAATTTATATGCATGCGAGTTTTTGGTTTCATTGTGGTCCATTGGGTGTTCATGATCGGATGAGGCAATGCAAAATTGGGTATGTGATGCCATCTCATGTGGTGCTTGTTAATTGAGCTTATGACTAAATATGCACACATGATTGTGCTGTTGCGACCAAAGTTTAATTTTCAGATAACAGCAACACTGAGTATAATTCACAATTCAAGCAAGTTCCAAAGTTGATTGAAAACACACACAATTTTGGTAGAAGCAATTTAACACATAAAAAATGACTATGATAAAGCAATCGATACTTAGGTTACCTTCAGAAAAGAAGCTGCTCGTTTAAGTTTCTGAGTGACACCATCAACTTCAACTGCTTGCATGTTCTCTACTTGTTATGAATTTTGAATAATTAACTTTAGCACATGTCGACTTAGCAACAACAGTGTATCTCCAGCTGATCCTATGGATATGACCATGACAATTGGGGCTAATTAAACGGATGCAATTAGCATATCATATTTGTTACCATCTCAAGCAATGTGCTCAAAAGGGGAAAATGTGCAATTCTATTAAGCAAGAGAAGATATAAGCAGGTTCCCATTTACATTGAGATACTAACCTCGTGAAGATGGAATCCTACACGGCTGGAGCCAAATTTGATTGCTTGCTATTTGGTAACTAACTACCTGACAATATTTTATTGGTCTACATTTCAAGCATGGATTTCTGGTTGCACCGATTTTTAACTATTCCTCCATGTACTCATATATGATGACACACTACACACTGAGCTTAGGAATCAACTTAGCCTGCCGCAAGAACATACAAGGTAAAATTATCTACAAGTTTAAAAAGATTTTTAAAAGATTTTTAACTATTCCTCCATGTACTCATATATGATTTTTTTTTTTAACTATTTTTTTCCTGTTGCTGTTTTGGGGATATTTTGGTACAATTATTTTGAGTTTTCTTTTTAAAAGATTGAGCTGTCCATTTCCCCGGTTCTGTAGGTATCTACAAGTTTGTGTTCATTGATTTACGCATAAGAATTATGGAATTGGTAGCTTGGGAGAACATTTGCCGACTACTGGAGGCCCCCAGGCGAAACTGGCAAGGAAAGCTTCCCCACTGGCCGGCCTCCACAATTTTTCTAGATATATTGAAATAGCTTGTTCTAGAACATGGGAGGGGTGTTTCGTAAATTTACTATAGATGGAGTTGGGAATCTATGCAGTAGTTGGTGGGGGCATTTCCGTCCTGCTGACTAATTATTATAATCTGTTCAAATGATGCGTTGAATGGGCGAAACTTTTGGATTAGAGATTAACTTATTATATTCGATGAGGTCATTTTGTAAAGGGCCGAGCCCGGTTGTGTGTTTATCTTACTTTTCTCGAGGTGTGAAAAAAGAGGGTTTGTGATCAATTAATTGAAAGTGGCAATTGCTTTGTTTCCAGATCATTATGTTAAGTGCTTCTGCTAATAAACTGTCGAGGCTTAAGCAGCAAGCAGAAGAATATGTGGCCTTGATCCCGAAGGCCTTGGCTACATTGAGGTAAACTATCATGTTTTCTTCTGCCATGCTGTGTCTGATCAGTGATAGAAATTGGTGCACAATAATTGGTTCCACAATCCCCTCTGACATCCCATCACTATCCACTGATTTTTTTTTGAAAGATACTATCCACTGATGTTATAGGTTGGTTTAGGAGAAACATTTCAGCTGGATAAAAATGTTACTTTATGCAAGAGAGTGAGAGATTAATGATCTTGACTGTACATATTCGAGTATGTCCAGTCATATATTGACCCTACAGAGCTGCATAGATTTGTTTTCCAGACACCCTAAAAAATTGTTGGTTCTCAACACAGCAACAGTATTGCTACTGAAAAAGAAAGCTAACCAACTTTTCTTTGGAAAGTAATCATTGCATTTTTTCCTTCTGTTCTTCCGCTAAGCATTGTGCGATTCTTGTAGACTCGGTGGTTGGTCTTAGTTTGCGCATCTCTGCACTTCTGAACACAAACATGTAGGAGATTGACGATGCAACTAGAACTGGAGTTTTAACTATTCATGAATGCTTATATGTTTCTTCCACTATATGGTATCGGATAATAGGTCGGCCAAAGAGATTGTTCATTATAGTGAACCCTTACGGTGGGAAGAGAGGTGGGCGGAGGATTTTCCAGACTGAAGTCTTGCCTCTCATCGAAGCTGATGGCATCTTTACACCATGCAAGGTTGTGATCTATGTTTATAATTTTCCTTCTTTTTTGAGGGGGGTAATTTTCCTACTTTTGAGAAGATAACTGTGATGCCCAATTACTCTGTATACTAAACTGTAAGTTGTGAATTGTGTTGAGAAACCAAATACCGCCTTCATGCTCAAGAAACTACTCATTTGCTGGATCTTAGGAAATATGATGGAATCATTTGTGTTAGTGGAGATGGTGTCCTCGTTGAGGTTAGCAAAATAAACCATTCACATATGAAACTTGATGCAAAATACACTCTGTGTTTAGTCTCCATTCAGAATTTTTTAGCATTGGTTCTATTTGCTTGTTTGCTGTATTTTGGTTTGACCATTTCAATTTTGTTGTTTTATTTTGGATTTAGGTAGTTAATGGTCTGGTGCAAAGAGAGGACTGGAATACAGCAATAAAAGTGCCGCTAGGGATCATCCCAGCAGGTATATGATTATAGTGATATCTTTATCATAGTGGCGCAATGCAGCACCTTGGTGAGCCATATTGCTATGCTGCACTTTTTGTTCAGCCCTGGTGTACATCTGTGTATTTCAATGTCTTTAGTATGCTGAGCAAATTTTTCACGCATGCCACAGGTACTGAAAATTGAATGGTGCAATCTTTATTGCACTCAGCTGGTGAATCCTTCTCTATGTGTAATGTTGTGTATGCAATCATCAGAGGTCAGTCTCTTCCTCCTTGATGTTTGTCACTGTTCATCTATGTAGCCATGTTGTATATCCTCTCAAAATGTTATCCTTTGATGTGTTTGCACAAGTGCTGATGCAACTTTTCCATTGTACAGGTCACAAACGTGCCCTTGATGTCACTTCTGTTGTGCATGGAAAGACAGTTTTTTAGTGTCTTGATGCTTACATGGGGTATGTAGTGTATTTAGCTTGATGCTAACTTTTTCCATACTACAGCTGATAACACTGACCATCCTTCTCAGAGCTTGTTCTGCACTATTTAATTCCGTAGCAATAAGATGTACTTCACAACTCTGAAAATGATTTATGAACTGCAGGTCTGGTAGCTGATATTGATATCGAGTCAGAGAAGTATCGGTGGATGGGAAGTGCTCGCCTCGACTTTTACGTATGGCTGCTACCCTAAAAGCTTCTATGAAACACTTCATTCCATTTGTATCCATTTCTCGCCTCGACAGATGCATCTGCAACTTCATTAGTTAGGTTCCAACTGTGGAAAATGGCACTTTCATTTCTGTAATGGTGTATAGACATGTTTAGGCGTGCCCTCCCTCTTTTCTTTTTAAAATATGCATTGCATGCTTAAAAGTGAACTGTAGTGATATTGGATGAGATTTAATACTTGAGCACACGCAGAGGCTGCTAAGTGTATTGCAAATATTGTTGTGGTGTGTTTGCATTCTCTTACCAGGTCTTCTGGATTTGCAATAATTCACTCTATGCTCGTACTTTGTTTCACTCCCTTTCTACGTGTGGTGAATTTGCGACGGTACAATGGGTGTGCTCTTTTTGTTCCAGCCCTAGGATATGAAGGATTTGGTGATCCTGTAGGACAAAATACCAGTTGTAAATCAAATGGGGCTAGAACTGGTGTCCAAGGAGACATATCAAATGACTGTAATGATGAAACATGTGCCTATTCAGGCCCTTCAATTGACGAAGCTGATCTTGAATGGATTCTGTAGAAGCAAGGTGCCGTGCACGGATCCGCATCTCTTTCCGTATCTTCGATTAGTTCAGATCAGTATACTTTGGGTATTATGATCTTATTGGAGATCGATTGGTTCGGTAGTTGCGCACATTGTGGTGGTTCTCTAAAATGGCGGGTTGCTTATCGTCGCAAACATGTGATTTTTTTTAAAAGTTACTAAGTGCTTCTTTACACTAAAATATTGTATTCTCTAAAGAGGAAAACAAAGGTACACCAACCAACCATGACTTACTATAATTTAGTTTTATAGCTACTTTGCTGGATCCCTAATTGTCCTTCACTGCGTTTTAAACGCAGGACAACTTAAACCTAATTGTCCTTCACTGCGTTTTAAACGCAGGACATCTCTTTTAAGTTGTAACAAAAGAAAGCTAATTAGTAAAACGCAGGACTTCTCTTTTTAAGTTGTAACAAAAGAAAGCTAATTACTTAGTGTATTCCCTTCAAATTTTATACCGACTTAGTTAACAAGCTACCGTTTTCTTTCTGACTGCTTTCCAAATTGTTGTGTTCTTAATGCAAGGAGACAACCAAATATTGTTTCATTATTATTAGATCTCAAATGCGGTATATTTTCCGTTAGGTTAAAGAGATAGCTAGAACTATGAAAGGACAATTTACCATCTTTCCTCTGATATAATTTAAGTTCTAATTAATCTTAAGCCAATGACACCGGATAAATGTGCTCCAAATTGCACTTTGATGGGTTATGTTACTGTAGTTGAAATTGATGTGGGGGCAATATGTATAGAAATACTAGGGCTCAATGAATAAGGTATAATTAGGAAACAATGTTGATTTTGAGTCAATTCCTCGTCCTTTGGGATAGACAATCTCATCAATTTTTGCTCTGTTCAATTGTAGCCGGTTGAAACCTTGTGAATTCCCTCTTCTATCAATGAAAGCCAGTCCTGCATTTTATCAAAGAAATGGCTTGTGTCACTGCGGTATTTGTCTTTGATTTCATTAAGTGACCTTTGCATAGATTTGATCAAAATTATCATCAAAGATCTTTATGTAAACCGATAAATGACTGGATGTTAACTATTTATGGTGCACGTAATGAAAGGAGATTGAATAGTAAAAGTGGAGATTTTTTCTCTCCTTTTGATAGGGCTAGAGCGAAGAGCGGTAAAGGGTAAAGGTAGGTTGAGAACCAAAGAATAGGAGTAACCTGACATGTTTTCAAATTCCAATGGTATACCATTCGGTCTTAACATAACTGGGTTAAACATTGACACAATTTAGCACTTGTGGTATTATTTATTTAAGATCCGTTGCAACGCACGGGCCAGATTGGTGAGCTGCAACAACATATTCTATGCAAAATTTGATTTTCCGTTGCAACGTACGGGCACATGACTAGTACTACCTTAACTACCCAGTTTTTGCAACTATCTAGCCAGCTCTGTACGTAGTTTCAAACTTTCAATTCAAACAAGGAGGGGAGGTACATTAATCTATTTACCATTTACCAGCTCGAGCCAGGGTTCAGATAAACGGTTTCAAAATTTTACTGGGTTCCGGTAGGGCCGGTTTGGCTAAAAGTTGGAATTTTTTTGTGAATTTCGGTCGAAATTTTTAAATCAAAATTTGGATTTTAAAAAATCGGCTGAAATCGGTTGAAAATATCGACCGAAATTTTTGAAAATAAATTTTGGCACAAATTTCTTCTATATTTGATAAAATTCATGCAAAACAAATTTTTCGAAAAACCGGTTTGAAAATTTACTAGGATCCGATAGAAACGATTGACCGAAATTTTGAACCATGGCTCGAGCTTCTCACCGCTGGAATCAACCACCCCTATCTGAATTCAACCTCTTTGTTGCCGCCGCTGAGGTTAGAAAAACAAACCCCCTCCATTACTTGTCGTTTACAGATCTGAGGTGGATGATTGCATTTCTTGTCGATCCCCATTCGTTTGTTGCTGGTCCCCGTTGTTTACACAACGATTGTTTGATTGATCCAAGTACTGCATGCCTGTTTGTGTATGTTCATGGTTCATGGGCTGCTGATTGTACTGCAATGATGGATGAACAAATTTTACAGCTACTGCTCTGATTCACTCTCTTTAATCAAATTTTACAGCTAAGTCTTTGCATGGATGAACAAATGGGAATTAGTTTTCAATTTTCATCATGTAATACAAATGGGCATTCCAAAAAAGTTAAAGTCACAATTTCTGGTGAGAGCTAGTGCCTTATATTGGTCTATTTAGTTATGTCGGAATGATGTTGTGTTTGACAAAAAAAATTGTCACTAATCCCCTTGTGGGTTATGTTATTAAGTGGGTACTGACTAAGTGCTTAGACAAATCTGCAAAAATCGGACCAGAATGAGTTCATATTGGCCGGAAGCCAAAGGTTGGAGCTTGTAGCGAAGCAAATTTTCAATCTTCATATTGATCTCTTCTATTATCTAAAAAAAATCATGTATCAGTGTCGTCAGACTATCATTGAATTGACTTTTAGGCTTTTAGCTATAGGACTTGTAGATTGGAATTGATGTATTCAGATGTTTACTCACACAGATTTTATTTACTGATATGGTGTTCTTCAAATTTGGTCAAGGATAAATGTGCATGGACAGTGGATGGAGAGAAGCCGAACATCTGGGACACATGCACGCACCAACAATAGAAATGCGTTTCATTTTCTTTTCGTTTTTCTTTTTCCCTAATTTAGATCAATTACTTGTGTAAACATGTGATTGATTACTTATGTAGTCATGTTATACAAAATCCAGAGTAGTTCTGGCATGACTCGAGAAATCTGAAGTATATCTCGGATGAATGCAATATCAACCGACAGAGAAGAAATGCTACCTCAACATAATCAGTTTTCATAATTAATTTTCACCTTGACATTTCCCTACGTTCGATTGTGAATTGCAGGGTAGAGCAGATGGTTCTGTACTTGTAAGGTCAAAAGTTGATCAAACAATAGCTCTATAAAGAACGTTTGCAGCGTTCACCTTTTGGATATGATGTTGCTAGTGTTGCGTCGCTGAAAGAAAATGTACATTTCACCTTCTACATGTCATTTTGGACATTGCAAAATGATGTTCAATTGTTTATAATTTAGTACAATTAAGTCATTTAGTCAATATTTATGCAAAAAAAACAACCATATTTACGCAAAATCATCACACAAATATGCCTTCAAAACAGGTATTTTAGATATTTCAACATTCATCCACAGTTAAAGTAGTCAGCCAACCTAACAAAAAACTAAACTGTCAAACTACCTCTCAAAAAGCTATGTACATATACTTTTTAGCTCAAAAAGACAAAAATAGCTTTTCAGGAAAGCTAAAGCTCCCCAACAACACTTTGGTCACGTGGGAAGTAGTACACGATCTACTTTACCATGTTAACCGATCAGAGGGCGCCTAAAAGGTGTGGTCGCTAGCCTATACATTGTAGACTGCCCTAAAAAACGCAGCTTCTTGGGAGAGAGGACTCGATGGCTTTGATAAGCATTCTGTTGATCTTGATGTGCCTTGATGCGTGTTGATCCATGGCGATGTGTTGTTCCTTTCTCCATAGCTATGCGTTGTTCCTCCCTCCGTACGTAGCTATGCGTTGTTTCTTTCTCTACAGTGACGTGTTGTTTCTTCCTCCTCGTGCCCGCTCTGGGCCCTTTTATAACCTCAAACGCTATCCCTCCAGTAGGCTTGACAAAGTAGGGGTTGTAACCTAATCCATCTATTTCGTTATATTTTTTCATGTCTTCGGAAGCACCTGTTTTAGTATATTTGTCTATTCAGATAATCTAAAATATAGTTATCATGTATTTTTTCACTCTTTACCTATACTTAAATACTTTAAAAGAGGTTAAGTGGTTATGTTATATTATATTATGTTATTTAATAAGGATATGCATGATTATTTCTCATTAATTATATCTTAGATTCAGTGTCTCCTTTATCTATGAGCATGCTGGGCTGTGGATAAATATAGCAAAACAGGGTATCTAGAGTCGTATACAATCTTGATGGATAAAGTTTACACATACTTCCGTATATAGACCTCGATTGTTTCCTTATCCTGGATGAAATGGTATGTAGATTCTATCTATCTATCTTCTGTTATATTATTAAAACAAAGGAAAACGAAGCAACCACTCTCACTCTTGATGACTAGAAACTCTCACGTTAATCCGAGGAAAAAGAGAAAGATCTATCCTGTTGATTATAGTGGATCAAGATTATAATGGTGCAGATTAATCAAATATAGATGTGAGAACTGTTACATTTGTATAAGGAATACAATTGTATTTCTAATCATACACAAAATAGTTGGCAAAATTGGTTACAGGACACTCATATTTTATAGCATTTGCTCTGGGATACCGTTTTTTGTGTGTCTTTGCTGAAACATACTGTAGAATCGTGGTTATTTGCTGAAACACACTCTAATTATTAAAATATTATTTTCAGCCAAATGAGAGAGAGAAAATTTTCAAAATGACTTCTGGTGCCCCTGGAACTATCCGATGTTGTCAAACCCAATAGGCTAAACTGTTGTGCTTCCTCCGCTATGCCTTCCTCGTCGCAGCCAAGCGACTATCGCCACCTTCTCTCACTATCTCACCTCCTATCCCTTCCTGTTCCCCCGCCGCTCCCTCGGCCACCTCCCGTCCTACGCCACCGGCCACCTTGGCCTCTCTCTCTCTCTTCATTGTTATGTCTTCACCACGCCTATCGCCACCTTCTCTCATTGTCTCATCTCTCTCCCTTTGGGCGGCGGGGTGACGGTCGAAGACTAGGGGAGGACGGAGGAGGCGAGGAGGCCTCTTGTGCATGTCGGTGGCATGGTTTTGCAAATGAGCATGCACAGAGGTGGTGTGGAGAGGGCTTGCAGCGGTGATGGCACAGGGCCAAAATAGGGGAGCTACGACGGCGAGGTTTTGGTGTCACAACGACCAAATTGGTAGGTGCACAAGCATGACTGGGGTGAGCTGAGTACGATGGTGGTGGTGGTGGTTCAGTTTAGAGCGATAAGTGGAGTGCTGACATCGGTGACTGTGGGCGGCGAGGTGGAGATGCACGACGATGATGAGCTAGGGACGACGGCGGGGCTAGGCAAGGGGCTAGGGGATGGGTTCATGGAGGTGAGGCGGTGCTTGAGATGGGTTCAATTTGAAGAGCGTGTGGATGGTGACGAGGAATCGGGGTGAGGCTTCCTGACGGGGAGGAAAGGGGCATCGACCTCAGTGGTGCGCGTGGCCAGAGATGATGTAGGATCGTCAACGGCAATCAGAGGGGGGGTGAATGATTGCAATTCCTAGCTGAAGCTTTTTCCTCAAATTGATTGTTTTTATCGTGCAACTTTGCTAACACAGCGTAATACGCAAACAAAGAGAGACAAGCAGGTTTTTGGTACTATAGCAATTGTATATATCTGTAGCAAATAGTATGTTGTCTTTGTAGCAATCAGCGCACATTATCAGAGCAAGCGAAAAGACCGAAGGCTTTGCCTTCAAAAGCGATCTGGCAGTCTAATACTACTCACGCACGAGAAAATAAAACACGATTTGCACTTGATTTCCTACAACGTGCGATCTAAAGAAAAACACGATCCACGATTACTTTGCTTCCACTAATTCCATTACCTCAATGCCCAACAGCAAAAACTATCTCCTTTGCATGAAAGCAAAAGTAGTCGCCTACTTGTCTCTCACGGTACAAACAAAAGCATAATAGTCAAAAGAACCAACGAGAAGCATCAACAACTCATGGAACTCACCGCCAAAACGCATGCCCAAAAGAGTTTTCTAGTACATGCTATTGATGACACAAACAGCCAAGAACTCCTAATCACCTCTCACGTGAAAACTTTTTCTTTGCTGCGCCCCAAAGATGCATACGTCTAAAGCCGCCGTCACCGTCGAGCACTAAAACCCTAACACCGCACGAGTCTTGAAAAATCGTGGCCCCAACCTTGTCCACGCACAAGGACTTAAATACCTCTATAGTCATCAACCCTAATGATCCATGTATGGCCCACTAGTATTAAGGCCCAATACATGAACTTAGCACCTGATTACACAAATCACCAGTCCAATTTTAGACACCCCTGAATTGTCACGTGTCGTAGCCTCCGGACTACACATCCGTAGCTCCACCACACATCATCCGGCTTTGACCTCCACGCGCTCCAACTCGAGCCCGAGTCTCCTCGGCCTCTTGACCCTTCGGACCATGACTTTGCACCAAGTCATCTCCGGTCACCGCCAGACCACGATCGCCTCGAGTTACCACTGCACATGCAAAGACCAAAACACATCTTTTCCCGGCACAAGTTCTTTTCAACTTGACCGATATGAGTCCACACACGCACACACGCCTCGAATAACATCAGTACCTAACATTGTCAATTATTCATCACTAAAATATTCTAGTCCTAGCCACATGGTCTAACAATCTCCCCCTTGATGAATACATTGACAACACTTCAAGATTGCATAATGAGTAATAAGAAAAAATATAAAAGCTTCAAAACAGGTCATGAAAAGAACTGAAGCCGAAAAGCCAAAAAGCCAGAAAAGCTCCCCCTCAACATAAGGGAAGCAAATTTCTCCTATTTTCTCCCCCTTTGGCAATGTAATCATCAGGAAGCATCAAAGAAAGAATAATTCTAAGAAAGAGCAATGGGAGTAAAAATCAAGAAGCTTTGTAGATTATCCAAGTCATTTTGCACTGATTTAGTAAATTAACCAAGCCATCTTTTTTAGTAGAGCTATCTGGATCATATAAAATCATATACCATATAGCAAAGTCAAGACAAGTCTTTTAGAATGATTAAGCAATTTAAATTTATGACAGGCATCTCAACAATGACTAAACAGATTATAAACACCACAAAGAGATATCATCATGAAAAATTAAAACCTAACAGTGAGGCAAACTTTAAATCTAGAAGAGCTATCAGTCTTATGTAACAACCTATTGCTCCACTTTCAATTCTTCTTTGCATGTGGCATGCTTGCAGCATACTTCTTTTCACTGATGGCATGCTTGAAGCATACTTCTTTTCGTTGGAGCACTTTTGTGTGCATTTTTTTTTCTTCTTTTGAATACATAGACATGTATGGCATACTTGAAGCATACATCTTTTCAATTTGTTTCTTTCTCAATTTTTTTTTATATTGTAACATGCCAAATTGAGTGAGCATAATAAGATTGTAATGAGAGACATACTTGCTTCAAATCCAAGATTTAAAATAAGAATCACAAACAAGCTCATCCTTTTCGATGGACATCACAAAGTGATAACAATAATCAATCTAGTCAAAGTTTTCAGCCATGTCATGCTTTAGTTCTAATGTAGCAAATTAATTATAACCAGTCAAGAACACAGCTACACAGTACATGAATAAATATGATAAAGAAGGCTCTACAACTCATTTGATTTCAATGGCTTGGACTTGAAGAATTGTTTGACAAGTATAATAAACAAAGTTTCGAATTGTTAAACCACAAGCTCCCCTCACAATAAGCCCATAGGATGCAACACACCCAACTCACTTTGCAAAGAGCAAATCAAAATTCAAACTTAACAAGGTGTAGAGCAACATCACCTTTTCCACATGGTCTCTCGAAAGTGAAATCTCTTGGAAGCCATCAAAGAAAGTGAAGAACCATCGAGTTGTTCCAATCAAGTAATGACGTAAAAGACTGGAACCAAATCAAGCTCATGTTCTCCGACCTACCATTGTTCTTACATCACATCACAGAAACATCGGTCTCACGATCAAGGGGTTAGTGAAATAAGATTTAGGAATCCAATCTTGAGATATCGATGAGCAGTGCAACAAAACTAGAACCGAAACATGTGTACTGAGCGATCGAATGCCAAAAGAAGCTGTCTAATTGCCTTTGAAATGCGGGCAATCTTTGAATAAACATTATTTGAATTGTAACCCAAACCGCACGTGAAACAGTTGAAAATCATCATAAAGTTATCTACAAACCTAGCTTTGCATTAGCTCTAGGAACAACAAAAGAAGATGCACGTTTTTGTCTTAAAGCATTCAATCTTTCATTTTTCTCTTTCTTAACACGTCTAAAGAAAAATTCATGCAAGTGTCCATCTCTACCACAATAAGTGCAACAAAATTTAACATAATCAGAATTCTTTTGAGATGATAAGCTGGCACCAACAACATTACTAGAGGAGCTTTGCACAAAACCAGCAGATTTGAACACAGTTTGTTTTGGTTCAGATTTTACTTCAAATTTTCCAGGTTCAAGAAACTTAGCAACCGTAGGAGGATTATTCTTGGCATGCTCAACAAAATTAAATCCTAGACCATGATTTTTAACACTTACTTTTGACTTGTCTAGAATCATATTCAAAATTTTCTTGCCAAAAGAAAATCTTTCTAAAGTGTCCTTTAGATACTCAATTTCTTTAGCTAGAGTAGGACAAACGATTGCATGTGTGATTCATTCACAATCTTCTTAGAAGCACTAGACTAAGCCAATTTTTCTTTTCAAAGAAAATCATTAAGTTGTCTAGTCAAAGCTTCTATTTCTATGGTGAGTTTAGGACAGTTAGAGCAAGAAGCTATCTCATGATAGAGCATCCGTTGAATTGTCTCTGTGATGAATTAAGTTTAGCTTCTAACAACCCACAATTAGAGCAAGTTTTAATTTGAGCATTCAAGTACTTGACTCTAAATATGTAAGAGAACTAAACTTGAGTTTTTCAATTTCACTATTTGCAAGTTTTAACTTTTCATCACAAGAATCATGTGTCAATCTTAATTCATCAAGTTTAGCGATTACATCCTCAAATTGAACCAAGGTTGATGCATTAATTGTTCTAGCGATCTCAACTCAGTGTAAACTTGACAAGACTCACAAGATTCATCATCGAATAGAAGCTCTAAGTCTATTAATTTCAAATTTAAGCTTTCAACAAGACTATTATTTTCTTTTAGTTTCTTTTTAGTCTTTTCAATTCCATAGCAAGTTTAATCAAACCATCTTCAAGCTCATCATATGATGGTCTTACCTCATCGGGATCATTTGTCATCATCGCTGCCGTTGTCGTTTCTTGCCATGAAGCACATGCCCGTAAAGTCGTTGTTCTTCTTTTTCCCTTTAGAATCATCATCATCATCATCATCATCGATGTCATCACAACTCTCATATTCCACATCACTCAAATCAAGATGCTCAATAGCTGATATGATCTTTTCAGCAAGCTTGCGACGAAAATTGCCACCCTTGGTGTTGTTGTTCTTGGATGGCCGACGACGGTAATTCTTGTTTTCCTTGATCACCTTTCCCTTGAGCTTAGGACACTCCGACTTAATGTGACCTTGCTCGCCACACTCATAGCACGTGATTGAACGAGAGACGCCACCTCGCTTCTTCATCCTCATGTTGTTGAGTGCCTTGTATGCCCGTGAGGAGATCAACGACAAGTCTTCTTGAGGAGCTGTTCAACTGCTTCATCCGAAAAGAAGACAAAGCGGACAAAGAAAAAGAACTCGATGAGCGACTGCATGGGGTTAGTTACAAGAGCTAAAGATGAAGATTTATCAATCTTATATGGCAAAGCTTCCATCTCATAGGTTTTCAATCTAGAAAAGAGATCATCCATGGTTAAAGTATCTAGATCGATAGTTTGATTGATAGTCGTGACAACCATCAACCACTCAGAACCTAAAGATCTCAAAATTTTAGTTGCATTATCTTCATCAGTAGGAATAACATCAACGCCACGCAAATTACTTAATATCTTTTCAAAGCGAGCAAAAAGATCATCAATAGATTCACGGGCTTCATAGCAAAATCCGAATATTCTTTTTGATAAAGATTTTACGCACTTTCTTAATTTTAGTGGTTCCTCATGATAATCGCAAAGAGTCTTCCATATTAAGTGGGCAGAATTAATATGAGCTACGATCAAATTCTTTGCAGAAATCCCTTGAAACGACAAATTCTGAGCTTGGGCATTTAAATTAACATCAGTTTTATTTAGATCAGTAACAATAACAGGAACCATATAAGGTCTAGAAACTTTATTCCACACATCACTACCTTGAGCCTCAATATAAGCTTGCATACGACACTTCCAAAAAGCAAAATCAGTACCATCTAGCATGGGGGGACGATTCACATACCTCTCTGACGCCATAGCAACCCCGCTCTGATACCACTTGTAGGATCGTCAACGGCAATCAGAGGGGGGGTGAATGATTGCAATTCCTAGCTGAAGCTTTTTCCTCAAATTGATTGTTTTTTTATCGTGCAACCTGCTAACACAGCGTGTACGCAAACAAAGAGAGACAAACAGGTTTTTTGGTACTATAGCAATTGTATATATACTGTAGCAAATAGTATGTTGTACTGTAGCAACTGCGCACATTACTGTAGCAAACGGAAAGACCGAAGGCTTTGCCTTCAAAAGCTGATGCAGCAGTCTAATACTACTCACGTACTCGAGAAAATAAAAACACAGTTTGCACTTGATTTCCTACAGCGTGCAGTCTAAAGAAAAACACCAGTCACTGATTACTTTGCTTCCACCTAATTCCAGCTACCTCAATGCCCAACAGCAAAAACTATCTCCTTTGCATGAAAGCAAAAAGTAGTCTGCCTACTTGTCTCTCACGGTACAAACAAAAGCATAATAGTCAAAAGAACCAACAGGAAGCATCAACAACTCATGGAACTCACCGCCAAAACTGCATGCCCAAAAGAGTTTTCTAGTACATGCTATTGATGACACAAACAGCCAAGAACTCCTAATCACCTCTCACGTGAAAACTACCACAAATTGAAGAAGAGCTCCAAAATCATCCGGCTTTGACCTTTTGAGTGTGGCGGTGCGAAAAGAGGTTGAGGTAGTCGCATGGCTTGACTTTATTGGGGTGGAAGGCGGTGGCGACAGGGGTGGCGCGAGACAAGCTCGGTGCTTGGCCACGGCGGTGTGGACAGTCACACGGTCTTCGCGCGCATGTGCAAGTTGAGCTAGTAGTGTAGGAGGTGTCGTCTCTCCCTTGTGCACAAGGCTCTGGCGTCATGAGTGAGCAGCGGCACTCGCCATTGGCATGCTCCACTAACACCCCATCTCTGTATATCATGGAGGAGGCGCGGGGATGGGTCGGCCGGTCGGGCGCAACATATGTGGTCTGTCTCAGCCAACCGGCTTTGGGTATGACCTGAGGAGCAACATGGACAATTTCCCAACGTTCTCTCCTCAAACACCTAGAAATCATATTATATTGACTTTAGTATCCCAGAGCAAATAGCCACCATTTAGTAGTGTGTTCTAACAAAGATACAAAAAAAAAACTAGTATCCAGAGCAAATGCCACAAAATTTAGGTGCTATGTAGCCAATTTTACCAACATAGTTGTATAACAAGTACAACTTTATGTTTTTTATATAAGCATATGTATTATAGTATCTAGCCAAGCAATTGCATGGGCAATTCGGCTAGTTAAGAGTAAATGATAGTTAATGTTTATTTGCATTAATACGGTAAGGAGTAGATCTATATTAAAAAAACAAAATTATGTAAATAAATTACATGTAATTATTGGATTGGCGCAGATTAATCTTGCCAATTCTTTATTTGATTTAAAGTATATAAACACTATCTTTCCAGTGAAGTATGTTACGTGCCATTTTTTTAATGCTGTTATTTTGTTGTGTCAATGAGATTCAGAAGAGCAACATAATATTTGAAACTTAATTTAAAATTTTAATACTTTTTTTTTTATCTGTTGACATGCATGGTTTAGATATCCATATACCTAAAAGCCCAAAAATTCAAGTATGTACTCAATTCTTAATTTGTTTAAAAGTTTGGGTGCAACGGTGTAATCGGCAATGAAATTTAGGTGTCAGTAGCCAATTTTATTATAATAGTTTTAACTCTATATTTCGATATAAGCATATATATTGTGGTATCTAGCCGCACAATTGTGCGAGAAATTTGGCTAGTTAAGAGTAAATGATAGTTAATGTTTATTTGCATTACTAAGGTGAGGACTATTCTATATTCCAAAAAATGGGTAAATATTAAATTACATGTAATTATTGGATTGGCGCAGATTAAGCTTGTCAATTCTTTATTTGATTTATAGTATATAAACGCAATATTCTTTCCAGTGAAGTATGTTACATGCCATTTTTTAATGTTGTTATTTTGTTGTGCCAATGAGATTCAGAAGAGCAACATAATATTTGAACCTTAATTTAAAATTATAATACTTTTTTGGATCTCTTGACATGGTTTATATATCCATATACCTAAAAGCCCAAAAATTTAGGTATGTACTCAATTATTAATTACTATATTTAAAGGCTGGAGGAAAGGGCCAACTCTCGCGTGTGACATGTCGCCCAGAAATCGTGGTCTGTCCGATCGCGCCCACTTGGCTTCGGCCCGTCCGATTGGAGCTGGTGCACTTGCTGGGAAGGGGCGTCGCTCGCACGGCCCACGTTGTCCCTAGATTTTGTGTCGTCCGATAGCGTCTGCTTGCCTTCGATCCGTTCGATCGGATTTGCTACCATGGAGACATCAGTCTAGAGCTCGATACGCTGGCATCTTGGTCCGCGCACGTCGATGTTTCCCGATTTTGTCCTTCAGTCCCCCACTCAGTGCAGCGTCTTCGCTTCGCCCTCTCTCCCGTGCGTTGGTGCTTGACTTTCTCCTGCGCGCTGTTGCCTGCCTTGCTTTGTGCCGCCTCGCTTCCAGCCTGCTTCTCTGGCTCTCCTTTCCCGCGCGCGTCCGGCCAGCTCGCCACATCTCGCCTGCCTCATTCGCATAGTTTTCCTTGCGCCTTGCCTCATGGCGGTTCACCTCCGATTGTTTTCCACCGCGGTCCCCCGCGCGCCTTGCCTCGCAGCTGTTCGCCTCCTGCCTTGCTCTGCACTGCCTCGGCTCTGACCTACTTCTCCAGCTCTCCTTTCCCGCCTACGTCCGGCCAGCTTGGCGCGCCTTGCCCGTCTCCTTCGCATATTTTTCCCTACTGGTCCTCGCATGCCCTGCCTCGTGGCGATTCGCCTCTAGGTGTTTTCCACCGTGGTCCCCTGCATGCCTTGCCTCGCGACGGTTCGCCTCCGAGCTCCTCCGCGCAACGTGCCTATTTCTTCCATCTGACTCTCGTCGGCCCCGCTACAGCAGCCCTTCATCGCCACGGTAGGTTCGTTGCGCCTTCGTGTCCCTTTGATGTTTAGTCGATTTTCTTCTGGGGACGCGTTGTACCCTGAATCCTTCGCGTCTCTGCCTTCCTTGTGCCTCTTTTGCTCCTGTTTTCCTCTGGTATCTTCTTCAAGGTACTGTCGTCGTCTTCTCGCCGCATGGTGCTTCAGTTCTTCCATCCTTTCCTAGCTTCTCTCGATGTGTGCCTGCAGCCGCCTTCCCGATCCAATCTTTCGCACCTTTGATTTTTAGTAGATTTTCTTCTAGGGACGCGTCATACCCTGAATCCTCTGCGGCTCTGCCTTCCTTGTGCCTCTTTTGCTCCTATTTTCCTCCGGTATATTCTTCCAGGTACGGCCGTCGTCTTCTCACCGCATGGTTCTTTAGCTCTTCCATCCTTTCCCGGTTTCTTGTGCCTATAGCCACCTTGAACTGTCTGATCCGATCTTGAATGGTTGCGGTTCGTTCGATCGGATCTGAGGATCCGCTGTTTAGCCTCGCCTGCTCTGCCTGTGTTTCGACACTAGTCATTGTTTTACTCGCTGGCACTCCCTTTCCCAGTTTCTCTCGGTGTGTGCCTGTAGCCGCCTTGAACCGTCCGATCTGATCTTGAACTATATGCGATTCATTTGATCGGATCTGAGCATCTGTTGTTTAGCCTCGCTTGCTCTGCCTGTGTTTAAACACCGTTCGTTGTTTTACTTGCTGGCACTACTTGTGGGGCGCACACTCGCTGAGGCCCAGTCTAAGTGGGTGCTTCCTACACGTACTCTCGCTCGGCTTGCTTTGCCGTCGAACCGTTTGAGCTCGCCTCGCCTCTTGTTTCTGTTGTATTCCTCAAACACCACAGTAACCATACTTACGTGGCTCCCAGTTGTTCGTTCATAGGTACATACCTACAGCTATGGGCTTGCCTCCATTTGGGTGGCGTTCGTCCTTGTTCGTTCTCGAGCAGCGCTCCGATCGTACCTTCGTGTCCACCCAGAGTTCGCTCGCAGGTACGAAGCTACAGCTCTACGGTATGAAAATGGCTTCATCAAGATGGAATGTATCGGCATTAGTTACAAAGACGTTTTCCTCGCAAGCTCTTATTGATTCTGCTTCGTTTCCTCCACAGACTTTGCTTGCTTCTGGTTCTAATCTCGCGCTGCTTACTTACTACTTTGCTCCACAGCCTTACGTACACCGTCGTCTGTTTGTACATTTCTTCAACATGTTGCCGGAGATCCTCATGACGGGTTTTGGTTGAGGCGAGATGCAACCGACCTTTGTTGTTTCTTGTGTGTGCTGCTTTTGTGCATCTAATCTTTTCGTTCGTGTTTCAGCGCTTTTCGATTGTTTGCCTCCGTATCAGTGGCCTCGATCTTCTTGCGTTGGTTCACCAGGTAGCTTAGCGCCGCATAATCTTATCCTATTCGTCGTTCGGTTTTAGTCCAAGCATCATTTGGCTACTCCTGATGGTCGTTGTTGTTTATTCTTTGTCCCTTTATTGATGTTACTTTAGGTTGGCTGTTCAGCTTTATGGGGGATTTTTTCCAGGTTTGACCTCCACTACCTCTGTTGATGTTACCTAGCATGTTGGATTCTGTGATTCCCTCCATTCTATCTGCATGTCGTTGGCTATTCCTGTTTATCAGCGTGCATGACTGCTGTCAATGTTTGCTCTTTTTACAGCCATAGTTCACCCTCTTGCTATAGATCGGCTGCCCATCCTTCGTGAAAAATGGTGCGCGAGGTTTGTCGCTTGATTCCTTCATTGCTTTCTTTGAAGGTGCGCTTTCATATGGATCGATTTTAAAATATCTGGTTTATGTTGTTCCCACGCTCTGTAGGTTGCTTTCTTGAACTTCGGCTCAGTTCGTCCCGGGCCTCATGCTAGCCTACTTTATTTGTTCCTTTGTTCTGCTTTCCGGATTGCCAACGTTTAAATGTGCTCCTTCTGTTGATGTTACCTAGCATGTTGGATTTTGTGATTCCCTTCGTTCTATGTGCATGTCGTTGTGTGTTCTTGTTTATTAGCATGCATGACTGTTGTTGCTATCTGCTCTTTTTACAACCATGGTTCGCCCCTCTTGCTGCAGATCGGCTGCCCATCCTTCCTAAAAAAACAGTTTGCGAGGTTTGCCTCTTGATTTCTTTGTTGCTTTCTTTGAAGGTCCGCTTTCATATGGATCAATTTCTAACCATTTGGTTTCTGTCGTTTATGCGCTCTGTAGGCCGTTTTTTCAACTTTGGCTCAGTTCGTCCTTGGTCTCACACCAACCTACCTAAATCAGCTCCACACGCTGCTACTCTAGTTTGTGTCCTTTCCTTCTTTGTTTATCGTGCCCGTCTAGGTTCTTGCGCTCCATGTGCGTCTTTTAGTACCCTACTACGTATCTGTGTGTCCAATTTGTCATGTGTCGTACACGTCCTTTTAGGTCACTGTAGAACTGTTTACTTCATGCATTTTTTTTTTTGCTTGTTCTGGTTGCTAGATTGCGAATGTTTACATATGCTCCTTCCATTCGTTGTATGCTTTAGCGAAATGTCCAACTGCTTTGCGCTATTTGCGAATCCTAGGTTTGTTGTATGCGAGGACGCCTGTATGTACATTGTTCGTCGGCCACATCGTCAGGCCTCTATCTAGGTAACATGTTTTGCTCCCTTTCTTAGCATTGTCTCCCTACGCGCCATATATTCCCTGCAAAGCAAACAAGATTTTACAAAAACGTATTCTCCTTGTGAACTCCACTAGATCTCACCGTTCCTCCTCTTTCCGAATCGTTAGTTATTTTAGTCCATCCAGATTCTGTGTGCATACTTTGCACACGCTATACAATTCACCGCCATCTTATACCATGATCTCTTCAGGCAACCATGCTACTTCTTATTTCAGTTTCCGAATTACTGCGCCTATATTGTTCGAACATAGAAAAAAAAGATCCACATAACGTCTTCTTGCGTTACAAATGGTTTTGCTTCGTTTCGTTTCCAAACTTAGAACGTATGACATACAAACCTGACAAAGGATAAGCATACCTGTTTCGAAGAGATATTCGTGTTAGATTATTTAGCACTTTAGTGATTACATCATTCTGCAAATAAATCATGACTACAGAAATAGCATGAGTACTAAACATGTCCAGAAGATAAACTAGGACGATAAGAAATACGAACAACAGAATGTATATATTTATGCTGATAATTAGAGGTAAGTGTAGAGTACCGATGTGGTGCGAAGAGTGTTGTAGTGATGAAGAAGAAGATGTCGCCGATGAAGAAGATGGCGATGCAAACGATGCAGGGAACGAGTGATGTAGACGATGTAGGAAACGGCGAGCAGTCGCGTAATCGCTTCCCAAAAACCTTATTCGCCCTCTCCCGTACAAGATCGCAAGGACGATGGTTCCGGAGACCTGCTCTCCCCACCACCGGTGAACGCCGGCCGCAGGGATGGAGTAGCTTGTAGCAGCGCAGCGCTCCAGAACAATTCTCTCTCGCACGGATGTGTTTTGCGAATGTGTGAGAGAGAAGACAGTCAACGTATTTAAAAAAGACCAAAGAAAGAAACCTCTCACAGATTAGGGAACCGCCATCAAATTAAGGCTCATCAATCGTATTTAATTCGCCATGTAATTATAGTGTTTTCGTTTCATAATCAGACTCATTATTCACAATTAATTTGCCACGTAATCATAGCGTTCTTTCCATCCTGATAAGATTGTATGACAAAACAAAATTGCAAAAGGAAGCTGTGTCTGGACCCACGGTCGAACTCAGAACAGTCGCACCATTCACGCGCACGCGAAGCCTGGCCTGGCCTAGCGAGGCGTGGCGTGGCGAGGTGAGGCTAGCGAGTGCGCGCGTGTAGTCCTCCTTTCTCTTGCTTTACCAAGGCTATACATGCTCCACCTTATAAGGTGGTGTCTCTCCACCTTGGCTAGCAATATGGGACTAAAGTATCCCACATGTCACCATGCATGAGTAGGCCTTTAGGATTTTCCTAAGATTTATTGATTTATTGATTAATGAATGGGCCAAAACCCAATTAAATCCAACAATCCCTCACCAGATCCTAAAGGCTCACAAAGTTTGCCTGCTGTTCTAAAGTACTGTTAATATACCAGTTTTTCAGTGGAGACCTGTTAGGGTTGAACATCCACCTAGAGCTTTAAGCTACATTCATTCATAACTACACAATGGGCTGAGCCTTGAATTGATAGTTTTGCGTGAATGAGTTTCATCTAAAGCCTTGACTGATACTAGGATGCCAATAGGCTATCCCTCGAGTAGAGCATATAAGTCATAATTTGGGAGTACCTAATTCTCACAGACTGTGACTAGCAGTTGGGCTCATATAGGTGTGTTCTTTCAAGAATACTCTGTAGGATAGCATCTTTGCTATTTAAAGTCACAGAACACATTAAGATAAAATCATCCTACCATACAGATTTGAGAGTACGATATCTTCAGCGGAGTGGGTTATAGAATGTACTCTCTTTCAGTTAACCAGACAGTTTATTTTTCCCAGGTCCTACTTCACGGGATCTCCGATCACATAGGTTGGGTTACCACTGTGGTGTAACTCACATAGGTCTCATTCCCATCTCCTTCGATGCATAATCTATCACATTCTCTGATAATCCCTTTGTAAAGGGATCTGCCAGATTCTTAGCAGTTGGAATATAATTCATAGCTATTATTCCAGAATTTCTCAATTTTCTGACAGATTTCAATCGTCTTTTTACATGCCTGGAGGACTTCATGTTATCCTTTGCACTGTTCACCTTAACGAGAACCGTTTGATTACCACAATACATCAGAATGGCCGGAATCGGTTTTTCAACCATCGGTAAGTCCATCAGGAGTTCACACAGCCATTTTGCTTCAACAGTGGCTGTATCTAATGCCGTGAGTTTTGCTTCCATGGTTGACCTTGTGAAAATAGTCTGTTTACAAGACCTCCATGAAACAGCAGCACCGCCTAGAATGAAAACATATCCACTCATAACCTTAATATCATCAGCATCAGATATCCAATTGGAATCACTATACCCTTCAAGTACACCAGGGTACCCGGTATAATGAATTCCATAACTCATCGTACCTCTCAAGTAGCACATAACTCGCTCGAGTGCACGCCAGTAATCATCTCCCAGATTAGAGGTAAACCGGCTTAATTTGCTTACAACAAATGAGATGTCAGGACAAGTAGCGCTAGCTAAGTACATGAGTAAACCAATAATCTGAGAATATCTCAGCTGATCCTTTCCTAGTCTTTTATTCTTTCAAAGTATTAGACTAGGATCATAGGGTGTTGGAGAAGGCTTGCTATCTATATAGCCAAAACGGCTCAAGACCTTTTCTACATAGTGAGATTGTAGAAGTGTAATCCCATCCTCACCCTTGATCAGCTTGATGTTTAGAATTACATCAGCTTCTCCTAGATCTTTCATGTCAAAACTTTTGGACAGAAAAGACTTAACCTCGATAATCACGTTAAGACTTGTTCCAAAGATAAATATGTCATCAACATACAAACACAGTATAACTCCTTCACCCCACCATAGCGGTAGTAAACACATCTATCGGCTTTGTTTACTGCAAAGCCCGCAGATGTTAAAGTTCTATCGAACTTTTTATGCCATTGCTTAGGTGCTTGCTTGAGATCATACAGATATTTCAGTAACTTACAAACCTTGCCCTCTTGACCGGTTACCACAAAACCATCAGGCTGTTCCATGTAGATTTCTTCATCTAACTCTCCATTGAGGAAAACTGTCTTAACGTCCATTTGATAGACAATAAGACCATGTGAGGCAACCAAGGATAGTAGTACCCGTATAGTGGTCAATCTAGCAACGGGTGAGTAAGTATCAAAGAAATCTTCTCCTTCTTTTTGAATATAACTCTTGGCCACAAGTCTTGCCTTGTATTTTTCAATAGTACCATCAGGCCTAAGCTTTTTCTTGAACACCCACTTACATCCGACTAGCTTGCAGCCATATGGACGATCAGTGATTTCACAAGTCCCATTAGCGAGAATGGAATCCATTTCACTACGGATCGCATCCTTCCGGTACTCTGCATCTGGAGATGCATATGCCTCTGAAATGGATTTGGGAACATCATCCACAAGGTACACAGTGAAATCATCTCCAAAGGATTTTTCAATCCTTTGTCTTTTGCTCCTTCTAAGAACAATACTGTCCTCCTTGTCTAGGATTTGTTCGTGTGTGTGTTCGGAATGCTCAATGGGTATTATGGATTCAGGAGTTGAATTATTTTCTTGTCTAGTAGAGTTATGCATATCCTTCATGGGGAATATATTCTAAAAAACGGTAGCATCTCGAGACTCTATTATTGTATCGGCATGCATGTCAGATACCTCAGATTTAACTATTAGAAACCTATAGGCAGTACTGCAATGAGCATATCCTAGAAAGACACAATCCACAATTTTCGGTCTAAGTTTGTGCTTTTTAGTTATTGGTACATTGACTTTTGCCAAGTACCCCCAAGTAAGCAAATAGGATAGTGATGGTTTTCTCCCTTTCCATCCTTCATACGGAGTAATCTCACTATTCTTAGTGGGAACTCTGTTCAGGACATGAGTCGAGGCCAGTACAGCCTCCCCCACAATGCCTTAGATAAACCCGCAGTGTCTAACATGGCATTAACCAAGTCACTCAACGTTCGGTTCTTTCTTTTAGCAACCCCATTGGATTGAGGCGAATAGGGAGGTGTCCTCTCATGGATAATTCCGTGCTCTACACAGAATTGGGAGAACTCATTTGAGAAATACTCTCCACTATGATTCGACCGAAGTCTTTTGATTTTTCTTTCTAGTTGATTCTCAACTTCAGCCTTATAAGTTTTAAAGTAGTCTAGAGCATCGTCTTTTGTTTTCAACAGATACACATAACAATATCTAGAAGCATCATCAATTAGAGTCATGAAATATCTTTTTCCTCCATTTGTCAACACACCATTCATTTCACAGAGATATGAATGTATGGTATCTAAAAGTGCCAAATTTCTTTCCTCCACAACTTTATTAGGTTTGCGAGGTTGCTTTACTTACACACAAGTTTGGCATTTAGAACTTTTGACTATAGAGAGTTTTGGAATTAGATTTAGACTAGATAGCCGAGACATACAATCAAAATTTATGTGACACAAACATGAGTGCCAAATGTTGGCCTCATCCCCAATATTTGGATCACAAATATGGTTCACAACCTTATTACAGAAATCTGAAAGGAAGAAGCGGAACAAGCCCCTGCAATCATAGTTTTTTTCAATAAAGAGTCCAAATTTAGAAATGACTACTTTATTTGACTCAAACACAAACTTATACCCATCTCTACACAGAAGGGAGCCACTGACGAGATTCTTATTTATTGAGAGGACATGCTGCACGTTCTTTAGCTGCACGATCTTTCCCAAAGTAAACTTCAGATCTGCCGTGTCAACACCAAGAACAGAAGCATGCAAACCATTTTCCATCAACACGGAGGAAGCCCGAGCAACCTGATAAGACAAAAACAAGGACACAATCAGCACATACGTGAATATTAGCCTTTGTGTCAATCCACCAATCGGTGGAATGACAGATCGAAAGAACAGTATGTAGATTACCATTACCAGATGTCCCTGCTCCGGTATCGCCAATAGTCACATTCACATAATTGGTCTGTTTATGCTCATTCTTTATGCCTTTACGTCAGGACATTTGTTGGCCCAGTGGCCACCCTTACCGCACACATAGCAGGCACCTTTTTCCTTGTTTGGCTTCTGGTTCTTCTTAAAGCTGGTTGTATGTATGACCTTGGCCTTTCCCTTGAACTTTCCATTATCATGGTGTTGTACGACATTGGCGCTGGACTGTCCTTCGACCACCTTAGGATGCACATCCTTCGCCCGAGCTTTCTCTTCAACATCAAGAGACGCAATCAGATCCTCAACGAAAATATTTTATCTCTTGTATTTCAGAGATGTGGCAAAATTCCTCTATAAAGAGGGTAGTTTGGCAATGATGCCATCAGCCACAAATTTATCGGGTAATATGCATTTGAGGTGGTCGAGTTCTCTCGTAATGAATTGTATTTCATGAGCCTGCTCAACTACAGAACGGTTCTCAACCATCTTGTAGTCATGATATTGCTCAATGGTATACAACTCACTGCCAGCATCTGAGGCAGCGAACTTATGTTCGAGTGCCTCCCACAACCCCTTTGCGTCTGTCATGTGCATGTACACATCGCACAGACGATCGGAAAGAACACTAAGAACGCATCCCATAAAAATTGTGGTGGCTGCTTTAAACTCCTTTTCCTGTTCAGGAGTGAATTCTCCCTCATGTTTCCCGAAGACAACCCAAAATACATTAAGAGTCGTGAGCCACAAAGTGACTCTTGTCTGCCATTTTTTGAAATTCACTCCATTAAACTTCTCTGGTTTCATTGCCTTGGCAAAACCAGCCATTTTCATCACATAATGCCTATCAAGCTCGTAATAAGATTTTTGGATTGTTAGATTATTTAGCACTTTAGTGATTACATCATTCCGCAAATAAATCATGACTATAGAAATAGTATGAGTACTAAACATGTCCAGAAGATAAACTAGGACGATAAGAAATACGAACAACAGAACGTATATATTCATGCTGATAATTAGAGGTAAGTACAGAGTATTAGATGTTACCGATGCGGTGCGAAGAGTATTGTAGCGATGAAGAAGAAGATGTCACCAATGAAGATGATGGTGATGCAAATGATGTAGGGAAGGGGCGATGCAGGGAACGACGAGCAGACGCATAGTCGCTTTCTAAAAACCTTATTCACCCTCTCCCGTACAGGATCACAAGGACGACGGTTCTGAAGACCTGCTCTCCCCACCACCGGTGCACGCTGGCCGCAGAGATGGAGTAGCTTGTAGCAGCGCAGCGCTCGAGAATAGTTCTCTCTCTCTCTCACGGATGTATTTTGCGAATGTGTGAGAGAGAAGACAGTCAGCGTCTTTTAAAAAGACCAAAGAAATAAACCGCTCACAGATTAGGAAACCACCATCAGATTAAGGCTCATTAATCGCATTTAATTATTTGCAATTAATTCGCCGCGTAATTATAGTGTTCTTTCCATCCTGACAGGATTGCATAGCAAAACAAAATTACAAAAGGAACATTTGTCTGGACCCACGGTTGAACTCGGAACGGCCGCACCATTCACGTGCACGTCACGCGCCCGCGAAGCCTAGCGAGGCGAGCGAGTGAGCGCGCGCGCAGTCCTCCTTTCTCTTATTTTACCAAGGCTAGATATGCTCCACCTTATAAGGTGGCGTCTCTCCACTTTGACTAGCAATATGGGACTAAAGTATCCCACATATCACCATGCATGAGTGGGCCTTTGGGATTTTCTTAGAGTTTATTGATTAATGAATGGGCCAAAACCCAATTAAATCGAACAATTCGATCGGTAAAAAGCATGATCATCAACATACGCAGAAAAAAGATATAAATTCCTTAGCCCTACCACCAGTCGTATCCGCGCCACCGCGCGGGTTACCTTCTAGTTTGTTTAAAAGCTTGGTGCTTGTTAGATTTTGGGAGGGGACCAATGAAAGCGATGTGAGTGAGCTTCATGTAAGATTGCTGTGTGTTTCTAAAGAAAAAGGAAGCATCATCATTGGGAAGAGAGCAACCAAGAAGAGGTGGTCTGGTGAGATCTCTACTCTAGCCCTCTCTCTCAACTTGCTTTATTTTCCGAGGTCAAATTATCCTCACTTTACATCAAGAGGACCAGGAGTGAGAAAGTTATTCTTTTGCAAATATGTAGTATCTAGCTCTTCGTTAGTTTTACTTCAAACTTGATCAAATGTCGCTGTGTTTAAAATTATAATAATTTAACAGTACTTACTTGATGCTTGTAATAGGATCTAAACACAGACAGTAATTAAGGATATTAGTACAATTGATAACTGTTTTGCCTAGATATTGAGAAAGAGGATAGGTTGCAATAGCGATGTTCAAATGTACAGTCAAAGGCATGGAACGACTACAAAAATTTAGTCTGGTCAGAGGCAAGAGGATAATCTATGCAACAGAATTCTTTACTGAAATTTTCTTTAATACTGCATCAGTAATTTGATTGATCTTCTGTCCCTTCCTGTTCCCCTTTGCTTTCCCGGACAAACATGGTTCTTTTCGTAGGACTTCCAGAGGAATCAATCGGTATTCCTACAAAATTTCTGTTTACCCACGAGTGAACAAGATCATATCACCCAATCTCTGGTTTTTCTCTCTCCCTGCTTACCCACTTGTCCTGTCCTGTTTACCAGCCACATGAGCAACTAAGTTGGCCAAATAGGAGCCCAGATAGGCAACAGGTAAAGAAAACTTCCATGCCCCATCAGATCAAAAATCTCCTTTTCAAAGTTCAACCTGATGATAGTTAACCACCGTGCAAGAAAAATCCATGCAGTTTTGGACCCTAGATGTCTCATGTCTCAATCCTTTCCTTCCAGGCCACTTGGAGGGCAGATATACGGCATATAGCACACAAGACATGACAATTCATCGGTCATGAAACATGCTTTACCCTTGAAAAGAATTGACATGTGCCATAGATTTGTACAAAATTTCCTCAGATTTATCGAGCTAGCCAATAGGTGTAGTCTTTGCTTCCATAAAAATAAATACACAATTTTTTTGTCAAAAATATAAATACACACGTTGAAGAAAACCTGTAGGAATGTGGCACATCGATCGATCTGGATAGAACTGCCACGCATGCAAAATGTTTCTCCATGAAACATAAACGAAATTGCGTTGATAAACTACTGGTGTTAAATCACTTCAGGGGAAAAACCAGCTCTAGCATGGACAAATGTACTAGTAATGTCAATAAAATTTGTGTTCTATTGGTACCGACAGGAACATTTGTCTGGCTAGTGAAGGCTACACTCATGTCATGCATGGACAAAAAAACACCGGTTTTTAGAGCATACACAAGGATAACTAGAATTACTTTTTGTGGTACACATTACACTGACAGCCGATGGCTCGAGAAAATGGCTCAAGCAATGGACAGCATGTTGACAAGATCCATGACAATATGTCTTTCTTTGAAAACAATGCCGTCGCGTTTGACGAGTCATTCACGTTAGATAGGTTAATTGATAGGCAAACAGTCAAAGAAAGGACAGAAAATTACCACTCAAAACCTGTCAACAACATTTCCCGTAGGTGTTTTATAATTAAACCACATGTATGCTACTTTATGAATATTGAGTGGTGCAAGTTGCCACCATTTTTCTGTATTGTGCATATATATATATATATATATATATCTGAATTTGTGAAATCCGGTCACTTAACCCCTCATGCCGGTTTGAAGGGGTGGTTTTGCACACGTGGCAGTGGTTTTGCCATGTTAGTGCTTATGTCACCAAAATTCGCTGACATGACAATGGTTTCGCTGATATGGCAATCATCGATAGAGAGACAGAGCAACAGACAGAGAGGAGGAGGCGCGCTCGGCTCTAGAGGCGGCGGTGACGATGAGCGACGGCCTGGGAGGTAGCGCCGACGGCAAAAATGGGTCCCTGAGACGATGAGGAGTCAAGCGGTGGTGGTGGCACTCTTCGAGGTGGCCCATGGCAGCGGGGGCGCAAGGCCGAGCGGCTGCCGGTGCTGGGGAAGGAGATGGATGGCAGCGCTGGCGGGGGAGAAGAGCAAAAAGAAGGCACGCACGAGCATCTATGGGCTGAAAGGGACTCACCGGTGCAGATGGTGGGAGCGGAGGAGAACCGAGGCGAGCTGGCGGCATGAGCCCATGGCGGCGCGGTTGGCTCATCATGGAGGCTGCGACCTGGGGAGGAAGGGCACAAATAAGAGGTTTGGGGAGGAAGAGCGATTCTAGGGGGTGCTCCAGGGGGGAGGAATCGGAGGGGCTCTCACCGGGAAAGGAATGGCGATGGTGGCGGCGCTTTTCGGTCGGAAATGGTGAAGACGGAGTCAACGGCGACTTCCTGCAAGCAAGAGGTGAAATTGAGTTGGGGAAAAAGAAGAGGAGGCTCGGGAACACAAGGTGACGCCATCGGTTTTGGACGAAGTTCGTCGGGTTGACGGGGACAGTGAGGGTGAGGCGGCGGCCCCGAACGGGAGGGGGGAGGATGGTGCATGCTCGGTGCTCCTGCTCAGGGAAGCAGAATTGGAGGTGAGGGATGGATTGAGGTGGCCGAGGCGGTGCTAGAGGGCACAACGGTGGTGGCTGGAGCTCGCGGGGCAGTGATAGCGCGCAATTTTTGGGTGGTAGCGCTAAAGGGGGAGGAACCGTGGCGCGGGGGGTGGCGCGGTGGAGGTGGAGGTGGGGTGGATGCGAAGGCAGAGGAGGCGGAGGTTGCAGTGACTGAGCACGGTAAAGAAGAGGAGGGGAGCAACGGGTGACGGAGTCCGAGAGGGAGTGGGAGGAGGCCGGGCGCGTCATACTGGAGGAAGGAGGAGGCAACGGCTGACAGGCGGGGCCCACGGGTTAGAGAGAGAGGGAAGAGGAGAAAACGGGCTAGGTGTTGACTGGGAGAGAGAGAAGAAGAGAGAGGGTGACGTGGACGTCCATGTGGCAAAATAGGTGCCACATCAGTAAAACCACTGCTATGTCAGCAAAACCACCGCTTCAAACCGCTGTGAGGGGTTAATTGACCGATTTTCGCAATTTTAGGGGGTTAAATAACTGGTTTTGTAGTTCAGGGGGTAAACCAAACTTTTCTGATAGTTCGAGGGAGTAAACCGGACGAAAAATCATATATATATATATATATATATATATATATATATATATATATATATATATATATATATATATATATATATAAATGGTATGGTACTCCTGGAAGTACGTACTCCCATTTCTTATATACCACCTGAATCGTATGATGATACCTCTTTATCTATTTGAACATACTATAGTAATGATTATAAGATACCCCAAAGTGAGTTATATGAAAATTTTAATTAAAGTCCACTTTTTAGAGCAAAATTTGTGTATATACTTCTTTTTATATAAGAAAAAGGGTATGTGGCAAAAATAAAGAGGGGCAAAAATAAAGAGCTCCAACGCAAAATTTTCTATCAATTCGTATTGGAGTATCTTATAATTGGTATTTAAGTATAATGAAAGTGATAGAGAAGTATAATATATTCGTTTAAGTGGTATATTGGAAGTAGGAGTATGTACTCCTAGAAGTATAATATATTCGTTTAAGTGGTATATTGGAAGTGGGAGTATGTACTCCTAGGAGTACGAAACGGGCGTCCTTTATATATATATATATGATTAATACTTTCAATTCCCAGGTGTAGTTACTCCCACCTCTGATATACCACCTAAAATAACTTGGCATACTCTTTTATCACTTTGGGTATATTCATATACTACTTACAAAATACTCCAATATGAACCACATGAAAAATTTACAAGAGAGTCCATAGTTTTCATCATATTTTGTAAATACCTTCGTATTCACACATAAAAAGGAGTATGTGTAAAAAATTGTACATACCGCCCCTGAAAAAGTGTAAATACAACCTAAGTGCTCTTATATACTCGTATACTACATATACGTACTCTCGGTTGTGCAAGATACTCTTATATATATATATATAGGAAGCCTTTTTTCTACTCCCGGGAGTAGTTACTCCCTATTTTGTATCTCACAACGTAAGGAGTATCTTGCGCAACCGAGAGTATGTATGTGTAGTATACGAGTATATAAGACCATATAGGTGGTATTTACACATTTTCAGGGGTGGTATGTATAATTTTTTAGACATACTCCTTTTTATGTGCGAATATGAAGGTATTTATAAAATATGCTAAAAACTATGGACTCTCTTGCAAATTTTTCGTGTGATTCACATTGGAGTATCTTATAATTAGTATATGAGTATACCCAAAGTGATAAAGGAGTATGTCAAGTTCTTTTAGGTGGTATATCAGAAGTGAGAGTAACTACACCCGGGAGTAGAAAGTATTTTTCCTATATATATATATATATATTATATACGCCTGTTTCGCACTCCTAGGAGTATGTACTCCCACTTCTAATATACCACTTAAATAAACATATTATACTTCTTTACAACTTTTAGTATATTGAAATTTTTCATGGAACTCACTTTGGGATATCTTATAATTATTGTTGGAGTTGTTATGAATATTGTGTGTATATTGAAGGGGCCCAATGGGCAATATATATAGGAGTACAAGGGGTGTATGTCATATACAGATAAGGCAATACAAAAGGTATATAAGGAAATACAAAATGACTCCTATCCCTAACATATCTCTAACACCCCCCTCTCCTCAAATACAAGGCATATGCAATAGTGTTGCATTTGGAAAAAAGTTAACACTAAAATATGAAAAATCCAAAGTTCGAGTCTTGATAATATCGTCGTAGTATGCAATTCTTGAAAAGAATATATCGAGTATCAAAATATCTCCTCCCATCTGGGGTCGTGCGACAGCCTATAAAGCACAAGGTGGAGGGACTGAGAAAGTCGACCGTGACAACACGAAGAAGACGATGAAACTGACATGAATAGAGAGAGCTGTCAAATCAGTGCGTTGTCCCATTGAAGGAGATCCCCAAGCGACGGTCGAAGGGGCGGTTTCTTCCTCCTCCTCCCTCCACCCTTTTTCTTCTCGCCGAGGCGAGCAGAGGAGCCGAGGGGTGGCTGGCATCAGTGGAGATCGGGCGCTGCGAGGTGGAGGACCAAGTGCGGCGCGTGCGGCGGACCCGATGTGGGTGAAGCCCAGATCGGATCCGAAGCACCAGTCGACGTTGGGCAAAGCACGAGCTTGTCGCTTGGACGGAGCCGATCTGTGAGCACGATGGCATGAAGAAGATGAAGATGTTGCTGTTGCTTCTACTAGGAAAACTTAAGACTAATGTGGTCGCCCCCGGGAGCGAAGATTGCTCCTCCCGGGGGCAGCGGGCGGCGGAAGCGAGTAGAGGCTAGGAGGAGGAGGCGCTACAGTAACCTTAACCCTAACCTTTGTTCTGATACCATGTTATGAATATTGTGTGTATATTGAAGAGGCCCAATAGGCAATATATATAGGAGTACAAAGGATGTATACTATATACAGATAAGGCAATACAAAAGATAGATAAGAAAATACAAAATGACTTCTATTTCTAACATATCTCTAACATGAGTATGCTCAAATTGATAAAGAGATATAATCATTATATTTAAGTGGTATATGAGAAGTGAGGGAGTACCATACCATTTCACATTAACAAATGAAAAATATCATTTTCATAGGTGAAGGTTTATTAAGACAGTTCACACGAAATACTTACACTGAAAATAACACTACTCCAAGATATTTTGTTGCATGCAATTCACTGCTTATGCGACAGCTTAGCGAATGGTAGCCATTTCTCTGGTTGATATTTCATCCTGGTTCCCCAAGTAGCGCTGCCTTGTATTGAGACATGCAATTAAGCTCTTCATTAGATTCCTTTTTGAAAGCAAAGCTCTTCACTAGATTTCCAAGGAAAGGAGCATTTATATGAGAGCTTAGTAAGAGTAATTAATGAACATGGCAGACCTCTCTGCAATTTTCTCGATGGTATATATGTTTTTCCTTCTACACTTAAATGGAGCAGTACTATTTTTTTATAAAAATCCATATGTCTGTTGGACATAAATATCAACAAGAAAATCACATTATTACAAAAATAAAAAAGGTAAAGTTCATCAATGCTTCAAAATTTCAATCTCTCCCATACGGAGTTCATTTCAATGGATAGAGGAGGCATTACACAGATGAATCTTACTCCAAAATTTTATATACTTTCTTATGCTGCAAAAGAACAGTTTTCCCAAATATATATAGATTACTATCATCATCACCATCAAACATGACTTTCTTCGAAAATTATCACCAAAACTAAAAAAAAAATACAAAGAGAAAACAAAAGCAAAGCATGGACAGGATTATAAATGCAGCTACTAGGGAGAGAAAGGGAGGGGCCAGCAAGAGAACATTTAGAGGGGCAGGACAGTCCATTCACAAATCCCATGCCATGCCATGCCACCCCACCCCATCCCCACAAGCTTTTAAGATAAAATACCAAATCCATTAGCCCAGCATTAGAGCAGCAGCAGGCAGCAGAAAATGCAACTTGCTCTGGAAGACACACATGAGCAGAGGCCAAAATAGTGTGCTTGATTGCTTCCTCAGTTCCTCCATTAGCTCTTCTTGGTGTCTTGTCTCTGGGGGTGTGTGTGTGTCCCTGCGGTTCTGGCACTGTTCTTTTCTCCTGGAGCAGTTCTTGTAGGGTTCCTGCAGTGGAGGCAGAGAAAGGTGTGCTTATAGTAGTTCTTGTCTTCCTCTCTTTTTGTCTCCTTTTCTTTTCAAGATTAGTTTTTGTTAAATTTTTGTAGAGTTGAGCAAGCTTGATGGATGGTTCTTATCTGGAGCAAGCACATTTTTCTCCAATGAAATTGAATGCTGTTTTCTTGTAGTAGTAGTTGTTCGGTAAGAATGTTTCTTGATGTTGGTTTGGTCACTTTCTTGTCCTAAAAAGCTGCCTTTTCTTCTGCGCTTTTCTGTTGGTTTCTGTGAGACGTTTTCAGTTCCCTCTGAGAAGAAATTGCAGTTTTCTGTTACAATCTTTGGGAAGGAGGGAAAAAAAGAGGAACTTCTTTGGGTCGATCTCAACAAACTCTGCTGGTCTCTCTCTTGTCTTTCACCCAAACCCTTTCTCAGCTTCTCAGCTAGATCTTCTTGGCGCCAGCGGCAGGCTCGTTTCGTTCCCGACGCAGGTACGTCGCGCCAATGCCACCGCCACCTTCTGTCGCCGCCGCCGCCGCCGCTCTGTCAAATTTCTTGGGGAGCTGCTTCCCTTCTGCTCCACCAATTTGCATGAGTTTTTCTGTCGGTTTGGGTTGAAATTCTGTTTTGTCGGCGTCTCAAGTTGCAAGATGATCTTTTTCTCTGTAACAATTCCCCATGTTAAGATAAAAACTTGCGGCTATCGATTATTTCAGAAAATTGATATTAGTTGATTGCAAGCAAATTACCAATTTTATAGGAGGCGTGCATGACTTTTTATGCAGAAAGTTTGTTCTTTTTTTCTTAAGTTGCTGGCGCGGAAGCAGGGGAGTGCATGTGTTTGTTGAGAAATGCGCTGCTACGTGTCAAATTCTTCAGTATTAACCTCACCTCACGGATGAATAATGGGGATCGATCCAGGAGAAGTTTTTTTTTTTTTCCATATTTTTTTGGGCGTTTTGTTGAGAGAAAGTTCATAGTTTTCTGCTCCATTTCATGAATTTGGTGGGATTTACTTGTCTTTCTTTTCCTCTGCTAAAATCACCAAAAATATGTCGCTGAATTTCCTTACGCACATTCCGATCTTGTTGCGAACCAAGAAAGAAACCAAAACCTGTGATCTATGGATTGCAATTCTTGAATCCCTGCTTGACTGCCTTCTTCTTTTCTTTCAAGAAGCACTGTTTGACTGCCTTCACGTGCTAGATCCTTCAAAAAAATCCATCTTGCAACCTATCTTGCCATTCATGTCGCTTGCATGCAATTTTAACCAGGATAAGATTCGTCTCCTCGCTGGTGCTTGTTCCCATGGTCTCCCAACATTGCCTCACCAATTATTCCCACTGTCCCCTGACCCCAAGATGCCGCCCTTGTGCTTTACAGGTGCTGCTGCTTCCTCTGCGTGTGTGATCCAGATTGGAGGAGGAGCTCTTGTTCTTGGCATTGTGCCCTCCCGGACCCAGATCTTGATTCAACTGCCGAGTAGTTTACGGATCTAGAGGGGGTCTGGTTGGGTTCTTGACCTGATTTGGTGGGGGCTCTGCGGCGCAAGGGGGGCAGTTCGGCCTGGATCTTTATCACTAGTTGTTGGTAAGCATTCACATGGTAGTGGCCACCAGTTTGGTATTTTCTTGATGGGTCAAGTGTTGTGGGTTTGTTGCGGTGTTTCTTCTTGGTTCCCCGTTTGGTGGTGGTGACTGGTGACTGGTGAGAAGAAAGGGAAAGGAGAAGAGCTAGAGAGAACAAAAAGAAGACAGGGGATTTTCGGGTTATTTTTCGGTGTGGCACAATGAAGCATATGAAGCTTGGATCGAAGCCGGATGTCTTTCAGACAGAGGGCAGCAATGTCAGGTTAGTTATTTCGTTTCTGTTCTTTCTCAGTTTTTTTCCCCAGATTCTTGAGGCATTAGATTTATTCAGTGCTCATTCTGCACTGTATTTTAATTGATTTGCTCCACTTCACCACCGTTTTGTTGCAAGGATTGCTAGTTCATGAATTGTTCAAGTGCTTTTGTGCAAGGTATTATAAGATCCATTTCAATAGAAATAGGGCTTCCACAATGCTAATTCTTGCGTGTGCCCCATTTTCCTGACATAACTGATCTTAATAGTCGTCTTGAATCTGCAATTCGGCCAAATTCGAGGGGATCTGCTTTTGACTGTTTCTTCAAATAAAGTATAAATCAACGAAGTCGCTAAAGGGACCAATCATACTGGTAATTTAGTCATATAAGATCAGCAATTAATTAGCTGTGTGTGGGAAACGGAACCTAGTTCTGTAGTTTTCTGTGCTCCGTTTCTTAAACCAGAAGAAAAAGAAGTGAGTATACTCCATTGGGGGCTATCAATTAGTTAGACTTTAGGGGTCTGCACGAAACTTGCAATAATTTTGAATTATTGCTAACTACTGTTACAAATTCATACAGTATTACCACTCATTTCTTTATTAGGACAGCAGCTGCCAACTGAAACTTTGAATTTATTCCTTGTACCAAATATTTGTTGGATTAGTTCCATCTTCTCAAAGCTATATAACCAATCCAAGTTTCATAGCTTCCTCTATTTTATATGTAGCATGTGTACCAATTAATTTTAAAACATTTGCACTAGGGTTTGGATTGCTTTCTCATTTAATAATCTTCACGAAACTGGCTGCTTAGCATGCTAAGTAGTGCATCTTATGATGACATTCAGATAGCTAGCTCTCCAACTGATCTTCTTTATAGGTTAGTTTGTCCTTGATTCTTCCTAGTGGCATATGTTCTTAAGCTTCCTCTGTACTTCGAAGGCATGTGAAAATTTACTGATAGGATTGCCTTTCTTAATTTATTTAGTGTTCATCTTTTAGATGAGTGGTTTGGTTCGTGACATTGTGGTCCATCTTGTAAATTAAATTCTTGGAGCTCAATTAAGTTCACCTTGCCTTGCTACATCCAATTTGTTGTTTATGTTGAAGATTGTTCGTCTTTCCTCATCAATTTAAGCTTTTGGGTGTATTGATTGGTGGATATAACTTAATATGGTATCAAAACCAAGAGATCTTTGGTTCAAAACTCGGCTGACACAATTAAAAAGTAATAATTGCGACTCACTTATATTCCACGTCATAGGGCTGAGGGAGCCTATACGTGAAAGGGAGTGATGAAGTATAAATGAATTGTTCGTCTTTTCTCGTCAATTTAAGCTTTTGGGTGAATTGGTTAGTGCATGCAATTTAATAGTTTAATCATTGTTCTAGGACCACTTATCAGTTCAATTAGTTATATCAGTCATGCACTGTGCAACTAGATGTGAAGTTGCTTTTTCTCACCTTTTTTTGCTTTGCTTGTGGTACTTTACTCTGTCACTTGTTATCTCACTTTTAGCTGATTCGTTTGGTGGGGATTTGGTTTCATCATGTCATTTCAGCTCTGCATTATTTGGTATGTTGGATTATGTGAATTTACCTTTACCATCTTTGTGGTATGTGTCAAGGGTGTGGTTACTGTTCATGTGTGCACTGTTTACACATTTACTGTGTGCATTTGGAAAAACGATCGATGACGGAGAGGATGACCGATTTTTCGTGTACGCAATGCAGTCCCTCAACGAAGTCCATAGATATATCCACCTATACTGTTGTCGGGATCTCCAGAGGTTGAAGCAACCCAACTGGATGAAGATGCTCTGTTTTGTTACGCAGACAGACCAAGCAAGCGCGTACAAAATCTTGGACCTCTTGGCGGGCGCGAGGGAGATAAAAATCCATGCGCAGGCGATGAAGGGTCTTCTGGGTGCCCTCATGACCAGCGTGTGCAGCGGCCACGATGGACGGTACGGACGGTGAGGAGGGCAACACAAAGACGCGACCACCCCGAAGGATCAGGCCCTCAGCGAGGGACCACTATTCACTGAGTGTGCCAGCTTGGACCTGTGTGCAGATGGCCTGCAATTCGGCTAATGTTGCTACTTCCGCCCACAAATCATCAAATAGGAAGGACGGCTCGGTTAGTGCGTAGGGCGTGGCTGGTGTAGCGTCGCGGCGTGAGAGAGCGTCGGCCATTGTGTTGAGACGACCAGGGCGATACTCGACTGTGAAGTTGTAGCCAAACAACTTACTCACCCATTGATGCTGAGGTATAGTCGACAGTCGTTGGTCCAATAGGAACTTCAAACTGTAGTGATCTATATGTACGGTGAAGGTGTGGCCCCAAAGATAAGGACGCCAATGGCAGACGGCATGCACCAATCCGATGAGCTCCCATTCGTACGCGGCCAATTTAGCATGATGTGCTGTAATTGGTTTGCTGAAGAAGGCCAGCGGGCCAGCGCCCTAGTGGAGGACCGTGCCGAATCCCGTACCGGAGGCGTCGCATTCGACGATGAACTCCGCGGTGAAGTTCGGTAGTTGAAGTACCGGTGCATGGAGAGGGCCGCCTTGAGGGCATGAAACGCCTGGTCAACCTCCTGCGACCAATGGAAGGACTCCTTTTTAAGGAGTTTGGTGAGTGGTGCGGCGATGATGTCGAAGTTGCGGATGAATTTGCGGTAGTATCCCGCAAGTCCAAGGAACCTGCATAATCCTCGAGAGGTGCTGGCCATGTTTTAACAACGGCGACCTTGTCTTCATCCATGGCGACCCCATCAGCAGATATGACATGCCCGAGGTAGGCGACCGTGGCTGCACCAAACGAACATTTGGAACACTTGAGGTGGAGTTGGTGACGATGAATGAGGAGCAAGACCTCACGAAGATGTTGCATATGCTCTGACCAAGCTGTAGATCAAAATATCGTCAAAGAACACAAGCACAAAACAGTGGAGATAAGGTCGTAGTATCTCATTCATCAAGACCTGAAAAGTAGCTGGCGCATTAGTGAGGCCGAATGGCATCACCAAAAACTCGAAGTGACCATGATGCATGCGGAACATGATCTTCTCCACATCAGCGGGGTGCATGCGCACCTAATGGTAGCCGGGCAGAGGTCGAGCTTGGAGAAGAAGTGAGTGCCGCGCAATTCGTCAATAAGCTCATCGACGATCGGAATTGGGAACTTGTCTTTCACCGTGAGCACATTGATAGCGCGATAATTGACACAAAGCGCCATGATCCATCCTGTTTCTTGACAAGAAGGACCGGTGAAGAAAATGCCGAGCTACTAGAGCGAATGGTCCCTTGTTGGAGCATGGCCGAACATTGGCGCTCCAGTTCGTCCTTCTAAAGATGCGGGTAGCGGTATGGCCAGACTACCACGAGAGCCGGCCCTGGTAGGAGATGAATTTGGTGGTCCAGGTTGCGTTCTGGGGGAAGGCCGACACGTTTGGTGAAGAGGCCATCGAATTCCTGCAAGAGAGTGTCGAGGAGCTCATCATTAGAACAGGTGGCCGACCGAGTGGCTGTGCGTGGGGTGGCCAAGCTGTGCCATTGAATCTGGCGGCCCGCCCACCAAAACATCATGTGGAGGTTATCGAAGTCCCACAAGATAGGACCAAGTGTACGGAACCATTGAATGCCTAGTACAATGTCAAAGTCACCGAGTGGAATGGCGAGACCGTCCACCTAGAAGTGCTCGCCGTCAATGTGCAAGGGCATGCTACGGCAGAGGCCACTGCTAGCCACATGATCGCCATTGGCCACCTCAACACGTAGGCCCGGGCGTGGTTTGAGCGGTAAACCAGCGTGGACTATCGTGATGTCGCTGATGAAGTTGTGTTGACCCCAAAGCGAAGAGAGCAATGAAGTCGACGTTACCGATGGTGACGCGTAGTTGCATGGTTTCATTGGTGCAGATGCTCCGCAACCTTGTGAGAGCATGGAGGGACATCGTCGGCGTATGCTCCAAGGGTTTGAAAGAGTCATCCACTAGCCCATCCTCATCGTAATCCTCTACCTCAATATAAAAGAGGCACTGACAGCGATGACCGCGGACATACTGCTCATCACAGTTAAAGCACAATCCTTGCTTTCGTTGTTCGGCCATCTCAGGTGGAATGAGACGGTGAAGGGGCGACATACTGGCGGTGGTGTTGGTGCTAAGGTCGCTGCTGTTCCTCTGGGCCCTGGTGACCGCGACACGACTGGAATGGGCACGGATGGCCGCTGCCATCCAATGGGTCGCCATCCTTGGCGAGGACCGCCGGCCGGCGGTACAGGCGTTGTTGTCTGCATGCGTAGTTCGTAGGCGCGGGTGAGGCTCATCGCCACTTGTAAGTCGGGAGGGTTCTGAAGCTCCACATCAATCCGCAGTTAGTCGGGAAGACCCGATGTGAAGAGCTGCATTTGATGTATCTGGGTGAGAGCTTCGGTGCGGCAAAGGAGCGCCAAGAACTTGTCGATGTAGTCTTGTACCGAATTGCCAAAAGGCAAATGAGCGAGGGCGCCCAATGGATTGCTTCGGATTGAGGGTCCGAACCGAAGGTGACAAAGCTCCTTCAGTCGTGACCACGAGGGTATTCCCGCGTTGTGTTCTAACTGATAATACCAATGTTGAGCGATTCCGGTAAGATGATAGGATGCCAACCAGACTTTGTTGGCCTCCTCCATTCGCTGGCCGTGAAAGAATTGCTCACATCGATTGATCCATGCCAATGGATCATCCTTGCCCTCGTAAGTAGGAAATTCTAGTTTGTTGTAGTGAGGGACACTTGGAGTATGGTTATGCTTAGTTTGGGTGTGTGGTTGAATCATGCGATGGTCTTGTGGGAAGGGTGGGAATTGAGTTGTGGTATATGGTATATGTGGAGCTGATGGTACGGTGGTGGCTGAGGGTGGAAGCGACGCGTGGGTGTGGATATATGCGGTGGTGGTAATGGGTGTCGGGGGGCGTGTGGATGTATGCTGTGGTGGTGGCGGCAGGAAGCTGGAAAGGGGCGTAGTGGGCGGTAGTGACGGAGGCTGGAAGGTTATGATCCTTAGATCATAGGGTTAAACATCACCGGAGGATAGCCGGGTGGCGTCGGCTGCTAGGGGAGAGGGAAGACTATAGATTAGGGAAACGAAGGGGATTGAGACTTAGACTATTGAATTCTCATTGCTTGCTTGATAAAGGATACATGCTATCCTTTTTATAGGGACGATCCGACTTGACCCCTAAGAAATAATCTATAAAAAAACTTATCTCAAACAATCCAATCTAATAATAACTTGCCTAACTAATAGATAATACCAAACACCTAATAGATAGATTCCAAAATAACAAACCTTGCTTAATATTCGTGCTGCTATAGTAAAGCAAGATACTACCGTGCGTGCGCTACAGTATTCACCTGGATGTTTGCCCATGACATTTAGTTGTCATGAACTTTAGTTCATAATGGAGTAAATATCCGTCAGAGGGAGGTCGGACGACGACGACTTGAGGTAGAATAGCGCTAGACAAAAAGGGCACCGATTGGGGGAGAGATGGATCTAGAATAGCCAGCCTAGGGGAGAGACCAAAGCTAGAAGATACAATGTAATCTCTTTTATGGAGATAACTTAACTTGATTCCTAAGAAAGAATCTCTAAATTATAGAAACAAACTAACTAAAGATAAGCTTCAAAACTAACCAAATCAATTTAACCTTTAACAAAGGAAACTATTTGTGGGCAAACAGTAAATGTGTGAACAGTGCATATGTGAACAGTACCACACCCATGACAGTATGTAAGACAAGATTTTTATCCTCCCAATGTCTGTGACCATCTTTGTTGACTATTAATGTGGGTCCACTTTAACTGTACCAATCTCACTCATTGGGTGATTCTGTTTACCATCCAATATCTTCGCATACTTTACCTTTGCCACTCTTGTAAGGATGCACATCAGTCTTCATGTCATGATATATTGGTATATACTGTTTTTCTCCTCGGGGGGAATGATATGTACTGTTCATCAAATAATAACATTGCACAGCTACCATTTGAATACCCTCGTAGTGTTCATGTCTAGGAAATATGCTAGTTATGTTGGTTTATGCATAATATAGCTATGACATGTATCCACATCAAGAGGGAGGGAGGGAGGAGGGAAACTGTGCAAAGGAATATATGTAAATATGTTCGCAAAAAAGAATGTGGCTATTTGGAATTTGTTCATTACTTTTTTTCTGGATCTATTCAGGTGAAGTGAACTGACCAGCACTTACAATGTTGCACCTGTTTTAGTTAGATAATTGATTTATACATTTTTCATCGTCTCAATTAACTTTGCATGATGCTTTCCCTGTACCTTACTGCGTAGCTTTGATGCTAATGTTAAGTGCGATAACATTCTTTTCAGGTTTGTTGCGACAGAGCTGGCAACAGACATTGTTGTCACCATAGGAGATGTCAAATTTTATCTTCACAAGGTATCAACTTTTTTATTTGTACACATTAGTATTATCATGGTGTGTTTGACTTTGTGGTCACCTTCTAAAAGTACTTTTATTGAACTAATTTTGGTTAGTAAATGTTAACTAATTGATACTCTTTTTTAGATATGTAACATAAATATTTTACTAAAATTGGTACAGATTTTGCATGACTAACTAGATTCTACAGCACAGCCAAACTAGCCCTTTGTGTAGATAATTTATGTTTCATTCCACCTGAAATTAGGTATGCTTATGATAATCATTTTTGTGTGTTTTTATGATTTATCTATTGGAGCATCATATCCTTTTTGTTTGGGTGGTGCATTTATTAGGAATCCTTATTTAAGCACAATATTTTAGAACTTTGTGAGTCCTCTTCAATAAACAATTATATCATATACAGATCATGCCATGTGTTTTATGCCATATGATTGAGTAGAGTGGTTTGTTTAGACGATGATTCTTATCTAATGCAGCTGTCATGAACCTTAGTTCATAACAGGGTAAACACCACCAGAAAGAAGGCCGGACGGTGTCGGCTTGGTGGGATGAGAGATTAAATTATAGACTGGGATGATAGAACCTTGCGAGGGAGACTAGATTAATTCATCTCTCTTGCCTGATTGATAATGAATACATGTTACCTTTTTTATAGGGATGATCCGACTTGACTTTTAAGAAATAATCTATAAGGAAACCTATCTCTAACAATCCAATTTAATAATAACTCGCCTAACTAATAAATAGATTCCTAAATAATAAACTTTCCTAATACAGTAACCGTCGCGTAAACAGTGCCAGGCTGTGACAACTACTCCCGCGACAGCTCGTCCTCGAGCTGTGGTGGTGGCCATGGCTGAAGCCCTAGGTAACCACCCCATGTTGGCGAGAGGTTGCGATGGCGACATGGGTCCTTGAAGATCATTGCCTCAACACGCGGTTGCAGCAAACTCACCGGTTGTTGCGGCAGGCATGACAACAACCCTGGCAGCGTCGCAGTGGCCACGACAGGCTTCGGCGACACCATGGCAAGATGCGGTAGTGGCGTGGCAAGTTCCGACAGCGTCACTGTCGTTGCTGGAAACGCTGCCGCCTCTTGTTGCGCCTTCTTCTCCTTTTGATCCGCGATCATCTTCTCTAAAGTAGCATGCATGTCGAGGAAGATGACCGCCATCTTCTTGTCGTTGTCATTGGTACTCATGGCTATCTTATTGACGTTAGCCTTTATCATAGCCAATGACTCGGCGGCAGGTCTGATGGTCTGATCTGTTGCCATAACCATGGTAGCAGAAGTCGTGGAAAGAGATCGACTGCTCTGATACCAAATTGTCATGAACCTTAGTTCATAACAGGGTAAACACCGTCAGGAAGAATGCCGGACGGCGTCGGCTTGGTGGGATGAGAGATTAGACTATAGACTGGGATGATAGAACCTTAGGAGGGAGACTAGATTAATTCATCTTTCTTGCCTGATTGATAATGAATACATGTTATCCTTTTTATAGGGATGATCCGACTTGACTTTTAAGAAATAATCTATAAGAAAACCTATCACTAACAATCCAATTCAATAATAACTCGCCTGACTAATGAGATTCCTAAATAATAAACTTTTCTAATAATCGGGGGGCTGTCACTGTTCATGTGTGAACAGTAATCGTCGCGTGAACAGTGCCAGACCGTGACAGCAGCTTTGTTTTACGTTAATCAACTAGTTAAGATGCTTTAGATGTAAAGAGGAAAAAATATTCACATAGTTGTGCAAATTATTTGCAGTTCCCTCTTTTGTCAAAAAGTTCCCTCTTACAAAGATTAGTGGCTTCAAGCAATGAGGAAAACAATGACGAGGTGGATATCTCTGACATCCCTGGAGGACCTTCAGCATTTGAAATTTGTGCTAAGTTCTGTTACGGCATGATTGTAACACTCAATGCGTATAATGTCCTTGCTGCTCGCTGTGCAGCTGAGTATCTAGAAATGTTTGAGACCATCGACAAAGGAAACCTTATCTACAAAATTGATGTGTTCTTGACATCGAGCATATTTCGCGCCTGGAAGGACTCAATGATAGTCCTACAAAGCACAAAGTCGTTGCTGCCTTGGTCCGAGAATTTGAAGGTAATCAACCACTGCATTGACTCCATTGCGTTGAAGGCGTCAATTGATCCTTCAGAGGTTGAGTGGTCATACACCTACAACAGAAAGAAACTCCCATCTGAGAATGGCCTCGATTCTCATTGGAATGGCGTCAGGAAGCAACAGATAGTCCCTAAGGACTGGTGGGTTGAGGACCTTTGTGAACTCGAGATGGATTTGTACAAGCGGGTGATCACGACGATCAAGGCAAAGGGAAGAACACCTGCTATAGTAATTGGAGAAGCACTGAGAGCCTATGCATACCGACGACTGCTTGATTCCCTAGAAGATGCTGTGAGCAATGGAGTTGACTGCACAAAACGTCGTGCTGCTCTCGAAACCATCGTATTTCTGTTGCCCAATGAGAAAGGTTCAGTGTCATGTGGTTTTCTTCTTAAGCTGCTAAGAGCTGCATGCTTGCTGGAATCTGGGGAGTCTTATTGTGATTACTTGATCAAGAGAATAGGCACACAATTGGATGGTGCTTCAGTTTCGGACCTTCTTATACCAGCGAATACCGGTGAAAACACTGTATATAATGTAGACCTGATCATGGCAATAGTGGAGGAGTTTGCGCAGCATACTGATAATGGTAAGGCAAATTTTCTAGATGATGAAGAAATTGTGGAGGTAGAGAACCTCACTTCTGTTTCCAGCACGTCAAAGCTGGCAGTTGCTAAGGTGATCGATGGGTATCTTGCTGAGATTGCTAAAGACCCCAACTTGCCTCTTTCAAAGTTCATTGCGCTTGCTGAAATGGTGTGTGTGTCATCCCGACAAATGCATGACGGGCTGTATCGTGCCATTGACATGTATTTTAAGGTAATATACACAAATGCATGTCTTGCTGTTTCCACTGAGTACTTTTGTTGTTGGAGTTCGAAACCTACACTCCTTTCCATTCTTACAGGAGCACCCCAGCCTATCGAAGAGCGAAAAGAAGAGATTATGTGGACTGATGGACTGCAAGAAGCTGTCCCAAGATTCGTGCATGCACGCTGTGCAGAACGAACGCCTTCCTCTGCGTGTGGTTGTGCAAGTTCTCTTCTTTGAGCAAATCCGAGCATCTGTCGCTTCTGGAAGGAGCGAGACTGCGGCTGAGGTTCCATCCGCTGTTCACTCGCTTCTTCCTAGAGAGAATGGCAACTCCTATGGCAGCTCCAGGTCAGCTGCGACAACGACAACCGAAGAGGAATGTAGTGGAGTCCCAACATCCAGTGACATCAACTCTTTCAGGTCGATGAGGTTGGCCAACAACAGCGGTGGCAGCGAGAGGAGCAGTGGCAGCAGCGACGTCAACAAGAACGGCAACGACAAGAGCGCCGGTAAGGCAAAGGGAATGCTGATGCCGAAGAAGATACTAAGCAAGCTCTGGTCCGGGAAAACAAGCGGCGGGGAGAACAGCAGCTCGGACACGTCGGAGAGCCCTGGGTCCGTCAACCCGGAGGAGGTGAAGTCCACGCTGTCGCGGAACACGAGGCATTCGGTGTCCTAGTGGCTGGTGTTGACAGAGCCGTGGCCATGGTTTTGCTCTGTTCTTTCTTTGATTTGCCTTTACATATGTGAGTAGCAATCTTAGAATGTGGAGTATCGCTGACTGGTCGTCCGGTCACCGATGACTGGTAGTATGCCATAGGTGTTTGGTCATTGGTGCTATGTTCAGAAACATTTCATGATATAATCCTGTTATTTTTTTCGGTGCGATACAAAGAAAGTACAGGTCTTTCAATTGATCACTGGTGTTCTTGCAGACAAAGTCACGGTGTGGACAATTTCCTGTGTGCCATCTAATATCAGTTAGTTTCTGTGAAATGGTCTTTTATTTTTATTTTTTAGAGAGACTTTCACAGCCCAAATCTGTGTAAACTAATCAGGCTTTCGCAAATTGGCATCTCTGCAGCACGACAACGAGAACAGTAGGCCGTACATCTCCCGTATGTTTGGCTTTTTCCTGCAGTGCACGCTTGCGAGTCATATAACCTCGTAGGTCTATATCTTTACTTCTTTACTAATACTAGTAGCCCTGAGCGCGCATTGGCGTGCGAGGCACTTTAATAACGATATTTGCACAACATGGTTACTTACCTCTCATAATAGAAAGCACAATTAGGAATTGATAACCAAAATTAGGAGAAAACGATCAAATGTAAGATTCTGAAAAGATGATGCTCCAATTTGTTTATTATGCATTTTAGTGATATTGGACAAAACCTGGGCAACGAAAAGAATGCAATTACCTACCAACCCTAGCAAGTGTACATTTTTTTCAAGTGGAACATTACCTTCTTGCCAAAGTGTATTTTTCTCTCCAGCTATTATGGCGTAAGCATCTTTGAGTTATGGCATTACACATCACATAAGACCAAGATTAACAATCTATTAGTAGCCATGTTCGATTGAACAACATCATATTTTACAACAGGAAAGAGCATCCTCTTATTCTAGATCTCAATAACACAATGATGCTTGTTGTGCTCAACAGGCAAAGAACAATATTTGTTGTCAGCATAGGAAAGTTTATACAATAGCTCTAATTTCATTCAAGTAAAAAGGAAAGAAAGGTGTGTTTATGCAATACAAATTGGGAAGAAATTCTGGCAGAAATATAAAATATTGGGAAGAACTACCAGCAGGCGTGCACATGATGCTATTCTGATTTGGCATAAACAGGAAGAATCATACAGCCAATCTTTTGCTACAACTGTAGCATTTCATTAAAAAAAATACAAAAAAGAGAAGTCAGCACAGAATTGATTGAATCAAATATATATTTATATGTTCCAGGGAATTATGGGGTCTGGAGTGGGCCACGTACTGATGGCATGGCGCGTCGAGAAGGGAGAGCCAGTGTTCACTTCAGCCTTCATTCCTGTCACCCAAATCATGGTTGCCATGATTGATTTCTTCTTTCTCCATGAGAACCTCTACCTTGGAAGGTAGTCTTTGCCTCAATTATTAAATCGAGACATGCAATCTCATGTTTGTTTCTTCGTTCCTCTTCCTGAAATAATGCATAGTCTTTCAGTAATAGCTGCTAATTGTCAGAATTTTCTTTATATCATATAAAAAAGAGCATACATTAAAGGTGCAATAATACATATATACATCACAACCAAGTTATGAGTGAGTTTTTGGAGTGCTAGAAATGCAATGGCTGGTCTAAATGGCATCACTATTGTATTTTGTTTTATCCTTGCAGTGTGTTGGGATCCATACTGATGATTCTGGGCCTCTATATTCTGCTGTGGGGAAAGAACAGGGATGCCTCAGTAGCATCTGGCCAAGAAGAGGAAGAGGACGAAGAGAAGCAAGTCAAATCATGAGGACCAAACTACACAATGCTTGGGCTGTAAAATTTGGCATAGCTCCTTCCTTAGTTTTCTAGTACAACCTGGAAAAACTAATGGGGTCATGTCAAACATTTTCGAATTCATGTAAATAAGAAACTTCAATGTTAAAACTTGAACAATAGGACTCTTAAGTAGTGGAGCCAATTGATTCGCTAACCTCATGGTGAATGTGTCGATCAGTTGGAAAGCGGGGTTCTAAAAGGCTTGAACCCCCTTTGTGAAGAAATCTACTATTGCCCTTTGGTAGGACAGACACAACTGAATTTGGTTGAGGTTCAAGCGATGAGAAATCCGTGCTATCTAATGCTGAAATCGAAACACATTCCTCGAAATGATTAATTGCCTCTTCAGCTAAATGCCTTGACACTTTCAGTCGCTCCATACTACACTTTCAGCTAAATGCAATTCCCAGGGCAAAGCACAAACTACTACTCTAAACATCACACTTTTGTTGTATTGAATATCCCACCGCCACCAGCAGTCCCCGTGGCACCGAGGCGACGCGTCGTCGCTGCGGCGCAACGGACGCCGAGCACACCCTCTCCGAGCCGGCACAACCCTTGCGCACCTCCCTCCCGCTCTCCCGGCCTGCGACTCCCCGCCGCCATATGTCTGCATCATGGAGGAAGGAAGGAGGAGGCGCTCATGGGAAAGAAGAAGAGGTGGGGCAGTAGTGGAGAGTTACGAAACCCCTCCTCCCACTACCACCAGCAGCTCCCGTCGACGGTGCCGAGGTGACACGTCGTCGCTACGGTGCAACGGACTCCGAGCACGCCCTCCCTAAGCTAGTGCAACCTTTTTTTTTTAAAAAAAAAGGGAACATCCCAGCTTTTATAGAAAGCTAGTCAACACAAAGTCCAATCTGAAACACCAAGAAACAAAACAAGCTGGGGCTACCAGCTAGCACTAGAGACTAAACCAACATGCTGAACAAACCCAGCAGGGCAGGCAACATAGAAATTACACAAGTATATCAGAACAGAAAACAATCATCAAACTTTCTACCAACAAAACTAGATTATCCAGCTTCGTCCGCAACTCCTTTTTGGTCAGCACCCGCCACCGCTGCAAATAGGACAAAAATTTGAAAATCACTTCATGCGGATGAGAAGGGAAAACTCCCTCAAACGCCCACTTGTTTCTGATTTTCCATAACATCCATATAAGAGTTGCAAAACTGATAAGGGCAAGATGAGAGTTAATACCCCCCCAAGAGTCCAACCAACAGCGATGAAAGTCATCTACTGAGACAGGGCTTCTTGTCCACTCAAAAATCTCTCTGAAGCAGGCCCAATCAAATTTAGCTAAGACACAGTCAAAGAAAATATGGTTCGCATCTTCCCTCACCCCACACACAACACAATTAGCATTACCTTTCCAGCCTCTAACAATAAGTTGATCAGCCGATTGAATTCTACCTTGATAAACTAGCCATAAGAAAATTTTAACTTTCAGGGGAATTCTGCTATACCACAACTTGTTCAGTCTCTTATTAACCACCCCCCAAAAGCCAGATGCCTATACAGCGACTTAACAGTGAAGAGACCATTCTTTTCTAAACACCACCCCATCTGATCCTATTCGAATTGAGCCTTACATCACTCAAATCAGATTTAAGGTCTGCCCACATAGCTTCCTCCTTCCAGCCAAAACTCCTAGTAAACTCAACATGCCAAATGCCATTAGAAATACAATCCGAAACCTTAATGTCAGAATCATAGCAAATGTCAAACAATAGATTGTACTTAATCTTTAAAGGACAAGTGCCTAACCAAACATCATGCCAAAAAATACAGACCTCCCATTACCAACTTTGGTAAAAGCCCCAAGTTGAAGAGATGCTTCACCTTGCAAATAGATTTCCAGAAATGGGAGACTCAGTTATGACTAGAACTTCTAAAATCACCCCTGGAAAAGTATTTTGCCTTTAAAAATCCTAAAACAGATCTCCTCATTAGCTTGGCTGATCCTCCAAATCCACTTACTTAACAAGCAATCATTCATTAAACTGGTATTCATCACCCCCAAACCCCCAAAATCTTTAGGAATACAAACTGATCTCCAATTAACCATGTGATATTTAAACTTGTCGCTAGCACCCCTCCAGAAAAATCTGGATCTAATACTATCCATCCTCTTATGAGTCATCTCACTCAACCTATAAAAGCCCATAGTGTAAATTGGCAAACTACTAATACAACTATTAATCAGAATTAATCTACCTCCCGAAGACAAAAGATTATTCTGCCAGTTATCCAACCTTTTCCCCAGCTTGCACGGGATTTTACCTCCAGCTTTTTGAAAAAAGATGTCTTTCCCCAATATTAATACCCAAATAAGTAAGAGGGAGAGCACCCAGCTTACAATTGAAATTATGAGAGACTCTCATAGCCTCCCACTTACTCACCCCAAGAACAAAAACTTCACTTTTATGGTAATTGATCTTTAACCCAGTAGCCATTCAAAGCAGTACAATAGAAATTTCAAATTAAGGATATATTTGTCTTCACATTCAATCATCAAGATTGTGTCGTCTACATACTGCAACAAGGACACTCCCTCTGGAATTAGGTGAGAGATCACCCCTTTAATAAGGTCATGCTCTTGTGCTCTAGCAATCATAACTGCCAAAGCATCAGCAGCCAAGTTGAACAACAAAGGAGACAAAGGGTCTCCTTGCCTCAAACCCTATGAGTGGAGAAGTAGTTACCCACTGAACCATTAATATTGATGCTCACTTTTCCCCCCTAATAGAACTCATTACCCAATCAATCCATTTATCAGAAAAATTCTTCCCTCTCAAGACTCCCTCCAAGAAATCCCAACTAATCTCATCATAAGCCTTCTCAAAATCCAATTTAAGTATAATACCTTTATTTTTAGACACTCTCAGATCATGCAAAATCTCATACAGTGCCACCACCCCATCCAGAATGTGTCTCCCCTTAATAAAGGCAGTTTGATTCACACTGATCACTCTATTGGCAATCCTGCCTAGTCTAACAGCAAGAAGTTTGGTTATGATCTTAAAGCTCACATTCATCAGGCAAATAGACCTGTACTGCTTGATAGAGTTAGCATCAGTGACTTTAGGAATTAAAGTAATCACCCTGTAATTTAACCTCTTAAGATCTAGTTTACCAGCAAAAAAAATCCTCAACTAACCCCATGAATTTCTTTTTGATCACCCCCCAAAAGGTCTTATAGAATAAGGTAGGGAAACCATCCAGGCCAGGAGCAGAATGATCAGGCAGACCTTTAACAACATCCCAAACTTCCATCTCAGAAAAAGCCTACACCAGACTAACATTATCCTCCTCAGAAACTTTGTTAGCCAAGCCCCAAAAATCCTCAACTAGATGAACACTCTCCCTTATTTCAGAACCAAACAGACCCTTATAGAAATTGTAAATATGATTTCTAATGTCACTCTCTTCGGATAAAACCCTTCCACCATCTTCCAGGCTGAAAATATAATTTTTCCTTCTCCTTCCATTAGCACAACTATGGAAGAACCTGGTATTAGAATCTCCATGAGTAGTCCATTTCACACATCCCCTTTGCTGCCAAGATCTTTCTTCCATCTCATACAGCCCTTCTAACTCCTTTTCTGCTTTATATCTGGAAAACCACTCCTCAGCCGATAACCCCAACTGCTCGGCCCTACAGTCAAGACTACTAATCTGCTTTAGGAGCTCGTGTTTCTCCTTTTTGTAAACCCCATTAAAATTAGCTCCCCAACCTCTTAAAAACCTCCTACAAAAGGCTAAACTTCCCACCCAAGTATCCAAAGAATAACAAGCTTCAGGAGTTTTTACACTGATCTCATCCCACTTTTGCGACACCATTTCATGAAAACCCTCCTGATATAACCACTTTTGTTCGAACATGAACCTCCCAGAAGTAATTACTTTGTCATCCCCAGTATTTAGGACAATAGGGCTGTGGTCTGAACCCACTCTGATTAAACTACAGACATTACATAACGGATAATGCACCTCCCAGTCAGTGGACACCAAGACTCTATCCAGGTTCACCATAATAGGACAACTTTGCTTATTAGTCCAGGTAAATTTAGGACCACTTCTTTTAATCTCCAACAGCTTATTATCGGAAATAAAATCATTAAAACTATCCAACAGAGGAAGATTGACAAATTTAGAACTTTTGTCCTCAGCTCTCCTTATCAAATTAAAATCACCCCCTAAGACTATAGGAAGACTGGACCTCTAAATTTTGATGTGAAGTTCCTCCAGAAAAACATGGGACAAGTCGTGCTTAGCAGGCCCATAAACCGTCACCAGTTCCCATCTGAAATTGTTTAACCTATGCCTAACCACCATGCTCACAAAGAATCTGCCATGATCCACCCCTTCAATATCTAACTTATCCTTTCGCACCCCAAGCAAAATACCCCTAGAATGGCCAATGGCGGGATCCGCCAGTTCAAATTTCCTTCATCACAAATCAAATAAAGCCTAAAACCCCACTACGTCTTTTCCTAGCAAATTTCCTTCATGATTCTCTCACAACAAAATCTTTTTAATAGTTTCTACAAAACAACGAATAAGAGCAATCTCAAACAATACAACAACAACAAAACACACTAAACTTTTCACTAATTAGCTTAACAAAATTTGAAGCAAGCCCTATTGCATCAAATTTCTCCTTATTAATCAATTCTTTCAACTGTCTTTTCCTAGCAAGATTACCCAGTCCTCTGATATTCCAGAAAAGAACTTTCATGATTTGCACCTTCTAGAAGAGAACCGAACCTTTGTCAGCTTTCCTTTAATCCTCCTCTGAGAGTTCCCACTCACACACCCCTTGGGTTCATTATCAGAAGACTCCCTGTCGGGTTTTACACCCCCATCTCCTTTATTCTCGTTTGACTCTCACAATTCTCGACTGATTTTTTTGAAGCTACCAATCTCGCTTTAGCAATTGCAGCTCTAGCTACTTCACTCGCTTGGAAAGCAGAAATCACCCCTTTAGCATCTTCACTATGTGAACCCAAAACGACACCACATAAAGACGCAACGTTTTCTAAATAATCAACAGGAGCATCATTGAGAATAGTAAAAGCATTATTAGTAGACTTACCTTGGTATTCCAGATTTTGTATAGACTTCAACATGGAAGCTTTTTCCTGCATGGGGATCCCTTGGTCTTGAATGCGGGAGCTTTTCCTGAGAGCAATCGGAGGCTCCTTAAACTTGTTTTTAACACCTTTCTTCTTAGATAAAGTCCACTCATCATGATTTCCTTTCTTGCTATGAGAGGCCGTCCCCTCCTCCCGATCATCCCCTCTGACCGAGCTCCTAACTTCTTTACTCATCTCCTCCTTGCTGCCGACATCAACCATCTGAGACGACCCCCCACAGTTCCTAGACAAATGCCCTAGAGAGTGATGTCCCCCATGATCCACCCCGAGCTTACTCCTTGAAGATCCGGCTTTTCCAACCCCAGAGGCTTTTGAGAAGCAGGAGTCTGTAAACAAGGCCAAAGAGAGGCATCCAACAAAGTAGGCCCATCTATAGTATGCACCACAATGTCAGTTGAGGCTGTGTGGATCTCCCCCTCCCCAACCGGCAGACCTCCAGAAACCTTGCCCCCAACATTCTCGAACCCCTCTGGCCTAATAATTAGATCCCTTGAAGGTAAAGAGGGAGGAAAGCTATAGTCTAAAGGAACAATGGCCAAAGCTTGACTGTCTCCAGAATTATGCAATTCTAGATCGCTCTCATCATCTACATCCACCTTCATCACATCTTGTTGCCTTTTTGTATGCTGCTGAGAGTCTCCCTCGCTTTTCTATTTCGAGGATTGAAGCTTCTCACCCCCATACTTCTCACTCATCTTCTCCCATTCAGTCTTGTGAGAACTCCCATAAGAATCTTCTTCCTCATCATTCTCCTCATCATCTTTTCTATGAAAATGAGCTTTATTAAAGTGGTCACAAATAGGGACTCCCTTCTTCCCTCCTCCTCCTCCTGCTTTGAATTTAATCTCATAGCCCACTGAATTAATAAATATTTCAACATAATAGTTTATGGTAGAAGGATCCCTACCCAACACTTTCACCCTGATAGGGTCAACCCTGAGCAAACTTATCTCATCCACTTCTATTGGTTCCCCCACAATGCTAGCAATTTCTTTAACAATTGCATCGACTTTATGTAAAGGACCCTGAGACATTCACCCAAGCTGTTTTGAGAGTTGAAGAAGCTTCAGGGTCAACATTAGACTTCTCTATCTTGGCTTTTATGGAATGTAGTGCCAATTCAACCCACCTAGTCTTAGACCACGACTCCAGTAGCTCTTTCGAAGGAAACACCACTGCAAACTCAATCAGAGATTTTTCTTACTTTCCAATTCCAGTCGGCTTGAATTAAGTGTTTTAATTCAGCCTCAATTTTAGTCACAGAAGCTGAACCTTCTTGCACAATAATCACCCCAGAAGCAGCTTGTTGTTCATCTAATTTTAGCCTAGGAACTTGTAAGCTATAAAAACCCTGTCTAGGAATTCCAAACCCACATAACTTCAAACCAAACTTTTTCTGATCCTCCGAAACTAGCAGTCATGTGACCAGTTTTCTTGCATTTGTAACACACCGGAGGGTTAGAACACCTAGCTTGGTGGTGACCCGTTTGTAAGCATCGAAAACACGTTCCTCGATCCTCCGAACGCAACACCTCAGTATTAGGACCAATATCACCCCAAGCTTGTTTTAGATCTTCTCCCTTTGCAAAACCTAATCCAGCTTCATGAGGAACCTCATCTCTACCTCGATCTGGTTTAGAGATTCCCCCTCGACCTATGAAACCTCCCCGGGAACTCCCTTTATGAGAATCATCCCACCGCAAACCTCCTCCTCTACCCAACATTTTGTGAGAGAGATCTGCCTGCCAGATCCCCCAAAATCTCTCGACTCAAGATGGTCTCTAGCCAGATCCTGAGAACCCAGTTGCGTACCTGATTTCTGGTAACCCCGTAAAAAGACTCCTGAGGTTTCCTCTTCTGCTCTTGATCCCTCTGAAGTTTCGATCTAAGATCAATCTCTCCCATCAAACCATCATCCTCCATCCAATCCTCAAGAGCCGACCTTTTCCCTCCAAAAGTGCGGTCTCCACCCCCGAGCCGCCACAGAAACCTACCGCGACCCCGATCCATCTCCACCCCCTCACAACTTCGACAAATGTGCGAGTCAGCGGCGGTGGATCACGGATCCGCTTGACCACTCTTGCGCGCTCTCCCCACCGAAGGATCTCCCGGCTACTAGCCGGAAACCCTAGCTCACCCACACACGCACCCCTGGGAATCCAAAGCCACGAAGAGAGAGGAATGCGACGCCAGGAATGAGCGTAGAGATCGGCAAGGGAAGTACCAAATCTGTGATTTCGTTGGACCTCGTCGCCCCTTCCTCCGCGATGATCAATCGGACCAAATCCCGCCACGCCATCACCCTGCTCCAACGAACGGAGCATGGAGCACCCACGTTTGCAGTCTCGCGATGCTTCCACTTTCTCCGCCGGGGATAAACCCGACTTTTCGCCTCCCTGCTTGATTTGCACCGAGACCGGAGCCAGGGGCAGCCCTGTCCTTTCACCGAGCGCCACCGACGACTCAGTCAAGGACGAAACGCCCTTGCGCCAGAGTCCTCCACCAACACCTTCGCCGAGGACAGCCTCGACCTTTCCCCGGACGAGCTTCTCGAAGCGTGCGACGACATGTAGGGATCCAGTTTGCTTATTAGTCATGCCATTCTGGTGCAACCCTTGCGCACCTCCTTCCCGTTCTCCCCGCCGCCATATGTTTTCATCGTGGAGGAAGGAAGGAGGAGGCGCTCATGGGGAAGAAGAAGGAGGCGGGGATGGTGGTGGAAGATGAGGAAGGTGGCGGTAGGGAAGAGGGGCGGCGCAGCGACGCGGTGAGCCCACTGCAGCCGCTGGTGGAGGGAGCGGGGCCGGTGAGGGGGAGGGGACATGCGAAACACCTGGAGGAGGGGTGGGGGAGGCGGTGAAGAAGGGGAGACGCGTTCGGGAGCTCCTCTCTGCGAAGACCGACGAAGCAGGCGGGCGTTGGAGCAAACCGGACGAGTGACGAATGGCGCAAAAGGAGCCCGATGCACAGCATCGCATGGATGAGGTAAAAACGGTGACGTGGCCTAGGTCTCTGCACCCCAAACCTCCCTCCATTTAACCGGTAGGATTAAAAAAAACGAAGTTTAGCTCGCGTAGCGGGGATCTTCCGTGTAAACCTCCTCTTGAAAATACGAGCACCCAGCCAGCTAGGCGGCTACTCTCCAAAACCGTCAAGCCCCTCTACGGCTCTACCATGATCTTTGAAGAAAAACTAGAAACTAATCTCTTAACAACTCCCATGATCTCCTCTTTCCTAATCCCGTGCTCCCACCAACAGCTGCTCTCCCTAATCTCTCTCTTCACTCTCTCACTAGCAATGGCGACACCAATGAAAGAAGTCTAGGGGCGAAGCTCGACTCTGGTAGCAATCCAGGGGGTAAGCGTCAACCTTCATTCCAATCATCTATGCCGCGCTGTCCTCCAACTTGGCCCACAACGTGTGCTCTAGTAGTCGTGCCCGAGAGGTGCTGTTTTGGAGTCACGCTGGCGAGTACCGGCGCCGGTGGGTGCCACAATGACGCCCCGTGGGAGGAGGACGATGAAATAGAGCGGGTCTGGATCAGTTCGTGGTTGTAGTTGGAAGCGAAGAGAGAGGCGGTCCAGGGAAACACATTTTGTTTTTGGAAAAAATTTGTTTTGGGGCGAAATAACCGAAATTTCGGTCTGAAATTTTCGTGGGTTTTCAAACTGGTTTGAATCAAACTTGAATTTAAAATAATCGCACAAATTAATGGCTTGAGTGAGATTCGATCCCTGGTCTCAAGGAAACCAGCAAGGGGGCCTTGCCACCAGGCTATCTTCGAGTTGATGTTTGTTAATTAGTTTGTACTCACTTTAACCCCCCAAATTCAAATAAATCAATTTTTTTTGAACGAATTGAATTTCTTTCAAAGGGTAACGAAATGAACGAAATTTCGGACATTTCGGTGGAATTTCGCCGAAATTGTGAACCCTAGTCAGGTCTTGCCGACGACCAAAACTATGGTGAACCCATGGGGATTCTGTGATGGTTAGCGGCGGGTCAGGGAGGCAGCAACACGTGGAGTGCGAGAGGACGTCTCTACCTTCTTTGCATAGGAGGCACGACCCAAGAAAGGCAAGCAACGGAACGTGGCGGGCCGGGTCGGCACAACACGAACAACGAGGTAGGGCCTAAGTACAGGGTCGTCAGGCGGCATGGCACAGCATGGGGAGTAGGGCCGTGCCCGGGCTGGCTCGGCAGGAATGCGCACGTCGGCACGCCAAGCCCTCGCCTGTGACGCCGCGTCACCCTCGCCTGCTCACGGTGCGCCCGCCTGGCTACCCTCACTAGCGCAAGCCTCCACGTCGCCATGCCCGCCCACGTCGCCGCAGTACAGAGGGGTAAGGATAGGAGCCGGGAGCATATGTTGCGTACCAGATGTGGATCAGTGGAGGAAGCGGGGTTGGGGTGGTCGGATTCAGAGGAGACGGGGTCGGGGTGGCCACATAAGTTGGTGGCGTAGTCGGGGGTGGCTGGATCCGGAGGAGGCAAGGTCGGGGGGGGGGGCAACCGAATGTGGAGGAGGTGGGGTCGGGGGTAGCCGAAGAATAAGGCAGTGAGAGGTGTGCAGCTACGGCGGATAAGGTAACACGCGGCTCCTCTGGATCTGACCAGGGGGAGGGGAGGCGCTGGGGGAGATGGGGAGGTGCCAAGGGTGGAGGACTGGGGGGAGGTGCTGGGGGAGATGGGGGAGGCGCCGGGTGGCAGGGGGTGGCAGGAGGCGCTCGGGGCTAGGTCAATGGCAGACAAAAATGCACACAGCTACGAGCGGACGGGCCTATGAAGTGGTGACTGGTGAGTACTTTTAGTAGAGAACAATGGGTGGGTTTAAGAGAGCCAACGGGCAAGACAACGGCTCCTCTACGCGAGATTCTTTCCAGTGACAAGACAGAGCAGAGAGAGAGAGAGAGAGAGAGAGAGAGAGAGAGAGAGAGAGAGGGTAACGGGCAAGACAACGACTCCTCTACATGAGATTCTCTTTGATGCTCCTTGCCTATAAAAATACATGTCTACAGCTCATTTCTTCACCACATGAAGCTCAGCTTTTCTTTTGCTCTAGTGATTGTCTTTTGCTCATTTATTCACCACTAGAGAAACACATTTTCCATTCTTTGATTCTCTCTTCTCTCTATTGTTCTGTACAATAGAAAGCATGCTACCAAGGAGTCAAAGCATGAAGACGGTGAAGGGAGTGGTGGAGCTCGATAGCGCTATGCTATCGAAGAGTCATAGCACGAAAGCAGCAGTGGGGAGAGGGAGACGCTCAGTCTCACACCACTCAATCTCCTGCTACTCCCCTAGTCCTCCCCTCGCCTCTCCTATCGATGCTCATCATCTCTCCCCAGGCATGGGGATTACGGTGTGGATGGCCATCATATGAATGGTACGGAGGGATACGAGGAGTAACAACGTAGTCCAGACTTGATGGAGATGTGTTGGGGACATCATCGGGATGTACTAAGAAGATCTCCCAGTACCTCTTAGGGAGGTCCGACAGGACCAACCGGAGGTCTTGCAGGTCCTCCAAGAACACCCACAGAGGAGGTACTCTAAGACCACCCAAGAGATCTCAAGGACCTCCCAGAGGTCCTAGCTTCTATGCACTGAGCTAGTCCCGAGGATCAACAGCTAGCTCACACAGAACCACGAAGGTGAAATCACAACCACAAGGTACAACAACAGGAACAACAAATAAAGTAAACTTATATTAAACAAGGGCCTTATGGCCAAGGTTGTTTACAACAATTGCCAACCAGGGCTTACAAAAACCGAAAAAAGATCCTTACAGCAAAACACCGAAAACGCGTGGAGCCATCCGACAAACCCATAGGCTATCGAATGGAGGACGTCCCTGGAAGGTCGGGTCATCGAAGAACTCCTCCTCGAAGAGATCTGAACCACCATGACCTGGATCATCTTCAGCCACTGCTCAAACAGAGGGCTTAAAGCCATGCGTACGTTGAATGTACTCAGCAAGTCACTAAGAACAGTTATGCAAATAATATTCATGCATTGGCTTGACAATGGAGAGCTGCAGGGTTAGTTTGCAGAAAGCCGCATTTGATAGGAAATAACATAGATAGATTGAAGGCACAAGATTGAAAACAATAATATATAAATACTTTTGCTTTTAAGAGGAGGTCGTGAGCACCAACTCACTCTCAAGACCACTCGTGGGAGGTCCTGACCGCACCCAAGTCTAGGACCACCCCCACGACCACCCCGGAGCACCAACTCCAGGGCTCCCAAAACCACCAGTGGGAGGTCCTGGCCGCACCCACGTCTAGGACCACTCCCACGACCACCCTGAGGCTCCAAAACCTCCCTGGGCACCAACCCTGGAGCACCTTGGACCACCCTAGGGTGCACAAGATCTCTTTTGAAACGCTACCCTTTGCGCAAAATCACCACGCAATGTCCATGACCAAGGACTTAGCTATTCGAATAGATTTTTACACTTTGCAGAGGTGTACAACTTTACCCACAATTCACGACTAGCGGGGTGGGTTCCCGTCGAAACCCTTGCTCATTTTGAAAGATGAGCAGTCTAGAGAGCGCGGCAAAGCCTTTACAAAGCTTGGAACTGGCTCAGAGCTGCCCGCTAAGGTTTCGCTTTTAACGGGCCTCACACCACGCCAGATTTGTACCCCCTCTTGCGTTAGCGAATCACACGCTCACCCACAATAGAACCAAGCCAGCTCTTTGCTAATTATTTGGCCCAGACCACCCCCATAAAATGGTCTTGTGGTTGCACGGAAAACCCAGATCAAAGAACACAAAGTTAAGTCCTTAATTGCTGCTCAAGCGAGACCATCCACAACCCAGGGCGCACACAGCACCAAAGTGCACACAACACTAACCACTACTCACTCCCGGCCATCTCGCCTGAGCATAAAACAGTTTTGGGTTCAACCCAGCCAAAGGACCACCAAGTCCAGGCACACAAGTTTTAACAAGGGTGGCATCACACCACAATTGATACAACTGTGGCATCCCACCATAGCTGCACAACAGTGTCCTCACACCATAGGTTCCATAGTTCATTAGTCAAGATTATTAAAGAAAAAGAAAAACAAGGTTCTCCGCACCCGCATATATAAGCAAGGCTAAGCACAACTACGGTCCCATGTTGGCAAAACCAAAGAGTGCCAACAAAACCTGCCCAACTAAGGTGTCCGAGGGAAAAATTATGTCAACATGATGAGTACAAATATCAAAGGAGGTATAGTGTCAAGTAGGTAAAACTACTACCCAAAACCAATTGTAAAAGTAGCCATGCATGTAGAGTAAAACGACATATATTTAAAATGTTGGGTTCAATATGATCAAAAGCCTGCGACTTGCCTTCGTTGAGAAATAGCGAGGCTTCGACAGAGGCTGTTGGATCCCAGAACTCCTCTTCGAACTCGGGACCTACACGTTCGCAAAGAACCAAATAAACAAAACGAGCTCATGCCAAAGAACATAAAGGAAAACTAAAGGACTTAAACAAATCCAACTTAAAACCAGAAGAACGAGAGGTCCTGGCTTGAGGGGAGGTCCAACTCAAGGGAGAATGAAAATCCAAGCACAAGAACGAGGTGAAAGTGACGAAGCTAGGGATGAGGAAAAAGGTGGTGAAGGGAGGCTCTCTCGGCTACAAATAGCAGGAGCTGACTGGGAAACTTTGGTGGCACAGAGCACATGTCAAGGGTAGGTGAAAATAGTACAAGGATAAGACAAGGCATGCCATCAAAAGGAGGAACAAAGTACCTCAGATGTGACCACATTTAATATGCCACAGCAACATTAAATGTTCAGAGACTTTCTGCTACAAGGCGTGCAGAAAGGGGAAAAGGGGACAGGGCTGGCTCAAACAAAGAGGTTGGTCAAAGCAACAGGAAAAAGTCCAACTACGAGGAGGTCCTAAGGAGGAGGCTCCATAGAAGGCAAAGGTGGTCCTGTTCCACCGAGGTGGTCTTTGCAAAAAAGACCAAGGTCATGACCACATAGGGTGGTCGTGACAAAAGAGGGTGGTCTTTGCAAAAAGACCAGAGGTCATGACCACATAGGGTGGTCGTGACAAAAGAGAGTGGTCTTTGCAAAAAGACCAGAGATCATGATCACATAGGGTGGTCGTGACAAAAGAGAGTGCTCTTTGCAAAAAGACCAGAGGTCCTAAGGACAAGGAGGTTCTGAGGAAAAGGGGGAGGTCCAAAAGATAATGAAAAAGGCGCAACAAACCAGGGTCACATGATCTTGATCAGATGGTCCAAGGAAAACAGGGATGTTCGGAGCATGCGAACGCGTACTTACATCGGGCCGTTCAAACTCAATCAGACGCACCACAATGCAAGGGGTCATTCGGACCCTACGAACATCTTCTCTAAATCGGGCCATCTAAACGAGATCTAACGGTCCTAAGGAGGGGAAGGTGTGCACAGGATCTGGACTTAAGGGAGGTCTAGACAAGGGGGAGTTTCAACGGATAAGGTTCAAAAGTGAAAAGGATCTAACGGAGGAGATCCAAAGAGAGAGGTCCAAGGAGGTCCTAACTGCCAGGACAGACCCAAGGGAGGTCCTGACGGTCAAGATCTAACAAGAGGAGGTTTCAAAGGCCAAGATCTAACAAGAGGAGGTCTTGGTAGTTAAGATCTAACAAGGGGAGGTCCAGGAAGGGAAAGCTTGCTCCCAAAAGCGGATTTTAGGAAGCCAAGGAGTTTGAAACACAAACCTAAGCTTAGAACAACTCGAGGGTAGCTGTGACCTAAAAGAGGTCGGAACCTAGGGGAGGTCCTAACAAAGAAGACGTCCAAGCACAAAGGAGGTCTAAACCTGAGGAGGTCTAAACCAAAGAAATAACACAGAGGAGGTCTAGACCACAGGAAAGAGATCTTAACCTTTGGAGAGGTCCTAACCGAAGGAGAGGCTGGACCAAGGGGACATCCAAAAGGGAGAAACTAGGCTAAGGGGCACACAAAGCACAAAGAGAAGGGGAAACTAAAGGTCAAAGAACACCAGAGACTCCAACAACGAACAAAGAGCTAAAAGACTTTAGTTGGAGTTTGGTTAGTTCAAGTTAACTTCTAATATTTCCAAAGTTCTAGGTTAAGCTTGAGCAAACCAATAAACCAAATGGTTCCTTTTTAATTTTGAAATCTGACAAGAACTCTAAGACAAACGGGACGTTACAAGATGCCAGACTTCGGTACCCTGTTTATGGATGGCAATATTGGTGTGTTCGCGCCCGGCAGCAGCAACACCGGTTAAAGGGTGGAGTGCTGGAAGCACATGACTTAGAGCAAGAAAATTCAATATGGCCAAAATGGTAGAGATCGCAACTTGTAATTATTACAAAGCTCAATTAACTGCCTGTACAGTTGGAGCGATAGAGCACTTGAACCGGCATTACAAAGGATGCTTGAAAAATATGGGGGCGCACACGCGAGGTGGAGGAGTCCAGACGTAGCTCAACTTCGAGGTTGATGGCTCTGTAAGTACTTGGGCATACAACCCTCATTATGCCCGTGGGGAAATTATTAGATACATTATTACCGAAGATCAACCGATTAGGATAGTTGAAAGTCGCTCGTTTGAAAGAATGATCTAACATGGCTTTTGTCGACAGTACCAACATGTTAGTAGGAGAACGACATCATCTGATATTTTAGAGATGTATAGTAGAGAGCTAGCAGCACTAAAAGAAATTTTCCTAAAAGTTCAATACTCTTTCGCTTTAACTTAGGATATTTGGACATCATCACACCAGAGAACTGCCTACATTACTTTTTAGACCATTATTTGGATGACGAGTATAAGTTAAACAACAGAGTCATAGGGTTCAAGTTAATTACTGAATCACACACGGGAGATGCCATTGTTGAGCTCATACTAGGGGCAATTGATGATTTTCAAATAGAAAATAAGATTGTTTCTATAACTCTTGATAACACATCGGTGAATACGATGACTATGAACATCCTCACCCCATGGTTGCAGATATATATCGGTGGGTATGTTCTCCACCAGAGATGCGTATGTCACATCCTCAACCTCGTTGGGCAAGACGCTATGGAGGTGACTGGTGTTTATTTGAACAATATCCATGATGCCATTCATTTCCTCTCAAGTTCAACGGTGGTGATAGCACGATTCGCGAAGTAGTGCGTAGCCAATGACAAGGCTCCAAGAAAATTCGGTCTTGATATGAAGGTGAGGTGGAACTCAACATACATCATGCTGAAGAAGGTGCAAGGGTATAAATATCTTATATCTGTCTTTGTCAATGCTAACTCAAATAAGTTAATAGTTACTAACTCAGATTGGGAAATTGTTAGTTATTTTTGAGAGTTTTTGAGACCTTTTTACAAAGCAATTAAGGCTCAATCTGGTATTTACTACCCTATCTCTTACTTGGTTATAGATTTTATTTGGTTAATTACAGACAAGTTTGATAAATCTAGAGGGCATCCCCTTTTAGGTCATGTTGTTGCAGCAATGGAGGAAAATTTTGTTAAGTATGTTGGATCTATTTCACACATATATTGCTTTGCTATCATTTTGGATCCTACAAAAAAGTTAGCAGGTTTGCAGATGGCTATGGAGGGAATAGGTGAGTGCTTCGGCCTTGATTTCTCTAAAGCTTTCGAACATGTCAAAAAGGAGTTTATTTGTGTTTTCTGCTTGTATCATGACAAGCTTTGCGGCAGCACGAGATCGGAGGCCTCACAACAGACTCATCAAAGCAAGATAAGCTTGACAACACACTTGTGAAAGAAGCTGAAGGGGAAGTCTAGTTCTTCATCCTCTCAGTCTCAGGCTCCCCCCAAGTGAAATTCTACCTCAGAGCTGATCCACTACCTGGAGTGATGAGGACATGACGTCTATGGATACAACCATATTTGCTATACTTGTTGTTCCAATTACAAGAGCTCGTACGCTGTACTTAAATTATCAGGTGAGCTCGTTTTAGGAGTGCCTTATATTATATGAACTATATAATGCCACCTAATGATGAAAATATATATTTATGCAGCACCACATCACTTTTGGTCCAAGATGAGCAAGAGTTTGAGATGGACCCATTTTGGAATCCAATTCGGCCTCCAGAGACAGTCCTGACTTCAGACGAGCATCACTTTCACATACAGACTCCGTTTGAGGTCCACGAGTACTTGATTGAAAGCTTATCTCATTTCTCTTCCAATGAATTTAGCCTCATATCCAAAATCCTTCTGTATACACCATAATCACTAAAAAAGGTGCTGCATCACCTGTTTGGGCCAATTTGAGCCTTGTAATCGTACCTGACTTAGCCCATATGCTGGTCGGCCACCTAGGGAGCTGCACTGTTCATATGAACAGTATTACCACCCCGTCTATCCTAGTTATGTGCGGCTGTCCCCCTCCCTATTTAAGGAGATCGCACCCCTCTAGTTTTCTTGGATTTTGTTAACTCCCTGCCGCGGCAACCACCACCTCCTACCGCTCGCTACCGCAGCAACCAAAATCTCCTACCATCGCTGTCGCGGCAACCAAAAGCTCCTACCATCACTACCGTGACAACCACAATCTCTGCCGCTACTGCCCATCTCTTGCCATCGCTGCCACGACAACCAAAAACGCTGCTGCTGCCGCTTTCTTGTTGCCGCGGCAACTCACTACCACCACCACTGCCAATCAAAGTCGCTGTCGCGGCAATAAAAAATGCCACCGCCACCGTCTTGATGCCGCGTCAACCGATTGCCACCGCTGCCGCTCCTTGCTTATCTTTATCTAGTTTGCATCTTGATCTTCGTGTTCCTTTGCATAGCTTCATCATTGTGTCCAACTTCATGCCAAACAATATCCTATCGATCGTTGTCGTGGCAACCAAAACTACCTACCATCGCTGCTGCAGCAACCTGTGAGACCCCGGGGTATTTAGCTTGTAATGCTTAGCCTCCCATTGACTCTAGCATCACAAACAAAATAACCCATGCCTCGGGAAAATGTATACTTCACAGAATTACAGTATACACAACCTTTCACAAAATAATGCATCAATTCCATACAAGATCATACAACCGAACTAAACCTTTTACAAGCAAAAGACATACATAATAGTTATTACAAAAGAGAGGCCAACCGGCCAAGGACAAGCTAAAAGTGTTAATCAACAGTGGAAGCAAAATACCATAAGATGGCTATAAACAAGAACCAACCGGTTTGCCTCACACACACAAGGCAATCCGACTGGGCCGCCAAGCTAGTCGCACGATCTACAGCAAAACTCACAAAAGTCGATCCCTTGGCGGTGAACCGGCGGAGGAGGATGATGAAGAGATTTCGTTTTCCTCCATGGCGCACATGCATGCGTCCATGTCGAGGTCGGCGTAGTCCGCCAGGTCGAACCAGTTTTCTTCATCCCAACTTCCCGCCATAACCGCATCAGCGATCACGAACGGGGAATGGACAAAGATTTAGATGAGCAGAAAAATTCTTCTGAGATTCCACGTCGCGATCCCCACGAACGGCGCCAGGTGTGGATGATCAAGACGTCGATCTTACGAAAAGAAAATGAGAAAGTGACGTGGGAAATCTAAGGAAATAATGGGACTGCTCTTTTATTAATATGAACTGGGTTTTACAGAATATGATCTGAGAACACTTCTTGTTCCCTTACAACCTCAGACCTATCACACGAATCTACGGCTTTGCTTTAGTCTAATGGCTCTGTCTTGTATTGCCTTCTTCCCCCCTCCCTTGATCCATCCAGGTTCCATTTTTAAATAGCCCTCGAAGAGGTGGCGATTCTCCGGAGAAGACGCGTCGATGCGATGCGTTGCGTCCGTCGCAATCAAGTGATTTGTTGATAATGAAACAACCGCTCGGCGGTTATATGTCTATGAGACATACAACCGCATGGAGGTTGTTCGTCGCTGCTTCGGATAAGAAACGCCGTATGGTATGGAATATGCACGTGTTCCATTCATCACACAGAGAGAATATACCTTGAATTTATTCCAAGTATCGCTCATACCTTTACGAGCGATTCTCTTGGTCGGAGCTTGGCTTAGGCCTTCGTCCGACCAGGGCATCCATTATGTAACCTCTGGAATCTCTACGACCAGTGAGGTCGTGCACCTCAGGGGTTACGACCATGGAGACGTATCATCTTTTATATATTAAAAATAATATATAGAGGTTTTAATCCTCGTCAGCTAGCCCCCGAACTTTAAATGAATAGGTCGTGTGAACACTTTTCTTCCGATGAAGCCGTATCGGGCTGATGCTCATTAAAATGCAAAGGCATTTGAAGCGGTTTGTATTCACTTTAAAGTTGAGAACTTTGCCTTGGGAATTGAAGAGTTTTTGTGTCCGTTGGACTTTTTTGGGTAACTCCTTATTGCGGTTAGAAATTCTGAAGCTTATAAAACCCTTTTGTAGACTTAGGATTTTTTTCACTTCCTGCTTTCCTACTTCATCTCTCGAGTAAAAAACTGCTTCCGACCTCCTTTTCTTTCCCCACCCGATAGAAATCTAACCATGTCGACCAAATCACCAACTGGTCGGTTTCCGACTTGAATGAGAAGAAGCTAGAGAGCCTAGAGAAGATCGGGATGCTTCCCAACAGGGATATGATTTCTTGGAGATCTGTGGTTGGGGAACATTCTCCGAGTGGTGAAGATGGAGAAATTCCTGTTTTTCTTGCATATGTTGAATGCGGATTTAGGCTACCAATTCACTCCTTCCTTCCCAAAGTTTTGGAGTATTATGGAGTTGAATTGGTGAATCTTGCTCCCAATGCTATCGCCAATCTTAGCATCTTTATTTACCTCTGCGAAGCGTACTTGGGGATTCCAGCAGATCTGGATCTATTCAGGTACTACTACAGGATGACAAAGTCTGGGAAGATGATTGGGACGCTTGGAGAGTGCACCTTGCGCCTCCATGACGGAAAATCCGATGAGTACATATTTATGTACTCGAAATCTTCGTTGTCGTCGTGGAAGAAGAGTTGGTTCTATATGAAGATCACGAAGAAAGACAGCCTTTATTATTCAGGTAAGAAGGCGGTCGAGAATCCGAATTGGCGCTCCTCTACGGAAAAAGAGGGAAAAATAAAGAAATGGGCTAAAGTAATCAAGCTTCTTAGTGTCATGGGTTTAACATCTTGGCACGTAGTGAAGGATTTTTCCACGCGCCGAGTTAGTCCTTTGAAAGCCCGAGCACACCGGATGCTCTGGTATATTGGTCGTGACGATACGACCAAAGATTCCAAAGAGGGTAAGCCATGAATGATTCCCGACCTGTTTACCTATCTTAGTTGATTATTTCTGTATCCTTAAATCTTTTATTTTACCTTTACAAATCTATCTTCTGATGAGATTAGAAGCGGATCAAAATGATCTGCGTCGAAGAGCCTGGCGACAAGGCTAGTTTTCCCCGGATCTTAGCAGCTGTTTCCGCTGTAGAGAGGATTGAAAGACTTAAGGTAAGAAAAATCAACCGTTTTTTTTTGTTATCGTATATATTATTTTTGATCGGTATACCATAAATCCTTTTTTGATGTGTAGTCGGTTGGGTTGAGGATCAATAAGGTCACTGAAAGATGTGAGCCGATTGATGATCCGACCACCCCTTCGACTATACAGGATGTCAACGTTCTAAAGGTAGGAAACCGAGCATAAATAATATTTTAGATAAGTGATGTTCATCACCTAATTATATTTGATGATATATTAGGCAGTTGTCATACCTTCTAGCAAGGTAACTGAAGACCCACTAGTACCTGCTGAGGCTACTGTTTTGGAGGTCTATGAATCTACATCTACTGATCTGGCGATTAGGGATCTCGACCAAATGGTCGCGGATATCGCTTCTGATTTTCGATCAGTGGATGTGCAAGATCTAGTCAACCCTACCGGTTTAGAACAGGTGAAATCGGTTGAGAAGAAGAGGAAGGCCAGCGCAACGAACTTTGCTTCGATACGTTACAAGGGTAAATTCAGAAAATCGACCAGGTATATATATATCAAATGAAGAGGTCATATATATACATACCTTAGATCTTCCTTACCTTCTCTCCTTTTTTTTAGATTTTCTGGTGTTCCAGTTGTGTCCGACCAGAGCACCCCTCAGGAAAAGGTTCCTAAGGAAGAGGTGGTCGTGGAGGTTCCTGATCAGGATACTCCTAAAGCTAAAACTGCCGAGGATGAAGTAGTAAAAGAAGCCCCGAGCAGTTTCAAAGATTCGCCAGATCCTCTAGTAATCTTTACTCCTTCTCCGGAGGTAGTCATCTCCAAAGATCCTCAACAGGTTCCACCTCCTCCTGGAAATGCTTCTCAGGTTAACAAGTTCCCTTTTTCTCCCCGATTTATCGAGGATAAGGAACTTGATGAAGCTTGGGTAAAGATATCGGACCATCAAGCTGAGATTGGTCCAGATACAATCTTTTCCGAATATAATGACATGGCAATTCGGGTAAGTGTTCTACGACCATCCTTACAACTCTTTCTTTTGAAGTTTCTTTGAAAACTTATCAAAGAAAGGGATTTTGTTTTTGTAGCACATGGTCGAGAAATATGCTGTGGTCGGAGGACTAACCCAGCGAATAAGATCTTTGGAGTAGAAACACTCCGATCTGAGAAGTAAGAACATTTCTCTTTTAGTTTGACTTCCTAAATTTTATCATCTTGTTTCTCTCTTATATCTTAACCTTCTCTTCCTATAATATTTGATAGATTTAGAGAAAATTAAAGAAGAGATTGTGGCCAAAGAAGCCATAATTATAAATCTCGAGGAAGAAAATCAGGGAAAAGACCGGTCGATCGAGCATGCGATGACCAGATAAAAGGAGGTTTTTGACTCTTGTGAGAAGAAAATCAAAGGTAACTGGTCGTAGACTTAACTAGTATTCTGTAACTCCAATAAAAGAGTATGTTAATTTCTTTTTATCCACTAATGTAGAAAAAACTGAAGCACTTGAACGAGCGGAGAAAACCCTCAAGTTTGAGCGTGACCAAGGGACTGAACTCGATCGGAGTCTTGAAGACAAAGTCAAGGCTCTGAACAAGATGCTCTTCGACCTGGGGTAGGGAACGCAACTGCCCATTCTAAGAGATCCTTCAGAGAGAATCAATTTTCTCGACCATCAACTTGAAGATCTCAAGGAGGTAATAACACTCTTTCGAGAGAACTATGTTAAGACAATGAAGGAAGCTATCGTGAATGGAGTTAGTGTCGCTTTAGCTAAACTGAAGGCTTCCGACCCATCTGTTAATCTTAAAGCTGTGGAAGAGGACTTCAACTGCTCTGAAAATGAAGAACAAAACTTCTCGAGGAAGTAAGACCTCTCGGAGAGAAAGTTGCTAAAGAAATGGAAGTCGGATCTCCATCACGCAGCGACCAGTCTGGTGGTCCCAACAAGTAAATGAATGTAATATTAGACTATGTAAAATGAAACTTACCTTTTATCAGTGAAGATCCTGCTTTGTCTTATCAATGTTGTTAAATACTCATATGTCTCCTAGCCCCCGATTGCTTATATTAGTAGATGAACCTTACTAAAAGAAAGCAGTAGACCAAGAAATTGAGTAATAATAATGACCATGGTAGGAGTGCTGATAATGTTTATGACAACGATCCAGTGAATACTAGGAAATCATGTGGTCGGAACCAGCTGATGATTTCGACCAGTCTAGATCCTGTCCATTATCAAATTACTATGAAATACCACTTGAAGTCGGAAGATATAACAAAGACCGGATTTGCTGATAAGAAGATATGCATTACGAATGTATGCAAAAAAGGAAATGAACAGATAAGTACCTTGGTTTATAAATTATCCGAATTTGGTCGTATCGAATCTCAAGAATTGAAGATTTGTAAAAATATCTCGCGAAACGTGCTCATGCTCAAATCCGACTGGCAGCGAGGATCGTAGGAAAAGAACCGTCGCTAGGAAGCTCCTTCCAGTGGGTAGGACCACGTGCAGAGAGGAGAGACTTCGACCAGGAGGCTTTCCGTGTCCCGACCAGTAGCCAAACTTGAGTAGAACAGAATGTTGAAATAAAATAACAGTATTCAAATTTAAGAAAGAACGAAAGCCATATAAATTGTCCGAGCTGGTACTCCTTATACTCGTATGTTTCTTTAAGAAAAGAGTATTTGGTTGTGCGTGTGTATCATTGAAGCAATGGTCACGACGAAAACCAGTGTGGTCTGTGACATGTAAGTCAGCACTCATGAGTATTTGAGATCCTTTTGAAAGGAATAGCGGAGAGAATGAGTGTCTTCTCCGACCAACCAGCAACAATAAAGGCATATGACCAGATGCGATGAATAATAATTATAAACAACCAGACTTATTGTTTAAAAGAAAAGGAAATGCATCTTTAATGGAAATATGAAATGACATAAAGACAGGAAATTAAACAAAGAACTTACGCAATTGATCAATATTCCAAGAATTAGACAAAATTTGCCCATCCGACATAGCTAATCGCATCGATCCCGGTGGGTGACTTCACCACAGTGTATGGACCTTCCCATTTAGGTGAAAGTTTGTTGCGACCTGCTTGGTTCTGGATTTTTCTAAGAACCAAATCACCTACAGCTAGGTTGCGAGGTTGCACCTTACGACTGTGGTACCGACGCATGGCTTGCTGGTAGATTGCTGATTGTAACAAAGCTCTATTTCATCGTTCCTCAAGGAAATTGATGTCGTCAAGTCGTCGTTCACACTGATCACTTTCGGAAAAGCAATCAGTTCGAGAAGAACCAATTTTGAGTTATGGAGGAAGCATGGCTTCAACCCCATAAACCATAAAAAATGGTGTTTCACCGGTCGCACGACTAGTTGTGGTACGAACGGCCCATAATACAGAAGGAAGTTCTTGAACCCAAGCCCCTGACCGTTGAAGTAAATGGTCGAACACTCGCCGTTTGATTCCTTGCATTATGATACCATTGGCTCGCTCAACTGCTCCATTGCTCTGCGGATGAGCAACAGAAGCGAAATGTATCTTGATACCTAGGTCTTCACAGAATTCCTAAAAATTACTGCTCGAGAACTGGGCACCGTTATCGGTGATTATACGACTAGGTACACCAAATCGTGTAATTACGCTTTTTGTGAGAAACCTCTTGGCGGCTTCAGTTGTAATTTTTACAACCGGCTCGGCTTCAATCCATTTAGTGAACGTGTCAATCATGACGAAAATGAACTGAAAGCCCCCGAGTGCTCTTGGGAAAGGTCCCAGAATGTCTAGTCCCCAGGTTACAAAAGGCCAAGAAAGAAGAATTGTTTGCAAAGCTTGAGACGGCTGATGTACTTGTCGGCTATGAAACTGACATTGTACGCACTTTGTCACGAGCTCTTTTGCATCATGAAGGGCAGTTGGCCAGTAGTATCCTTGCCTAAAGGCTTTACCAACCAAAGTTCTGTAGGAATGATGAGCTCCACAGACTCCTCCATGAATTTCGGTTAGCAATTTAATACCATCCGAGCGAGATATGCATCTCATCAACACTCCGTGAGATCCTCGTTTATACAAGGTACGTTTAATTAGAGTGTATGATTTGGCTTTTCGTGCTATACGATCAGCCTCTACATCATCTTCTGGAATTAGGTTATGCTGAAGATAATTGTAGATCGATGTCATCCAATCTCTACCGTGATCGTGATGGCGCCAACCATCATCGACCTGTGGAGCATCCATGTTCGCAGAATTAAGGTGTGCAACCTCCTTGCGAACATCTATGTCCTCGGAAGGCTCGACTACCGAGGGTGAATCGAGTTTCTCGAGAAAAACTCCGGGCGGGACGGATGTCCTTGTGGAAGCCATCCGGGCCAACTAGTCTGCTAGAAAGTTTTCCTTTCTAGGAATGTGTTGGATCTGAAAACCGAAGAAATGCTTTTCGAGTTTCCGTACTTTTGCCAGATATGATGACATCTTGGTACTAGAGCATTGATACTCTTTCCCTACTTGATTTGCTACTAGTTGAGAATCGCCTTTCACTAGCAATCTGCGAATCCTGAGCGAACGAGCTGCTCGAAGTCCTGCCAGCAAACCTTCGTATTCCGCCACATTGTTAGTAGCAGGAAAGTTTAACTGAATAGCGTACTTTATTTATTCGCTAGTAGGGGAAATCAAGACGACCCCAGCCCCCGAGCCGTGCAACATCAAGGAACCGTCGAAGTACATTGTCCACTCATTGTGGTGCTCGTACTCGGGCCCTTGGGTGGGTTCAGGGTTTGTCCATTCGGTAATGAATTCTGCTATTGTCTGGGACTTGATTGCTGTTCGTGGGACAAAATGGAGATCGAATGCCCCAAGCTCAACCGCCCATTTTGCTATTCGTCCTGATGACTCCCTGTTTCCTAGGACTTGACCAAGAGGATATCCAGTAGGTACGACCACTTTGTGGGCCTGAAAATAATGCCTTAGTTTCCTTGAAGCCATAAAGAGACCATAGAGCAACTTTTGTACCTGCGGATACCTTTCTTTTGGTCCATGCAAGACTTCGCTTACGTAATATATCGGTCGTTGAATATGGTCTTGTTCTACAACCAGTACACCACTAACCGTTTGTGGCGTTGCAGCCACGTAAATTAGCAATGTTTCTCCTAATCTCAGAGAGACTAAGATTGGGGGACTCGTAAGGTACCGTTTTAGTTCTTCAAAGGCGCTGATTGCCTCTTTAGTCTATTCGAAACTCCCATGTTTCCGGAGAAGCTTAAAGAAAGGTAATCCTTTTTTGCCTAACCGTGCTATAAAACGACTTAGCGCTGCCATACAACCGGTTAGTTTCTGAACTTCCTTCTTTGTGGTCGGATCGCGCATCTGATCGATGGCAACGATTTTCGCTGGATTTGCTTCAATGCGTCTAGCCGAAACTAGGAATCCGACAAGCTTTCCCGACGAAACTCCGAACACAAATTTCTCGATTCAACTTAAGGTTATGACGTCTTAAGTTATTGAATGTCTCTGTAGATCTAGAATATGATCGCGGCGTTGATGCTCTTTACGACGGATCATCGACGTGAGGCTTCAAGATTCCGACCTATCGTGGGCTAAAGGTCTTTTGCATCAACCTTTGGAATGTTGCACCAGCATTTTGAGACCAAATGACATCTTTACATAACATGAAGTACCATATGGAGTGATGAAGGAAGTTTTCTTCATCTTCTTTACTCATATTGATCCGTGGTACCACGAGTAAGCATCTAAAAACTTAACAACTCACACCCTAAGTAGATTCTACAAGTTGATCGATGCGAGGAAGGGGAAAGTCATCGTTCGGACAAGCTTTATTAAGATCTGTAAAGTCAATACACATTCGCCATTTCCCATTGGCCTTTCTAACCATTACAGGGTTGGCGAGCCACTCTGGGTGGTCGACCTCACGAATGAACCCAGCTTTGAGAAGTTTGTCAATCTCAGACTGGATTGCTTCCTTCCGATCAGATGCGAAACACCGTATCTTCTGCTTGACCGGTTTTTTGTTAGGCTGTAGAGCTAGCCTATGCTCGATCACCTCCCTGGGGACTCCGGGCATATCGGACGCCTGCTAGGCGAATACGTCCTGGTTAGCTCGGAGGAAGAAGACGAGCGACTCTTCCTATTTAAGGTCGAGTCCTGCCCCGACCAGTATCTTGGCACCTTTGGAGAAGCACTTCCGTCGAGTTGTACCTCTTTTATTTGGTCGGAAGGCTTTGGTGTCATCTTCGGCCTTGAATGTTTGACCTGCATGTTAACGGTGTTAGTTCCCCTGGTCGGAAGTTCATCGACCAGTTCTAAGCATTACCGATCGCATGCGTAGGCTATCTTCTGATCGCCTCGGACCGTGATTACACCCTTTGGTCCCGTCATTTCCAAACTCTGATAACCGTAATGCGTGGCTATCAGGAATTTTGCTAAAGCTGGACGACCAAGAATTGCATTGTATGTAGTTTCGAAATTTACCACATCAAATGAAATTTTTTCTGTCCGGAAGTTGTCGGGCTTTCTGAACGTAACCATTAGGGACAAGTGCCCTATTGGCTTAGCGGTAGACCCAGGAACTATGCCATGGAAGGCATATTTCACAGGTTTTACCTTGGATTTGGGAATCTGCATGTCTTCCAAAGCACTTGCAAATAAAATATTTAGAGAACTACCCCCATTTATCAAGACCCGATTAACCCTGCAGTTATTAATAGTAGGCTCAACGACAATTGAAAACCTACCTGGTCAAGTTGAAGAAATGGGGCAGTCTTCTTTGCTGAAAGAGATTATCGTCCCCGACCACCTTGGAAGTTTAACGGCGATCGAAGGTTCGGTAAGGTTGACTTATCGCTCCATGGCTTTCAGGTGACGTCTGGACTCGTACGAAGAAGATCCACCAAAGATCACATCGATGGTGTGCTGAGGTTCTTGGTACTCCATTTCTTCGTCACCATCTTTGTCCTTCTTGGAGCTTGTTTCCCTGAGCTCTTGAATCGACGGGAGTGGACCTTTACCTGCATAATAATCTTCCATCTTCTTTTGCCAAGCGCGACAATTGCGCAAGTCATGTCCTGCTTGCTGGTGGAGAGGACACCATTTTTTATTTTTCTTGTAATCATTGGTCGGAGCCTTAGCCTTGCCACGACCGAATAATCTTTTCTTCCTTTGGTAAATTTTTCGGAGCAGCAAGAACCTCTTTGTCGTTGGTTACGCCATGCTTCCTTTTCTTGAGAGTCTTCTTTTGCTTCTTTTAGTCCTATCTAAGCGGGTTGGGAATTTTATCCTTCGATCAACGGCCGTTCCACTCGACCGCTTCATCGGCGTAGCGTGCTTGTCACCATGTCGAAGAGCTCGATGGTTGTTCGTGGGGATGTATAGCTAAATCCCAGAATCTTCGATTTCTTAATCCCGCTTTGAAGGCTTGGATAACGGAAGATTCTGTAACCTCCGGTATTGAGTTACAAACTTGGTTAAATCTTTTGATGTCTTTGCCGAGAGTCTCAAGTAGATTTTGCCGTATTCTATGGAGATCGTCTACTTTTCCGAGCCGATCGTACGTACCCTGGAAATTTGTAATTAGAAGGTCGCAGAATTGCTCCCAAGTATACACGGACCCGACCGGTAGGTTAAGCAACCATGATCGGGCTGATCCTTCTAATACCGTAGGAAGATAGTTGGCCATTATATTTTCATCACCACCAGCAGCTCTAATAGCGGTGGTATATATCTAGAGAAATTCCAAAGGATTTTGGTTCCCATTGAATTTATCCATATTGGCTGGTCGGAACCTATTTGGCCAACGCGATACCGGAGCCTGAGAAGGCTCGACGACTGTGATAGTTTCGTGGCGCCTTCTTTGAAAAGGTGCGGATTATGTCGGTTGGAGACCGATTTCAGGAACAGATTGTCGGTGCTCCAATGTCCCGATTCGGTTGTGAACGTTAGTAGAACGCCTCCGAACCCTTGCCTGGTTCAGGTGATGTCGGAGAACACCTGGTCCAAGCGATTGCTCCTCTCGACGAAGTGAGGGTGAGGATTCCTGGAATAGTCTCCTCCCCTCATGACTTGTTGGTCGGAATCGTTGAGGTGGTCGCAGTGTCAACTGATCTTCAACACGACCATACAGGCCCCTGCTTCGGGAAGAATGCTGTGATGAAGTCATGGTGTGACTTTGCGGGTGCCTTTGTTCCCGATATGCTTCTGTGCGCTGCATCGTCTGTTGGATAATCTCTGATACTTGACATGCGAGTTGGGCAAAACCTGGAGTCTCTGCTAGGGCAGGGTCAGAAGTATTTAACATATCTCGACTCATTCTTTGGTTTTGTAATGTTACCAGGTCTCGAAGGATTTCGCCGAAGAAGGTGTCGATGGCTTGAATCCCGATCTCTGGTCGATCTTGCACGGTCCCTTACATTGGTTGGGGAGGATCGGGCGAATTAAGCTGATAGGCGTCCACGATTCCGTTACCTCGGCATTTGGTGCTTGACCGCCCGTACCATCTCCATTATTACGTGGTGGCGAGGCAATGTATGGAGGACCGTACACGGCATTTTGATCCATATCTCCGATCGCATTGACCTTGTGCTTCCAGCAGCGATCCTCCGATGAGCTTTCGTCGTAATCGATGGAGAGCCTTTCAGAGCTTCTACGAGAAGTTTCCACGACGAAGAGTAGTCGGTGATCAGCACTTCCTGAGGTTTTTGGAAGAGTCTCAACCTGATCCGGCGAGTCGTCGATCGAATGCTGAGCTTTATCATCCCCACTTAGTTTATGACCAATGGAGGTTTCATCGACACCGTCACCAGGTGTCGGTTGGCTCCTGGAATTGCTAGAAGCCGTCGGTGAGTACCTATCAACCATGATCGCATCAAAGGTATATTGAACCTCGAGTTGCGGTGTTGAATTTTCGTCACCTTTTTTGACGGTCGAAAGGCCCGGGCTTGCTGAGGCTTTAGGTTGTTTCGAACTAGTCGGAAGCACTTCCTCTGAAACCACCACTAATTGTAGCTATGTGTCTTCATCCATCCGATCGACTTCGCCGATTTCTGCCATGGGCGAACCGGCGGAGGAGGATGATGAAGAGATTTCGTTTTCCTCCATGGCGCGCATGCATGCATCCATGTCGAGGTCGGCGTAGTCCGTCAGGTCAAACCAGTTTTCTTCATCCCAACTTCCCGCCATAACCGCATCAGCGATCACAAACGGGGAATGGACAAAGATTTAGATGAGCAGAAAAATTCTTCTGAGATTCCACGTCGCGATCCCCACGGACGGCGCCAGCTGTCGACGATCAAGACGTCGATCTTACGAAAAGAAAAGGAGAAAGTGACATGGGAAATCTAAGGAAATAATGGGACTGCTCTTTTATTAATATGAACTGGGTTTTAGAGAATATGATATGAGAACACTTCTTGTTCCCTTACAACCTCAGACCTATCACACGAATCTACGGCTTGTGCTTTAGTCTGATGGCTCTGTCTTGTATTGCCTTCTTCCCCTCTCCCTTGATCCATCCAGGTTCCATTTTTAAATAGCCCTCGAAGAGGTGGCAGTTACTTCCGGAGAAGACGTCTGATGCGAAGCGTTGCGTCTAGTCGCAGTCAAGTGACGGTTGATAATGAACCAACCGTTTGGCGGTTATATGTCTATGAGACATACAACCGCATGGAGGTTGTTCGTTAGTGCTTCTGGATAAGAAACGTCGTATGGTATGGAATATGCACGTGTTCCATTCATCACAAGGTAGAGAATATACCTTGAATCTGTTCCAAGTATTAGTTCATACCTTTTACGAGCAGTTCTCCTGGTCGGGAGCTTGGCTTAGGCCTTCGTCCGACCAGGGCATCCATTATGTAACCTCTGGAATCTCTACGACCAGTGAGGTCGTGCACCTCAGGGGTTACGACCATAGAGACGTATGGTCTTTTATATATTAAAAATAATATATAGAGGTTTTAATCCTCGTCAAAAGGTCCCATATATCTCTAGTGTGGTTAGCACGCAATTATCGCTTGGCTTAGTGACACAAGTAACTCGGTCCTTGATGACCCGGGCACCATTCTATTCACACCAAAAGATCACACTATCATACCATTGTGCCCAAGTCTAAAATATTTTATTTTCAGTTTTAGATTTCACAAATAAACAAAGCACAAAGGTAGTGATCATAAGTAATAACAAGTTTTTGTGTGCTCAAGGTCATCAACTAAGTCGATAAGCGCCCAATTCTACCGGTAACTAAGCATTGCTAAGCATCATATCGTAAAGATAATAAAAAAGACCATAAATCATTCACCGGGCTCGAATTCACCGGTGAGGATAATAACCTAGGGCAGTGGCAGGGGTGAACAATTTCGAGGTTACAATGCAATAGGATTAGGTACCTTTAATCGACAAAAATTAACTTTGACACAAGAAGCATGCATACTTAGTTTTTGCAAACAAGATATTAAACTTTAAAAGTAATAGGAGCAATATGATCAAATGATGCTACATCTGCTTGCCTTGCTGGGGATCGCTGTAGGATCACTCTCACAATCAACAATCTCTTTGGAACCAATCGTGAGAACAAGAAAATCCAATAAAAACGATGAACACCGAAAGGACTCAAAAACCAAAGTGCTCCAAAATCCATGAAATTTATACAGCAGGTAGAGCATGATTTTGGACAAATTTAGCAACAAGAATCATTCAATTTGGATTAAGTATGCAAAAGTTATAGCCTAAACAATTTCTTTTAGCTGAAAAATCCAAATTAAATTGCTATATGTTACTGTTCACCACACAAATTTTCAGAAAGTTTTTTAATATAAAATTTTTATGGTAGGTAGGTAATGGCATCCTAAGGTTAGCAAAACTGAGTTCACTTCATTTGGAGTTAAAATGAATTTATTATGATTTTTCTAAGTTATGAAACTAGGGCATAATCAATTCCAGAAGCAAAGACCACATTAAAACCTATCCTACACTAAAGCATATTAATAAAGGAACCTAACAAATTTGAGTTTGCTCAATTTGAAGTTACAGAGGATGACTTATGCATTTTATAAATTTTTTTTATGAATTTCTAGAATAACAATTAATGCTAAAGCAAGTTAATTCAACCTATACAATTTTCGAGTGCAGAACAGTGTCAAAACACATTTTTAGATTTAAGTTCAGTTAAACAGACATTTAACTCAATTGGAATCATCTAAAATGAAATTCAAATGAATTAGTTATGAAATTTTGAAGTTTAATACTATTTTTAGTTGACAAATAAAAGCTTACTGAAAATTAAACAAACTTAACACAAATGAAAAAGACGTGGACAAACGTGGCCCGTCGATATTGAATACCACAGCCCGCGCGCACTGAATCTCAACCGCGCACGCAACCCACGCGAGCCACACAGTGCCCACCGTTGGATCAATATCAACGGTCCACATCGAAGAAAACGTTCGGGGGTCCGAACGTTCACGCGGGCGTGGGCCACCGATCTGAAGATGGATGGTTCCGATCAAGGTCATCTTCGGAGGTCCGAAGGTTCACGAGATCGGAGCTGCAGATCTAAAAATGGATGGTCCACGAGGACCGGAACGTTAGAGGTCCAAACGCGCTGAGGAGGTCTAGCTCGTTAGATCTAGATCTGACGGTCCAGGTCAACACAGGGAGGTCCTAAAGGTTAGATCTACAGGAGGTGGTCCTAGACGGTCAAGATTTCCAGGAGGAGGTCCTGAACGGTTAAGATCTCATCGAGGGAGGTCCTAGGCGATAAGCTCTAATAGTGAGGAGGTCTTGGACGGCTAAGATCTACTTAAGAGAGGGTTTAACGGCTCAGATCTAATCTAAGAGGTCCTGAAGGTTGTCAAGGAGGTGGTCTAGCGTATGACAACAGGAGATCATGGTCCACATGACAACGACCCAAACCTAAAGCTAAGTGCAAAGGTGCTCAGAGACGCTTAAGTGACGGGGTTCACTTGTCATAGACTGGAGGTCCCAAACTTAACGCCACCCGCGTTCTATCGACAAGAACTGCAGTTAAAGCTAATGATTAGGCTAGGACAAATTAAATACTAATCATCAAACTACAGTGACTGCACGTGTAAGGCACGACAAAAACCCAAGTTTGAGTTTGAGCTCACTGCCGGCGACTGCGGTCACGGCGGTTGAAACCAAGGATAGGGGCAGGTCCTAAATAGCGAGGTGAACCTAGAGGTACCAAAACCAACGCTGGAACACCTACTACCGGCGGCTAGCCTGAGATGACCGCTGGAGACAAATACGGCAAAACGCAAAACAAAAGTGGTCCAGCAGAGCAGGAGCTCAAACACTAAAGTACTAAAAAGGGGTTACCTGAGGACAGAGGAGGTCTAGAGGTGGTCGGAGAAGCTCCTGTGAAGAAGGAGCTGGCCGACGCTGAGGAAGAAGGGGCAAATCCGGCCAACAAAGAGCAAGGCCCCAAATTTGACACCTTTGTGGAGTCAAACAAAATAAGTTAGGGGAAGTGCTCAAGGTGGTCAGAAGAACAGGTTGGCACACCAAGAGTTGCAATTGAACCACTAGAGCCCTAGGGTCCCCGAGGAGCTCCATGGTGCCGCAATGGCGGCTAAGAGGTCCACTGGTGTTGTGAGCACAAGAACACTAAGAGGGAGCTATTGTTGCAAGGTGGTGTCTAAAAGAAGCTAAGGAGGAGCTCAAGGGCCTTTTATAGCTGAGGGAGAAAGGGTCGAGCAAGGGCAGTGCTCCACGGTGCACTGAGCTTAGGGTACTGCTCCGGATAGGTTTGAGTGACGGGAGCAGTTGGAGACCAGGACTTTTGAGGGCAAAGTCACTGGCACACATTTAAGGTTGGCAGTAAAGAGCCGTTGACAAGGACAAGAAATGACAAGGCACTGCTCCATACTACCATGGCTCTGGCACACACGCACGCTCGCAAAGACGATGATGACCAGGCTCAGAGGTCCCACCAGTCAGTGGAAGAGCTCAAAGAGGACTGGTCAAAAAGGACAAAACGGTTAGGTTAGATCAAGAGATCGAATTGGATAGGTCGTGGCGGTTGGATTAGAAACGAAGGGTTGTGATTTAAAGTAAGGTTTGGAGGTCCGAATGTCCAAGGAGATCTGAGACGCAGATCTAGACATGGATGGCCCACGGTCACCAAGGCGCAACGTACACATGACCAAGGGTGGTCTGGAGGGTTGTCTTTGCAAAAACCATCGGGGTGGTCTTTGCAAAAGCGCTGAAGGTGGTCTGAGGGTGGTCTTTGAGGAGGTCTTTGAGGATGACCTAGGGTGGTCCAAGGGGAGGTCCGAGAGGGTGGTCTTAACGACCCAAGAATTGCGGCGGTTAGATTAAGATCCAACGACTGAGAACCGCTGGCGCGTTCGGGTGGTCTGAACGGCTGATATTTGTCGCGTTCTTGAGAGGCTCGGGCTGAGCAGAGAAGGTTGAGTTCAACCGAGAAAGGGGGTTTGGGTTTGAGCCTTGCTCAGACCCAACCACACTTGACCTACGGTTTGAATGAGCTACGAATTTAGAAGGATATTTAGAGGTAGCAAACTGACTCCAAAATTCCTAAAATTTTTACAGGAGCTTGCTGACTTTAAGATGGACCTTGTGTAAAATTTTTAGAGGTTTTTATGATGAGCATTTTCACCCAAAATTTCTCAAGGTTATGAGTTAGGGTTTGACCAAAGGTCCAACTGGTTTGACTGCCTCTTAAAATATTCAAACAATTTCTAAAAATTGTGAAATTTTTGAGAGGGGTCACACAACATCCTTAGGACCCATAAAAATTATTTCTAGTGGATGATCACAAGATTATCTAGCAAAGTTGTGAAGGGTGAAGACAAGGTTAAAAGGGGCTTGTGATCTTGGAATCTCCATAATTCCTTTACAAGAATTACAAAAAAGTTAAAAAACTTCAAGATGCAAGAAAAAGTTTTAATTTCTACACATTTTCTTACATTTGAAACACAAGTTGAGAATTGGGATGTTACAAACCTCCCTCCCTTACAAAAATCTCGTCCCGAGTTTTGAGTCACTCGGAAAAGAAAGACGGGTAGTCCGCACGCAAACGATCTTCCCGTTCCCAGGTAGCTTCATCCTCGGAATGATTCAACCACTGAACTTTAAGGAACTTGATGGCACGGTTCCTTGTTCTTCGTTCAGCTTCTTCAAGGAGGCGAACAGGGTGCTCGCGGTAGGTCAAATCTTTTTGGACGTCGAGATTTTCCAACGGAGCTTCCTCGGTTGGAACACGAAGGCAATTCTTCAACTGGGATACATGGAACACATCATGTACACCCTCGAGTGCAGCGGGAAACTCCAACTTGTAGGCAACAGCTCCTTTCTTCTCGATGATGCGGTATGGACCAACATATCGAGGAGCTAACTTGCCCTTGACACCAAAGCGTTGATGGCCCTTCAGAGGAGAGACTTTGAGATAAACGAAGTCATTGGGCTCAAAGCTCAGTTCACGACGACGACGACCCGCATAGCTCTTTTGCCTGGATTGAGCCGTGCGCAATTGATCTCGAATCAACTGAACTTGACTTTCGGCCTCATTGATCGAGTCCGAGCCAAATAAAGGTCTTTTGCCGATATCAGACCAATTCAACGGGGTTCTACACCTTCTCCTGTATAAGGCCTCAAATGGTGCCATGCCGAGACTGGCCTGAAAGATGTTGTTGTACAAAAACTCGGCGAATGGCATGCATTTCTCTCAATTCTTACCATAGGAGAGAACGCAAGCACGGAGCATGTCTTCCAAAACTTGGTTGACTCGTTTCGTCTGGCCATCAGTTTGGGGATGATAAGCTGAGCTGAAGGAAAGACGAGTTCCCATAGCCTCTCGCAGGCTATGCCAAAATCGAGAGGTAAACAGGGACCCACGATCTGACACAATCGTCTTCGGCACGCCGTGCAAACTCACGATGCGGGCTAGGTAGATATCCGCCAAGAGACTTACACGAAGGCCAGTCTTGACAGGAAGAAAATGCGCCACCTTAGTGAACCGATCAATGACAACCCAAATAGCATCCTTCCCTGAAGATGTACGGGGCAAACCGGTGATAAAGTCCATGCCGACGGAATCCTACTTCCACTCTGGCACTGGCAGAGGCTGAAGCAAACCTACTAGGCGCTGATGCTCAGCCTTTACATGACGACACACGTCGCACTCGGCAACGAACTTTGCAATCTCGCGCTTCATTCGGGTCCACCAAAATCTTTGCAGGAGATCTTGATACATCTTCGTGGCCCCGGGATGAATTGACAAGGGAGAATCATGGGCTTCGCGGAGAATCAAATCTTGCAATTCCATGACCTTAGGAATCATAAGGCGTTGTCCGAACCAAACAACACCAAGTTCATCTTCTGAGAAGCACTTGGCTGTTCTGCTCTGTATATTTTGCTTGATTCGGTTTACTCCAATGTCCGATTGCTGAGCAGCTTTGATCCGATCTACCAAGGTTGGTTGCACAACCAAGGCAGCGAGGGACCTATGCTCAACCACCTCCAAGTTGAGACGCTGAAATTCTTGAAGGAAGGCGGGCTGCTGCTCCTGGAGTAACAAGTTATTGCAATGCGCCTTTCGACTAAGCGCATCAGCAACAACATCAGCCTTGCCCGGATGGTAGTGAATACCTATGTCATAGTCTTTGATCAAATCCAACCACCTTCTCGGCCTGAGGTTCAGATCGGGTTGGGTGAACAAATACTTCAGACTCTTGTGATCCGAATACACTTCACAACGATTACCAACAAGGTAATGTCGTCAAATCTTAAGTGTATGGATCACAGCAGCAAGTTCCAAATCATGGGTTGGGTAATTGAGTTCATGAGGTCTCAACTGTTTTGATGCATAGGCCACTACCTTGCCTCCTTGCATCAGGACACACCCGAGTCCTCGACGAGAAGCATCGCAGAAGATGTCGAAACTCCGGTGGACACCGGGGAGAACGAGAATTGGAGCAGTGGTCAATCGCTTCTTGAGTTCCTGGAAACTCTTCTCGCAATCCTAGGACCACACGAACTGCTTGTCCATTTGGAGTAACTCTGTCATCGGCTTCGCGATCTTGGAGAAGTCCTTGATAAAGCGGCGATAGTATCCCGCTAAACTAAGAAAACTCCTGACCTCGGTCACCGACTTGGGCTGCTCCCAATAGAGCACATCACTGACCTTGCTAGGATCCACAGCTACGTCTCCTGCTGAAAGAACGTGGCCCAAGAATGCCACTTCCTTCAACCAGAACTCACACTTGCTGAACTTTGCATACAGCTGGTGCTCACGCAGCTTTCCCAACACAAGCTTTAGGTGCTCCACGTGTTCTTCATCGTTCTTGGAGTAGATAAGAATATCATCGATGAAGACCACCACAAACTTATCCAAATACTCCATGAAAACCGAGTTCATAAGATTCATGAACAAGGCAGGAGCATTGGTCAAGCCGAAAGACATGACAGTATACTCGTACAAACCGTAACAAGTAGAGAAGGCTGTCTTGGGAATATCTTCAGGTCTGATCCTTACTTGATGATACCCCACTCTCAGATCAATCTTGGAGAAAACTCGAGCTCCGGTCAATTGATCGAAGAGGTCGTCGATACGGGGCAAAGGATACTTGTTCTTTATCGTCACTTCATTAAGCGGACGGTAATCAACGCACATGCGCAAAGTATTATCCTTCTTCTTTACAAAGATTGCTGGACAACCCCATGGAGATGAGCTAGGGCGGATGAAACCGTTCTCTTGAAGCTCACCAAGTTGCTTCTTCAAGTCCACCAACTCATTTGGAGGTATCCGGTAAGGCCTCTTTGAAATCGGGGCGGTACCGGGTGCCAGCTCGATAACGAACTCGAGGTCTCGAACTGGTGGCATCCCAGACAATTCTTCGGGAAAGAAATCGATGAAGTCACACACCATAGGGACTTCAAGGATGTCGGGAGCTGGCTTCGCTTCAAGTGCGAAGAGATGTGGTCCTTGCAGCTTCGGCGAAAAACCAACTCGCTCGCTGGAGGGGCTTGTGAGATAGACGCACTTCTTGGCACAATTGATTTGCCCTAAATGCCGGGACAACCAATCCATACCAAGAATTACATCCAAGCTTGCGGAATTGAGGAGGATACAATTTGCCAAAAATCCCACCCCCTCGATCTCAACAGGAACATCCCGACACTCTAATTCAGCTCTCAACTCCGAACCGGAGGCGAAGAACAACGGGATAAGCAGAGGAGCAAAAGAAAGATCACCCACAACAGCAAAAGACTTAGATACTGTGAGACCCCGGTTTATTAAGCTTTCTAATACTTAACCTTCCACTGGCTCTAGTATCACAAACAGAATAACCCGTGCCTCGATGGACATGTGCTTCCTAGAAATTGCAGCACACATACATCATACAAAAGTATGCATCATTTCCATACAACATAATATAACTAGTCTACCAAAAGACATACATAATAATAAGTTATTACAGAACAGCCGACCGGCCAAATGACGAAAGTATCAAGTAACAGCGGAAGCAAAAGATGCCATAAGATGGCTTAAACCAAAAGACGACCGGTTAGCCACATAACACCACAGGGAAACCGACGGGCCGCCAAGCTAATCGCCCACACTGCCACGGCACAACTCACAAAAGTGGCGCCTTGGGCTCACCTTCTTCCTCTGCACACAATAAGCAATGCAGATGAGTACAATAATGTACTCATAAGACTTCGAGTAACAAGCCTATACATAGCTACATGAAAAATTGTATCAAAGGATGTTGGTTATATGGTTGTTTGGATGCATAAAACAAGTTTCATTTGTAATAATGTAATAGATTGGAAGCAATTTAACAAATCAGTTTTTAAGCATTGAAATAACAGCGAGTAACAATAATTACCAAGTAACCACCTAGAAGTGACTAACCCAATAGCCACCACACATAGCATGAATCCCTGATTCATACCACCCATCAAGTTTTAATTTAAAATGTTGTAGTCTAACTCTTGAAAAGCTTACCCAAGCATGTCCATAACCTAGGACGAGGCTATTTGAATAGTTTTAAACCCTACAGGGGTGTACCAATGTACCCACACTTCAGACCGCCTTTAAGCCACATGACTTAGCACACTTCCAAAGGTATGCCAACACGGCTAAGTCCTACGAGACATTTCCAATATTGTGCATCAACTACGAGCCGCTCGTATGGATAGAAACCCATACGCTTACATTGTAAAGCCGAAAAGTCAACTACCCCTCGGGGTAAAGCTTTTCGGGCAACTATAATGCTCCCACACATAACCACCTCATTTTACCACAACACAACACACACACGCCCTCCCGCGACTCGTAGCCAACACACGCCAAAGTACTAAGTCAAGAGAGGTCCCATTCCCTCTAGTGTGGTTAGCACGCACAAATTGCCTGGATAACAGATACTTACAAGATGTTCGGTCCTTAATTGACTCGGGCACCATTCCAATCACACCCAAAAGATCACACCATCTTACCATTGCGCCGAAGTCTAAATTGTTTCGTTTTTCAGTTTTAGTTTTGCAATTTAGACATAGCACAAGGTTGAAACATATATATCATAATAAGTTTGTGTGATCAAGGTTATTGACGAGTCGATAACCGCCCATTTCTACTGATAGCTAAGCATGGCTAAGCAACGGACCCGTAAACTACTAAGTGACAAGGGTTCATCCAACGAACCCAAAATCACAGCAAGATAAACCTAGGCTCAGTAGTAGAGAATAAACATTGGCCTACTGATAATGCATCTACTAGGTTAACTATCGACAATAGTTAAAACAACATAGCAATGCATACATAGAATTTGCAAACAATATATTAGAAGCTGAAAAATAGTAGGAGCAACATGATCAAATGATGCTACATCTGCTTGCCTTGCTGTAATGCAGGATCTGACGGCTGTGGCTCAGATTCAATATCAAGATTATCTTCGGAACCTAACGTGAAAGGAGATAAAACCAATAAGAACGAAGAACACCAAATAAAATACAATAGCAAAAGACATTCAAATCTAATGAAATTTATACAGCAGCTAGGGAATGATTTTAGATAATTTTAGGAACAAGAATCATGCAAATTGGATTTAGCATGCAAAAGTTATAGCCAAAATACACTTTCTCAGCCTATAAAATCAACTAAATTAATTACTGGTACTATTCATGATGAAAATTTCTAGAATGATCTAAGGTATGAAATTTTTATAGCAGGTAGATTATGACATCCTAATGACAGCAAAGTCGAGTTTACTAAATTTGGAGTTACAATGATTTACTTATGATTTTTCTAACTTGTAAATCTAATGCAAGTCACTTTATAGAAGTATGACCATGCTCAAAACCTATTTTATAGTAAAGTATACTATCAGAAGAATTTAACAAAATTGATTTTGCACAAAATAGAATTATACAGAAAAAGATATGCATTTTACAAGTTTTGATGCTATTTCTGGAATAATCAAAATTGGCAGTAATCAAGTTATTTTGGTTACATAATTTTACCTCTTTGAAATATGCCTAAATGCATTTTTATATTAAACTTAAGGGCATATGAATTTATTACAGTTGGAAACACCTAAAAAGGAGTTAACAAGAATTAGTTATGAGTTTTTAAAGTTTAAATACAATTTTTAGTTGACAAATAAATACTTACCGAACTAAAATCAAACTCAACGGAAATAAAATGATGTGGGCGCTCGTGGGCCTTCGATCTAAAATCCTACGGCCCACGCGCGCCGTGAACAGCGCACACGCGCGATCCCAAAAAGGAGCCCACTGTTGGATCAAAATCTAATGGCTCACGAGGAGGGAAACATTCGGACGGTGCGGTTGCCTCGGCCATCCACAGCCACATATCTAAAGATGGACGGCACGGAGTGCATCTCCCTTCGGAGAGTCCGATTGCACTCACGTTCTCCGCCGCAGATCATGAGATGGACGATCCAGAATGATAAGGGAACCGGACGGTCCGAATGTTCTCAGATCTGGGCCGTTGATCACGAGATCGACGGTCTTCAATCAACAAAGAGCTACGCATGGGGCTTAAGTGCGCGGGGAGGATTTCAATGAGTGGGCCCACATGTCAGAGAGACATGAGGCAAAATCGGAAATATTAATGTTAAGACAGTGATTAATGACAATCATAAGCATTAATGATGTCCTAACGGTGTTGATTTAAGCCGACGGGGTTTTAAAGAGGTCGGGCCAGTCGGTCGATGGCACAATGGGCCGATTAAGACATAATTAATACTTCCCAATGATTGATAATGATTAGGCATTAATTATGTCCTAACGACTGCCGAAAACGGGTGATTGCGACCGACAACACCCGAGTGGATTCCACGGCTCATCGCCGGCGACTTCGGCCGCGGCGCCGTCTACCAAGAATCAAAATGGATTCGCAATAGACTTGCGGACCCAATAGTGGTGACCTCGCCGGCGGCGATGGCTATAAACGCCGGCGAGCCGGAAAATGAAGATGGGGGACAATACTTCCGAAAGTGAAAATAGCAAAAAGCTCCGCGGCCACTAGGGACTAATAAGAAGCTACCTTGATGAAGAAGAGCTTCAAAGATGGCCGGGGAAAGTCTGACCACGGTGAAGCTTGCCGGACCCGAGGAAGAAGATATGAAATTAGAGACCTGAGCCAAAATGAACACCACTGGTGGTCAAAATAGCTACAACAAAGCCCATATAAGCTTCATGAGCAATTAATTGAGAAATGGAGCGCTCACCGGAGCTGAGGAAGAACAGGGGATGGTTTCGGCCGAATTTGAACAAACCCCAAATTTGTCAAATCCTGTGAATGAAACCCAAAATTAATTGAGGGGAAATGATTAGGATAATAAGGAGTAGAAAAAAGTACAAGAATATTTGAAGAAGAACCACTGGAGCTTCATGATCCACAATGGAGCTCCACGGGTCAACAATGGCGATTTGGTGTTTTTAGTGTGTTAAGCTCAAAAAATGAATAAGGAGCTTAGGATGGTGTAAAGGAACACCAGGAAGGAGTTTTGGGGCTTTATATAGCTGAAGGATTAGGGTTTGGCCAAAAAGGAGCCTCTCGGGTGAGCTAAGTCCATGACACAAACATGGACTGAAAAGCAAAATGATGGAGATGCAGGAGTAGGGCATGCCTCTCGGCCAAAAGCACCTGCAAGCACTCAATGCCGACCAGGGAGACGTTGCCAGAGGAACAAGATTTGACAGTGCCATGCCTCTCTCTGTTCACGCAGGCGGGAGGTTGAAGATGACCAGAGAAAAAGCTCGGGCGATTTTGAGCCCTAGGATTTTGATCGGACGGCTGATAACGCGCTACGCCTCTGAGGTTAAAACACAACGGAGGAAAAAGTGAGCGTTGGATTTTAATCCAACGGCTCAGGTTGAACGACACAACTGGAGGTTTAAAACAACAGAGGAGATCGTGAACCCTTGGATTTGAAATGAACGGCCACGATTAAACAAGCCCTCCGGAAAGTCCGAATGCTTTCAGAGAATTGGGACGGTTGGATCAAGATCTAACGGTTCAAAAGGACTAACGCATTCGCACGGTCCGAATGTTCCTGCGAACGTGGGCCGTGCGATGAGGATCCAACGGTTGAGATTGGGCGCGCGCTAGAAAGGAGGCCTGGTGTAGTTAGTTGACTGGACCAAGACAAATGGCTCGAGCCCGAGTCTGACTCGAACCCAACGCACAGTGAAAATAGATTTTGGGTTTTAAATTGAGCAGGGACTTTGGGGATTTATTTAAGATAACAAAACAACTCCAAAAATTATGAAATTTTTACTGGAGCTTGCTAACTCTGATATTAACCTTGTGTAAAATTTTCATAGGTTTTTATGCTGCGCACTTTTCTCCAAAAATTATGCAAGGCTTTGGTTTAAGGTTTGACTGACAGTCAAACAGGTTTGACTGCCCCCTAAAAATATTCAAATAATTTCTGTAAATTGTGAAATTTTTCAGAGATGTCACAAACCATCGCAGGAGCTTAAGAAAATTATTTCCAAAGGATGATCACAAGATTTGAGATGAATGTTTTTGGAAGACAAGGTTTTGGATCAAAAGGCTTGTGACTTTGTATTTCCATAATTATTGTTGAGAACATACAGGAAATACAAGATGTAAGAAAATGTTTTAATTTCTACTCATTTTCTTATATTTGAAACACAAGTCCAAAATTGGAATGTTACAGATACAAAGGAATGACAAGCTCCTGAATCAAATAAAATAGTAGCAGGATGAGAATTAACAAGAAGTTTTTCACCAAAAAAAAAAGAATTAACAAGAAGCGTACCCAACACGACGTAAGGTGCCTCCTGTGCTTCCTCAGCAGAGATATGGTTAACGTGGCTGCTTCCCACTCTCGGGGTCTTTTGGGTCACCTTCTGATCTTGAGAGTGACCACTCCCCTTCCCGCGTCCTCCATTAGCACGAGGGGCTACTCCAGTATTCTTAGGGAAATTATTCGCATAATACCCTTTGTTGTGGCAGAAGAAGCAAGTGACCTCGACAGCTGGATTGTGGAGGCCACCTTCTTGACTTCGCGAGCGCATGTGACCAAACTCTGCCCGCCGAGGGTGAGGCTCTGTGTGAAGGCATCGGTGGTGCTGAAGCCTGAGAACGAGTCACCGGGGCTTGCCCGATGTGAGAACGAAGAAGATTGGCCCTTGCGGACTTTTGGGCCTCCCACTTGCGCTTGTGGGACTCCACCAGCGCTCTCGCCTTGTGCTCGGCGACAACGGCCTTGTCGACCAAGGCCTGGAAATCGGGGAAGTCCATAATAGATAGCTTATCCTGCAGCTCTTCGGACAAGCCATCCATGAACTTCTCCTGCTTGGCCTCATCGGTGGCCACTTCTCCTGCTTGAGCTTCATCAAGCCTGCGGGGATGTGAGCCCGACGAAAGGCAGTATGGAACTCCTCCCAAGAGATGGTGTGGCCGGTGGGCTTCATGGCGAGAAAGTTCTCCCACCAAGAAAGTGCTGCACCCTCCAGCTGATGGGATGCAAAGAGTGCCTTCTCGTGATCCTGGTACTGAGCAACGTCGAGCTTTCGCTCAACCAGACGCAACTGATGCGTCGCATCAGCGAGGTCCTCGACCGAGAAAAGGTGGGCGGCTGAGTGCGAAGGAACTCCGAAAGTCCCCACGTGGCTGATGTCCACTTCCTCCCCATGAACCTGAGGCACTAGAAAGAGTGGAGATGTTGCGCGTAATGGACTCCAAAATCCTCGTTTGGTCCATCCCGTTGCGCTCGATCTGAAGAAGAACCTCAGCCATGGACGGAGGAGACGGGAACTCCTCATCCGAACCAGCCGACTGACCCTGACTGCTGCGAGTCCTCCTAGCCATCCTGTTCCACTAAAATGAGTTAGCAACCAAGCCTGAAAACTGGAGGCAAGGAAAACAAATAACACAACTAAGAAATGGACTCCAAAAGTTAGAAAAACATGCACAAAAGCCTCAATACACAAGATCAACTTCCCGATACGATTAACTCGTATTGAAGGAACGAACAATCGGTTAGGAAGATAAATTTCAGCACACAACTCATTTCTAACTCACCTAAAGAGCAGGGTAAACCCACTAATAATGGTGTTAGATACTTTGCCAACTAATATCATGTAACAGCCCTAACTTAGGGTTTGTATTTCAAATGTAAAATTTTGAGGAGAAATAAAAACTTTTGTTGTCTCTTCAAATCATTTGAAAGTTTCTAAAGTTTTCCTAGCAATTTCAATTTTAGAATTTAATTCTTGTGATTGGAAATTGTTGTCAGACATTCTTAGCCTTCAAACTTGTGATCATCCCTAGGAATATTTTCCTGTCATCTTGACCATCCTATCTACCTCCTGAATTATTTCACAATTTTTAGATTTTGTTTGCTATTTCAAATGGCCAAGTCAACTCTGTTTGAAATCTGGTCAAACTCCTGTACAGCAGCTTGTGAATTTTCTCTAGAACAATGCAGTGCATAAAAAGTTCTGGAAAAATTATACAAGGTTGTTCTCTGTCTCTAGTAGCTACCATAAAAATTTCTGAAATTTTTGGAGCTCAGGAGCTACCTCTAAAAATTCCCCAAACCTTCTCATCTTTTAAATCAAATTCTAAAAATCTTGTTCCTCGGCCCGAACCCAACTCGTGGATCGAGTCCGACCAGCGCCACTTGACTCGGTCGCGTCAACTATCTGCACTCACGCGAGTCAATTGATCGTGACCGTCCGATGCAAATCGAGCGATCCACGTCTTGCGCGTGCAACCGACTGTCGAATGCATACATCAATCTCGGTAGTCCATTTGGATCCAGCGGTCGGTGCGTTACGAACCGAGCCAAACCTCGGTTCCGCACCGCTTCGTCGTCGTCGTGGCGGTGGACCCTACCATCAGTCCACCCTCGTCTTCTCCGCACCTCACGGAGTTGCGGCGTCTTGCGCATGCTTGCCACGTACCTGCCGCCGCCACCTATTTGCCCTCGTGTGCGTCTCGTGGAGCATCGCGAGCTTCATAACCTCACCGCACTCATTCGGTCATCGTTTCCTTCGCTCTCTCACCTTCTCCGCCCAAATTTTCCTCTCGGCGGAGAAGAACTTCGGCATGCGCCGCCGCCGTTCGAGCGCCCTTGAGCCGGCGACGCCACGATCGTGTTCCTCTCGCCTCGCCGCCTCCATTTTGCCTATTCGGGTCCTTGGCGTCCGGTGGATCACCGAGCGGTATCGTGCCTCGCCTCCGCGATCTCGACCCGCGAGCTTGCTAGCGTTACGGTGAGTCTCAAGCCTCGGTGTTTGGTTCCACTTGATCGCAATGCTCCACCGATGCTCACGGTGGGTTCGTTTACGTCTTTGGTGCATCGTGGAAGCCGTGCGACCGATTTTCTCGAGCTTCGGTGTTACGCCGCCGTGGTGATTCCGGCCGTCTCGAACCTCCTTCGTCGCCATCATCTTGTGCTTATTGTTCACAGGATCAAGGCGGGTATGGCGCGCCTTCAGAGTCTTCGAGCCCGTAGCGTCTTCTCCGCGAGCACCGCATCTTCTTCTCCGCCTCAGTTCGCGCCATTCGCGCCGGCGTTCCGTGACTCCGCGTCACCGTCATCGAGTTCGCGAGGTCCTTGCGAACCCGAAGGTACCACTCACTCGTCTTGAAACTCACGGTTTGCTAGATCACTGCGCGCCGCCGCCGCGTGCAGGTGCTCGCCGGGAACCGCCGGTGAAGATTAGTTTAACTCTAATCATGTCTTCTTTGAGTCTACGATTTGTGGGCCCTCTCCGTAATCGCATTTAGAAATCCTTTAATCCAGCCCGTTATTTATTCTCTAAGTCACCGCCATGTGGGTCCATCTTTGTCGATTAGGGTTGTGTAGCTCAGTAATATGTTTTCTCGTTGGGAAGCGTATTTCTTTGAGAGTATGTAGCCATCACCTTAGTGAGCGAAGACGTATTCTTTGAATACGCCGACGTCACTTTAGGCGAGTCTTGTTGTCCTGGTCGGCGTTCAGCAGGCCATTGTCGATGGTGGGGCTTCTTGGCGGTAGAAAAAGTATTTAGTGCTTTAGTATTTCGAAATGCTTTTACATTTGCCTTTGTTAAATCATTTAAACTTGTAAAATGCATAACTAATTCAATTTTTATCCAAATTGCATGAAACCAGTGCTGTTATTTTTCATTTTAAATGTATTATTTACTAAAATTAGTTTCATCCATGTCTCTGTAGCAAAAATCTGTTATCTAATAAAATGATGTCTTATGTATCTTCTAAATTAGAAAATGCATATCTTTTCCAATAATTGTCCAAATTCAATGAACCGGTTTTGTAAAATTTCATTTTCAGTATACTAACTGTTAGGATAGGTTTTATACACTGTTTCTGTTTATGAAAAGTTGTTAAGTAACTAACTAGTGGCATGTTGTGTTTTAGCTTAGAAAATTCATAGAAAATTATTAGCATCTTAAAATGATTTGTTCTCTGTTTCTAAATTTTGTTATATCTTGTTTAGGCTCTGTGTGAATTTTGGCATGGGTTGATGTTGTTGTTGTATGCTTGAGTTTTGTCGGTGTTATTCGTCCTTATTTCTTTGTTGTGTTCGATCGTTAGGCGATATTTGCGGCAACCACGAGGACGATCCTCATGACATATTGAGCAACGACATCCGAACAACGATTTGATCATGATTAATCCCATTTTAAAGTTTAATATTTTGTTTCAGTTGTATGTATGCATCGCTTAATTTGTGTTAAAATGGTTAGTTAAATCAGTAGTGCATATCCCGTAGACAAAATATGGATCTCTACTACAGAGCCTAAGTTATTTGTTTGTGATTAGAGATCATTGGATGATCTCTTGTCACTTAGTAGATTCGGTCAACTTGCTTAGACATGCTTAGCTATCGGTAGAATCAAGCGGTTATCGACTTTAGTCGGTAACCTTGATCACACAAAATTTACTATAACTTTATGTTTTAGCTTTTACGCTATGTTTATCTGCAAAACTAAAAATGAAAACAAAAATGGTTTAGACTTGGGCACAATGGTAAGACTCGTGTGATCTGTTGGGTGTGACCGGAAAGGTGCAGAGTCAATTAAGGACCGAGTTACTTGCGCCACCTTTGAGCATTTTGCGTGCTAACCACACTAGAGTATATGGGACCTCTCTTGACCTAGTACTTTGGCGTGTATTGGCCCGGTCGCGGGAGGTCGCAGGAGGGATGGAGGTGGGAGCATGGTAGTTGTCAAAAGCTTTATCTGAGTGGGTAGTTGTCTTTCGGCTTTACCATGTAAGCGTATGGTGTTTCTACCCATCTGAGCGCTCGGGTTGATACACAATATTGGAAAAAGTCTCGTAGGACTTAGCCGTGCGACATACCTACGGAAGTGTGTTTTGGCTTAAAGGCGATCCGAGTGTGGGTACATTGGTACACCCTGCAGGTTAAAACTATTCGAATAGCCTCGTCTAGGTTATGGACACGCTCGGATCGCCCCGTAAGAACTAGACTACAACATTTTAATTAAAACTTGATGGGTGAGTGCTAACTGGGATTAGTGCTAAGTTGTAGTGACTATTGGGATAGTCACTTCTAGGTGGTTACTTGTATCTATCTTTATTTCATGATTATTTCAACAAAGAAAATGAATTGCAAACTTGCCTTTAAAGCGTATTACATTATTGCAAATAAAGTTGGCTTTATGCAAATGAAACATATGACCTCCACCAAATAAGCTGCATGTAGCATATGAACAGTGCGCTAGTTCACACGTCGGTCTTGCGGGTACAAAGACAATCTTTGTACCAGTGTGCTTTGCTTAATGTTTTTGTTGCGAGAGGAAGAAGGTGAGCCTCGGGGCCTCACTTACGTGAGTCAGGCTGCCGTCGTGGGTGACGACTAGTCTTGGCGGTCGGTCGGATGCCTTGTGGGTTGAAGGCACACCGATTGGCTTTGTTTATAGCCATCTTATGGCACTTTTGCTTCCACTGTCTTTTTGTTGTTATTTGTGTATCTTGTGGCGATCGGCCATTGTCCTGTAATATCTTTACTATTTGTTTATCTTCCGTTTGGAAGTGTGGTGTTTGGACTCTATGTGTGGAATGGAGTTGATGTCTAATTTTATGCCGTGTGTATCTTGCTTTGAGGAAGTATACATATCTCGAGGATCGATTTATTTGATTTGTGATGCTAGGACCGGTGGTTGGTTAAGCATTACAAACCAAATAAACTGGGTCCTCACAAAGTTGGTATCGAGCCATTCGACCGTAGTAACAAGCATAGTCGTCCTTAGGGTATTTTGAAAGTCTTATTTTCAAATTATAAAAAGGTTTATGAAAACCTAGGCAGATTCTCAGATTTTATTCCTTACCTATCTTAGCTTTCTACTCTCATCTTACTCTAATTTAAGTTTTGAAACTTGGTTTCTCTCTTCACCTTTCAAAAGATAGTTACTACCGGTGGAATTAGTTTGGGGAGAACCATGAAGTTTAATCCAACTAAAACTTGTGGGGATAATAGGGTAAGATGTAAAGGGAGTGGTTATGTGTCTGATTTTTGCTGGTCGAACTTCATCCCGCTTGTGTTTGTTTCGGACTGCTTTCATGAATTTTGGCTTTCTTGCTCTTAAATTTGTTGTTAACTTGTCTTAGTGAAACAGGATGGCGGGAGAACAGCGTGGCGCCAAGCGGTGGTCATGATGAGGAGCTTCCCCTCCTCAGACCATGGTGAGGTTCTCGCTCAGTCGAGCGAAACCGCATGGACAGACAGCGCATCTTGGAGGTTATTGCTAGGAATACCTCCACTCTGCCGGTGGTGGCGGCCACCGACTCGCGGGGACTTGCGAGTTCCTCCGCACACGCCGCCGACTTTCTCCGCTCGAGGACCCTCTCGATGCGGACGATTGGCTGCGCATGGTTGGCGAAAACTCAACATAGCTCGGTGCGAGCGCGGGACAAGGCACTTTTCGTCCCACCACCTTGAGGGCGCGGCACTCTCATGGTGGGAGAACTATCTCGCCATGCAGCCCGCGGGCCATGTGGTCGCGTGGGAGGAGTTCCGGTCAGCTTTTCGTCGGGCCCACATCCCAGATGGCCTGATGAAGCTGAAGAAAAAGGAGTTCCTCGCGCTCAAGCAAGGGCGCAAATCTGTGACGGAGTACCTTTACGAGTTCAATCATCTGGCTCGTTATGCTCCGGGTGAGGTGGCCTCAGATGAGGCTAAGCAGGAGAAGTTTATGGATGGCTTGTCCGAGGAGCTGCAGGACAAGCTATCTATTGTGGACTTCTCAGACTTTCAGGCCTTGGTAGATAAGGCCATCGTTGCAGAGCATAAGGCAAAGCGTTGGCGAGTCCCGCAAGCGCAAATGGGAGGCGCATCAGTCTACTCACACCAGCCTCGTTCGTCCTCGGGCTGGGCGAGCACCAGTGGCCCGTTCTTTTGCTCCACCGGCGCCGAGACCATCTGCACCAGCTCCTCGCCCACCGCGGGCGTGTTTTCACCCACGTGCGCTGCGATCCAGCACAGAAGCGGCCTCCGCAATCCGGCGGCCGAGGTTACTTGTTTTCGCCACAACAAGGGCCATTATGCGAATGCTTGCCCTCGAGTGTTGCGGCAGCCCCTCGTCTAATGGAGGACGCGGCGGGAGTGGTCACCCACCGACCGTAAGATGATCCGAAGCCCGAGTGCGGCGGCGGTCGAGTCAACCACCTTTCACCGAGGAGGCTCGGGCGCGGATGTCGTGATGGGTACACTTCTTGTTAATTCGTCTCGCTGCAGATTATTTGATTACGAGCATCGCATTCTTTATTTCAAGATCATTTGCTGCTGCTAGTAGTCTTCCTTGTGTACCTTTGGGGTTCCTTTGCTCATCCGCTCTCGGGGCGGAAATGAGAGCCGATTTATGATGTCGGGATGTTCCTATCATAGTCCAAGGAGTGGGGTTTTTAGCAAATCTTATCTGCTCGCTCAATTCAGAGTGCGGATGTGATTCTTGGCATGGATTGGTTGCCCCAACACTTGGGGCATATCGATTGTGCCGGAAGATTGTCTATCTCACCACCCTTGAGCGGCGAGTCGGATTTTCGCGGTGCAGGGCCACATCTATGTGCATTAGAAGCAAAGCCACCTTGCAAATTCGGATGTCCCATAGTATCGACTTTGTGGATGTCTTTCAAAGATTTGCCGGGATGCCTCGGTTCGAGATCCGAGTTTGCCATCGAGTTGCTGCCGCATCGCTCCGATTTGAAGCGCGTATCGGATGCCTCCCAATGAGCTAGAAGAATTGAAGAAGCGGCTTGGTGAGCTCCAAGCAAAGGGTTTCATCCGTCCCGTTCATCTCCTTGGGGTTGTCCTGATCTTTGTGAAGAAGAAGGACAAGACTTTGCGCATGTGTGTTGACTACCGTCCTCTCAATGAAGTGACGGTGAAGAACAAATATCCTCTCGCTCCGCATTGATGATCTTTTGACCGGTTATGCGGAGCTCGGTGTTCTCCAAGATTGATCGAGATCGGGCTATCATCAAGTCCGGATCGTGTGAGGATATTCGAAGACGGCTTTCACTACTCGTTATGGCTGTGCGAGTACACCGTCATGTCTTCGGTTTGACCAATGCTCGGCGTTGTTCATGAACCTTATGAATTCCGTATTCATGGAGTATTTGGACAAATTTGTGGTGGTTTTTATTGATGACATTCTTATCTATTCCAAGACTCAAGCGAGCATGCTGAGCATCGAAGATTGTTTTGGGCAAGTTATGGAGCATCACCGTGTATCAAAGTTCGGCAAATGTGAGTTCTGGTTGAAGGAAGTAGCATTTTTGGGCCATGTTCTTTCACTGGAGGAATAGTCGTGGATCCCAAAAGGTCGGCGATGTTCTATCTTGGGAGACAGCCAAGTCGATCAGCGATGTGCGGAGTTTTCTTGGTTTAGCGGGCTACTATCGCGCTTTATCGAGAACTTCTCCAAGATCGCAAAGCCGATGACCGAATTGCTTAAGAAGGACAAGAAGTTTGTATGGTCCTCTCGCTTGTGATGAGAGCTTCGGGAGCTCAAGCAGCGATTGACTTGACTCGAGTCCTTACTCTTCCGATATCCGCAAGAGCTTCGATATTTATTGCGATGCCTCTCGTCGGGGACTCGGATGTGTTCTTATGCGGGAAGGCAAGGCGATTGCCTATGCATCGAGCAATTGAGGCCTCATGAGCTCAACTATCCCACCCATGATTTAGAGCTTGCTGCAGAGGTTCATGCACTCAAGATTTGGCGGCATTATTTGATCGAAAACCGTGTGGGTGTATTCGATCACAAGAGTTTGAAATACTTGTTCACTCGGCCGACACTGAACCTCGAGCGAGGAGATGGCTAGAATTGATCAAAGATTATGACATGGGTATTCAGTATCACCTGCAAGGCCAATGTAGTTGCCGATGCACTTAGCCGAAAGGTGTATTGCAATACTTTGATGATCCAGAGCAAAGAACTTGCACTTCTTGCGAAATTTCAGCGCCTCAACTTGGGTTTGGTTGAGCATGGTTCCCTTGCTGCCTTGGTTGTGCAACCAACCTTGGTGGATCGAGATCAAGGCAAGACAACAATCGATGATGGCGTGGGTAAAATCAAGCGTAACATCGGAATGGTTCACAAAGTGTTTCACGGAGGATGAGCACGGTGTTGTGTGGTTTGGGCGGCGTCTCGTGGTCCCAAAGATCCCGAGTTGCGGGATTTGATCCTTCAGAAGCCCATGATTCGCCTTTGTCCATCCATCCGGGGCTACCAAGATGTACCAAGATCTGCGTCGAGATTTCGGTGGACTCGCATGAAGCGCGAGATTGCCGGTTCGTGGCGGATGTGACATATGTTGTCGTGTCAAGGCGAGCATCGCCGTCAGCGGGTCTTCTTCACCCTTACCTATACGGAATGGAAGTGGGATTACAGAGGCATGGATTTTATCACCTGGTCTACCCGTACTCTGCGAGGAAGGATGCATTATGGGTTATCGTTGATCGATTGACGAAGGTGGCTCATTTCCTTCCAAAGGCGATCGAAGATTGATGTGAATCGATTAGCGGATCTTTACATATCCCGTATTGAGTCTCGCATGGTGTGCCACGAACAATTGTGTCGGTCGTGGTTCTCTGTTCACCTCTCGGTTTGGCATAGTCCGCAGGAAGCCATGGGGACCGTCTTTCTTTCACTCACCTATCATCCTCGGTGATGGTCGACGGAGCGGTCAACCAAGTTCTTGAAGATATGCTCCGTGCTTGTGTTCTTTCCTATGGGAAGAATTGGGAGAAGTGTCTACCGCTGCCGAGTTCTCCTACAACAACGACTTCGAGGCTAGTCTCGGTATGGCACCATTTGAGGCTTTGTATGGGAGGCGATCTGCAACACCGTTGAACCCAGTCGAACGGTGAAAGCGGTTCTTTGGCCCGATTCCATCAATGAGGCCGAAAGTCAAGTGCGATTGATTCGTGAGCACTTGCGCGTAGCTCAATCGAGCGAAGAGCTATGCGGTCGGCGTCGCCGTGAGCTGAGTTTCGGCCAACGACTTTGTGTATCTCAAAGTCTCACCTACGAAAGGTCATCGTCGTTTAGCGTCAAGGGCAAATTGGCTCCTCGGTATGTCGGACCTACCGCATCATCGATAGAGTGGAGCTGTTGCATACAAGTTAGAATTGCCAGCTACACTTGAAGGGGTGCATGATGTTTTCCATGTGTCGCAATTGAAGAAGTGCCTCCGTGTTCGGTTGAGGAAACACCCTGGAAAATATTGATGTGCGGAAGATCTGTCTTATCGTGAGCGCCCGTTCGTATCCTCGAAGAAGTGAGCAGAACAAGGAACCGGGTGATCAAGTTCCTTAAAGTTCATGGTCGAACCACTCAGGATGAAGCCACTTGGGAGCGGGAAGATCGTCTTCGAGCAGACACCCATCCTTCTTCTCCCGGTGATCGAGAATCTCTGGCGAGATTCTGTAAGGGGAGATTTGTAACACCCTAACTTAGGGTTTGTATTTCAAATGTAAAATTTTGAGGAGAAATAAAAACTTTTGTTGTCTCTTCAAATCATTTGAAAGTTTCTAAAGTTTTCCCTAGCAATTTCCAATTTTTAGAATTTAATTCTTGTGATTGGAAATTGTTGTCAGCACATTCTTAGCCTTCAAACTTGTGATCATCCCCTAGGAATATTTTTCCTGTCATCTTGACCATCCTATCTACCTCCTGAATTATTTCACAATTTTTAGATTTTGTTTGCTATTTCAAATGGCCAAGTCAACTCTGTTTGAAATCTGGTCAAACTCCTTGTACAGCAGCTTGTGAATTTTCTCTAGAACAATGCAGTGCATAAAAAGTTCTGGAAAAATTATACAAGGTTGTTCTCTGTCTCTAGTAGCTACCATAAAAATTTCGAAATTTTTGGAGCTCAGGAGCTACCTCTAAAAATTCCCCAAACCTTCTCTGTCTTTTAAATCAAATTCTAAAAGTCTGTTCCTCGGGCCCGAACCCAAACTCAGGCTCGAGTCCGACCCGCGCCACTTGACTCGGTCGCGTCAACTATCTGCACCGCATGAGTCCAATTGATCGTGACCGTCCGATGCAAATCGAGCGATCCACGTCTTGCGCGGCAACCGACTGTCCGAATGCATACATCAATCTCGGCCGTCCATTTCGAGATCCAACGGCCGGTGCGTTCGAACGAGCCAAACCTCCGGTTCGCACCGCCGTCCGTCGGCGCGTGGACCCTACCGTCAGTCCACCCTCGTCTTCTCGCACCTCACCGGAGTTCGGCGTGCGCGCTGCATGCTTGCCACGTACCTGCCGCCGCCACCTATTTGCCTCGTGTTCGTCTGCGTGGAGCATCGCGAGCTTCATAACCTCCGCACTCATTGGTCGCCATTTCGCTTCTCTCTCACCTTCTCCGCCCAAATTTTCCTCTCGTGGGAGAAGAACTTCGGCAAGCGCCGCCGTTTCGAGCCGCTTGAGCCAGGCGACGCGACGGTCGTGTTCCTCTCGCCTCGCGCGCCTCCATTTTGCCTATTCGGGTCCTTGGCGTCGATGGATCACCGTGGCGGTATCGTCGTCTCGCGCTCGGCGATCTCGCCCCGCGAGCTTGCTAGCGTTACGGTGAGTCTCAAGCCTCGGCGTTTGGTTCCACTTGATCGCAATGCTCGCGATGCTCACGGTGGGTTCGTTTACGTCTTTGGTGCATCGTGGAAGCCGTGCGACCGATTTTTCTCCGAGCTCGATGTTACGCCGCCGTGGTGATTCGGCCGCCTCGAACCTCCTTCGCCGCCATCATCTTGTGCTTATTGTTCACGGATCAAGGCGGGCTGTGGCGCACCTTCGAGTCTTCTCGAAGCCCGTAGCGTCTTCTCCGCGAGCACCGCATCTTCTTCTCGCCTCCGTTCGCCGCCAGCTTTCGCGCCGGCATTCCGTGACTCGCGTCACCGTCATCGAAGTTCGCGAGGTCCTTGCGAACCCGGGTACCACTCACTCGCCTTGAAACTCACGGGTTTGCTAGATCACTGCGCGCCGCACCGCCGTGCGGTGCTCGCCGGTGAACCGCAGGTGAAGATTAGTTTAACTCTAATCATGTCTTCTTTGAGTCTCGATTTGTGGGCCCTCTCGTAATCGCATTTAGAAATCCTTTAATCCAGCCCGTTATTTATTCTCTAAGTCAACGCCATGTGGGTCCATGCTTTGTCGCTAGGGTTGTGTAGCTCGTAATATGTTTTCTCTGTTGGAAACGTATTTCTTTGTGAGTATGTAGGTTTGCACCTTAGTGAGCCAAGACGTATTCTTTGAATACGCCTCGACGTCACTTTAAGCGAGTCTGTCTGTCCAGCGTTCATGCGCTGAGCCATTGTCGATGGTGGGGCTTCTTGTCATGGTAGAAAAAGTATTTAGTGCTTTAGTATTTCAAATGCTTTTCATTGCCTCGTTAAATCATTTAAACTTGTAAAATGCATAACTAATTCAATTTTTATCCAAATTGCATGAAACCAGTGCTGTTATTTTTCATTTTAAATGTATTATTTACTAAAATTAGTTTCATCCATGTCTCTGTAGCAAAAATCTGTTATCTAATAAAATGATGTCTTATGTATCTTCTAAATTAGAAAATGCATATCTTTTCCAATAATTGTCCAAATTCAATGAACCCAGTTTTGTAAAATTTCATTTTCAGTATACTAACTGTTAGGATAGGTTTTATACACTGTTTCTGTTTATGAAAAGTTGTTAAGTAACTAACTAGTGGCATGTTGTGTTTTTAGCTTAGAAAATTCATAGAAAATTATTAGCATCTTAAAATGATTTGTTCTCTGTTTCTAAATTTTGTTATATCTTGTTTAGGCTGCTGTGTGAATTTTGGCATGGGTTGATGTTGTTGTTGTATGCTTGAGTTTTGTCGGTGTTATTCGTCCTTATTTGCTGTTGTGTTCGATCGTTAGGCTTCGATATTTGCGGCAACCCTGAGGACGATCCTCCGCAGCATATTGAGCAACAGCATCCAGGCAAGCAGTTTGATCATGATTAATCCCAGTATTTTAAAGTTTAATATTTTGTTTCAGCTGTATGTATGCATCGCTTAATTTGTGTTAAAATGGTTAGTTAAATCCGTAGCTGCATATCCTGTAGACAAAATATGGATCTCTACTACCTGAGCCTAAGTTATTTGCTGTGATTAGAGATCGCTGGATGATCTCTTGTCACTTAGTAGATTCGGGTCAACTTGCTTAGACATGCTTAGCTATCGGTAGAAGCAAGGCGGTTATCGACTTTAGTCGGTAACCTTGATCACACAAAATTTACTATAACTTTATGTTTTAGCTTTTCTGCTATGTTTATCGCAAAACTAAAAATGAAAACAAAATGGTTTAGACTTGGGCACAATGGTAAGGCTGGTGTGATCTGCTGGGTGTATTTGAAAGGTGCCCGAGTCAATTAAGGACCGAGTTACTTGCGCCACCGTGATCGAGCATTTTGCGTGCTAACCACACTAGAGTATATGGGACCTCTCTTGACCTAGTACTTTGGCGTGTATTGGCTCCGGGTCGCAGGAGGTCGCAGGAGGGATGGAGGTGGGAGCATGGTAGTTGTCCGAAAAGCTTTATCCTGAGTGGGTAGTTGTCTTTTCGGCTTTACCATGTAAGCGTATGGTGTTTCTACCCATACGAGCGGCTCGGGGTTGATACACAATATTGGAAAAAGTCTCGTAGGACTTAGCCGTGCCGACATACCTACGGAAGTGTGTTTTGGCTTAAAGGCGGTCTGAAGTGTGGGTACATTGGTACACCCCTGCAGGGTTAAAACTATTCGAATAGCCTCGTCCTAGGTTATGGACACGCTCGGATACGCCCCGTAAGAACTAGACTACAACATTTTAATTAAAACTTGATGGGTGGTACGAATCTGGGGATTCGTGCTAAGTTGTAGTGACTATTGGGATAGTCACTTCTAGGTGGTTACTTGTATCTATCTTTATTTCGCAGTTATTTCAACAGTAAAAATGAATTGCAAACTTGCCTTTAAACTGTATTACATTATTGCAAATAAAGTTGGCTTTATGCAAATGAAACATATGACCTCCACCAAATAAGCCTGCATGTAGCATATGAACAGGTCTGCTAGTTCACACGTCAGTCTTGCGGGTACAAAGACAATCTTTGTACTCAGGTGCTTTGCTTAATGTTTTGTTGCAGAGGAAGAAGGTGAGCCTCGGGGCCTCACTACGTGAGTCAGTCTTTGTCGCCGTGGTGACGACTAGTCTTGGCGGTCGGTCGGATGCCTTGTGGGTTGAAGGCACACCGATTGGCTTTGTTTATAGCCATCTTATGGCACTTTTGCTTCCGCTGTCTTTTTGTTGTTATTTGTGTATCTTGTGGCGATCGGCCATTGTCCTGTAATATCTTTACTATTTGTTTATCTTCCGCTTGGAAGTGTGGTGTTTGGACTCTATGTGTGGAATGGAGTTGATGTCTAATTTTGTACCGGGTGTATATCTTCTTTAAAGTATACATATCTCGAGATCAGCTTTATTTGATTTGTGATGCTAGGACCAGGTGGTTGGTTAAGCATTACAAACCAAATAAACTGGGGTCCTCACATATCACATCTTACTCTTTTATTCCCACAAGTTATAGTTGAATTATCCTCTCATTCTCTACCTTATTCACTAACTAAAAGCTTGCTGTCCAAATTTTGATGCTTGCTGTCCAGATTTTGAATTCAGCTCCAAGCACTTCTATTCTTCACCAAAGGCAGCCAAAAACTCAAATTTACAACTCTCATTGTTCTCCCAAAACCACAATGAATCGGTAGCCACCATCTTTTGAAAGAAGGAGAGGAAAACAACCTTTCAAAACTTAATAAGAACAGGGTAAGATGAGCAAGCTAAGATCGGTAAGGAGTAAAATTCAAGATCTTACTTAAGTTTTCATAAACCATTTGATAGTTTTGAAACTAAGTTTTTCAATGCATCCTAAAGGCGACCAAGCTAGGGGTTTCTACGGTCGGTATGGCTTTGATACCAAGCTTTGTGAGACCCCGGAGTATTTAGCTTGTGATGCTTAGCCTCCCATTGACTCTAGCATCACAAACAAAATATCCTGTGCCTCGGGAAAATGTATACTTCCCAGAATTGCAGTATACACACCCTTTCACAAAACAATGCATCAATTCCATACAAGATCATACAACCGAACTAAAGATTTTACAAGCAAAAGACATACAAACAACTTTTTCGAAAACTCAACAAGAATAAGTCAAGATGAGCAAGCTAAGATAGGTAAGGAGTAAAATCTGAGAACTTACTTAAGTTTTCATAAACCATTTGACATTTTGAAAATAAGTTTTTCAAAATATCCTAAAGACGATCAAGCTAGGGGTTTCTACGTCAAGATGGCTCGATGCAAACTTTGTGAGACCTGGTATTTAACTTGTAATGCTTAGTTTAGCATCACAAATAAAATATCCGTGCCTCGGAAAATATGTACATCCTAAATGTCTGTACATACACCTTTTACAAAATTATGCATCAATTCCATTCAATCGCATAGAACCGAAGCACAACAATAAAAGACATACAATAGAGATTTATTACAACAAGGGCCAATCGACCAAATAACAACTAAATAACAACTAAACAGCGGAAGCGAAAGTGCCATAAGATGGCGATAAATAAAAGCCAATTTGTGTGCCTTTTTACCCACAAGGCAACTAACCGGGCCGCCAAGCTAGTCGTCAAACCCGTAGCACATCTCACAAAAGGGAAGCCCTTGGGGCTCACCTTCTTTCTCTGCAACAAAACAATTAAGCATAGCAACTGAGTACAAAAATTGTTTTTGTACTTGCAAGACTGACGTGTAAGGGTAACAGAACTATAATTAACTACATGCAAGCTTTATTTAAGTGGAGGGGGCTCTGGACTTACTTTTAGCATAAAGCAAGTTTTCATTTGCAATAATGTAATAGATTGAAGGCAATTTGACAAACTGTTTGTAATAGTTGAAATAACTACGATACAATAATAATAACAACAATAAAAACAACCTGGAAGTGACTAACCCAATAGTCACCACAACAATAGCATGAACTACCCGTTCATACCAACCCATCAAGTTTTAATTAAATATTGTAGTCTAGTTCTTGCACGACCTTACCAAGCATGTCCATAACCTAGGACGAGGCTATTCGAATAGATTTAATACCCTGCAGGGGTGTACCAATGTACCCACACTTTAGACCACCTTTTCGCCACCGGATGAAGCACACTACCTTTGGTATGCCGGCACGGCTAAGTCCTACGAGACATTTCCAATGGATTGCACTAATCAAGAGTCGCACATATGGGGGTTAACCCTTAGTGATCTGCCGACGAAATATGGATCACAAGGACCCATACGTTGAGTCGAACACCGCCCAAATGCAATCATGGAGTCACGGGTATGGAGAACCTAACCGGTATCTCCATCCCTCTCATCCCGAAACAAACACTAACAACTACCACCGGCGACTCATCAATTAATGCCCCCCAAAGTACTTAGTCAAGAGAGGTCCCATTTCCCTCTAGTGTGGTTAGCACGCAAATGCGCTTGGCTTAGTGACATAAGTAACTCGGTCCTTACATGACATGGGCGACATCCTTCAAACCAGGGGGAGCCTAGTGAACCACAGCCCCCCGTGCACGCTGAACCCGTGCACCCACCGAGAAACAACCAAGTTTCGCCCACGTCCAAACTATTTTATTTTTAGTTTTTGGTTTGCACAAATAAACAAAACCCCAGGTATGAATCATAAGTAATAGCAAGTTTTGTGTGATCAAGGTTACCGACATAAGTCAATAACCCCACAATTCTACCGGTATCTAAGCATTGCTAAGCATCACATCGCAAAGATAAATAAAAGACCCTAAATCATTCACCGGGCTCTAATTCACCAGTGAGAATAATATTTCTAAGGTAGTGGCAGGGGTGAACAATTTCAAGGCAACAATGCAATGGGATTAACTACCTCTAATCGATAAAATTAACTTTGACACAAAAGCATGCATACATACAAGTTAAACAAAATATTAGACTTGAAAATAATGGGAATGAACTGATATGATCAAACCGCTTGCCTTTGCCTTGCTAGAGATATTCGACTTGTTTGCAGAGGATCACTCGTAATCAACGCCATCTAACGATAAAACCGCCAAAGCGAAAAAGCGAATAAACACGAATGCCAAAAGTTTCCAACAATTAAGAAATAATACTGTAAGAAAGGTAACTAATTTAGAGACATAAATTATTTGATTTAGAGTTGAATGTAATTGGTTATGAATTACTGAAATTGAGATTATAGCATAAGGTATATCGCTACTTAACTAACCAAAAGCTCAATTCTCGGCTTATGATAAATTTACTCTTTTAGACTGAATTGCCAAGAGCTAGATACTAAGAAATTGTACTTACTAGTTAAGTGATTTAATCAAGCTTCTACTAAACAACTTAATGGAAAGAGGCTGCAATCTGCTACTTGCTATATAACATGATCCAATGGCCTACGGCCAAAACATACCTTTCAAGTTAAAGGCTTAAGTACTAACTACTTTGATTAGGAAGCAAGTTAGCGGTTCAGGTTGAGAAATAACATTTAACTCATCAAGAGTCGACAAACTTGTACTAATCACTGGAAGGAATCCAATAATCACTTAAGACTGGATAAAGGATCCCCTAAATCAGCCTTGCCTTTGCAACAATTTCAAATATCACCACTTAGCTCTAATTTCCCATATCATCTTCTAAACGAAATTTAATCACTCATGCCAAGCAAATTGACTTTACTAACTAGACTACCTGACAACTAATTAACCAAACACTAACTAACCAACGAAAGTTAACTAACACATTTAGCAAACAAAGCTACACATATGTACAAGGACATACCACTAGCATTTTCCAAATAACCTTAAAGACTTATCTACTAACAGGGAGCATTCAAATGGGCCAGCTAATAACTTTGGTACTACCTAAACCTTGCCCTTGCAAAATATTCAACACCATGCGGTTAAAATTCTAGAAATCTGCATTAGTCAAGAATTTTACTTAGTGTTCTCTCCAAACTTATTTATTTCCTATATAATCATAGATTACAGTGTTTGTTTATGAGGACCCTAGTGATGCTTATTTTTCAGATGAATGCAAAAAGATTAGATGGATAAAACTCTTAACTACTAGAGTAAGTCCAACTATTAGCCTTCTAAAATATGATAATTTAGAGAGTACTAATTATACACCTACCGAAGCAAGATACCTCAGGACTAGAATGCTATGATGAACTTCCTTTAAACCTAACTTCCAACTTGCTAATTCACTACAGTGACCTAGATGATAATCAAAGTGATAACTAGCAGAGACAAAAGATGGTCTTGCTAAAAGGGGTCCCTGACAAAACAGATTTCTTACTTAAACATCTTCTCTCTTCTCTGATCATTCAACTGTTCAACTATCAGACAAAAGAGACCTCTTCAGCACTAAAATGCCAAAGCCCTGGTGAAATGAGCACATTCAAGAACAGATTCCTAAGCACATATCTTTCATCTCCATGCCAAAGAGGCCATTATACTGATGAACTATGAATGCTAACTACTCTATGTGGCCTTCACAGATACAAGTTCAAGCATTCATACAATTGCATCATCTACAACTAACCTACTGATCAATCATCATGACAAAAGAACCTCGCTGATCATACAAGCACTCACCTAGTCATACATACACAGAGAGACATCACAAGGTAGTGAAGGCCGACGGGAAGACAGGAGTGGCTCGGGCATGGCTTGGCATCGGTGAGGAGGGTCGACGACGGCAGTTGAGCACGGATGAAAGGGATAGGGGATGGCCGAGGTGAGCTCCATCTGCAGAGAAACAAGACTTGCTTTGAGGCATTTACACAAACACATAAAGGGCGAACAGGAAGAAACCGAAGGTGGTTCGGGTAAGGGGCGCCGGCAACGAGGGGATGGCACGGGTGGCGGCGCACGAGCCAAGGCGCAGCGTGGGAGCGCAGCTCCGGGGAGGAGGTTACGCATGTCGCCGCCGGCACCCTTGGCGGCGGTCTGTGTAGGGTAGCCGGGTCGGCCAGCTGGGAGGAGGCGCAGGCGGTTCTGAGCGGCGAAGGTGTCGGTGGAGGCGGTGTCGATGCAGTTGGGGCCAAGGGAGACAGGTGGTGTTGAGGGGCGGCCGAGGCGGGTTCGGCGGCAGGAGGGACGACGGTGCTTGGGAGTCACACGGCGGCTCGGGGTGGAGGCAGTGTAGCTCCGGCAGGCTGGTGGCGGTGAGCGGCTGCCGGGCGCGGGAAGACCGAGAGGGGCGGCGCTTGGGTGCCGCTCTCGGCCGGGAGGTGAAGCGGCCGCACGGTTGGGGCCGAGGAGACGGCCGACGCAGATCCGGGCCGAGGAAGGCGAGGCCGCACGGCCGGGCGGATCTGGCGGCGAAAGGTGGCGGCAATGGCAGAGCAGCCGGCCGGGGCGGGCCAGGCGAGCGGGCTCCGCGCGCGGCGGCAAGCGGAGAGGGTGGCGGCTTGCCGATGCCGCGGCAGAGGAGGAGCTGGCGCGGCGGTGGCTGGCCGAGGTAGACAGGGCCGGCGCGAGCTGGTGGCGGAGCCGGCGCCAGAGGAGAAGCTCCAAGGGGCGGCGGTAGCAGAAGAGGAGGGTCGACGACCGGGTGAGGGGAAGGCGCGCTCGGCGGTGGAGGCGAGGAGCTGGAAGGCGGCAGCGGCCGAGGGGCGCGAGGGAGAGAGAGCGGTGGGGCGGCGCGCCGCCGTGGAAGAGGAGAGATGGCGTGGAGAGGCAGTGGGGAGAAGGGTGCTTTGGCTGGGAGTTAAAGAAATGGGGAAGATGGGGTTCGGCTGGGCATGAGACCAATTGGGAAATGGACAGTAGGGAAATTAGCAGTGGGATAAATAGCAGTGTTTTTCTCCCACATTTTTTCAACTTGCTCAAATGACCTTGCATGCGAGATACGATCGCAGAAACGGAACGCCCTTGAGACGGTGATCGCAACGGTATAACATGCGTTGCATGATTTTTGGTTTTTGATTGTGATTGCGAGGAGAGAAGTTGGGGAAAGAATGAACACGCAGGTGTTTTATCTGCGACTTATCCTCTCCTCTTGCGAAATCGCTCAAACTGCCATGCATGCGAAAACGGGTTGCAGAAATGGGTTGGTCGTGCGATGACGATCGCGACGATACGACATGCATGACTTGGTTTTGAGTTTTTAGTTGAGATTTGAAGGAGAGAAGCGAAGGGAGTTAGCAGGAACGGAGAGAAGGGACACACAGGCGTTTCACCTATAGTCGGTCGAATCGAAAAAGAAGGATGATGATAATAACGCATACATAATGACTTGATTTTTGTGATGCATGTGAAAACATAAAATCAAAGTAATTAAATTTTTAATTGCAATTTTTCTGGCAATTTGATTTAATATTGATTATTATTATTACTTGATGTGGGAAAATTGCAAAACGTGATTTAATTAATTCCTCCATTTATATTTAGAATAATTATACTGAGTTTAGATTTTAAATTATCACTTTCATTTCCGTTTGTTTTATTTATCTATTAGGTTAGTGTTTTAAATTCAAACTCAAAGTTGAACATGCAAATTAATCAGGGAACCAAATAAGCTCCAAAAATTCCAGAAAATCCAACAAGCATGTCAGAGAATATAGAATCCAACTAAAACATTCCCACACTTGAAACCTATTTACCGCAACAAAAAGTTTTAAAAAGTCCAAAATTTCACAAATGCACATTAGATACTTACTTAATCCAGCTTAAGGTTTTTGGGCTGTTACAAGCTCACCACTGGCGACTCCGGTCACGGCGGTGGAAACCAAGGACAGGGGCAGGTCCTAAATAGCGAGGTGAACCTAGAGGTACCAAAACCAACGCTGGAACACCTACTACCGGCGGCTAGCCTGAGATGACCGCCGGAGACAAATACGGCAAAACGCAAAACTAAAGTGGTCCAACAGAGCAGGATCTCAAAGACTAAAGTACTAAAAAGGGGTTACCTGGGACGGAGGAGGTCCAGAGGTGGTCGGAGAAGCTCCTGTGAAGAAGGAGCTGGCCGGCGCTGAGGAAGAAGGGACAAATCCGGCCAACAAAGAGCAAGGCCCCAAATTTGACACCTCTGTGGAGTCAAACAAAATAAGTTAGGGGAAGTGCTCAAGGTGGTCGAAAGAACAGGTTGGCACGCCAAGAGTTGCAATTGAACCACTGGAGCCCTGGGGTCCCCGAGGAGCTCCATGGTCTGACAATGGCGGCTAAGAGGTCCACTGGTGTTGTGAGCACAAGAACACTGAGAGGAGGAGCTCAAGGGCCTTTTATAGCTGAGGGAGCAAGGGTCGAGCAAGGGCAGTGCTCCATGGTGCACTGAGCTTAGGGTACTGCTCTGGATAGGTTTGAGTGACTAGAGCAGTTGGAGACTAGGACTTTTGAGGGCAAAGTCTCTAGCACACATTTAAGGTTGGCAGTAAAGAGCCATTGACAAGGACAAGAAATGACAAGGCACTGCTCCATACTGCCATGGCTCTGGCACACACGCACGCTCGCGAAGACGATGATGACCAGGCTCAGAGGTCCCACCAGTCAGTGGAAGAGCTCAAAGAGGACTGGTCAAAAAAGACAAAACGATTAGGTTAGATCAAGAGATCGAATTGGAGAGGTCGTGGCGGTTGGATTTGAAACGGAGGGTTGTGATTTAAAGTAAGGTTTGGAGGTCCGAATATCCAAGGAGATCTGAGACGCAGATCTAGACATGGACGGCCCACAATCACCAAGGCGCAACGTACACACGACCAAGGGTGGTCTGTTGGGTTGTCTTTGCAAAAGACCATCGGGGTGGTCTTTGCAAAAATGCCAAAGGTGGTCTGAGGGTGGTCTTTGAGGACGACCTAGGGTGGTCTTTGCAAAGATACAAAGAGTGGTCCAAGGGGAGGTCCGAGAGGGTGGTCTTAACGACCCAAGGATTGTGGCGGTTAGATTAAGATCCAACGACTGAGAAACGCTGGCCTAGGGTTTGAATGAGCTGCGAATTTAGAAGGATATTTAGAGGTCGCAAACTAACTCCAAAATTCCTGAAATTTTTACAGGAGCTTGCTGACTTGTGTAAAATTTAGATGGACCTTGTGTAAAATTTTCAAAGGTTTTTATGCTGAGCATTTTTCTCTAGAAATTTCTCATGGTTCTGAGTTAGGGTTTGACCAAAGGTCCAACTGGTTTGACTGCCTCTTAAAATATTCAAACAATTTCTAAAAGTTGTGAAATTTTTCAGAGGGGTCACACAACATCCTTAGAACCCAGTAAAATTATTTCTAGTGGATGATCACAAGATTATCTAGCAAAGTTTTGAACGGTCAAGACTTGGTTAAAAGGGGCTTGTGATCTTGGAATCTCCATAATTCCTTTACAAGAATTACAGAAAAGTTAAAAAACTTCAAGATGCAAGAAAAAGTTTTAATTTCTACACATTTTCTTACATTTGAAACACAAGTTGAGAATTGGGATGTTACATAACCAAAACCTCCTGCCATCACTGCCATTCTACAAGTACCAGTTGCTTGCAATTATTTTGTCAATCTTCGGAGAGCATTTGACACTGACACTAGTTGCCGGTCACCGCCTGTTTGCTTGATAAGAATTTGTAAGAATGTGATATTAGCTTGAGTGTGAGCGACTTTGAGCCTCCAGATCCTAGTAGTTGATATAACATATACTTGTGATTTGTCTCCTTGTTTTCTACTAACTATGAGAGGTTCACATGATGATTATGAGATAGATCCATATCTTCTTCGAGGCATTGAACAGAAGCACAATAAATTCCACGAGAAAGATGCAAGCTTGAGCCAAGTTTCTCCACCATAGAAGGTACATGATCGTGATAGTACGTTTGGTAAAATTAAACTCACTTTGCCATCCTTTGCTGGTAAATTTGATCCTGATGCTGTAACACCCCAGCCCAACATGAGCCAGGAATGCTACTGAAGAAACATTAAACAAATCTAAACTAGGACAATTTGTTAAATTTCGGCAGAACCTCCTTTGCATAGGTAACTATACGGAGGTTCCGACAGATAATAGAATATCATAACTAAATATTCCAACATACAATATCATCACTAAGCATTAGAAACAGGCTAATCAGCTATAACATATTCAAGGATATCCAAGAAAAAATATGTTACTCCTCATTATTACAAATAACCCGATGCATGAGGCATAACCATAATCAATACTTAAGCGGTTTGCTTATTTACTAAAAGACATTCCAAACTTAATCAAGTTTTAAGGGTGCGTGGCAGTGTGTGAATCCAACTCAAGTCTACTCCCTCCCATGCATGCCGATCTCGCAACAGGTACCTAAAAACACAACAAAAGCAAGAGTGAGCCTAAAGACTCAGCAAGTACCAAAAAGAATCATTAACCTCACAATTCAAATCCAAAGCTTTACTCGGAAACATAGCTCATGATGTATGAATGCAAATATGCAATGCATCTTTTCTCTTCCACTCTTTTTCGCATTTCACCGGTAATGTGAGATATGCGACCGTTGCCGCATACCATGTCTGTGCTCGCAAGCACAGGGACCAATTGCCCAATACTCCGTAAGTAAAGGGGACCTTAAGCCCACAGTCCACAAGTGTGGGGACCTCAAGCCCGTCACAGACATGACGGGGATCTCAACAAATGCTTGGTCACTACGTGACCAAGTCTTCATTTTGTCAATATGATGCATATGCACAAATCATGAATCATCTTAATCATACCTCCTCAGCAACATCACTTATGAATTTAACTCATTCATACTTCTATCATTCATATCATAAGAATTTACCATCTTTAATCAACATATCACACAATCAACCAAGCATAGCTAATATGTATCAAAACATAGCACTCACTGTCGACCAATTCATAATTACTCTATCAAACGGAGTACTTGCCTTAAGCGTGCAGGGATAAAAGACGCGAAGAGGGCGCTGCCCCTAGAGCCAATCCCTCACCTGAATATAAATATAAAGCATGCTAAGACAACCATACTGAACCAAAACTTAGCCAAAAGCACAACCGCACTCGCTATACTCTCAAGCGCATTCCCAATTGCAACTCCTAAAGTTCGATTTGTCCCCTCTGTGGACAGCCATAATCTAAAATTCATATCATTTTGTACGAGAGTCCAAATGAGGTGTTCTTGGACTTCATTGAAAGGTTATCTATTTTCCCAACTAAACCTAGTTGGTGGGCCTTCCTTATTTGGCCATCTAATACCCCTATCATACTAATTAAGAGAACATCGACTTCACGTCAGGTTCTCTAGACAGTACACTAAAACTACCATAACTTTCAGCTCCTTTCTCCTAATTTCACGTTCGTGGGCTTCCCTGAAAGCTAAAACGATTAGCTACAACTTTCGTTATACTGAGCTCCTCTAATTTTCCATTTAAATGATTGCTCAAGTCAGATTACTAAAACCTGTCAGAATACCAACAGATTTGTAGAACAGTCACACTAATAAATTCATAACTTCTGCTATAGAGGTCCAAATAACGGTATCTAGCACTTCAGTGAAAGCTATTGGTGTCCTCTACAATACTATAGCAGATTCCCAGGACTGAATCCGCCCATAACTATAACCAAACGTCGATCTAACACGAACTATCCTGAACAGGCCTAATTACCGATGAAGATTAACTATCCAAATACGCATCTAATCAAAGGGGTTCCGAGGTTACCCTTGAATAACTGATTGCTGGGCACGAAGAGCACCCACTAGTGATCCCTCCCCATGAAGGTGGTCTTATCCCCTCACCTTCTTCTTCCTCTAATGGCCGATCAATCTCCCGGGCGATTCTCCTTCTTCCTTCTCGACACCGGCAATGAGAAATGGCTTCTTGACAGCAAAGATGGGGCCTTAATGGCGGAGGAGGCACTGCTGGAAGTGGGGAGGTGCAGGGGGGAGGAGAGGATGGGGGCGACCAAGGGGGGAGGAGAGGGGGTGCGGCCAAGGGAGAGGGAGAAAGGAGAAAGGGGGGTGGCAGCTAGGGTTTTGGGGGAGGGTGGCGCCTCCCCCCTATGGCCGGCCACCACCTGCCCACATGGGCCAAAGCCCATGCCCAGGTTGTCCCAAATTTGCTGAGAACCCCCTCTCAACTGCTTTATTATCTATTTTCTATTTGGTCCTTTTCTTAATTCGGATAACTCTCTCCCGATAATTCTTCCTCATACTTTTGGGGAATTACACTCTACCCCCTTAAACAAAATTCGACCTGAATTCTCAACACGTTTAACGTCAAAGACAAATTCACAGCTAAAGCTTTCCAACATTACCACCTACCTACTGTGGGGTAACTCCAGATATCGCTCGCACATGCGAGACTCCAATTCACAAGTCGCTTCCCTCTTGGACTTATGGGGTCACATCACCTTGACGGATACCAGCGTCTTTCACCTCAACACTAGTCTCGACCTTTATAGGTACACTCAACACACGGGACTCAAAGGTAAGGTCTTACTCGTTGGCCAACAGCTCTAACAAAATCTCAACCTTCGGACCTCTCATGTGCTCCCTCAGCACCATAATATACAAGACATTGCGTATTCCGCACAAGTACTCGAGACGGTCCTAGCGTTACGCCAATCTTCAAATCCCTGTGACTAAGGAACCTATCCAGCACACCTTTGGTTAAACTTCCTTTTGGTACCGAGGTACACTGTCTGCACAAAACACACGGAGTTCTTGTTCCAACTCTCAGTCGTTCACTTTACCTATGCAAGCAGCATCTCCTTAAACAAGGGACGCACAAGGAACTCGCCTACCCGCTCACTTAACCAAGGAACTCAACTGAAAAACAAAGGAGTCATAATGCATCCAACTCAAAGCCATCTTCCCTTAGAAGAGCCCAATCCAGAATCAATGGATTTAACATGAAAACTTTTCCACTTTTTAAGTAGGCAGTTTAGAGATAAATGCCACATAACCAAAAGCGAAATCACTCGAATAACTAGATTAACCATTTTTCTTCTTTTTTTCTCAACTGGATGGGACCACCTATACCGACAAGAACCAACTCAATTAGTAACTAACATCCGACATAAACACAAGGTTCAAATAAGAACTAGGAGAATATCTCACCATCCAAGTTCACCCTTTTCCACAATCTTTCTTTTAGGAATTTAACTTTCTCTTAAACCATAGGATCTCAAATCATCGCATAATACCTTAGCTCAATTACCTTAAACTGGCGACCTCAAAGCTATGTTCAACCGAGCACAAAATCCACTCTTATGCAGGGACACCCTTCCAACCCTAGATATCACACTCTAGCCAACTTCTCTACCGAATGAATTACTTTGACATAATAATTCCCAACGCAACTCAAAATAGAATTCACCCGCCATCACATCCCTCAATCCGTTAAGGATAAACATTTTGAAATTCACATCACACACTCTCATTTACTACCCCCAAAGGATACTATCAATGATCATCCCACTACTCAAAATTCACTCTGATTCTACTACTTTTACACATAATCATTGGCAACCAAGGTTCTAACATAAAAATACAAAGCCCAAGTTCATCCTACAAGACTCCTACAACAAACTTCTCGTATAAAAAATCGAGAAATCCTCAGATTCATTCACTAAAATTCCCACACTCTAAACATACTCAATCATTATCATCCACACGTAAATATTTTCTTGACCAAATTATCTTTTAGAAGAATTCTAGCTCACCGAAGGTTATCTGCTAGAGCCAGGGTATACCTGCTGACAACTCAAGCTTACCTACTATTCCATCGATTGACATTACGGTTATATTACTTCGCTAATCATTCTCTCATTAAACTACACCGTCATAGATCACCTACCCAACCTTGCAAAATTACCCAATCGCGATACTCTAACACATTGATCAAGCTTCCAGACTTTCGATAATCCCAACATTCCAACATGAATGAAGGTTCTTGGATTATACTTCGCTATGGGTTCCACTAGTTATAACACTAATCTGTTTTATTTCAACAACAATCATTCCACTTAAATCCAATTCTTTCCAAGAGTTATAGGACAAAACCAAATCACTTTCTACTGATCTTCAAATAGCTTGGCCCCTATAGTTCTCACTACGATCATTTACTTGACCACCACCAACCAATCGCCACACTACACTCTGTAAGACCTTGCAACCCACTTTGGTTAATCATTTCTCAATAGGAAAGAGCAAACAACTATAAATTTTAACACACGAGGAAACACTACTCCTCACAGTGAGCACAAGACCCAAGAGAACTAGTCAAATAGCGTTGATCTCAAAAAACAAAAGACGAGACCACATTTGAGGGCACAAGTTCACAAGAGGGGAGTTTCGGACATCAATAAATCACAATAAAACACTGCTTTTGAAACTCAAGAAACACTTAAGCGGCAACGAAAGAAAAGTTGCAGGTTACAATCTTGAACTCCAACATCAAATACTTATGGTACACCCTTTTTTTTCTTCTTTTTAACAGAGAAAACAATTTCCTTTGTTTACATCACCACTTGCCAACCAAAGAAGAAGTACTTCTAAAACAATTCACATTAATCACTTAAGAACCCATCAGAACAATCTCACGCCTCGCCTTTCTCAACAATTTTAGTCACCACATTAAGCATAAACTACCAAAAGCTCACAAATTCAAAACTCCAAACTTTCCATTTAACTGATATTATGGGAGGCGGTCAAATTACCTTCTTTCTAAAAGAATCATCACCACTCCCACAAGTCACAACCCTTTACGGACAATCTTATTCACATCAGGAATAATAAACTATTAACAAGAATCTTTATCGTCAACTCTTTTAACAAGGGCATGCAGCCACAAGTCACATTCCTCATGAGACACACATGAATAAATCATTTTTTTCAACCCTTCACCTATTAGCAATGCTTACACTCGTTTTGTACACAACTTCCAATCTAGCGGTTATCGTAGACATTTAACGAATTATACAGTTATAGGAGAATTTACGATCCTTTCTCTTCCTGCATTCCTACTAGCAAATATGAGACCATCAAGCAACCAATTAAAGGCAATTTTCCATATTATTATCCACTAGGACAACAGTCACATACATCCTTATCTCTCCTTCCTACACAATTAGAGTTATCCATGGTGATCAAGTAATCCAACCAGTTTGACAACCTAAACAATTTTAATGATCAACCTTCTCATCAAAGACACACTATTATCCTACCACTCCACGATCAAGTAAACAAAGATCGCTAACTACATCCCATCAGTTCATCCCTTAGCGATGCTCAACACCATACCTTGATACATTATAATTGCACCTAGCAATTACATAAGATCAGTACTTATCCATGAAAGATAACTTCCAAGATGAATTTCCACTATGACACTAATCTAACACCTTCTAGACTTATCCATCTCAAAGGATTAGATTAATCCATTGTGTCCAGCAAATCCCAATCTACCAGAGAAGCTTACCAAATTTATCATCCATAGTGATCAAACCAGTCTCATCAGCGTTCCATACTTCTTAATAACTCTTTTGAACCCAATTAGGTATGGACATACTTTTTTGTCACTACCCAACAAGTATTTATCCTAAGACAACATCACATTAATCAACTCCAATTCCAAAATTCTGGCCTAAGATCAGTCATGCACCACGCTGCAGATCCGACTTGAGAACTCGAGCCTTATCAATGAACTTCTATGTTTAAAACCTCTCGCTTAACATATTAGGATCTCACAAAAAGATTTTAACCCCCTTTAGGAAAAGAGGCATTGACTTCAAAATTCGAAATAATCCAAATGAAATGCATAAAGCCCAAGCTTCCACATGATAAAGAACTTGCAACAAAAAACTTTCAGCATCCCGAATACCAAGCGAATAAATGAATCAGATGTTCCAATAAGAAGGGCAGAACTCCCAAGAAACAAATAGATACCAAGTGAAATTTCAACAAATTTCACTATCCGCATCTATACCCAGAATTGGTCCAAATCCAACTTAAGAAGAGAACAACTTTGAACAACTTTTCTAAAGGTATTCACCCACAGTACCTGTAGCTATGGTACTCGAGGTAATCACTTCGCTAATCTCTTACTACGAACGATGGTGTAACCTGGTAAAGCCCAGGGCCACAACAACGACCTCAACCTCTCAACAACAACTATAGTTATATAGCTATCATAATAATCATGTCATAAGCATTCATAATCAATTCATAACAGCAATGATCCATGCGACATAACGAAAACGTAAATGCAATGCTTGACCCATTCCCATCCTACTGTGCACTAGTGTGTCAAGTTTTAAGTTCGTTAACCATTACAAAATTTTAACAAATTAAGTTACCTAAGTTGTTAATCCACTCACCACGAACCTACAGCCAGCTCTGATACCAACTGTAACACCCCAGCCTAACATGAGCCAGGAATGCTACTGAAGAAACATTAAACAAATCTAAACTTGGATAATTTGTTAAATTTCGGCAGAACCTCCTTTGTATAGGTAACTATATGGAGGTTCCAACAGATAAAAGAATATCATAAATAAATATTTCAACATCCAATATCATCACTAAGCATTAGAAACAGGCTAATCAGCTATAACATATTCAAGGATATCCAAGAAAAAAATACGTTACTCCTCATTATTACAAATAACCCGATGCATGAGGCATAACCATAATCAACACTTAAGCGGTTTGCTTATTTACTAAAAGACATTCCAAACTTAATCAAGTTTTAAGGGTGTGTGGCAGTGTGTGAATCCAACTCAAGTCTACTCCCTCCCATGCATGCTGATCTCGCAACAGGTACCTAAAAACACAACAAAAGCAAGAGTGAGCCCAAAGAATAAGCAAATACCAAAAAGAATCATTAACCTCACAATTACAGCAACAACATTCAAATCCAAAGCTTTACTCGGAAACATAGCTCATGATGTATGAATGCAAATATGCAATGCATCTTTTCTCTTCCACTCTTTTTCGCATTTCACCGGTAATGTGAGATATGCGACCGTCGCTGCATACCATGTCTGTGCTTGCAAGCACAGGGACCAATTTCCCAATACTCCGTAAGTAAAGGGGACCTCAAGCCCACAGTCCACAAGTGTGGGGACCTCAAGCCCGTCATAGACATGACGGGGATCTCAACAAATACTTGGTCACTACGTGACCAAGTCTTCATTTTATCAACATGATGCATGCACAAATCATGAATCATCATAATCATACATCCTCAGCAACATCACTTATGAATTTAACTGATTCATACATCTATCATTCATATCATAAGCATTTACCATCTTTAATCAACATATCACACAATCAACCAAGCATAGCTAATATGTATCAAAACATAGTACTCACTGTCAACCAATTCATAATTACTCTATCAAACAGAGTACTTGCCTTAACTGTGCAGGGACGAAAGACGTGAAGAGGGTGCTGCCCCTAGAACTAATCCCTCACCTGAATATAAATATAAAGCATGCTAAGACAACCATACTGAACCAAAACTTAGCCAAAAGCACAACGACACTCGCTACACTCTCAAGCGCATTCCCAATTCCAACTCCTAAAGTTCGATTTGTCCCCTCTGTGGACAGCCATAGTCTAAAATTCACATATTTTTCTACAAGAGACCAAAGGAGGTGTTCTTGGACTTCATTGAAAGGTTATTAATTTCCCCAACTAAACCTAGTTGGTGGGCCTTCCTGATTTGGCCATCTAATACCCCTATCATACTAATTAAGAGAACATCGACTTCACGTCAGGTTCTCTAGACAGTATACTAAAACTATCATAACTTTCAGCTCATTTCTCCAAATTTCGCGTTCGTGGGCTTCCCTGAAAGCTACAACGATTAGCTACAACTTTCGGTATACTGAGCTCCTCTAATTTTCCATTTAACTGATTGCTCAAGTCAGATTACTAAAACCTGTCAGAATACCAACAGATTTGCAGAACAGTCACATTAATAAATTCATAACTATAACCAAACGTTGATATAACACGAACTGTCCTGAACAGGCCTAATTACTGACGAAGATTAACTATGCAAATACGCATCTAATCAAAGGGGTTCTGAGATTACCCTTGAAGAACCGATTGCTGGGCACGAAGAGCACCCACCAGTGATCCCTCCCCATGAAGGTGGTCTTATCCCCTCACCTTCTTCTTCCTCTAATGGCCGATCAATCTCCCGGGCGATTCTCCTTCTTCCTTCTTGACACCGGCAGCGGAGAAACGACTTCTTGGACAGTATCATGGGGCCTTAATGGCGGAGGAGGCACTACTGGAAGTGGGGAGGTGCAGGGGGGAGGAGAGGATGGGGGCGACCAAGGGGGGAGGAGAGGGGGTGCGGCCAAGGGAGAGGGAGAGAGGAGAAAGGGGGGTGGTGGCTAGGGTTTTGGGGGAGGGTGGCGCCTCCCCCCTATGGCCGGCCACCACCTGCCCACATGGGCCAAAGCCCAAGCCCAGGTTGTCCCAAATTTGCTGAGAACCCCCTATCAACTACTTTATTATCTATTTTCTATTTGGTCCTTTTCTTAATTCGGATAACTCTCTCCCAATAATTTGTCCTCATACTTTTGGGGTATTACAGATGCCTATGTTAACTGGGAGATAGTGTTACACCCCAGCCCAACAAGAGCCTAGAATGCTACTAAGATGACTGAGTAAGTAATTAAAACTAAGATATTTTACTAAATTTTGGCAGAACCTCCTTTATTTGGTTAACCATATCGGAGGTTCGCAGAACTAATTATAACAATAAACAATAATCCAATCATCAAATCTGTAATGTAAACATAAAGCCAGCCATAACATGCTAATCAACTCCATTACAAAACATCTAACGCATAAGAAATAATCAATAGAGAATCCTTTAAGCGGTTTGCTCAATTATTAAGGCATGTTCCAAATTTAACCAATTATAAATAGTTCATGGTAGTGTCCAACCAAACTTATAACTATTCCCTCCTATGCATACCGTTCTCGTAAGAGATACCTAAAAAAACAAACATAACAAGAATGAGTCCAAGACTCAACAAAGTACAAATTGATGAGACAATATCATACACAACTATATCATCATCATCCAACCACAATTCACTATAATCAACCAATTCACATGTGCATGCAATGCAAATGCACAAATGCAACTTTTCTTTTCTCTTTGCATATACCGGTAATGCGGAGTATGCATTCTTCGATGCATACATATGCCTGTGCCTTCTAGCACAGTGACCATAAGCCTACACTCCACAAATAGGGGGACCACAAGCTCGTCCAATACATGACGGGGACCTCAAAATCAATGCTTGGTCACCACGTGACCAAGCCTCAAAGATGATAATATGATGCATATGAATCAATTCTTTTATCCAACATAAACATGTATTAGCCAGTAGCAACATACATGAATAAAGAGCATACTCATACCTCTAGCATTCATGAACAGCGACATACACATCATTCTAGCATCCATGAGTAGACAATATACAAATAATTCCAGCAAACATGAACAATCACTCTTAATTATTCTATCACTATTTGTATTTGCCTCAACCGTGTGAAGCTTGATGATGCAGAGAGGGCGCTGCCCCCGGAATCAAACCACTGAAAATATGTAACAATCACACTAAGAGAATATTTTTGGATAAGACATTGCTAGAAATAAGTATATGACGAACTACGCTCCCTAGCGCAACCCAAAACACCAACTTCTATAGACGTCGATCGGTCCCAAAACAGAACAACCTTTTTTCTAAAATTCATAACTTTTCGTCTACTTATCCAAATCTGGTGTTCTTTGATTCTCTTGAAAGCTTATTAATTTATCTACATAAACCTAGTTGGTAAGGTTTCCAGATTCAGCCATCTTTTAGCATTACCAAACGGTTTAATAGAACAACTAAATTTCGTTAGGGGTTCTGGACAGCGAGTGAGACTAAAACTAACGTATCTTTCCGTAAAATTATCCAAAAATTATGATCTTTATCTCTCTAAAAATCTTACGAACAAACCTACAACTTTTGTTTTGGTGATATCCTCTAAATAATTTATTAACTATTTGCTAATGACCGATTAACATTGACTGTCAGAATTATGACATAACCACAGAATAGCGGCGCTACGAAAATCATATCTCTTGATCCGTTCATCCGAACGACAAATCATATCTCTTGATCCGTTCATCCGAACGACCTAATCCAAGACTCTATTGAAAGCTAAAGACGTTACCCACAAATCTCTAGGAGATGTTCAGATCGAATTTCACAGTTTACAACCCCAAAACTGCGAGCACTACAGACTGCTAGAAATCGATCTAATACCGACATTGCCAAAACGCAAAACTACACGACTAATCGAACGGGATCGAGGGTTACCCTTGGAGAATCCGTTGAAGAACACAAGAACCACCACGTGATCCCTCTCCCTTCCCTTATCCCTTCCCCCCCTTCTTCTTCCTTTCTTCTTCTTCTTCTTCTTCTTTCTCTTTCCTCTCCTTCCTTTCTCCTCTTCTCCTCTTAGCATAACAGCAGGGAAGGTGTGCGCTACAGTACCCACACGCTACAGTGCGGTGTGGTATTGTAGCAGGGGTGCTAGGGTTTGGTTGATCCCCCCTTGCCTTCTAGTGGATAGTCATTGGCCTTCGGCCACAATGACCAGTTTTCTCCACTTGAAAAAGGATTGGCGGCCTATTCCTCTCTCAAAAAATCTGAATTTTCCTCATTTAATTCTTTTATTTCTCTCTCTAATTTATTTGCACTCTCTAATGATATTTGTGATATTACATATAGCTTTAGACATATAATTTGAACATTATGAATGGTCTAATAGGCAAAAGATTAGAGCTGCCACTAGTATTTTTGTTGAGGATACAATACTTTGGTGGAAGTATTTATGTAGACATGGAAGAGTGCCTCAAACTTGGCATGTATTAAAGAAACTTTTGAGAGATGAATTTGTTCCTAAATACTATGTTGATTATTTGTTAGTAGATTACAACATTTCAAACAAGGTCGTAGAACTGTAAGAGAATACTATCATGAATTGAAAACTCGTTTATTACGTTTTAGCTTAGAGGAACATGCTAAAGCTACAGAGAATAGATTATTAAGTGGGCTTAATCAAGCAATTCATGACCTTCTTGTTCACAAAGAATATGGTTATCTCTCATTTGTTTATACTTGCCTGTAAGGTTGAAAGTCAGCTTGAGAAGAAATTGAGAATGCTTGATGATAGGAAACACGAGAATAAACATGTGTGTGTCTTTTTCTGTGACTAACAACTTGCAGAAAGTTGAGAACCATGCCGAAGAGGAGAATTAGCTGATTAAACCACCGACTCCGTTGGTTGAGAAGGAAGATGAGGAGATGGATGCACCTACATCATCTGAGGAGGGACACAAAGGTAAAGATCATGGTGCTATCATCACTCAAGGTGAGTATGCTTGTGAAGAACTACAATTGTCCACTGTTCATGCTATTTTAGAGCAAAAATTAGTGGAAAACAATTCTAATATGCACATATTTCAAGTAGAGAATTCAGACTATATTGATTTGAGTGCACCATGTGATAAAATTATTGATTTACCTATGGACTTGAGTGCACTATGTGATAAAATAATTAAATTGCCTGCTGTTTTGAGTGTTTCCTTTGATGAGTTAATCACATCTAATGATCATGTGGAATTGGTTAGATATAAAGAAGTTTTGACTAGAATTTCTCCCACTGATTCTTTGTGTTATATTATGTTGGATTCACTTATAAAATTGTCACAAGCTATGAAGAAAGTTTCTGAAATCGCATGTTCGAAATCTTTGTCTAGTGCCTACAGCTCTAGGTATAAGTTTAATTTGATTGGAGATTATGGTGTAGACAATCAATTTCTTGTTTATCGAATATGCATAACTTGTGATCACATGGATGAATTGAAGCTTGCTATTTTGAACAACAATTCTTGTATGCCGAATCTTGTTCATTATGAGAGGAAATTAAAATTTAGTGATCATTCAATGCCTATGTGTTCATCTCTTATTGCACCATCTAGTATTGGCAATCTGCATCATGATGTTGAAGTATGGAAGAACTTACAAATCTTTTCACCCTTGCTAGATGAATTTGCTATTGCTCGATTGAAATCTGATTATATGGATGAACTTTGTTTGATTCCAAAAGTTGTAGATTTTCCCAAATATGCTACCACTGCAAGTTTACAACTTCAGATATTTGAATTGCATAAATGCTTCACTTACATTTGCAAAACTAGTTCTAATAATTGCTATGTGAGAAATTTTGTTTTGCTCATTAACATATATGATTATTCTTGGGATGATAATACATTGAGTTTTTATGATCGCTGCTGTTTTATAACATTAATTGTGCAACAACGAAGAACCATTAAAACAGATGACATATACATATACCATGCATACATCTTGGCTTCTTTGTTACCCTATTTGCAGCTTATCAAAAGCTGAGGACAGCTTTGTTTTCAAGAAGGGGAGGATGATGAGGATATGACGCCTATGGATACAACCATATTTGCTATGCTTGCTGTTCCAATTACAAGAGCTTGTACGCCTCACTTAAATTATCAGGTGACATCGTTTTTAGGAGTGCCTTTATATTATATGAACTATATGATGCAACCTAATGATGAAAATGTATATTTGTGCAGCATCACGCCACTTTTGGTCCAAGATGAGCAAGAGTTCCAACTGGGCCCGTTTTGGAATGCAATTCGGCCTCCGGTGTCAGCCTTGACTTCAAACGAGCATAACTTTCACATACGGACTCCGTTCGAGGTCCACGAGTACTTGATTGAAAACTTATCTCATCCTCTTTCCAATGGATTTGCCCTTACTGCCAACTTCCTTCTACACACGCCGTAATCGCCAAAAAAAGGTGTTGCATCACTTGTTTGGGCCAATTTGGGCCTTGTAATCGTACCTAACTTGGCCCATATGCCGGTCGGCCACCTACGGAGCTGCACTATTCACATGAACAGTAGTGCCACCCTACCTATCCTAGTTATGTGTGGCTATCCCCTCCCTATTTAAGGAGGTCGCACCCTTCTAGTTTCCTCGGATTTTGTTTAGTTAAAAGTTAGCTACAATGCAACTTCGTGTATTGGCTTGTGTCGACTAGATCAACCATAATACCGCTTTTATAGTCCCAACTTTATCAAATATTTCAATTCTATTTACAATTTCAGATTGATTATTATCTTGTTCTTACGTGTTCTTCGATTGCATATAGGAATAGACCTTCGTAGTCAGGTCGATCGTGCTTCTAGCAAGGTCGATAATAATCACGGAGTTGGTTCAGCGATTGTAACACCCTGGCTATCCGGAAGCCAAGATGTCACCTAAAACATCTAACATACATCCATAATGCGGAAGAACTTGAAACAAGTATATCAACTAAAGACGGCATTAAGATAAACAGGACATGGTGAAGGTATCCTTCCTTCACCTTCTAAGTTATTTAATACTGAACATCAATAAAGAAGGTTCACACGCAGTAATAAATCAACATCCAGGTGGAGAAGGTATCATTCCTTCTCCAATTATAATTTAATTATTACAGTTCATCGTTAACGAATGAAATATGGAACTAAAATTTAGACGTGAACATGAATTTGATGTTGTGAACAAGTAGTGCATGTCTACTCCCTCCCAAGAGCCAACATCAGGGGTTACCTAAAATAAACAAACAACGCAAGAGTGAGTCCATGACTCAGCAAGTACGATTATCAATAAGATAATCATTCAATATGAATAAGACAAACTCATCATCGAGTTCGATCACATCACAATCGATTACAAATGAAAACATGATATGAATGCTCAAAATCAAAGGAATGGACTGCACACATGCATATACGGTATAGCCGGTGAAACACCCGTCGGTGTTCACTCAAGCCCGCATCTTAACAAAAATGCGGATCCACTTCCGTATGAAGAACGTTTCATACGGGTGTCCAACATTGCCCATCTTGGAGTTAATGGGTCTTACATGCCCATTCTGGAATTAATGGGTCTTTCAAATCCACTCCGTGGGCGGGACATGACAATGTCCAACACGCCCACATTGGAATGGTGGGACTTGCAATCCACTTTCGTGGATGAAACATGCATAATGAATGCATAGAATGAAATACTGAATATTGAAAGACATGATAACAAAACATGGATTCAACACATATGGAAGAACATAGACAATCCATCTTCTCTCGTATCATACCAAATCACAAAGATGACCATATAAACATTCATCAATCACAATCATTAAGGGTGGCAATGTACTTGCCTTCCACGATGCGACGCGTTAGTCGGCAAAGGTGATACTCCTAAACCCGAGGCTTCACCTCCTAAACAAGTAAAATAATTTCAATAAGGACATAATATACCCAACACTACTAATCGATGCTAAACATCGCTTCCTGATGACTCTAGTCATTAATACAAAACTTAAAATGAAATCAACAATTTCTGACATAACTTAATTCTGGACAGCAGCACGGTAATTGACATATCTATTGGTCTGTAACTCGGAATGAGGTGAGACCAATTTCCATGGATTCTTAACTGACATATATACAATACTCTGGTTGGGCAAAAGTTCAGATTTTGCCTCTAATAAAATTTGGCCCACGGCTCAAATCTGTTGACTGAATTAATAGACAGAAATATCGGCTAAATTAAAATATCCATAACTTTTGTTGTACAACTCCAAATTGGACGTTCTTTAACAATATGAAAAGGTTATGAAATTATCTACAATAACCTAGTTGGCACGACATTCATATATTGTCTTTAACAAAAAGTGGCACACGGGTCAAAATTAAAGATAGAAACTGACATACAAACTGGACAGACTGACATACAATCTGGACAGTCACAAAGAAAAGTGCATAACTTTTGATCTATAAATCCAAATGAGGTGTTCTTTATCAATCCTGAAAGCTAGTGATATCACCTTCAAAATTTGTTATGGGCAAGACCTCTGAATCACCCTCTAACTAGGCCATAAATCAACCTATACAGAGACTGCTATTTCTCGTCAGGATTCTGGACAGCAGATAATAAATCTATCATAACTTTTGACTCGAAAGTCGGAATGAGGTGATCTTGGCGGCCACCGAAAGCTAAGAACAAGAACTACAACTCTCCAGGAGACCCAAACTCCTGATTCGGCCTCTAAAGTCACGAAACAGTCCACGCAACATACTGGACAGATTGCTATCTACAGCAGACCGACATTGATCCAAGCAATTCTATTCGTTTCCTCTCCTACGACCAAACCACCAACCCCAACCGAGATACATTACCCTTGGAGCGCCCAGGAGCACGACGATCGAACCGTGGTGAAGATCCCCGCCTCCTTGATCTGAACCCTGCGAAACACCACCAACACGACGGGAGGCCGGCAACGAGGGCTCTACACCGAGGGAAAACTCCGGGAGAAGGGGGCGCGACTCCGGGACCTTGGGGCAGCACCAATGGGGGAGGAGGAAGGGCGGCACCCTGCTGGAGGTGGCGCACAAGAAGGAGGGGAAGGTGAAAGTGGCGGCTGCACAAGGGGGGAGAGGTGGAAGGGGGTGGGAGCTAGGGTTTCACCGCCCCTAAAGGCCCCTATGGCCGCCCCTTGGTGGGCTTGGGCCCCACGGCTGCCCCTTGGGCTCCAAGTCAGCCCCTTGGCCCACAAGGCCTCCTTTGGGCTTGTTGGCCAAAGGCCCAGCCAAAAACTGTAAGAATCGATTTAAACGTCGAAATTGTGAATTTTAAACTCGATTTGAACCGAAAACTTCCTAAATGAAAACAGGTATTACATTCTTCCCCTAATGATTCGACCCGAATCTAAACACACTTTAGAGAAAGAACAACCACGATCGAGAACAAACAACGGTAACCACGCACTGCTAGAACAACACCGTTAAAACTCACGCACACGAAACTCCAACTTCCCAAGTAGCATCTCCTCGGTGAAAATACCACAACACAACGACGTAACGCGACGCCCGAACTAACACTCAACCCGGTACTTCGGTACACTCATCGGAGAAAACTCAAGGTAAGATCTCACTCGATGGTCAGCGCGCAAACGAAAACTCAAACTCGGATCTCGGTACTCACCCAACACGATAACATACAAGACGTTACGTACTCACGCATGGACCCGAGACACACGCGATACGCCAACTAGCTAAAACAACCCAATGTACCTTGGGTTAACCTTCCCATTGAAACCGAACCACACGACAAGCACGAAGAACACGAAACTCGTGTTCCACCTTTCAATCGAACTTTTCACTAAAGCAAGGATCACCTCCTTTAACTAAACACACTATCGAAACTCTTTTACCGCAAAACATATCTGAATAAGAAAGATTCACGTCACAACTATACGCTACCAACTGGCATCAAGAGTAAAATCCGAAATCGAGTTTCATCAAGAAAACCTTTCCACTTTCCAAGTGGCAATTTGCTAAAAACGCCACGAAAGCCAAAGGAGATCACTTGAATGCTCATACCAAATACTTCTTTTGTTTTGCCCGAATTGGAAAGAAGCAAACATGCCAACACAACACCAACTCACAATGCGAAGACACCACCAACAACATAAAGCTCAAATGAGTAACAACAAAACGCTTCAATACCCAAGGAAACATCCTTTTATCAATTCCTCTTTAGGAATAAAATTTCTCTCAGACATTGGAATTCGAATTCATCGAATACCACAGGGCTCAAACCTCTTAATTTAACATCCTCAAATTAGGCTTAAACCAAATACATCATCCACACCTTTGTGGAGAGACTCTATTGATTCCACTGAACACACTGGACCACTCCTTCAATTGATGACATTAATTTGATAGAAGGCACCATAGCCCTCAAAACCCATGCAATCTCATCACCTCCAACTTTCAAGAATATCACATCAAAATTTTCATTACCCGCCATGAACTACAACAAAATGGTTCTATCGACAATCATTCCACTACTCGAATACTCCAGCTTTTCTATCTCCTCTACACACAAATCTTTGGGTGACCAAAGTTTAGCATGAAAACAGAAAGCCCAAATTTAACCTCCGAGACCTCTACAACGAATTCCTCCTATAACAAATAGTGAAATCATCGGATTAAATCTCTATGATCCCCACAATTCCGACATACTCACTCATTGACATCATCAGGAATCACTCATACCACATCGCGATACTTCAATAGTGTTACTGTATAAAATTGATTACGTTTTCCATACATTTGATAATCCCCAACATTTCAACATGAACCAAGGTTCTGGAACTACACTATACCATAGGTCCTACTTAGTCGGACAATATACGATTTTATCTCGAAACCAAACATTCCATCTGAATCAACTTCCCTCCAAGAGATTCAGTCAAAACCAACTCATCTTCTATTACTCCTCCAATAGTGGGTAGCAAAATCTCACCCTACAATCAATTAACCACCACCAAACAAACAACAACATACGAGTTGTAAACTTACAAAGACAAAACGGTTGATCCTTTCTCAAAAGAAAGAGGCGAACAAGAACAAATTTCACAACACAGAAAATGTTACTGCTTCACGGTGAGCACGAGACCAAAAGAAATAATCTGCAACGAAGATCCGGGAAAACGAAAATTGAGTTCACCGTGGTGTACGCATCCTCGAAAGGGAATAGCAAATAACCACCAACAAGAAGAATGACATTGCGATTGAAACTCGACAACTCTTGAGTGAAAAGAGCAAAAGTTTATGAACAATTCAAATAACCACAAGTTACAAAACTTGACTCAATTCTCAAATATTCATAATGCACTCTCTCCTTTAACACTGTAATTAATTCTTTGACTAACATCACTTTGCCACAAAGAACAAGATAAGGTCTTTAGTCCAAACCACAAGGACTAATTAAGAACCAATAAAAATTCTTCCATACGTTATATTTATTGAACAGTTCAACTACACAAGAAACATGAGATCCAAATAATCTCACCACCAAACTCAAACATTTCCAATTCATGATTTCGCGAAAAGCAAGTAGATTATTCTCCTCTTAAAGGAACCAACATAACTCGCTTTGGTTGCAACCTCGCGTTGCCAACTCAAACCAAAGAGCCTCTAGAGTTAAACCACACAAATCTCTTAAGAAGCAACAGACAATCCAATACCTTAATTTATTTAAAATAATTTCGCTTACGGATGATTTAAGAGCTCAAAGAAAATATCACGAAAGCTAAACTTGAAATATTCACATCTCAACGATATCACCAAGGGCGATCAAATTACTATGGGTATTAACATCAATTTCACAACAACAATTAGAAAACACTTCAAAAGACCCACGTGAAAAGAATGAGTTGATTCTTTCTCGAAAGAAGAGACAAATGAAAACGATTATCACCAACTAGAAAACTCATCCACCACTCTTGATTGAACATGGGACCAAGAGAAGAAACCAATTAAGCAATGAACTCACGAGAACATAAGTGGAGTTCACGGTTGAACGCATAAGTCTCACAAGAAGAGAATATCGAACCTTAATGATAAGAACAAATAAGTATTCAAAATCAAACACTTGCATCATCAAGAACCATTGCAACATTGTAACATATCGTTACTCGATAAACTTCATTTACCACATAAAGCCTGAACCCCAAAAGATCATGAATACAAATTCAAATTTGATCATTTAGGAAATATCACCATGGGTGATCAAATTACTACAGAATTAACCTCATTATCACATTTTTGACTATTTAATAACATCGACAACATACATAGTACCAAGAATCATCAAACTTTATTACTCCATCCTAAAACTTCCCAAAGGAACACAAACCACAAGGTTGAAACAAATTTATCATAACAAGTTTATGCTAAGCAATAACAATATCACAAGGCACGCTAACAAAGACTACTTACGAAATTCATCTACTCAATTGTTGGTGTTGCTCAACACTTTCTTCACGCTCATTAACAAATGATGATTGTACTAACCACGCAGTATACATACAAGTACTAATTCTATTTGAAATCACATAACCATTTATAAACATAGATTCACATTTCACCTTTGTTCGTAAATCATTTCAAAACATGATTAAAGATTCACTAACATAATTTCCTATAAACAAGGTTTCATGAGTCGATACACAAAGACCCATCCGGTACTTTATACAAGTTTCAACAATTTTAGCATACTAGGAAATAGATAAATCTAGCTCTTATGTAAGATCTATAGGTTACGAATAGATATTGTGATCTTTATTTAACATACACCATGAATCAAATACAAGGACATATCAAATTAATCAGTTTCACTTCCATGGATGGTAGTTAAGAGTAATTGATTTGCACTATGCTAATAACCCAACTTGGTAACTCATATCATAACAATTTATTCGCTTAATCATAAATTCTCAATTTAAGCATGGCAAGACATCACAAAAGGATTCTAACACCTTACTACAAAGAAAAGAGAGACTTCAAACCTCAACGCTCAAGTAATCCAAAGAAACACATAAAGCCAAAGCTTTCCCTAAGCAACCGAGCTTACAATGGAAAACTCTTCACTAATCAAGTTATCAAATGAGTAAATGAGTCATTCTTTTCAATGAGAAAGAAGGAGCAACCAAGAAAACATCAATCTTGCCAATTGACAACGATCACAAGTAGTAGAAACAACTCAACGGTTGAAAGGCAATATTTGTTTCAGAGAACCAAGAGGATCTATGGAAAACCATAACTATCATGGACCACAAATCCGGAGAAGTTCATCAACCACCACAGACAAGAATTGCCAAATTCAAATCAAGAAAGAGAACAACTTTCTAAAGCAACTCACGCTTAACACGAAACTATGGTACTGGGTAACTACTCCTCTAACCACGTTCGCGAACGGTGGTGTAACTCGTGAATCCTGAGTAACAACCACGACCTCCACTTCTTATCATTTGATAACATCACGCCTCACCAAATACTCAACTATGAATATATAGGATCATCTCATGACAATCATATTATTAGTTCATAGATATTGAATATCATAGCAGATCATATATTACCAACAAGGATGATAGTACGAAGCAATTCAACAATTGCTCAACAAAATGAAACATAATAACAGATATTGCGGAAGCAATGTAATTTTCAACCCCACCTAACTTGTGCACGGTGTGTCATTTTAATGTTCGTCTATTAACCACGGACCAAAAGCCCGCTCTGATACCAACTGTAACACCCTGGCTATCCGGAAGCCAAGATGTCACCTAAAACATCTAATATACATCCATAATGCGGAAGAACTTGAAACAAGTATATCAACTAAAGACAGCATTAAGATAAACAGGACATGGTGAAGGTATCCTTCCTTCACCTTCTAAGTTATTTAATACGAACATCAATAAAGAAGGTTCACACGCAGTAATAAATCAACATCCAGGTGGAGAAGGTATCCTTCCTTCTCCAATTATAATTTAATTATTACAGTTCATCGTTAACGAATGAAATATGGAACTAAAATTTAGACGTGAACATGAATTTGATGTTGTGAACAAGTAGTGCGTGTCTACTCCCTCCCAAGAGCCAACATCAGGGGTTACCTAAAATAAACAAACAACGCAAGAGTGAGTCCATGACTCAGCAAGTACGATTATCAATAAGATAATCATTCAATATGAATAAGACAAACTCATCATCGAGTTCGATCACATCACAATCGATTACAAATGAAAACATGATATGAATGCTCAAAATCAAAGGAATGGACTGCACACATGCATATACCGGTATAGCCAGTGAAACACCCGTCGGTGTTCACTCAAGCCCGCATCTTAACAAAAATGCGGGATCCACTTCCGTATGAAGAACGTTTCATACGGGTGTCCAACATTGCCCATCTTGGAGTTAATGGGTCTTACATGCCCATTCGGAATTAATGGGTCTTTCAAATCCACTCCCGTGGGCGGGACATGACAATGTCCAACACCGCCCACATTGGAATGGTGGAACTTGCAATCCACTTTCGTGGATTAAACATGCATAATGAATGCATAGAATGAAATACGAATATTGAAAGACATGATAACAAAACATGGATTCAACACATATGAAAGAACATAGACAATCCATCTTCTCTCGTATCATACCAAATCACAAAGATGACCATATAAACATTCATCAATCACAATCATTAAGGGTGGCAATGTACTTGCCTTCCACGATGCGACGCGTTAGTCGGCAAAGGTGATACTCCTAAACCCGAGCCTTCACCTCCTAAACAAGTAAAATAATTTCAATAAGGACATAATATACCCAACACTACTAATCGATGCTAAACATCGCTTCCCGATGACTCTAGTCATTAATACAAAACTTAAAATGAAATCAACAATTTCTGACATAACTTAATTCTGGACAGCAGCACGGTAATTGACATATCTATTGGTCTGTAACTCGGAATGAGGTGAGACCAATTTCCATGGATTCTTAACTGACATATCTACAATACTCTGGTTGGCCAAAAGTTCAGATTTTGCCTCTAATAAAATTTGGCCCACGGCTCAAATCTGTTGACTGAATTAATAGACAGAAATATCGGCTAAATTAAAATATCCATAACTTTTGTTGTACAACTCCAAATTGGACGTTCTTTAACAATCTGAAAAGGTTATGAAATTATCTACAATAACCTAGTTGGCACGACATTCATATATTGTCTTTAACAAAAAGTGGCACACGGGTCAAAATTAAAGATAGAAACTGACATACAAACTGGACAGACTGACATACAATCTGGACAGTCACAAAGAAAAGTGCATAACTTTTGATCTATAAATCCAAATGAGGTGTTCTTTATCAATCCTGAAAGCTAGTGATATCACCTTCAAAATTTGTTATGGGCAAGACCTCTGAATCACCCTCTAACTAGGCCATAAATCAACCTATACAGAGACTGCTATTTCTCGTCAGGATTCTGGACAGCAGATAATAAATCTATCATAACTTTTGACTCGAAAGTCGGAATGAGGTGATCTTGGCGGCCACCGAAAGCTAAGAACAAGAACTACAACTCTCCAGGAGACCCAAACTCCTGATTCGGCCTCTAAAGTCACGAAACAGTCCACGCAACATACTGGACAGATTGCTATCTACAGCAGACCGACATTGATCCAAGCAATTCTATTCGTTTCCTCTCCTACGACCAAACCACCAACCCCAACCGAGATACATTACCCTTGGAGCGCCCAGGAGCACGACGATCGAACCGTGGTGAAGATCCCCGGCCTCCTTGATCTGAACCCTTGCGAAACACCACCAAAACGACGCGGGAGGCCGGCAACGAGGGCTCTACACCGAGGGAAAACTCCGGGAGAAGGGGGCGCGACTCCGGGACCTTGGGGCAGCACCAATGGGGGAGGAGGAAGGGCGGCACCCTGCTGGAGGTGGCGCACAAGAAGGAGGGGAAGGTGAAAGTGGCGGCTGCACAAGGGGGGAGAGGTGGAAGGGGTGGGAGCTAGGGTTTTCACCCCCCCTAAAGGCCCCTATGGCCGGCCCCTTGGTGGGCTTGGGCCCCACGGCTGCCCCCTTGGGCTCCAAGTCAGCCCCCCTTGGCCCACAAGGCCTCCTTTTGGGCTTGTTGGCCAAAGGCCCAGGCCAAAAACCGAAGAATCGATTTAAACGTCGAAATTGTGAATTTTAAACTCGATTTCGAACCGAAAACTTCCTAAATGAAAACGAGGTATTACAGCGATTGCGGGTATATTGGTTGTGTGTGATTGGTAGCCGAATCATCATAGTTGTCTCCACCAAAATCGAGTTATCGTTCCCATCGAAAGATCGGGACACTCATTGCCGCATCATGGAGCATGATTTTGCAAACATGGATCCTGATCTTTCTGGCGAAGGCAAGTTAGATTTGCTCGATTGGTGGAAGAACAACAAGCAGATATTCCCTGTGCTATGCCATTTTTGCATGAGATGTTTTACTAATTCCGGTGTCCTCCGTCTCTTCGGAAGCGACGTTCAGAATGATAGGAAGAATAATTGAAGAAAGGAGTTCATTCCTCACGCCCAAGATGGTGGAGGCAATCACCTGCCTCAAGGACTATCAATTGGCAAAAGAGTGACATCAACATCAACTGGAGAATCCTGAGATCGTAGAGGCGTTAGCCGATCTCAATGTCGAGTAGCCAACATGTATGCATGAATGTAGTTATTGTACTCTTTTACTTACCGGAGAAATCCCACAGTGGAGCGTAAGGTTTTTAACGAGGTAGTAACAATGTGTGTATAAAATATCAATGAAATTTCACTATCCCCCGTAATTTTTAAGTGTCCATAATTTAACATAATTATGGTTTCACACAAAGAAATAATTAATATATCAAAATTGTACATGCTGCTTAGAAAATTTTATTCTTTTTATCTCTAGTAAACATCTACGTGTAGAATTCAATTGTGATCTTGGTAATGTTCAAGGGGCAATTAATATATCAAAATTGTATATGCTACAATTTTTTCTTTTATTTTCTTTCCTTTTCTTCTTTTCCCCCTTTCATTTCGTTTCGTTTCTTTCCTTTTCTTTCTTTTTCTTTTTTCTTTTCCCTTTCCTTTTTCTTTTCCTTCTTTCCTTTTCTTCTTTCCCCTTTCCTTTCTTTCTTTTCTTCTTCCAAATCCCCGCACTCCTCCGGTCCTCCTCAGTCCTCTCTTGTTGTCTTCTTCCCCAACCCCCAATCCCCCCTTCACTCACGGCTTCACTAATTCAACTACCTCTCCTCCCCTCACACCCTCCTCAGCCCAAGCCAGCGCCTCCAGTTGCCGCGCTGGTGCCACCCTCCACTCCTCCAGGCCTCCACATGTCGTCGCTTCCACCCACCCCAACGTCCCCAACCGGCTTTGGCCCTTTCCAATCCCCAATCCCCAACCATGGCGCTGGTGACAAGGAGACAATGAGAAGGAAGTGGAGGCCTCAGTATTGGCGTCACAGGCTCGCAACGACAAGAAGAAGGGGGCGGCCCTGGGCGTGGTGTCGCTGCGAGCAAGCCCGTGGCTCATGGTGACAAGAACAAGGCTGCGGCAGCCGAGGTGGGCGATGGTGCGGCGAAGGCACACAACGGTGTCTGAGGCAATAAGAGGCGGCCGAGCGCACGACAGTGGCCAAGGCAGGTGGATACACCCGAGCGCGCTGCGGACACAACTGAGCTATAGGCAGTGTGTGCCGTGCCCGTGCCGACATGGCTTGACAGTGGCCCCATGTGCCTTTGTGCCATGCTGGGCCTCGCCGGTGGCTGTCCATGCCAGTACAACATGGCTCAGGAAGCTCGTCGTGTCATGCCGCCATGGCCCACGACGTGAACAAGCCTACACGGAGGAGTGGAGTACGAGCAGTTCAGACGTGAAGCTAAAGCTATAACACCACCGGCCGAGCCTCTAACAAGATCTCGTTACGGCTGGCCACGTCCCTAGTCGGTTGGTGTGAATGGGACTGCGGGAGGTACTGTAACACCCCGTCCAACACAGAACCCATAATGTCACAAATTTATGGTAATTACCAATTTAAACATTGATTTACAATAAATTTCAGCAAGCATGTCAAGATTAAAACCTGTCCACGGGTCACAAGTTGAACATTTAAAGTAAAACTAATGAATTTACCAACTAGTCTAAATATTATTCTAGGCAATAAAAATAAGTCTATGAATAATAATCTAAAGGAAATAACCAATGTCTCTAGATTTATAAGTAATCACTCTAAGCAAATATTGAATGTGTAGTTGTTTCGCATGTAGCGCTTGTGATCTATTCCCTCCTATGTATGTCGCCATCAACGGTCACCTAAACCAGCAACAAAGCAAGAGAGAGTCCAAAACTCAGCAAATACATAATAAATACATAAACAACAGTTTATCAACCATAATCAAGGTTATCACCATCATCTATCTATTTAATGCTATTCCCGTACTCAAATAAACAAGTCATATTCCATGTAGGTAAATTTGCACAATTTAACAATTTACTCATATATGTGAATGCACCATCATGCTCATGCTCATATGTATCTCATCAGCTGATACCAGTATAGCGGAGTGTTCATTCGTCGATGATACACTCATCCCCCATCTTCGTTAGGATGGGGTCCCCACATTGTAGGACTTTAACTAGTCCCTACAAATGTAAGACTTTATCTAAAGCACTTCAGACTAGTCATGTATCTTTCTCACTAACCTCACCAGAATAATTACATGACTTTCTCACCGACCTGCCTCGTGCACTTTTATCATGATGAATGTAAATGATGCAACATTATAATTAATTATTTACACAACTCATCCCATTAACTCAATATCTCATTCTCATTATCGTAATATTGTAATCTCATTAACTCAATGTCATCAATATCATGTATACGAATAAGCTTAATAAATAACATGATAAGTAATATCAATGACAACGACGAACAATCCATTGTTCACCACTCTATCATGTACTTGCCTCTTATCCGCTCGGAGCCGGGTAGTGGGATGGTGGCAAGGTGCTAGAAGCAATACTCCCTGTACAAACAATTTAGACATACTAAAAAATACATCGCCATAGCACCAAAACAATACACTAATCATCTTTGCATGTCTACGTGAAGATGACACAATTAACCCAGTTCTACCGAACGCACTACCCACTGTCTCGGTAGTAAACATGATCTAATTTATTCACCCGAACTCCAAATCTAGGAAACTAATACTTTCTAGAATCCCCACGTACTTTCCTACAACTTCCTAGTTATGACAAACTTTTGATTCTTCATTTTCTGCCCAATTTTGTTCCTCGAAGGCTATCCTAGAATCTGTCAAGACAGAACACTTCACAATTTCGTATATTTAATTCTAAAACTTGAAAAGATATGAACTATACTAGTTCTTAAAACTAATCAAAAGTTCCTAGCTAATTCAAGTTATCATCAAATTTTATTTCTTTCATTTACTAGGTGAAAACAGCCCATCCACTACTACAAAAAGGCTAATAATGGATGCCTCATCACAGATGGTCGACCAAAACCATCAGTATTAAATACAATCACAGACAATTTTGGTTTAGCGATCGTTTGTGTTACTGGTTGCGCTAAAAACTATTTGTGATGGGTTAATTATTACAGACAGTTTGTATTGAACTAGCACAGACAGTAGAGTCGTCAAATGATTAAGTTTCTCCTCCCCGAGCTCGTCGCCGCCGTCCTCGACGCCGCCTCCTCCTTGAGCCTGGCGCATCTCCTCCACTGAGCCCGCCACCTCCTCCCCGAGCATGAGGTGCCACCTCCCTGAACCCAGCACCCCTCCTCCCCTGAGCCCGGCGAGCCTCCTCCTCGAGGTCGATGTGCCTCCTCCCCCGAGCTTAGCGCCTCCTCCCCGAGCACGAGCCACCGCCTCCCGAACCTGGTGCCCCTCCTCCCCCGAGCTTGACGCACCTCCTCCTCAAGCCCTGCGCACCTCCTCTCTTGCTCTGAGGTGCACTCGACCGGTGCATCCTTGGTGGTTCTTGCCATCCCTTCGTGAGTCGTTTCTGTTTTTCAGAATTGAATTAATTTACTAAGTGTGATGTGCTAGTTGTATTTCAATTTGTCTTGACTAGCACTAGGAGACTTGGTATTGTGTTGGGTTCTGGTAATTACTTGAAGAGGATAATTATCATATTATGAAATTGATGTCATAGCAATATCAGACTTGGGCTATTTGGATTGCTTCTCATTATCAATTTGTAGTAAGCAGCTAGTTCTGATATTTTTTGTTTTTAGTTGAATTTGGACAAAATTTGAGATTAGTGATTCTGTTCAATATTTGATATTAGTGATTCTATCCAGTATTTGAGATTAGTGATTCTGTTCAGTTTTCATTTAACTGGTTACTAATTGGCTAATATGATAATTAAGCATTTCTGCACACTGTTAGTTGAATGACCTCCTGATGACTGAAAGTATAAAACTTCTATTTTAGAAGTTATTTCTTGACATTCCAGTAAAGCATTGTTTGAACTCAAAAGTCTGATTTATTGTTATCACATTTAATTGATAAAGAATATTAACAAGTATCGAGAAGGCCAAGATTATATCTTGTGCAACTCTATATCTGAAAGCAATCGTAAACATTCAAAAATGAGCAATATGCTGTTTTCATATGGTTGCTTATCTTATCTTTTGAGCATTTTATCCTAGTTAATTGACTTACAGAAATTACATGTTTATATGACTTGAAGGATCCACATGCTTATATGTCAATTATGTCATTTAATTGGTGCTGGAAATATGCTTTATTCACAATTAATTTTGCAATACAAAAGAATATCTCGATATTCATTCCACATTTGTCTGTGTAACCGTGTTCATGCCGAGCAAGTTCTCCTCCCTTGCGTCCCAGGTACGTCCTACCATTCTATTCCTGATCTCTTCTCTATAAAATCTCCAAGCAGTGGCTGCTTGTGCCTTTAAAACTGGCTGTATATATATATATGTGTGTGTGTGTGTGTGTGTGTGTGTGTGTGTGTGTGTGTGTGTGTGTGTGTGTGTGTGAAGATCCCGGTTTATTCAACTTGTAATGCTTAGCCTTCCGTTGACCCTAGCACCACAAATCAAATAAACCAAGCCTCGAGATATGTATACTTCCCAGAAATGCAGTATACACACCCCGTTACAAAATCATGCATCAATTCCATACAACACACAATAACAAGTCTAGCAAAAGACGTACATAATATAAAGTTATTACAACAGGGCCAACTGGCCAAACAACAACAAGTATCAATAACAGCGGAAGCAGAAGTGCCATAAGATGGCTAAAACAAAAACCAACCGGTTAGCCACATAACCACGGGCAATGACCAGGGCCACCAAGCTAGTCGTCCATACCGTAGCAAAACTCACCAAAGTTGATCCCTTGGGAATCAACCTTCTTCCTCTCACAATAAGCAAAGCAAATGAGTACAAAAATGTACTCGCAAGACTTACGGGTAACAAAACCTAGTTACTACTATACGCAGGCTTTAATCAAAGGAGAAGGCTCAAGGTTAATTTTTAGCATAAAGCAAGTTTTATTTGCAATAGATAATATGTTGAAGGCAATTTGACAATATGAATCTTATTTGCATAAATAACAGCGAGACAGTAAGTAATAACATAAAGACAACCTGGAGATGACTAACCCGATAGCCATCACAACCATAGCATGAATTACCCATTCGTACCACCCATGTCAAGTTTTAATTAAAAAGGTTGTAGTCTAACTCTTGGAAGACCTTGCCAAGCGTGTCCATAACCTAGGACGAGGCTATTCGAATAGTTTGAAACCTGTAGGGGTGTACCAATGTACCCACACTTCAGACCGCCTTTTTGCCACTAGATGAAGCACACTTCCGAAGGTATGCCGGCACGGCTAAGTCCTACGAGACATTTCCAATATTGTGTATCAACTACGAGCCGCTCGTATGGACCGTAGCCCATACGCTTACATTGTAAAGCCGTAAAGACAACTACCCCTTGGGGTAAAGCTTTACGGAGAACTACAATGCTCCACACATAACCCCCTCATTTTACCACAACACAACACACGCACGCCCACCTGCGACTCGTAGCTAACACACGCCAAAGTACTAAGTCAAGAGAGGTCCCATACCCTCTAGTGTGGTTAGCACGCAAGAATGTTTGGTTTAGTGTAACAAGATGTTCGGTCCTTGCTGACTCGGGCACCATTCCAGTCACACCCAAATTCACACCATCTTACCATTGTGCCCAAGTCTAAATCATTTTGTTTTCAATTTTTAGTTTTCGCAAGTAAACAAGGCACAAAGCCGAAATCATAAGTCATAATAAGTTTTATGTGATCAAGGTTATCGACAAGTCGATAACCGCCCAATTCTACCGGTATCTAAGCATTCTATGCATGACACCGTAAAGACGATAAAGAGCATAATTAAATCACCTGGCTCTAATTCACCAAATGATATTAATAACTTATGTTTTGTGGCGGGGATAAACAATTTAAGGGCAACCATGCAATGGGATTAGCTACCTCTAATCGACAAAATAAATCTTGACACAAGAAGCATGCATACTTAGGTTTTGCAAACAAGATATTAGAATTTAAAAGTAGTAGGAGCAATATGATCAAATGATGTTACACTGCTTGCCTTGCTGAAGATCACTTATTTGCTGCAGAGGATCACTCACGGTATCAACGCGATCGTTGGAACCTATCGAAAGAACGAGAAAATCCAATAAAAGCGAAGAACACCAAAACAAACTCACAACAAAAGACATCCAAATCTTAAGAAATTTACCCAACAGCAAGGGTATGATTTTATACAATTTTAGGAACTAGAATTACTTCATTTGGAATTAGCATGAAAAAGTTATAGTTAAAATCAGTTCTCTCGGCCTATTAATTCCCTTAATTAATTACTGGTACTGTTCATGGCAAAAATTTCTAAAATGATCTAAAACCTAAAATTTTTATGGTAGGTAGGATATGTTATCCTAATCACAGCATAGTTGAGTTTACTAAATTTGGAGTTATAATGATTTACTTATGATTTTTCTAAGTTGTAAACCTAGCACATTACATTTTCTAGAAACATAAACATGTTCAACACCTATTCCATATTAAAGTATGCTAATAGAGGGATTTTCTAGCATCGATTTTATATATTTTGGATTTACAGGGAATTACTTGTGTCTTTTATAAGATTTCCAGAATTTCTAAATGTTGAAAAATAGGGTCAAAGTCATTAATTAATATTTCAGGCGCTATCCTGGGCCTACAATCCTTTTTATATTAAAGTTTGGTTAATAACAAATTTATCAAAGTTGAAATCACCCAATTTGGATATTTACAGGAAAAGATATTCATTTTATAATATTTAATTCAAATTCTGGAAAAGCCAACAATGACTGAAATCAAGATTTTAAAATATACAGAATTTTCTAGCACAGAAATATGACTAAAAGCATTTTTAAATAAAAATTTAGTTCAATATAAATTTATTACAGATTGGAAACATCCAAAAGGGTTTAAAATGAATTAGTTATGAATTTCTAAAGTTTTTAAACAATTTTTCATTGACAAATAAATACTTACGAAATATAAACAAACTTATCGTAAATATAGTGACGTGGATGAGCGTGGGCCTTTGATCCAGATCCAGCGGGCCACGCTCATGGAGAAAGCGCGCGTCGCGACTCTAAAGAAACGCAACGGATCAAAAATAGACGGCCAAGATCAAATGGTCACTGTTCATGACCCGATCAGCCCAATTGATCAAGGCCGTTGATCAAGAATCGAAAGGTCCATAATGAGTGTGGTTCGGGTGACCCGAACGGCACACGAACCACGGCCACTGATCATGAGATGGACGGCCCACGTTGATGGGAGGATCGGGTGACCCGAATGCTCCACATATCAGGGCCGCAGATCAGGACACGGACGGCCACCAAGGATTGGGCCAATCACGACGTGAACAGGACCCCTGACGCATGGGGCCCGCTATCAGTGACTTAGGGTCACGCCCGCGGTGTTTTAACCCACGTGCACAGTGCACGTGGCCCACATGTCAGCGACTAACAAGGATCTTTTAGGACAACTAATTAATGGCCAAAACTGATGATTAGGATTTAATGTGCCCCAATGATTTACACAGAAGTGATTAAAGAAATTTGAGGGCCCACCTGGCAGTGACTCACGGGTGATTACCGACAGCATTAAAATGCCGAAACGCAATTAAATGCTAATGATGTCCGAAGCGCACGAAAATGTGCCAGCGGGGGATTTAAGGAACTGGGCCCACTGTCAGTGGCTCAAAGACCTAGTTAAAGACACAATTAATTAACTAATGATTAGCAATCACGGGGCAATGCGCTGTCCTAAAAATTTGGCGAGCGGAGTTCTCGCCAGCACGAGCCCGAAGCGTGTTCAACGGCTTATCGCCGCGACTCGAGCTCGTGGCGCCAACCAAGTAGTGAAATGGAATCGCAATAACCTTACGGACCTAGTGGTGGCAATCTCGCCGACGGTGAGGGCTCTAATCGCCGGCTAGCCGGAAAACGAAAAGGGGGAGCTTTTACTGCTAAATATGAAAATAGCGAAATGGTCCGCTGCAGTCCAAAGAAGCGTGTGCTAAGGCCTCTAGGGACTAATAAGAAGCTACCTTAAAGGAGAGAAGCTTCAAAGATGGCCGAGGAAGCTTGTCCACAGTGGAGGCTTACTGGGGTTGGGGAAGAAGGTCGGAAAAGTGCCCCCTGAGCAAAATGAGTGGTACCAAAGCATCAATATAGCTTCATTATAGCCTATAGAAGCTACATGAGCAAATAATTTAAAAATGGAGCACTCACCTGAGCTGAGGAAGAAGATGACCAAAATCGGTCGAATTTGAACAAACCCCAAATTGGAGAATTCCTGAGAATCAAATCCAAAATTAAGTGAGGGGATATGTTCAAGATAGCAAGAAGATAATAATGGTGTAAAGAAACGTGAAGGAGAACCAATGGAACACCAAGAACACCAATGGAGCTCCACGGGTCAACAATGGTGGATTGTCGGTTTTGAGGTGTTAAGCTTCAAAATTGAAAATGGAGCTCAATGGTAGTGTAAAGAGATACCAGGAGGTGTGTTAGGTGCTTATAAAGGTTTAAAAGCATTAGGGTTTGGACAAAGAGCTTTTCGGGAGACAATGCGCAAGGCACAAGGCACGGCCGAAAGTGAAAAAGGTAGTAGATAGTAGGATAGGGCATGGCATGGCCGAAAGCACCTCTCACAACTCCCAAGTGTCGACTAGGGCGGCTGTAGGGAGCATGAAATGACATAGCCATGCCCTAGCTACTGTTCACACACGACCTGAGGTTGAAGATCACACAAAATGCACTTGGGCGATTTTGGGCCGTTGGATTGATCGTGGACGGCTGAGATCGCCCTAGCCTTTTAGGTTTTAAATATCAATGGAGGGGATCGGGAACCTAGGATCGAAACGAACGCTTTGAGATTAGATGCGCCCTTCTGGTGACCCGATCAGCACACTTATTTTAGACCGTTAGATTTCGATTCAAGGGCTCGATTGATGGGCTCTTCTCGATGCCCGAACAGCCCAATCATTTAAGGCCGTTAGATCAAGATCTAACGGTTGAAAATGTTTGCGGTTTATAAAGAGACACAGTGCGGTTTAGTTGGCTCAACCAAGTCGATTGACTCGAGCCGATCCGACTCGAACCCGAGTAACAAGTACAAACCAGATTTGGTTTTTCAAAATAGAACAGGGACCTTTGAAGATTTATTTGATGTAGCAAAATAACTGCAAAATTTCTGAAAGTTTTACAGGAGCTTGCTGACTCAAAGATTGACCTTGTGTAAAATTTTTAGAGGTTTTTATGCAGTGCATTTTTCTCCAAAAATTCGGCAAGGTTCTGATTTAGGGTTTGACTCCAAGTCAAACAGGTTTGACTGCCCTCTAATAATATTCAAACAATTTCTAAAAATTGTGAAATTTTTCAGAGGGGTCACAACCCATCCTTAGAACTTAGCAAAAATATTTTCAGATGATGATCACAATGTTTGACATGATTTTATTTTTGGAAGATCAAAATTTGGATCAAAAAGGACTTATGACTTTGTATTTCCATAATTCCTTGTACAAGAATTGTTTGGTACAACAGGAAATACATGATGTACGAAAAAGTTTTAATTTCTACTCATTTTCTTATATTTGAAACACAAGTCCAATATTGGGATGTTACAATATATATAGTTTGTAGTCCGTTGTTAGCTAACTCGAGGCCTGAATTCAGCTAGCTAGCTCGTTCCTTGGGCGTTCATCCTAAACGTGCAGGAGAAACTACAACCTACTTTATTGAACCTAACACACTCGAGTGTGTGAGGTGCTTCATGCCAATCCTCCATGTGCTTTTTATAATCCTCCTAAACCACGGCCTACAAGCATTTGGAGGATTAGCATGAAGCAAATCACACACTCCAGTGTGTTAGGTTTGATGAAGTAGGTCATTGTTCACCTACACGTTTAAGATGAACGCTCAAGGAGCGAGCTAGCTAGCTGAATTCAGTGGGAGTAGTTACTCCCATCTTTGATATACCACCTAAAAGAACTTGACATATCCATTATTACTTTAGGTATACTCATATACTAATTATAAGATACTTCAATGTGAACCATGTAACAGCCCTAACTTAGGGTTTGTATTTCAAATGTAAAATTTTGAGGAGAAATAAAAACTTTTGTTGTCTCTTCAAATCATTTAAAAGTTTCTACATTTTTCCCTAGCAATTTCCAATTTTCTAGAAGTTGATTCTTGTGATTGGAAATTGTTGTCATCAAATTATTAGCCTTCAAACTTATGATCATCCTCTGCAAATGTTTTTCTTAGCATCTTGATCATCCTATCTACCTCCTGAATTATTTCACAATTTTTAGATTTTATTTGCTATTTCAAATGGCCAAGTCAACCTAGTTTGAAATCTGGTCAAACTTACATTCAGCAGCTTGTGAATTTTATTGGGAGAAATCTAGTGCATGAAAACTCCTGGAAAAATTTCACAAGGTGGTCCTCTGTTCCAGTTAGCTTCCATAAAAATTTCTGAAATTTTTGGAGCCTGGAGCTATCTCCAAAGATTTCCCAAAACTTGTCTTTTAAATCGACTACGAAAACATCGTTTGTCGGGCCCAACCACACTTGGGCTCGAGTCCGACCGCACTAATGGACTCGGTCGCGTCAACTAATCGCACCGCCCAAGTCCAATCGATCGTGATCGTCCGATGCAAATCGAATGATCCACGTCGCGTGCGCAACCGACTGTCGAATGCATACACCAATCTCACCGTCCATTTCGGATCCAGCGGTCGGTGCGTTGTCGATCAAGTCAAACCACCGGTTCGCACCGCTTCGATCATTGTCGAGTGGACCCCACTGTCAAGATCGCCCTCGTCTTCTCCGCATCTCACCGGAGCTCGCGCGGCGTTAGCGCATGCTCGCCACGTCCCTCGCCGCCACCTCTCGTGGACGCGTGTCCGGTTGTGGCGTGTCGCCGGTCTCATCTACCCACCGTGCTCATTCATTTCTTCTCTACCCTATTCTTCGTGCTTTCTCCGTCCATCTTTTAGTTTCGCCGAGAAAAACCGAGAGCGCGCCGCCAATTAGCGCCGCCTGAGCTCGCGATCGCACCACCGTGATCCACGCCGACGCGCCTCCATTTTGCCCATCCGGATCCTTGGCGTCCAGTGAATCACGGGGTGGTATCGTCGTCTCCACCTCCGCGCTCTCGGCCGTGAGATCGTTTGCGTTACGTGAGTCTCAAGCCTCGCCGTTGATCCCACTTGATCGCAATGCTTCACCGATACTCACGGTGGGCTCGTTTACGTCTTTGATGCATCGTGGATGGTGTGCGACTCCTTCTTCTCCGAGCACGGTATTTCGCCGCGCGTTTCCGCCATTTCCGTGCTCCATCGTCGTCTTGATCGTGGCGAAACCTTCCCGAGTCAAAGCGGGCCGAGGCGCACTTTCCGGGTCTTCTCGGCTCGCAGCGTCCTCTCCACGAGCACCGCACTTTCTTCTCGCCTCCGCCGTCGTGAGCTCATCTCCGTGACCATCGGACCGCGTCGCCACCTGCAGGTTCGCGAAGTCTCGTGCACCAAGGTATCACTCACTCGTTTGAAACTCACCGTTTGCGAGATCCACTGCGCGCCGCGCTGCCTCAGTGCGCGCCGGTGAACCGCCGGTGATGTTTAAGTTTAGCGCTAATCATGCCTAGTTTGAGTCTCTGACTTGTGGGCCCTCTCTGTTAAATCGCGTTTGGAAATCCTTTAATCCAGCCCGTTATGTTTTCTCTTAGTCACTGCCATGTGGGTCCAGGCTGTCAGTTAGGGGTGTGTAACCCTTGGCGATACGTTTTCTCTGTTTGGAAACGTATTTATCTGTGAGTATATGTTAGAAGTACACTTTGATATGTCAAAGACGTATTCTCGAATCGCGCCGACGTCACCTTCAGTGCGATCATCTCCGGTCAAGACCTTCACGCCCGCCACGTTGTCCGCTAGTTGGCATGGGTAGAAAAAGGATTAAATGCTTTAGTATTTCGTAATGTGTTTTTACATTTGTCTTTGTTAATTCATTTAAACTTAGAAAATTCGTAACTAATTCAATTTTTCTCCAAATCACTTGAAACCAGTTCTGTTAATTTTAATTTTAAATGTAATATTTACCAAAATTAGATTCAACCATGTTTCTGTTAGCTAGAATCTGGTTATTGAATAATTGGTGTATTATGTACTTTCCAATTTAGAAAATTCATATCTCTATCAATAATTGTCCAAATCCAGTAAAACCAACTCTGTAAATTTTCATTTTTAGTGTGCTAATTATCAGGTTAGGTTTTAGATACTGTTTCTGTTCATGAAAATTTGTTAAGTAATTAACTAGTGACTCGTTGTGTTTTTAGCTTAGAAAATTCATGGCAAATTCTTAATAACCTAAAATGATTTATTCTCTGTTTCTAAAATTTTGCTATATCATGCTTAGGTTGCTGTGTGAGTTTTAGTATGTTTGTTTGTTGTTGCATGTTTGAGTTTTGTCGGTGTTATTCGTTCTTATTCGCTGTTTTGTTCAATCGTTAGGCTTCGATATTTGCGGCAACCACAGAACGACTCCTCGCAACAAATTGAGCAACAAAGATCCGAGCAAGCGCTTTGATCATGATAATCCCGTATTTTAAAGTCTAATATTTTGTTTCAATTTGTATGTATGCATTGCTTAATTTGTGTTAAATTGATTAGTTAAATCGTAGTGCATATCCTGTAGACAAAATATTGATCTCTACTACCGAGCCTAGGTTATTTCTTTGTGATTAGAGATCGTTGGATGATCTCTTATCACTTAGTAGATCCGGTCAACTTGCTTAGCTATCGGTAGAATCAAGGCGGTTATCGACTTTAGTCGGAACCTTGATCACACAAAATTTACTATAACTTTATGTTTTAGCATTTCGCTATGTTTAATTGCAAAATTAAAATGAAAACAAAATGATTTAGACTTGGGCACAATGGTAAGACTGGTGTGATCTGTTGGGTGTGGCGAAAGGTGCCCGAGTCGATTAAGGACCGAGTTACTTGCGCCACCGTCATCGAGCATTTTGCGTGCTAACCACACTAGAGTATATGGGACCTCTCTGACCTAGTACTTTGGCGTGTATTGGCTCCGGTCGCAGGAGGTCGCGGGAGGATGGAGGTGGGAGCATGGTAGTTGTCCAAAAGCTTTATCCTGAGTGGGTAGTTGTCTTTCGGCTTTACCATGTAAGCGTATGGATTTCTATCCATACGAGCGGCTCGTAGTTAATACACAATATTGGAAAAAGTCTCGTAGGACTTAGGCATGTGCTGCATACCTTGGAAGTGTGCTTGGCTTAAAGGCGATCCAAGTGTGGGTACATTGGTACACCCCTGCAGGGTTAAAACTATTCGAATAGCCTCGTCCTAGGTTATGAACACGCTCGGATACGCCCCGTAAGAACTAGACTACAACATTTAAATTAAAACTTGATGGGTGGTACGAATCTGGGATTCGTGCTATTGTTGGGGTGACTATTGGGATAGTCACTTCTAGGTTGTTTATCTTTCGCTTTTGTTATTAATATCCTTACTTATTATTTCAATCTTATAAATGAATTGCAAACTTGCCTTTAAAACTGTATTATATTATTGCAAATGAAAGTTGGCTTTATGCAAATGAAACATATGGCCTCCACTAAACAAGCCTGCATGTAGCATATGAATAGGTCTGCTAGTTCACACGTCTGGCTTGCGGTACAAAGACAATCTTTGTACTCAGTGCTTTGCTTAATGTTTTTGTTGCAGAGGAAGAAGGTGAGCCCCAAGGGCCTCACTCGTGAGCTTTGTTGCCGTTTCGTGGGCGACTAGACTTGGCGGTCCGTCGGATGCCTTGTGGGTTGGAGGCACGCGATTGGCTTTGTTTATAGCCATCTTATGGCACTTTTGCTTCCGCTGTCGTTCTTGTTTATTTGTGTATCTTGGCCTATCGGCCTTTGTCTGTAATAACTCTACTATTTGTTTATCTTCCGTTTGGTAGTGTAGTGTTTGGACTCTATGTTTGGAATGGAGTTGATGTCTAATTTTGTACCGAGGTGTGTATCACGCTTTACAGGAAGTATACATATCTCGAGGATCAGTTTATTTGATTTGTGCTGCTAGGACCAGGTGGTTGGTTAAGCATTACAAGCCAAATAAACTGGGGTCCTCACAAACCACATGAAAAATTTGCAAGAGAGTCCATAGTTTTTAGCATATTTTGTAAATACCTTCATATTCAGACATAAAAATGAGTATGTCTAAAAATTGTACATACCACCTCTGAAAATGTGTAAATACCACCTATATGGTCTTATATACTCGTATACTACACATACATACTCTCGGTTGCGCAAGATACTTCCTACGTTGTGAGATATGTGAGATACGGAATAGGGAGTAACTACTCCCGAGAGTAGGAAAAAGGCTTCATATATATATATATATATATATATATATATATATATATACCGGTTTTAAAGGCACAAGCAGCCACTGCTTCTAGATTGGAGATTTTATAGAGAAGAGATCATCACAAACGGTTCTGAGTTAGTAACCGTTTGTAATAGTATTAATCACAGACAGTTCAAAAACCGTATGTGATAACCTCATATCATTACTAGCCTATAAACTCAGACGGCTCATGCAACCGTCTATGATAACATTTTTGAACTGTCTATGATGACCTTTTCTATAGTAGTGATCTACATGACCTCTCCCAACGACGCCCGAATTCTGGACATCGACATTCCTGAGGCCATAACTTTTCACTTGCTACTCTGAATCTAGTGATCTAGTCCTTCCTAGAAAGATAACAAAATTATCGACATTGTTTCTAATTAGACGAAACCCTGAATCCGAGCCTAAGTACCTCGAATGGCCCCCGTAAGGTTCTGCGTCGAAACTAGATGAACTAGGACATGCTGAAAACCAATCTTCCCTAGAAAAAAATGATCTACAAAATGTACAGCGACTAATCCAAGGAAATCCTAGGGACTAACAGGGGTTACGCTTGAAGAACCTGATGACGATCTTGAAAACCCCTTCTTTCCTTCTTCTCCCTTCCTTCTTCTTCCTTCCTTCCTCTCCTTCTTTGCTGGACCTCCTTGGTACCTCCTCCTTACTTTGAAAGCACACGACAACAGGGTGCGGCACCGGGAGGGGAGGCGGCGGCTTGGAGGGAGGGAGGCGGCACACAAGGCAGCAAGGGTAGTGCATAGGAAGGGGTGGCGGCCAAAGGAAGGGGAGCACAAGGGGGCACCCCTAGTGTCCTATTTAAAGGCCAAGGGGCTCGAGGGTCGTGGCTTGAACGTGGTAGATCTGGAAACAACTAACATTGAATTTGATTTGAAGTATACTTTGAATTCGAGTTGGTTTTCCGCTTTCCTTCTGTGCAGCGAACATTTCGGATGTCATAACTTTCTCTCCCGCACTCAGAATTGAGCGATTTGTTTTTTTTTCCATTTAGTTAACTAATAGTATTTCAACTTTCTATTTGTGGGGCTTTTTTTGAAAATACCGTCTTTATTGCCAAATTTGTTTTGGAAGTTGACTTAGTTGCGGACTCTGATTCTCTATGCAGACTACATGTCAACGATTACACAATTATTTACTAATATATTATTTGGTTGTTTCCCATGATTCAATAGAATCAATTATTCTATATGATATGTTGACATTAAAAAATGTGAAAACACGCCTATGCTTTTCTCAATTCATGTTTCATCTGAAAAGCACATCCATGTGTCGAAGCAAGTGATAACTCATTTGTAATGCTCAACAAGTTTATCAACAAAAAAAGATGAATACGAATTCAAAGCTTCTCATTTTTTTTTGTCAAACCTGATGCTCCTTGGGTCACAATATATACCACCCCTAACACTGCCTCCCACATTTGGTAAATTCGAAGCAAGATTTTAAGATGGGAGCCCCATCTAGTATCTGAAGGTCTGGCCAGGCTCATTTCTTGATGCAACCCTATTCCAGTGAGAGCCTTACCATTCTCCAACTTCTCCAACAAGACATCTTGATGCTTTGCAAGCAATGCATCTATTCTCTTGCAAGATGTACTCACAGTGGTCACTGTAAAGGGAATATAGTTGAAGAATTCAGCAATAGTTGTACTACAACTTACAACAGTCACAACCACTAACTATAGCTAATAAGCAAAGCAATGGACATAGAAAGGATACAGATTTTCATCTCAAATCAACCTTTGCAAGCCATTAAATTCTCCTCTCATATTTGAAGCTCCATCATAACCCTACCCGCGTAGCCTAGAAATTGGTAATTTGTGATCTCCAACCAAATCAAACAAAGCTTCCTTTAATGCAGTAGATGTGCAATTTGTGACATTCTTAATACTAAGAAACCTTTCAACAACTTTTCCTTGATTGTTCACAAACTTGCATGCCACAGATTATCCTAAGTTAAAACAACACTACATGATTACATGAGTGAATTGTACAACAAAAAAAAACATTACATGAACTACTAACCTCAAAATCATGGACATTTGCTACTTTATTGATATATCTCATGACTCATCAATAAGCACCGAGAAATTCCTATCCCCAAGCTCACCCATAATCACATTTGTGACCTCTTGTGCACAAGCTTTTGCAAGATCCCTATGAATCTTTAGAGAAGTCATCACACAATGTAAGGCAGCTTGATCAAATGTCTTTTTCACTTCTTCCTTCTTGTCTTTGTACCACTCAACCAACTCCTTGAAATTTTCCTTGTTGATGGAAGTTGAAGATTTATCGCATCCTCAGAAAGCTTCACCTTGCATTAGGAGATATCTTGCACAATCTAAAGAAGCAGTCAACTATATTTTGTATGCAATTTTTGACTCCTGGTCATGATCAGAAAGTCTTTGAGTCACATTTGCCCTTTGATTTCTAAAATCCTTGCAATCCACCTTTGCAATGTTATGACAACTACTAGGTCCACCAACATGTTTATTAAATGTTCCAAAGCCTTCCTCCAATTGGAATACCCTGTCATTGTAAAGCCATCTACCAAATTTTTCAGGCCTTCCAGGTTTCTTAAAAAGAAAACAATAGAAACAAACGACCGCATTCTTTTCCACACTATATACTAACCAAACAAACTTATCGAACCAACATTGCTGAAATGCCCTTGAACATTCATTCTGTATTTTGCGAGGAAAATCATGCCCTTTTGGTTGGGTTGGACCTCTCAATAAATATGCCCTTCTTACTTCATATCTAATTTCATTGACATACTCATCAATTGGTATGCATTTCACTATATTAGCGATGATTTCATTGGGATTAAAATCCACCTGAGCCTTCTTTGGTTGATTCATGCTCTTATGAGTATGAAGAGTACTACTTGTATTTCTTGAAAAATATTTATGCAATATCTGTTTCTCCATCTTTTGCAAATCTTTGAATCGATAAATGACAATAGTCAACACATGAAACTAAAATACTAAATCACAAATTCACATTATCGCTAATTGAAAACTGCATTTGGTTCTATTTTAAATACCTCGCTAGTCACTTAGTCATTGTAGCTAGGTCACTAGCTATCCCCGTTTGGTCTGTCACTACCTCTAGGCTCTATGGCCTACACCTCTGCGAGCACCCTGCCTCCCTGCTAGCTGCGCAAGATACCCTACACCGCCTTTCGGCTTTGCGAGATACCTGTGTGCCGCCAGTCGCTCATGCGAGATGCACCGCAGACCCGCCGCCTATGCCAGCCACCCACGTGTCGCCTTCCGCCCATTGCTTTCCGCTTGCACAAGATGCCCACCCGCCGCCTGCATCTTCCACCCATGCGCCACCTTCCGCCGGCCATCGCAGCGCTAGGATTTGCTTCACTGCTCACCGATTTGGGAGTGGTTGGTGGTTGCCTAGATGGGGGAGGAGAGCTACCGCCTATTGCAAATATGTGGGCTTTGTGCCTTGGTAGGCTTGGCTGGTGGGGAGAGCTACAATATGTGGGCTTTGGTGCCTTGGTGGGCTTGGCTGGTGGGGAGTTGGCACGACCCATGCGAGGTAATCGAGGCCCAACTCTACAGTCTTCTTCTTCTTCCAATCTAACCAAAGCTTGTAGTCATGGTGCTCCATGAATGGTCAGTGCTTTGAGGGTATCCACAGCCGGCCGGAGGTAGGGTGTGCGCCAGCCCCGTCTGCCCCCCACCCACGTTCGGTCCGCCATTAGGCTGTGGTAAAGGATCTTGGCAACACAGTCGAGGGAGGGGTTAGCGACCTTGTAATGGGTAGGCCGAATACATCAGTCCACCAGAGCAATGACAGTGGAAAAAGTGAGCGATTGATGTGGCAGCGGTGGGGAAAGGTGGTTGGCAGCGATGTGGCATGATGACGATGTGGTGTTGGGTAAATGGAGGCACACCATTGCATCTGGCCAACCACGGTAGTAGTTGGGGTCGAAGAAGGAGGTTGGAGGAGAGGAAGAGATAAGGATAAGGGAGAGTGTGAGAGGAGGCTGCTGTAACACCCTGGCTATCCGGAAGCCAAGATGTCACCTAAAACATCTAACATACATCCATTATGCGGAAGAATTTGAAATAAGTATATCAACTAAAGACAGCATTAAGATAAACAGGACATGGTGAAGGTATCCTTCCTTCACTTTCTAAGTTATTTAATACTGATCATCAATAAAGAAGGTTCACACGCAGTAATAAATCAACATCCATGTGGAGAAGGTATCCTTCCTTCACCAATTATAATTTAATTATTACAGTTCATCATTAACGAATGTAAGATAGAACTAAATTTAATCTTGAACATGAATAGGATGATGTGAACGAGTAGTGCGTGTCTACTCCCTCCCAAGTGAGCCAACATCGGGAGTTACCTAAAATAAACAAACAACGCAAGAGTGAGTCCATGACTCGCAAGTACATTTATCAATAAGATAATCATTCAATATGAATAAGACAAACTCGTCATCGTTCGATCACATCACAACCGATTACATATGACATGATATGAATGCTCAAAATCAAAGGAATGGACTGCACACATGCATATACGGTATAGCGGTGAAACACCCGTCGGTGTTCACTCAAGCCCGCATCTTAACAAAAATGCGGGGATCCACTTCCGTATGAAGAACGTTTCATACGGGTGTCCAACATTGCCCATCTTGGAGTTAATGGGTCTTACATGCCCATTCTGGAATTAATGGGTCTTTCAAATCCACTCCGCGGACGGGACATGACAATGTCCAACACCGCCCACACTTGGAATGGTGGGACTTGCAATCCACTTTCGTGGATGAAACATGCATAATGAATGCATAGAATGAAATACGAATATTGAAAGACATGATAACAAAACATGGATTCCACACATATGAAAGAACATAGACAATCCATCTTCTCTAGTATCATACAAAATCACAAAGATGACCGTATAAACATTCATCAATTACAATCATTAAGGGTGGCAATGTACTTGCCTTCCGCGATGCGACGCGTTAGTCGGCAAAGGTGATACTCCTAAACCCGAGGCTTCACCTCCTAAACAAGTAAAATAATTTCAATAAGGAAATAATATACCCAACACTACTAATCGGCGTTCTACCCTGCTTTCCTGATGACTCAAGTCATTCTTACAAAGCCTAAACTGAAAACAACGATTTCTGCCATAAACTGTATCTGGACAGCAGCACGGAAATTAACATAACTCAATGTCTGGAAGTCGAAAAATGGTAAACCTAATTGCTGCAGCTTCTTAACTGACTAATCTACAATACTCTAGTTGACGTGATAAACCAATTTGGCCAATTTAATGGGTTAATAAATGCTTGAACATTCAGTACAGAAACTGTCAACAGAATGAACAGCAGAATTAAAAAGATCATAACTTTCATTAGGTAACTCCAAATTGAACGTTCTTTACCAATCTGAAAAGGTCATCGAATCCTCTACAATAACCTAGTTGGGTGAACTTTCAGTTGCGACCAATTTCCCTTTCAAAATTTAGGAAATAACCAGACAGTTTATTCTCGTCAGATTTCTGGCAGCAGGTACTAAAACATCCATAACTTTTGACTCAGACCTCGGAATCAAGTAAACTTGGTGGCCACTGAAACTTAAGAACGAGGCCTACATATCTCTAGGAGACCAAACCTTCAGATTCTGCCTAAAAATAACCGAAACAGCCTCTTCAACCTACTGGACAGGATCGATCTTATTGAAGACAGACTGGAATTTATTAATTCTACTCGCTCCCATAACGAACAACTTCTAGAAATCACTAGAACACCCCGTTACCTTTGACGATGTGTGAGACGACGCTGGCGAGCCTCGGAGAAGACGTTGGTGGTGATTCCCTTCTTCTTCTTCTACAGCCCGCAAAAGCTTTCCCCGTTCCTCGCGAAAACCGGCAATGAGAAGGGATCAACTCCGCAGCGAGGATGTCGTCTTGAGGGCCAGCACCATGGGGAGATGTCGGGGAGGGGAGGAGGCAGGGCGCACAGGGTGGGGAGGCAAAGGGGCGGCCAAAGGGAGAGGGGAGAGGAGAAGTGGGAGAAATTAGGTTTCCCCACCCTTTATGTTGGTGGCCACTAGATGGGCCTATGGGCCCCATGGCTGCCCCTGGCCCATGGTTGCCCCCTTGGCCCACAGGCCCCCTGGACCTGCTGGCCAAAGGCCTCGAGCCCAAAACGAAAGAACAGATTTAAAAGTCAAAATTTCTATTTAAAGAAATTGAATTTCATGAATTCTCTCTAAACGAGACTGAGTATTACATTCTACCCCTTAAGCGATTCGGCCTCGAATCCTCACACAACTCTACACGAAGAACAACCACAATCGAGAACTAACAACGGTAACCACGTACCGTGGTGTACAAAACCGGATAACACTCACGCACGCGAAACTCCAACTTCCCAAGTAGCCTCTCTCTCGGATTGAGGACCACAACACAAAGACGTGAAACAACGTCTGATCTAACCCCCAACCCAACACTTCCAGGTACAATCATCGGACAAGACTCGAAGGTAAGATCTCACTCGATGGTCAACGGCGCAAACGAAATCTCAACCTCTTTTACCGACAAAACATAACTGATTAAGAAAGATTCACATCACAACTATACGTTACCAACTGAGTACTGAAGAGTAAAATCCAGAAATCAGAGTTTCATCAAGAAAACCTTTCCACTTTCCAAGTGGCAATTTGCGAAAAACGTCACGAAAGCCAAAGGGGAGATCACTTGAATGCTCAAACCAAATACTTCTTTTGTTTTGCCTGAATTGGAAAGAAGCAAACATGCCAACACAACACCAACTCACAATGCAGAAGACACCAGTCAACAACATAAAGCTCAAATGAGTAACAAGAAAACACTTCAATACCCAAGGAAACATCCTTTTTCTCAATTCCTCTTTTAGGAATAAAATTTCTCTCAGACATTGGAATTCGAATTCATCGCATACCACAGGGCTCAAACCTCTTAATTTAACATCCTCAAATTAGGCTTAAACCGAAATACATCATCCACACCTTTGTGGAGAGACTCTATTGATTCCACTGAACACTCTGGACCACTCCTTCAACTGATGACATTAATTTGATAGAAGGCACCAAAGCCCTCAAAACCCATGCAATCTCATCACCTCCAACTTTCAAGAATATCACATCGAATTTTCAAGACACCCGCTCATGAACTACAACAAAAGGGTTCTATCGACAATCATTCCACTACTCGAGTACTCCAGTTTTCTATCTCCTACACACCAATCTTTGGGTGACCAAAAGTTTAGCATGAAAACGGAAAGCCCAAATTTAACCTCCGAGACCTCTACAACGAATTCCTCTTATAACAAATAGTGAAATCATCGGATTAAATCTCTATGGTCCCCACAATTCCGACATACTCACTCATTGACATCATCAGGAATCACTCATACCACATCGCGATACTTGCAATAGTGTTACTGTATAAAATTGATTACGATTTCCATACATTTGATAATCCCCAACATTTCAACATGAACCAAGGTTCTGGAACTACACTATACCATAGGTCCTACTTAGTCGAACAATATACGATTTTACCTCGAAACCAAACATTCCATCTGAATCAACTTCCTCCAAGAGATTCGGTCAAAACCAACTCATCTTCTATTACTACTCCAATAGCCGGGTAGCAAAACACACCCTACAATCACTTAACCACCACCAAACAACCAACAACTTACGAGTTGTAAAACTTTCTGACACAAAGCGGTTGATCCTTTCTCAAAAGAAAGAGGCGAATAAGAACAAATTTCACCACACAGAAAATGTTCTGCTCACAAGTGAGCACAAAACCAAAAGAAATAATCTGTAATAAAGATTTGGAAAAACGAAAGTTGAGTTCACAATGGAGGCACGCATCCCTCGAAAGGGAATAGCAAATAACCACTAATAAGAAAAATGACATTGCGATTGAAACTCGACAACTCTTGAGTGAAAAGAGTAAAAGTTTATGAACAATTCGAATAACTACAAGTTACAAAACTTGACTCAAATTCTGAAATATTCCTCTGCACTCTTTCCTTAACACTGAAATTAATTCTTTGACTAACATCGCTTTGCCACAACATACAAGATAAGATCTTTAGTCCAAACCACAAGGACTAATTAAGAACCAATGAAATTCTTCAATACGTCATATTTGTTCAGAACAGTTCAACTACACAAGAAACATGAGATCCAAATAATCTCAGCCACCAAACTCGAAACATTTCCAATTACAGGATTACGCGAAACGCAAGTAGATTATTCTCCTCTTAAAGGAACCAACATAAGTTCTTTGATTGCAACCTCACATTGCCAACTCAGACCAAAGAGCCTTTAAAATTAAATCACACAAATCTCTTAAGAAGCAACAGGACAATCCAATACCTTAATTTATTTAAAATAATTTCAGCTACCAGATGATTCAATAGCTCAAAGAAAGTATCACGAAAGCTAAACTTGAATTATTCTTATCTGAACGATATCACCAAAGGCGATCAAATTACTATGGGTATTAACATCAATTTCACAACAACAATTAGAAAACACTTCAAAAGACCCACGTGAAAAGAATGAGTTGATTCTTTCTCAAAAGAAGAGACAAATGGAAACGATTTTCACCAACTAGAAAACTCATTCACCACTCGCACTGAACATGAGACCAAGATAAGAAACCAATTAAGCAATGAACTCACAGAACATAGCGAGTCCACAGTTGAACGCATAAGCCTCGCAAAGAAGAGAATATCGAACCTTAATGAGATAAGAACAAATAAGTATTCAAAATCGAAGCAATTGCATCATCAAGAACCATTGCAACTTTGTAACATATCGTTACTCGATAAGCTTCATTTACCACATAAAGCCTGAACCCCCAAAAGATCAAGAACACAAAACTTGAAACTTGATCATTTAGAAAATATCACCATGGGTGATCAAATTACTACGAGAATTAACCTCATTCTCACATTTTGACTATTTAATAACATCGACAACATACACTAGTACCAAGAGTCATCAAACTTTATTACTCCATCCTAAAACTTCCCAAAGGGAACACAAACCACAAGGTTGAAACAAATTTATCATAACAAGATTATGCTAAGCAATAACGATATCACAAGGCACGCTATCAAAGACTACTTACGAAATTGTCTACTCCATCGTGGGTGTTGCTCAACACCTTCTTTAGCGCTCAATAACAAATGATGATTGTATTAATCATGTATGAACATACGGTACTAATTCCATTTGCAAACACATAACCATATATAAACATAGACTCACATTTCACCTTTGTTCAGAAATCATTTCAAAACATGATTAAAGATTCACTAACATAATTTTCTATAAACAAGGTTTCATGAATCGATACACCGGCACCCATCTGGTACTTTATACAAGTTTCAACAATTTTAGCATACCAGGAAATAGATAAATCTAACTCTTATGTAAGATCTATAGGTTACGAATGATATGGACAGTCTTTATTTAACATACAGCATGTATCAAATACAAGGATATTTCAAATTAATCAATTTCACCTTCATAAATGGTAGTTAAGAATAGTTGATTTGCACCATGCTAATAACCCAATTTGGTAACTCATATCGTAACAATTTATTCGCTTAGTTATAAATTCTCAATTTAAGCATGGCAAGACATCACAAAAGGGATTCTAACACCTTACTACAGCAAAAGAGAGACTTCAAACCTCAACGCTCAAGTAATCCAAAGAAACGCATAAAGCCAAAGCTTTCTTATGCAAACGAACTTACAGATGGAAAACCCTCACTAACCAAGCTATCAAACGAGTAAATGAGTCATTCTTTTTCAATGAGAAATAAGGAGCAACCATGAAAACATCAATCTTGCCAATTGACAACGATCACAAGTAGTAGGAGCAACTCAACAGTCAAAAATCAATAATTATTTCAGAGAACCAAGAGGGATCTTTTGAAAACCATAAACTGTCATGAACCACAAACCCAGGAGAAATTCATCAACCACCACGGGACAAGAATTGCCAAATTCAGAAATCAAGGAAGAGAACAACTTTCTAAAGCAACTCACGCTTGACACCTGAAACTATGGTACTCGGGGTAACTACTCCTCTAACCACGTTCTGCGAACAGTGGTGTAACCTGGTGAACTCCAGAGTAACAACCACGACCTCCACTTCTTATCATCCGTTAACAACACGCTTCACCAAAATACTCAATTATGAATATGCAGGATCATCTCACGACAATCAAAGTATTAGTTCATAGATAATGAATATCATAGTAGATCATAGATTAACAATAAGAAAGATAATACAGAAGCAACTCAACAATTGCTCAACGAATGAAACATAACAATAGAAATGCGGAAGCAATAGATTCCCAACCCCACCTACTGTGCACAGTGTGTCATTTTAATGTTCTTCTATTAACCACGGACCTAAAGCCCGCTCTGATACCAACTGTAACACCCTGGCTATCCGGAAGCCAAGATGTCACCTAAAACATCTAACATACATCCATTATGCGGAAGAATTTGAAATAAGTATATCAACTAAAGACAGCATTAAGATAAACAGGACATGGTGAAGGTATCCTTCCTTCACTTTCTAAGTTATTTAATACTGATCATCAATAAAGAAGGTTCACACGCAGTAATAAATCAACATCCATGTGGAGAAGGTATCCTTCCTTCACCAATTATAATTTAATTATTACAGTTCATCATTAACGAATGTAAGATAGAACTAAATTTAATCTTGAACATGAATAGGATGATGTGAACGAGTAGTGCGTGTCTACTCCCTCCCAAGTGAGCCAACATCAGGAGTTACCTAAAATAAACAAACAACGCAAGAGTGAGTCCATAACTCGCAAGTACATTTATCAATAAGATAATCATTCAATATGAATAAGACAAACTCGTCATCGAGTTCGATCACATCACAACCGATTACATATGACATGATATGAATGCTCAAAATCAAAGGAATGGACTGCACACATGTATATACGGTATAGCGGTGAAACACCGTCGGTGTTCACTCAAGCCCGCATCTTAACAAAAATGCGGATCCACTTCCGTATGAAGAACGTTTCATACGGTGTCCAACATTGCCCATCTTGGAGTTAATGGGTCTTACATGCCCATTCGGAATTAATGGGTCTTTCAAATCCACTCCGTGGACGGGACATGACAATGTCCAACACGCCCTAACCGGAATGGTGGGACTTGCAATCCACTTTCGTGGATGAAACATGCATAATGAATGCATAGAATGAAATACGAATATTGAAAGACATGATAACAAAACATGGATTCCACACATATGAAAGAACATAGACAATCCATCTTCTCTAGTATCATACAAAATCACAGCATGACCGTATAAACATTCATCAATTACAATCATTAAGGGTGGCAATGTACTTGCCTTCCGCGATGCGACGCGTTAGTCGGCAAAGGTGATACTCCTAAACCCGAGGCTTCACCTCCTAAACAAGTAAAATAATTTCAATAAGGAAATAATATACCCAACACTACTAATCGGCGTTCTACCCTGCTTTCCTGATGACTCAAGTCATTCTTACAAAGCCTAAACTGAAAACAACGATTTCTGCCATAAACTGTATCTGGACAGCAGCACGGAAATTAACATAACTCAATGTCTGGAAGTCGAAAAATGGTAAACCCAATTGCTGTAGCTTCTTAACTGACTAATCTACAATACTCTAGTTGACGTGATAAACCAATTTGGCCAATTTAATGGGTTAATAAATGCTTGAACTTTCAGTACAGAAACTGTCAACAGAATGAACAGCAGAATTAAAAGATCATAACTTTCATTAGGTAACTCCAAATTGAACGCTCTTACCAATCTGAAAAGGTCATCGAATCCTCTACAATAACCTAGTTGGGTGAACTTTCAGTTTCGACCAATTTCCTTTCAAAATTTAGGAAATAACCAGACAGTTTATTCTCGTCAGATTTCTGGCAGCAGGTACTAAAACATCCATAACTTTTGACTCAGACCTCGGAATCAAGTAAACTTGGTGGCCACTGAAACTTAAGAACGAGGCCTACATATCTCTAGGAGACCAAACCTTCAGATTCTGCCTAAAAATAACCAAAACAGCCTCTTCAACCTACTGGACAGGATCGATCTTATTGAAGACAGACTGGAATTTATTAATTCTACTCGCTCCCATAACGAACAACTTCTAGAAATCACTAGAACACCCGTTACCTTTGACGATGTGTGAGACGCACGCTGGCGAGCCTCGGAGAAGACGTTGGTGGTGATTCCCTTCTTCTTCTTCTACTGACCGCAAAAGCTTTCCCGTTCCTCGCGAAACCGGCAATGAGAAGGGATCAACTCCGCGCGAGGATGTCGTCTTGAGGCCAGCACCATGGGAGATGTCGGGAGGGAGGAGGCGGGCGCACAGGGTGGGGAGGCAAAGGGGCGGCCAAAGGGGAGAGGAGAGGGAGAAGTGGGAGAAATTAGGGTTTCCACCCTTTATGTTGGTCGGCCACTAGATGGGCCTATGGGCCCCATGGCTGCCCCTTGGCCCATGGTTGCCCCCTGGCCCACAGCCCCCTTGGACCTGTGGCCAAAGGCCTGAGCCCAAAGCGAAAGAACAGACGAAAAGTCAAAATTTCTATTTAAAGAAATTGAATTCTGAATTCTCTCTAAACGGAGACTGAGTATTACAGCTGCGATGTGGGGGGCATGTTGTTAGTGACAAGAGAGACTGAGGGAGGATGTGAGTGAGAAGATGGTATTTCAGTCTTTTCACGGCTATTTTTGGACTAAAAAGGTATGCTAGAATACACAAAGATCTCACCTAGTTTCATCTTTGATGTGGCAATTCATCAACAAATCTCCAAGAGTGACAAATGCTCAATTTTCCCATGGATTATCTCGCTCTAGCTCAGCATTAGGAATCTCTCGACACTCAAACCTAACCAAATCCCATTGCCTTCATGGCTCCAACGTGCGGTCCATTTGCCACGCCCTTATTTACATGTGACAACCATCTACTGCCCACAAATGAAACTGTAAGCACGCAAGATGTGATCAGAGTTCAAAAAATCGGCCGAAAACTGGGTTTAAGTTACTCGGCCCAATTTGGAATGAAACTCTACCCAAACAGCCCATTTGGCCTCCTTTCTTTTGCCCTAGGTGACAGATTAACGGGTGATGGCATCAATCGAGTTTCTTTGTCCCGTCTTGGCGGCTCCTCCATCTTCCCTCTTGCTCCCCTTATGATCTCCCCTCCAATCACCCAAATACAGAGGCACAAGGAGGTGGATGGCAACGTCTCGGGGTAGTGGTGAGTGTTGGCCCATCCCGAGCTCCTCCTCGGTTCCCAAGCTCCGTCGCTTCTCGCCTCCTCCTCGGTCCCCAAGCTCTGTTGCTCCTCCTCGGTCCCTAAGATCCTGACTCTAGTCCCGAGCTCCTCCCCGGTCCTCAGCTCCTCGCCTTGTCGGCTCCACGCTAAGTCTTCACAACGACACATGGAGAGTGGCGGAGGCGGAGTGGTGGGGAACGACAGTGAGGGAAAAGAGCAAAACATGGAGCGTGCTGATGGCGTGGACAGCAGTGGTAATGGCTACGGGAGGAACAACATCAGCTTCAGTGACCGGATGTATGGAATTTTGGGTGGTGCCGATTTACAGTTCATGAACTTGTCTCTGCATCTAGGCATTCACCATGTGTCTGTCAGAACTAAGAACTTTGTTGATGAAGTTTGTTATTTACTAGCAATTTGTGTTAATGAGTGGACTTTGTTGATGAAGTCTGTCAGCTCATGAGTTTTATTGGTCATAGTCTCAGACCGGTCATAGATTTTGTTGATGAAGTTTGTTCTTTGCATTTTGTTGTCACCGATTTTTCGGTCGCTATCTGTCCGATATTTTCAACCAATTTTTGGCCGAGTTTCCACCGAATTTTGGCTGTTTTTTTAATTTCAAAATTTGGTTTGAAATTTTCGGCCAAAATCATTCGAAAAACTCCAAAAATCAGAATAAACGGTTCTATCGGTGACTTCAGTAAAAAAAATAGAACCCGTTATCAAACCCTAGATGTGATTGATGCACCTGTCCAGCTGACCCTCCAATTCTCCATTCCATTGCCCGGCGGCGTACGTCACGCCGCACTCCACCACGAACAGGAACCACACCACGCACACACATACAAAAGGCCACTGCTCCAAACTAAAGCCGTCCATCTGAAGTTACAGTCTCCAACTTGTAATAACATAAAAAAAAGGCAGCCGAAAGGGTAGACAAGAAAAAAAAAATGGCACGATTCAGGAGGAGCGAATTTATGCGTGAATCAAATCGAAGGGCCAGGCTAGGAAGCTGGGGTTGATTTGTTGGGATGTTGGAGGAACAACAAGAGGCAGCGGTCACTGGCAGAGGTAGAGCGACCTCAGCTCTTGGCGGCAGCGAAAGGGCAGGGCCAGCCAGCATGCAATGGCAATGGCCCCCCATCGCTTTCTCTCCTCCGGCTTCCTTTTCCTCTCTTTCTGCTTTGCCTCCTTTGTTCCTATCCACAACCCCTCTTCCATGGCTTAAATAATAAGACATCCGTATCGAACACCGCGCTCGGATTCTCTACCTCCACAGCTCCACTGCATCCCGTGTTTTGCTTTCAGTTTGCTAGCATGGCCTCCCTGCGCTGCCTGCGCCGTATCAGGTGTAAGAGCTTAACCATGAGGTGGGATAGAAAAGAGGAACAAGAAATGTGCAAGTTAAGAAGGAGTAATCCAATTTCTGTAGACAAAATGAAATCATGTCAGAATTAGGGTCTCATATGGCCTATGGAGTTTTGATACGCTGTTGTGTAAATCGAATGGAGAAACATCCATGACAAGGCGAAAAGGGATACAAAAGAGAATCCATATGGGTCTGTTATCGTGCATATGGGTCTTTATAGAGCGAACCGTGCTCACTTCGAAAGGAGCATATAGTGGGCCCTTGCTTCTTCTTGAATTGTCGTTATCATCTCCGACTTCACACTTGCACCTTAACCTCCTCGTCACCCACTGCTCGCCCAAAACCCACGACCGTCAACCGCCCAGAGCTGCAACAGAAGAGCATAGTGAACCCAAAAATTTAACCCTAACTTGATGATTTACCGGTGCGTCATCACCTCGGCCATTGCCGGAGGCCATCAGAGTTCATCGATGTGTATATTCATTGTGGCCGGAGAAAAAACTCGCTTGTCAACATAGATTTATCCTCTTCTTCGATTTGGCAACCGCACCGTTTTCCTCGCTTGTCTTTTTCCCCTCAAAAGTCTTAAGTGTGCACTAAATTGTTCACCGATGCACAGAGCTTTGTACATTTACTCATCTCGACTACATTGCATAATCGAAAAAGTCATATTTGCATACTTAGGCATAGACTATGTGGTGCAGACAACTCAGCAGCTGGGCGCACGATAGCTCACGGTTTTAGGATGTTGCGAGGTGTTGGTCGGCACGTAGAGGATCCGGCAGAGGTGACACTAATGCGGACAGGCCATTGCGGCAACACGGAGGCGCCAACCGCCCGTGTCATTGGAACCCCAGTACCAACGAAATATAATTAGTATATCCTTCCTGCGTCCCCCAGCCACTTGGGACCTCGGCTAGCCGCCTATACTTCTATATAAGCGCATCGGCCGCTTCCGCTCTCAAGCTCCTCCTGTTATTAGCTTCGCATCCTTGTTGTCATAGCTACTACTGATCATTTGCCGACACATCTGGTACCAAGCTAGCTAGTGTTCCACGCTGAAAATCAAGTGAACTTTCTGTGCGCGCACGACGATTTACAGGGTTAAGCGAGCGAGCGAGCGCGCAATTGGTTGGTGCTAGTGACTAGTGAGGAGAATTGAGGTGAATTAATTAGTGATGAGCTGCAACGGCTGCCGCGTCCTGCGCAAGGGCTGCAGCGACGCCTGCGTGCTGCGGCCCAGCATCGAGTGGATCGACGGCGGCCAGCCGCAGGCCAACGCCACCGTCTTCGTCGCAAAGTTCTTCGGCCGCGCCGGCCTCGTCGCGTCGCTCGCCGCCGTCCCGCTACACCACCGCCCAGGTACCTACGTTACACACCTGCCCACGCCCACATGCCTTGATGCCTAGATAGAAACCGATCGGTAAATTCTCTCTTCTTCGAAGTTGTGAAATTGTAGCCATGCCAGATTATAGTTAAATTTTTTTTTTGAAAAAAGATAACCCAACTTTTATAGAAAACTAATAACAAGTTTTACAAACCATCCGAACATCCAAAACCACACTGGGAATACCAGTTCACCAAGCAGCCAAAACGAAAATTACAAGACATCCAGAACATTTAGCAAAAGAGCTTAAACTAAGCTCAATAACCCCTGCCAGACTTCCAGTTCTAAAGCTAACACAGGAATCAAACTTCATGCAGCGCACAGAAACTTTTCAGCCACTCTTCAGCCATGCGAATCATCTTGTCCAGATTATAGTTAATTAATCTATCTGGCCATCTAAGTTTGATTTGCTCACCTAATTCAAGCAATTCAGATATTACGGCTGTTAGGCTGTCAAGATTTGAAAACATAACCTAGGTTTACTAGCGTAGTGTGGTACTCCATCTTATCTTTAACTGTGCTTTACCTCGGTGATCAATATAAGCGTGAGGCCACTTTACCACAAAAAAAGTTAGAAACTGGCCAGAGAATTCCCACTTTGGTTTTATCTAGACGAACAATGTTAACCGATGACTAGACCTGATCAATCTACCTAGACCGTATTATAGTGGTATTATTATTTGAGCATTCTTTTGGACGGTATGCGGCATTACGACGTGTCCATGGGACAAACCGAAGGGTATATTTTTAGCCTTAGGCATGCCCAATTGTACTTCACCAGTACACCAAACAGACCCTTTAAGCTCGAAGAGTCTAATCCAAGGGAACGACGCTAGGCCTTGTCCATCAGCCGTTAATTTTGTTGTTAGGAATCAAGGGCCGATAGAGAACAGTCCCTGCAAATTTCCTCGTTTTAAACTCTAGTGCTAAGAGATATGCTAAATTAACTATTTCAGAATATTTTCTTCTGACTTTTGTCATGAGATCAATTAGTATATTCTGACCCTAAATGTTAAATAATACGGACAATGACAATTAACAAAAACTGAACACATATAGACTGGTTTAGAAACATATTTCGATATTTGCAAAATAATTTCGAAAGTAAGTAGTATGTTGTCTTGTGACAATTTAGGCATGCATTCGATGTTTGAAGTAACATAAGCTACCCAAGCAGAGTAGGACAGGATTTAGGTATTTCTGCATAAACTTACACAGCTAGTAATTAGTACTAAGTTAATTAACTGTCTCTGATGGATGGATGGATATTGCATTGCAGCGCTGTTCCGGTCGCTTCTGTACGAGGCGTGCGGTCGGACGATCAACCCGGTGAGCGGCGCCATCGGGCTCATGTGGACCGGCAACTGGGACCTCTGCCAGGCAGCCGCCGACGCCGTGCTCCGCGGCGAGTCCCTCCGCCCGCTCTCCACCGTGCCCGCCGCCTTCACCGACAGCGACATGGCCGGCCTCTACGGCAACGTCGGCAGCTCCTCCTCCCTCCGATCCTCGCCCGAGAACTCCTCCGCGCCCTCCAGGAAGTGCAGCAAGAACGGCGGCGCCGGCGGCCAGCAGCAGCAGCTCAAGCTGCCCGCGGTGCTCCAGTCCTGCCAGCTGGACCTCTGCCTGACGCCGGTGTCGCCGCTGGCCGGCGGGAGGGGGGGCGGCGCGTCGGACGAGTACTCGACGACGACATGCGAGGAGTTAGCCAGCGCCGACGCGGAGGCCGGGGCACCGACGCTGCTCAACCTCTTCAGCTGAGCGGCTGATGTATTGTAAGCTGTAATTGTGCAGAGGCCGGGTTAAGTTCATCTGGGCTGGGGTGGTGATCGATTAATTAGTTGCATCGATCGGTGTTAATTAATTAAGCTTTTCTGGGATGTGCAACATAACTTGGTTTTGAATTGTTCCAGGTAAAGACTGTTAACCAGCGGTGTTATATTTCGGTGAATCAACTAACAAGTCGGTTTTCTAGAACAAAGATGGAGTGAGAGAGAGCTACGCAGGTGTGCTCGCATGTACTTGCGTGCTGGGAAGTGCACACGTGGCTAGCGCTAGACCTGTCCAAATGCGTCGAAGCAGCATGATATTTTTGGCCCGGTCCTGGCACGGCATGGCCGGACACTTAAACAGGCCGTCCCTGTTGTAACATCCCAAAGTTATGTTACCAAAATAAATTAAAATAAAGTATTGTTCTAATTGGATTTTCTGAGAATTTGCAAGAGTTTGAATGCTTTATTTGAATCTTTGAAATTTTGAAAGTCAAATTTGAAAGTTATTTGAAGTTTTATTGGATTTAAATTGAAAAATAAAAATTTACTTAATTTCTAGAATTTTCTGAGTTTTTAAAAGCTTTTTCCTAAGTATTTTCAAGCCAAAATAATTTATTTGCAAAATTAAAAGCCAAATTTAAGTTGGAATTATTTTTATTAAGTCCAAAATGCCTCTAGGAATTTCTGTGAATTTTTCTAGCATTTTTGGATGTATTTTACTATTTTCTAAAGTCCTTTTGAATTTCTGAAAATAAATCAATTGAAAAATCAATTTAAAAGCGGAAAGCCTTCTGCCAAATCTCCTCCTTCGCCCATTTTCTCCGCGCCTCGGCCCACTCCAAATTCCGTCCGCGCTCCTCTCTCTCGCTCTCCTTCCCACCGCCCGATCGCCATCCGACGGCCACCAAGCGCCACGCACTCCTTCTCTCTCTCCTCTCCTCGACCATTGGATCGGTATCCAACGACCAAGATTCTTTGTAACTTTCGGGACCTCCGAATGATCCACTCATTATGAATCGTTGGATTTAAATCGACGCGAGCAAAGCCCCACGCCACCATCTTTTCCGCTTCCATCAGATCGCGATCCAACGGCGCCGACCCCTTCTTCTTCCCGGCGACGCGCGCGCATCGCCATTATCGCCGCGCGGGAGCTCCGTTACCTCCGCTTTCCCCACTCTCTCTCGCCATCGTGCGCATTCAAAAGCCCTCATCACGCCGCCCACTTCCCCACTTTCCTCTCTTTACTTCACGCGGTTCGCGCAAGTCGAATGGCGCCGCCACACTCACACCACGATCTCCCACTCCCGACCTCCTCCGCCCCTATAAAAGGAAGCATGCGGTGCCCTTTCCTCCTCATTCCGTTCGCCACCCACTTCTCCTTCACCTCTCGGTTTCGCGGTCGAGTTTGAAGAAACTCGGCCGCACCTTTCTTCCCGACTCGAGCCGACATCGCCGCGCGTCCCGCCGATCACACCAACGACATCGCGCCACCGTCGCCTACTCGTCGTGCACGCGGCTCGCCTAAGGACCACCGAGCCCTTCCTCGCCGTCGAGCCGCAAGCGCCGCCGCTTCCTCGCCGCGGTGATTTCTCGAAGCGGCGTCGTCAAGGCGAGCCTCATGCTCCCGCCGCCTTTTCTCTCTATTGATACCATCCACTTCCGCCACCTCGCCGCCGTTCGCCGGCGAGCTCACGACCGAGCTCGTCACCGGCTGTGTTCACCGTCGAGCCGACGTGGCGTCGCCACATCACTGCCACCTCGGAGCCACCTGTGCGCCACCTCAGCAGCCGCGCCCGCGTCAGCGCCACGCCACCACGCACCGCCAGCACACCCGCACCCCGCACTGTTGCGATGAGCCGAGTCCACCATGGACCGTTGACCCACCCATGGACCCAGTCCATTGACTTGGGGGCCCACCTGTCAGTGTCTCAAAAGATTTCCTTTACAAAAATAATTCGGCCGAAAATCATTTTCCCTCGCTGACGTCACGCTTGCGCAATAATTAGGATTTCCTTTAGAAAAATAATTCGGGAAAATCAATAAAATCTGATTTTAGGTTTTATTTAGATTTAAAAACTTCCCGGGGTTCATTCTCCCTCATACGAACTCCGATTTCGTCCATTCAAATTCCTAAATTCATATAAAATTAGGATCTAGCCATCTAAACCAAAATCATTTGATTTTGAGTTCATTTGACCTGCAATTCCTTTAAACCCTAATTTATCCTTTCATGTAATTTCAATCTTATAAAATTCATATCTTTTGCTTCCGAACTCCGTTTTAGTCCATTCAGATTTTTAAATTCACATAAAATTATTATCTAGCTAACTAAAGTAAAATACTTCTATTTGGAGTTAATTTGATCTGTCTTTTTGGATTTATTTGAATTTGAGTTGAATTGGTCGTATTTTCACGATTAGATTTCGACGACTTCGGAGAATCAGATTTCGACACCAATTGAAGAGCAATATAAGAAGATTGATTTTGACTGTGTGATCATCAACGACTTAGGAGAATCAGATTTCGACTGAAGAGCAACATAAGAGGATTGATTTTGTCTGTATGATCATCGTGATCGTACACTTGGATTACCTGAAGATAGTACTTGTGAGTACTAGGTGACCTGTTAAGAAAAACAACGTCACGTCAACACCAGAAGTTCTGTTAAGGTGATCTGTTAAGAAAAACAACGTCACCTCATCAAGCGAGGCAAGTTATACCCTTGATCATATTCATCCTACTATTTTAAATTATTTATATTCTGTTTTAAATTATTACTGCATGCTTATCTATATCAGTATCTTAAATTCCTGTTTTAAATATATAGTTATGCCTAAGATCCTTTGTATGGCCAATGTTGATATTGAATCAAACACATTGTCACCCTAGATCAAACCTGGTTGATACGATAGTATGAACTAGGATCATTTAAACGTATTGCTTAGCCATGTTTATTAGACCAAACTTGTTTTTGGGGAATTTCACCATCAATCAATTATTGATTAAATTGTACCCTTGGCATCCGTGTGTCATGGGAGTTTTACAAATGACTTGGAAAATAAAATAAAATGATGGTTTGGACTTGGCGGAATGGATGATTGGTGGAGTGCGAGTTCATGCACGGCTTAATCTGTTAGGGTTAAGGCCCATGGGTTTTATTGAAAGTTGCCCAAGTCGATTAAGGACCGGTCTTGAACGCATGATGCTACGCCTAACCGTACCACCACATGTCCCGTATGGCGGGACTTGGCTAAATAATTTATGACGTCTTAGTGTCGTTTGTGCTATGTTGTTGGTATGGGTGTTGGTCGACACGAGACCCATCCGGCGCAAGAGGGCTTCGGAGGATGGCCACCCAATGGCGTGAAAACCTAGCGGGCATAAATACATTAAGACAGAACATTGTAAAGGCCTCGACACGTGCTCTAGGCCTTACCACGGTAGTGAGCGGTGGCATAGATATATCTTGGGACAAACTAGAGAAGTCTTGTCATGTGGGTAAAGGCTGTACAACCTCTGCAGAGTGTAAAACTATTCGAATAGCCGTGTCATGCGTTATGGACATGCTAGCAGAACTACTCAAAGTTAGACTTTGGTTTTGTTTGAAAACAAACTTCTTCAAAACTGGTTTATCCAATTGGGAATTAGGCAAACGACCATGTGATAGGAGGATATCCTTCACCATTCATGTGTGAACGTTATCTGACTATAAAATTGAGAATTTTATAAAGTTTAGTTATAGATTAACTGCTTTGGAATCTAGTACCAGTATTTAAAGAAAATGCTGCTTTATGCAAATAACTTTATAAGCCATCCTTTGTTACATCCATATATGCATGTCATTACATTACTTGACGGTGTAACTTGCGAGCACGGAAGTTGTGCTCATTCTTGCTTATGCAAACAAATTTCAGAGGAGAAGAACTTTGCCACCGATGTGGATCTCGACGACTAGGCCGCTTCCCCAGTCGATTGCCTGTGGCAGATTAAGTGGACCCTACTATTTCTTCGTCTTCCGCTGTGTTTATTTTATTGTGGGCCTGTAAGCCTCCTTTGTAATCAACTCTGTTGTTATTTATTAATAAAGTTGTGATATGAATTTGTTATCATTTTGTTTACTGTGTGGACTAGCTACTGATCATGGGACTAGTTCAGAAATGCACAGAGGATCTGGGTGTATTAATACCCGGGTCTGACACCTGTCCAGCCTACCGCACTGTATTGTGCTTGAGTCGTGACCTACAATACCACGCCTGGTACAGCTTGCTACGGCTGGCCCATTGGCGAAGCGGAGCATGGCGTCGGTGGTGGTGGGGCGAGCAGCTCCCGCGGAGGAGACAACGCGCGGCAGCAGAGGAGGAGGAGCAGATGGAGGTAGCGCGCGGTGGAAGACGAGGAGGCGGTGTGCGGCCCTACCCGCGACCGCGAGATGCTGATGCTTCGGCGCCACCCCCTCTCCATACTTGGGCTAAACGGGCCAACCCTAGCCCGTTGGGCTAACTGTGCCTAGCCCAGCATGGCACGACCCGTGAGCACAGCTAGTCTTGCCTGGGTCAGCAGTTGAGCCCACGGGCTAACATAGTACGACCCATTTAACTTGCTAGGCTAGCAAAATCGTGCCTAAACTTAAGATGCGTGCATATAGGTATGTCCCGATCTTCCATCGTAGGAGAAATCTGATAACTTGAGTTGCGACATTGACAAATGGGTAGCTAACCAAGATCCAGTTGAGACTAGCAAACCTCACAATCCCTAAACCGCTCCTCGATTGGTTACCAACCATGTCAAACACAATTGGCCTGTTCACGAAGAACTACCTGAGTGAATCCAGAGAAACACAAGAGCAGCAACAGAAGATGAATCACTCAAAATTGAATGATTAAGTTGAGACTTCAATTATGGCAAGAGGACTTACAATAGCAATAGTTAAATCAACAATCAAAGTCTGATTTATTTGTGGCGCAACACCCAATTATTTATAGCAGCTTAGGTTAGGACCCGAATTTGTAACTAACTAGAACCATTTTCCCATACAGAATGCTATCTAGTAGAATCTTTGAATTAGGTCTAAAGTAAACTCCGCAATCGAAATGAAATAGAACTTCCAAGGCGTGTCGAAGCAGGACTTTTTTTGTTTAGTATCATAAGTCAGGTCAGAGAAGGACATCCTTAAGTAGCCTGGTTGGAACTTGGTCGAAACATGATCTGGGCGGTGTATTGGTTGAAGGATAGGTCGACACAAGGGGGTCGAAGGTACTAGTCGACACAGAGTGGTCGAAGGAGCTGGTCGACACAGGAGCTGGTCGACACAGGATCTGGTCGGCTTTGATCAAACTCTGGTCGACTGTCAAACCCGAGAGTAGAAGGATCCTAGATTCTCTGTGTTTTCCAAACTTGTCCAAAAACTAATGTACAGTTCAACAAAAATGATAGCAAGTCCATATCACGCATTTTATTCATATTATCGGAGTTTTATTACAAAAGGGTACGAAGCTGGCAAAAAGAAAAGTACAACAAAAATATAAAGTAGTAGTAGTAGACCACACGATACACCACAGGCAATCGTCAGGGGCGCAGCCTAGTCGTCCTAGTCCTCACCATCCACGTAGTACTCCTCCTCTGATCAACAATTTATTAAGCAAGGTGAGTACAAAATGTACTCCACAAGTTACACCCAAATAACAGAATATAATGTATGAGAGTATTATCAAAGGAATGCTTATAGGGTTAAATTTGCATAAAGAAATGTTTTCCTTTTTAAATATTTGTATTATATTCCAAAGTAGTTATTCTATAACTAAAGTTCTTTTTCTAAATTTTCCCAGTTTCATAGTAGGATAACCTCCATACATTCTAGTGAAGGATACCCTCCTATCACATGGTTAACTGCCCAATTTCCCAAGGATTAACTATCCTAAAACATATGTGCTAAAATCATTTTAAAAACAAAATCAAGTCTAATCCACGAAAAGCTTTTTTCAGCATGTCCATGACCATGGGCACGGCTATTCGAATAGTTTTACACTCTGCAGAGATTGTACAACTTTACCACAGGAGATAATCAACTTAAACTATCGGCCATGACACGCTTCCGAAGGCGTGCGATGAAGCGATTATCACAAGGCTGTTACAATGCTCCATCCCAAAGTAGTTATGCCCGCTAAGGTTTCACCTCCATTGGGCTAGCAGTCCGTCGGAAGTATCCTTCTTGCGTCAAGTGGGAATTTCTATCTACTCGACACCTGCATATCCAAATGACACAACTAGCAGGGGTGTTGCAAATTTTTAAGCCATGTCTATCTCATACTAGACTTGTGGTGGTACGGAAGGGCTTTACAAGCCGCAACTCACGGACTGGTTCTTAACTGACTTGGGCAACTTCCAATAAAACCCTAGTCTCGATCATTGAAATGAATCGATCCTGTGCATCAACCTGCACCAACCTTAACAACTATTTCACCGAAGTCTAAACCAGTTTTCATTTTGTTTTGCTTTTCAAAATTAGTTGCAAAATTTCCCATGGCAAACCAATGCTACATACCCATTTTAAAACTAAGTTGGGTATTTGGTTAAGTTCCCAAATTAAACATTTTTGTCTAAGCATGTCTTTGCGTAACATTTTTCAAACGGTTCCTAGTTCATACTATTGTACCAACTAGATTTTTCATCTAAGGTGACAAGGTATAACTAATTGAATGACAAAAATTTGCCATACAAAGGAATTAGGAATAACTATAAAAATTTTAAAACCAGGATTTAAATTGAATTAAATATAGATAAGCAATGCAATAATAATTTAAAATAGAATTTAAATAATTTAAATTATTGGGATTCAAATATAATCAACAAATGTAACTTGCCTTGCTCAAATTGTTGTTGATTGGACTCGTCGAAGAATTCTAGCTCTTCGAAGTCGTCGAAGTCTATATGCGAAAATAAGCCAAATTCAAATGAACTTCAAATTATATAATTTTGGTTTAGTTAGCTATATTATAATTTTAGATGAATTTAGGAATTTTAATCACTGGAAGTAGAGCTTGTGTGAAGGAGACCGAGTCTTTGGAAGTTTTAATTTTAAAGAAATTACCCTAAATTCAATTTTTAGAATTAATGATTTATTTTTCTAAATGAAAAATCTAATTATTGCACAAATCTTGACGTCAACAGCTGATTTTCAATTTTGGCCAAATTAGTTTTCTACGGGAAATCCTAAACGGTCACTAACATGTGGGCCCATGGTCCATGAACCAGGTCCACGAGATTGCCCTGGTCCATGGTGGACCAAGTACGTGAAATAGTGGGCTTGCCCACGCAAGAAGCCATGTGAGCCAACACGTGGCACTGACTTGGATGGTGGAGTTGATGTGGCGCCACGTTGCGGCCACATCACACCGGCAGAGGCGGCGCTCGGGACCAAGTGGTCACCAGCGTTCTTCGCCACGACGACGGGTGTGGATGTGTGCAAAAGAAAGAGTGCAACACGGGGAACCTGGTGCACACTAGAATGGCGGCGAGGTTTGAAGAACTAGTCGGTGATGAGGAAGAAGAACGGTGGCGAGGCTTCAGCTCCGACGGCGACGGCATTCCGAGGGTCCTTCGGTGAAGTGAGTGAGCGCAGCGGGTAGAACATGAGAAGGCGAAGCTCACTGTGAGGTCGATGAGGGTGGAGTTCCAATGGTGGCGAGGCAATCGGCAACGGCACACTTCGGGGATGGCGGTGAAGAAAAGCAAAATCCAGTGATGAGAAAGAACGAGAGAGGCTAAGACTACGATGGTGAGATGAATGAGAGGAGGGGGGTGTGGATGCTCCCTTTTATAGGGCAAGGGGATGTTCAGGGAGGGGAGAATGCAAATTAAGAAGGTTTAAGGGAGAAGAATGGGGAAAATTGAGTGCGGGAAAGAACGTGGGTTTGATTGCCGTCAAATGCACATGAACCACAGGCGAAAATAGTCAGCTTGATGAGCTTCAGTGGGCATTAATGGCGGTGGCGCGGGGAGGAAGGAGGAGGCGAGGTAGGCGATGACAAATGGGTCCCACCTGTCAGTGAGAGGGAGAGAGATGGTGTCGGGACCCGAAAATACATCTCAGGAACCCTCTGTGTATTCTGAACTAGTCCCAGATCAGTAGCTAGCTCACACAGGGAAACAGTGATGAAATACCATCCATTTATTCAATTTAACTAAAAGATCTCGAGTAACAAATAATAATAATAAGCTGGACCTTATGGTCAACGTTTATAACTTGCGCAGGCTAAAGAAACAAATGAACTCTTGCGGATGAACGAAACTCTTCAAAAGGCCAATCAACATGCCCACAAGCAATCGAGTGGAGAAACGCATCCTAATCCATAAAACCTTCATAGTCCTCCCGGCGAAGAACTCTTTAGCGGCTTGGTATTCTTCCTCTCTGCGAGATCAAACAGAGGGTGCAAAGCCATGAGTACTTTGAATGTACTCGACAAGCCGTGGGAAATGTATGCAAATAGTATTCATGCAAGGCTTGAACAAAGGCTAGTGTATGGCTCTTTTGCGAGAAAAGAGCATTTACAATAAATCGATAATTAGATTGAAATGCGTAATTGAAAACAATAATAAGTAATTAAACACTTTCTTTGAAACAACCAAGAACTTCCCATTCACTCCCAACCAAACCAAAGATAAGTGAACTCCTCATTCACCAATCGACACAAACCACCAAGTGAATGACTTATTCACCAAGCGAACATTATATTCATCAAGTGAACTTCCCATCCACACTCCGACACATTTTGAAGAAACTCTATCTCCGTGTGAAATCCCGAGCACGTCCATAACCGCGGACACGGCTATTCGAATAGTTTTACACTCTGCAGAGGTTATGCGGCTTGACCCACAAGAGATAGATCAACTCATAATGTCCGTTTAACACACTTAGGGTGTGCGACTAAGTGATCATCACAAGACTTTACAAAGCTCCTTCTTAACCCGATTACGCGCTAAGGATTCAACACTGAATGTCTTTCCGACAGCACGGGCCCCTCTTGCGCCACCGTGAGAATCGTTTCCCGTAACCACGCTTCACATGACAGAACCGAAATTAAGACATTGCCAATTAATCAGCCAAGCCCGTCTCATACCAGGCATGTGGTTGTACGGTTAAGGCCCAGTTCAATGGCGCACAAGATTAAGTCCTTGACAAGTTACTCAGGCGAGACTACCACAAACCCACAACATGTTCAATCCACATCCTCCTATCCACCAACCACTCGCCAAGCGAAAATCATTTTGTTTAACCAACACCCATGACTAACCCCATCATGGTACACCAGTTTTAGCAACAGTGGCTCACCACCACGATTCCATAAATCATTAAGTCAAAATTAATTATTAAGACACATGGGATGACAAACTCATCGTAACTAAGCAAGACTAAGCATATGTACGATACCCATGTTGACAATACAAATATGTCCAACTAAAATTACCCATGCTAAGGTGACAAAAGATTTATGGCATTCAAATAATCAATGGAGGTGTAATGATAACAGGAAATAACTAATCCCAGAACAATTTATATAAATATAGCATGCAATTGTATAAAACAATATACTTTTGAAATCATGGGTTCAATATGATCAAAGGACCACGACTTGCCTGGGAATAAATCCAGTGATTGATCTTGATCTTGGTATGCTACTCCTTGCTCGAAGCTTCCCAAAGTATCGACGTCTATTCGCAAAACAAGCAAATAACACAAATAAATAAATAACAGAGAGAAAACTAACTCCAAAAATTAAATAAAAATCTCAGACACATAGATCTTGAATTTAGATAAATTTAGAAATTTGAATGGACTCAATCGGAGTCCGGATGCAAAAGATATGAGTTCTGGAAGATTGAAATCACATAAAATGCTGAAAATCAGAATTTATGGATTTACTGAATTATTTTTCTACTGGAAAAAGGAATTATGACGTCAGCATGACGTCAGCAGAGACGATCGGACTGGATGAAAACCAACTGACGGCTGGGCCCCACTTGGCAGAGAGTAGGTGCACGGTGGACTGGTTCCATGGACCTTGGTTTTCGGTGGAGACTTGGAGTGCCATGTGGCCGCTGACTTGCATGCCACATGGGCTGCCATGTAGGACAAAGGGGTGAGGTGGCGGCCGGCACGCACGAGCGGGCGGTGGCGTGGCTCGGGACAAACAAGGAGCAAGCAGGGCAGCCATGGCCGGCGAAGAAGTTGACGGCGTCGACGGCGAACGGAGGCGAGGTAGGTCCGGCAAAGTACCAAAACGGGGTCCCGTGAGCACGACGAAGCTCGGGGAGGTGGTGGCGCAGCAATGCCGGCGACGAGACGACGGCGGCTGGGACTTTGGCGGCGGCGAGCCCCACTGTCACGGCGACAACAGAGAAGGAGTGGCGCTCGAAGAAAAACAAGAGAAGCACAAGTGCGGCGGTGTAACAAGGATCACAGGGGAAGGTTCGGGAGGTCCGGAAGATGACCAGAGCGGCGGCAACGACAAGATGACCGGAGGCGGGGAAGAACCACGGCGGCGACTCGGCGGCAAAGAACAAGAAGGAGGTGAGGATTAGATGAGAAAGACATTGCGCACAAGATGACGCACTCAAAGCGACACGGCTCACGGAGATGTAGATCGGAGGAGAGGGCGGCACGGTTTTGATGGCGAAGACGACAACGGTGCTCAGATGACTCGGCGAAGATGGAGGAGCACGGTGAAGTCCACGCTATTGCGAACCCAACGGAGGAAGAATCACGCGGCGGAGGTGGTCCAACGGCGGTGAATTCGGCGGCGAAACTTCAACGGCGGCGGCACTCGGGCGAAATCCGGCAAAGCGAAGAGCAACTTGGAGCGGCGCCTTAGGGTTTTGAGAGAGGAGACTTGGCGAAAATATTGACGCGGTGGCGGCCTTTAAATAGGAACCGGAGAGAGTCCAAGGTAGCTACGGCGCGGCCGGAAAGAACACGGACAGAGTCCATGAGCAAGACGAGGAAGACGCGATGTGGCGGCGACATGCACGGGTCCCAGCGGCGAGAGCAAGAGAGAGCGAGGCGGTGAGGTGCGGGAGGAGATGGAGCGGGCTGCGCTAGAGAAGAGGCCGAGCGGGGGGCGAGCGAGAGAGATGGGCGGATCGGAGATTCGGCCCAAGAAGGATTCGAGATTTTAAATACTTTTTCTTTTAGAAAATAGCGAGAAAACCCAAAAGGCAATTAGAAAATAGCAAATGCACTCGGAAAAATTCTAGAAAATTCTAGAAAATATATCCAAGCACATAGAACCCAAATAAAATAATTTTGATAATAGTTGATGTTGACATTATTCATATTAAATTGTTTTTGAACTCTGAAAATTCATATTAAGCTTTTAACTTTGTGAGAAAAATCCAAATGGTTATTTTTCTTTTAAAACTTCAAAACAGACCAAATTTTTGGGATGTTACAAACCTACCCCCCTTAAAAGGGAATCTCGTCCCCGAGATTCGGGCTTACTAAGGAATAGGCTCTGACGTAGGTCTAACCTGAAGACTTACCAGAGGCGACGTTCTGAACTGCTGGTGCTTCTGCTGCAGTGACATGGTTCAGTCTTCCTCTTGAGGCAGTTGATGGAGTCCTGGTAGCTTGATTTGGAGTCTGAGGCATTCCTCTTCCTGCTCCTGGCAAAGAAGTCCTGGCTGGTGTAGGTCCCAAATTGAAAGGAACGGGTGTGAGACCTCGCTTCTGGGGACACTTGTTAGCATAGTGACCTGTCTGGTGGCAATTGAAACATTGAACTCCTGCAGCATAATTGGGGTTTCCCTGAGATTGACTATTGTTGCTGTTGTTGACATTGGGTATCCCTGTGTTTCCTGCATGAGACACTGGTACTGGGGTTCTGAATCCCACAGATGAATTATTGGGGCGAAAAGGCTGCTGAGCATTGGTTCTGGCTCTCTGGAGCTGATTCTGATGAACTCCGTGTTGTATCATCTTCCTTTTGCGAGATTCGTCTAACTCACGACGAGAATCTTCTATGAGTACGGCTTTATCAACCATATGCTGGAAATCCACATAATCATTTCCAACAACTTGCACCTTCAAACTGGGGTTGAGTCCACGCTTGAATCGCTTCTGACGTGCATTATCTGTAGCAACATCTTCCGGAGCATAGCGAGAAAGTTGAGTGAACTTGTTGAGATATTCACCCAAAGACATGTTTCCTTGCTGGAGTTCACGAAATTCGTTCTTCTTCATTTCCACTATACCATCAGGGACATGAGCTTGACGAAAAGCTGTTGAAAATTCCTCCCAAGTGATAGCATGAGAGTTTCCATGAGCTGCGGTGTAGTTCTCCCACCATTCTGCGGCTGTACCTTCCAATTGATGTGAAGCATAAAGAACTTTCTCATGATCATTGCATTGAGCAATGGCGAGCTTTTTCTCTACTGAACGAAGCCAATCTTCTGCGTCCAAAGGTTCTGACGAATGAGAAAACGTAGGTGGACGAGTCCTCATAAACTCTGATAGCTTGGAATGATGATGGCGGCGGCGAAGGCAGTGCTTTGATTATTCGACCATTATGAATGTTTTGGTTCAACAAGTTGACTATTGCAGCGGCGGTCTGACTTTGCTGTGTCATCATAGCGTTCATGTTCTGCATCATTGCACTCATGAATTGGGTCTGAGCTGCTAGAAGTTGTGCCATGTTTGGCTCTGCGGCTCCAGGGGCTGGTGACTGATCACTTGCATTAACATTGGCATTGGCATCCCTTGACTGAGTACGGCTCGAAGTATTGCGAGTATCAACCATCTGCGATAATCCTCCACAGGTTTAACAGGTAAGATAGAAAAGCAATGTAGATGAGAGGGAATAGCACAATAGACGAGATAGACAAGATAGAGTAGATAGAAACAGCCTAATTAGGGGAAACAGATTATACCCAAGGCAAAGACAAGAAGACATAGCTGAAACGCTATGAAAGCACAATTAAACTTTTCAAATTAAAGCCTCAGTGTGACTGCAACATAATGCTTGACAGCAAAACTGCAGCTCCCACTTACACACAACCCAAATAAAGACCTATGCAACAACGATCTAAAAGCGCTACTAAACTCTAATAGGACGGCTTCTAATCTGAACTGAACAACGAAGACTTCTTCAAGAGCAACTGGAACGAAGCCACGAAGATACTCTTGATAAAAGTTTTTCTTCTGGACGAGAGAAGTTAATGAGGCGAGAAAGTCACTTTAAGATAAAACAACATTCAGCAAAGGCAAGAGATAAGATCTCTGGCACAAGATGAGTAGAATAGAATAGGATAAGAATAGAATAGACTGAGATGAGAATAGAATAGAAGAGATGAGAAAAGAACAACTACTCAAGTCAAGTTAAGTTGATTTGATTTAGAAAATAAATTTTGAAGCTTTTAGCTAAAGCGACCATGCTAACTAAGGTTGCGTTCTCTGATCGATATGGCTCGATACCACCTCTGTCGGGACCCGAAAATACATCTCAGGAACCCTCTGTGTATTCTGAACTAGTCCCAGATCAGTAGCTAGCTCACACAGGGAAACAGTGATGAAATACCATCCATTTATTCAATTTAACTAAAAGATCTCGAGTAACAAATAATAATAATAACTGGACCTTATGGTCAACGTTTATAACTTGCCACGCAGGCTAAAGAAACAAATGAACTCTTGCGAGAACGAAACTCTTCAAAGGCCAATCAACATGCCCACAGCAATCGAGTGGAGAAAGCGTATCCTAATCCATAAAACCTTCATAGTCCTCCTAGGCGAAGAACTCTTTGGCAATTTCTGACATAACTTAATTCTGGACAGCAGCACGGTAATTGACATATCTATTGGTCTGGAACTCGGAATGAGGTGAGACCAATTTCCATGATTCTTAACTGACATATCTACAATACTCTGGTTGGGCAAAAGTTCAGATTTTGCCTCTAATAAAATTTGGCCCACGGCTCAAATCTGTTGACTGAATTAATAGACAGAAATATCGGCTAAATTAAAATATCCATAACTTTTGTTGTACAACTCCAAATTGGACTTTCTTTAACAATCTGAAAAGGTTATGAAATTATCTACAATAACCTAGTTGGCACGACATTCATATATTGTCTTTAACAAAAAGTGGCACACAGGTCAAAATTAAAGATAGAAACTGACATACAAACTGGACAGACTGACATACAATCTGCGTTACGTACTCCGCGCATGGACTCGAGGCGGACTGGCGATATGCCAACTAGCGAAACAACCCAATGTACCTTGGGTTAACCTTCCCATTGAAACCGAACCACACGACAAGCACGAAGAACACGAAACTCGTGTTCCACCTTTCAATCGAACTCTTCACTAAAGCAAGGATCACTTCAGAATCACTCACACAACATCGCAATACTTTCCGGTTGTGTTACTCAGAAATTGATTAAGGTTTCCATACATTTGATAATCCCCAACATATCCACATGAACCAAAGTTCGGAACTACACTATACCATAGGTTCTACTTAGTCAAACATTATACAATTTTACTTCAAGTCATACATTCCATCCGAATCAACTTCCTCCAAGAGGTTAAGGTCAAAACCAACTCATCTTCTATTACTTCCCAATAGCTTGGTAGCAAAATCTCACCCCTACAATTACTTAACCACCACCAAACAAATGACAACTTACGCTTTGAAAAGCTTTGCAACATAAAGCGTGATCCTTTCTCAAAAGAAAGAGACGAACAAGGAAAAATTTCACCACATAGGAAAATGTTGTCTCACGGTGAGCACGAAACCAAAAGAAATAATCTGTAACGAAGATCTAGAAAACGAAAGTTGAGTTCACAGCAGAGAGGCACGCATCCTCGAAAAGGAATTAGCAAATAACCACCACTAAGAGAAATGACATTGCGATTGAAACTTGACAACTCTTGAGTGAAAAGAGCAAAAAGTTTGTGAACAATTCAAATAACTACCGTTACAAAACTTGACTCAAATTCTCAAATATTCCTCTCTGCACTCTTTCCTTAACACCTAAATTAATTCTTTGACTAACATCGCTTGCCACAACGAACAAGATAAGGTCTTTAGTCCAAACCACACGGACTAATTAAGAACCAATGAAATTCCTCAATACGTCATATTTGTTCGAACAATTCAACTACACACAAAACATGAGATCCAAATAATCTCGACCATCAAACTCAAACATTTCCAATTACAGATTTCACGAAAAGCAAGTAGATTATTCTCCTCTTAAAGGAACCAACATAACTTCTTTGGTTGCAACCTCGTGTTGCCAACTCAAACCAAAGAGCCTTTAGAGTTAAACCACACAAATCTCTTAAGAAGCAACAGACAATCCAATACCTTAATTTATTTAAAATAATTTCAGTTACGAGATGATTTAAGAGCTCAAAGAAAATATCACGAAAGCTAAACTTGAAATATTCACATCTGAACGATATCACCAAGGGCGATCAAATTACTATGGGTATTAACATCAATTTCACAACAACAATTAGAAAACACTTCAAAAGACCACGTGAAAGAATGAGTTGATTCTTTCTAAAGAAGAGACAAATGGAAACGATTTTCACCAACTAGAAAACTCATCCACCACTCGCACTGAACATGGGACCAAGAGAAGAAACTAATTAAGCAATGAACTCACAGAACATAAGTGAAGTCCACAGTTGAACGCATAAGCCTCACAAGAAGAGAATATCGAACCTAATGGATAAGAACAAATAAGTATTCGAATCGAAACACTTGCATCATCAAGAACCATTGCAACATTGTACGACTTGGTATTCTTCCTCTCTGCTGATCAAGCGAGAGGGTGCAAAGCCATGAGTACTTTGAATGTACTCAAGAAGCCGTGGGAAATGTATGCAAATAGTATTCATGCAAGGCTTGAACAAAGGCTAGTGTATGGCTCTTTTGCGAAAAGAGCATTTACAATAAATCGATAATTAGATTGAAATGCGTAATTGAAAACAATAATAAGTAATTAAACACTTTCTTTGAAACAACGGTGAACTTCCATTCACTCCCAACCAAACCAAAGATAAGTGAACTCCTCATTCACCAATCGACACAAACCACCAAGTGAATGACTTATTCACCAAACGAACATTATATTCATCAAGTGAACTTCCCATCCACACTCAGACACATTTTTGAAGAAACTCTATCTCCGTGTGAAATCCCGTGCACGTCCATAACAGCGGACACGGCTATTCGAATAGTTTTACACTCGCAGAGGTTGTACGACTTGACCCACAAGAGATAGATCAACTCATAATGTCCGTTTAACACACTTAGGGTGTGCGACTAAGTGATCATCACAAGACTTTTACAAAGCTCCTTCTTAACCCGATTACGCGCTAAGGATTCAACAACGAATGTCTTTCCGACTGACGGGGCCCCTCTTGCGCCACCGTGAGAATACGTTTCCGTAACCACGCTTCACATGACAACCGAAATTAAGACATTGCCAATTAATCGCCAAGCCCGTCCCATACCGGGCATGTGGTTGTGCAGTTAAGGCCCGATTCAATGGCGCACAAGATTAAGTCCTTGACAAGTTACTCAGCGAGACTACCACAAACCCACAACATGTTCAATCCACATCCTCCCTATCCACCAACCACTGCCAAGCGAAAACCATTTTGTTTAACCAACACCCATGACTAACCCCATCATGGTACACACGCTTTAGCAATGATGGCTCACCACCACGATTCCATAAATCATTAAGTCAAAATTAATTATTAAGACACATGGGATGACAAACTCATCGTAACTAAGCAAGACTAAGCATATATACGATACCCATGTTGACAATACAAATATGTCCAACTAAAATTACCCATGCTAAGGTGACAAAAGATTTATGGCATTCAAATAATCAATGGAGGTGTAATGATAACGAGAAATAACTAATCCCGAACAATTTATATAAATATAGCATGCAATTGTATAAAACAATATACTTTTGAAATCATGGGTTCAATATGATCAAAGGACCACGACTTGCACGGAATAAATCCGGTGATTGATCTTGATCTTGGTATGCTACTCCTTGCTCAAGCTTCCCGATGTATCGGCGTCTATTCGCAAAACAAGCAAATAACACAAATAAATAAATAACAGAGAGAAAACTAACTCCAAAAATTAAATAAAAATCTCAGACACATAGATCTTGAATTTAGATAAATTTAGAAATTTGAATGGACTCAATCAGTCGGATGCAAAAGATATGAGTTACGGAAGATTGAAATCACATAAAATGCTGAAAATCAGAATTTATGGATTTATCGAATTATTTTCTCTTTGAAAAGGAATTATGACGTCAGCATGACGTCAGCAGAGACGATCGGATGGATGAAAACCAATCGACGGCCGGGCCCCACTTGGCGGAGTAGGTGCACGGTGGGTGGTTCCATGGACCTTGGTTTTCGGTGGAGACTTGGAGTGCCATGTGGCGTGACTTGCATGCCACGTGGGGCGCCATGTAGGACAAAGGGTGAGGTGGCGGTGGCCGGCACCGACGAGGCCGTGGCGTGGCTCGGGACAAACAAAGAGCAAGCGAGGCAGCCATGGCGGCGAAGAAGTTGACTGCGCGTCGGCGAACTGAGGCGAGGTAGGTCGGTCAAAGTACCAAAGCGGGTCCGTGAGCACGGCGGCTTCGGGAGGTGGTGGCGCAGCAATGCCGGCGACGACGACGGCGGCGCTGGGACTTTGGCGGCGAGCCCCATGTCACACGCGACAACAGAGAAGGAGTGGCGCTCAAGAAAACAAGAGAAGCACAAGTGCGGCGGTGTAACAAGGATCACGGGGAAGGTTCGGAGGTCGGAAGATGACCGAGAGCGCGGCAACGACAAGATGGCCGGAGGCGGGAAGAACCACGGCGGCGACTCGGCAAAAGAACAAGAAGGAGGTGAGGGATTAGATGAGAAAGACATTGCGCACAAGATGGCGCACTCAAAGCGACACGGGGCTCACTGGAGATGTAGATCGGAGGAGAGGCGGCGACGGTTTTGATGACAAAGACGACAACGGTGCTCAGGTGACTCTCGGTGAAGATGGAGGAGCACGGTGAAGTCCACGCTATTGCGAACCCACGGAGGAAGAATCACGCGGAGGTGGTCCAACGGCGGTGAATTCGGCGGCGACGAAACTTCAACGCGCGGCACTCGAGGGCGAAATCCGGCAAAGCGAAGAGCAACTTGGAGGCGGCGCCTTAGGGTTTTGAGAGAGGAGACTTGGCGAAAATATTGACGCGGCGGCCTTTAAATAGGAACCGAGAGGGAGTCCAAGGTAGCTACTGGCGCGGCTGGAAAGAACACGGACGGAGTCCATGAGCAAGGCGAGGAAGACGCGTGGCGGCACGACATGCGGGTCCCACGCGCGGCGAGAGCAAGAGAGCGGCGGTAGGTGCGCGGGAGGAGATGGGCGAGTCTTGCGGAGAAGAGGCCGAGCGGGCTGGGCGAGCGAGAGAGATGGGCGGATCGGAGATTCGGCCGAAGAAGGATTCTGAGATTTTAAATACTTTTTCTTTTAGAAAATAGCGAAAACCCAAAGGCAATTAGAAAATAGCAAATGCACTCGGAAAAATTCTAGAAAATTCTAGAAAATATATCCAAGCACATAGAACCCAAATAAAATAATTTTGATAATAGTTGATGTTGACATTATTCATATTAAATTGTTTTTGAACTCTGAAAATTCATATTAAGCTTTTAACTTTAGCAGAAAAATCCAAATGGTTATTTTTCTTTTAAAACTTCAAAACAGACCAAATTTTTGGGATGTTACAGATGGCAGGCGATGGGCTGGCGTGGGCTTTGCGGGGAAAATTGACCAGGTGAGTGAGTGAGAAACAAAATGGGCCGGGTGAGGGATTCAACCCGAAAGGGTTTTTCGGATTTTTAATTGATTTTTGAATTATAGAAATTGAGTTAAATCAAATAGGCTTTTAGAAAATAGCACATAGAGTTCAAAAATTTTGAAAAAAATCATAGAAATTTCCTGAATCATTTTGAACTTAATTAAAATATTTCCAAATCAAAATTGGTATTTATATTTGCAAATAATTTATTTTGGCTTTAAAATAAATAGGGAAAACTTTTAAAAATCTAGAAAATTCAAGGAATTTAATTAAAATTTTCGTTTTAACAGAAATAAAATTTTGGGATGTTACATCGACCACACCAGGGATCTGGTCAAACTTAATATGAATCTAGTTAGGCACACCAGGGATCTAGTCGTACTTGATCAACAACTTCTCCATCAATTCTATTGTAAGTAGAAACAAGTAAACAACAATCATTACGCAATACCCTTTGTTTTGTAATTAAATAATTAATTTGCCTCAGGAATGAGTTCCCCTCATGTCCCAAACGACGTGCTCATGCTCGCGTCATTGGTCATTTTGTAGACACATCGGTAGAAGCAATGTCCTCAGCGATGTCCTCATCATACTCCCCCTCTTGAAAAGAAGTCAACCTCGACTCTAGCATGTCTTCGTCATCAAGATATGGTGACAAATCAACAACATTGAATGTATCACTTACTCCATATTCTTGTGGTAGCTCTAGTTTGTAAGCATTATTGTTGATCTTTGTAAGCACTTTGAATGGTCCATCATCTCGCGACATTAGTTTGGACTTGAGCTTTTCTTGAAAGCGATCTTTGAGAAAATGTAACTAAATAAAATCACCTTCCTTGAATACCATGTCCTCCCTTCCTTTATCTGCATGCTTCTTGTATTAGCCTTGTATTTTCTCAATGTTTGCTTTGGTTGTCTCATGTATCTTGCAAATCAACTCAACCCTCTTCTTGGCATCTGAGTTTACCTTTTTCGAAGGTGGTAAAGGTAGTATATCAATAGGAGCTGTTGGCTTGAATCCATAAACAACTTCAAATTAACATAACTTCGCTGTATAATGCACAACCCGGTTGTAGGCAAACTCAACATGTGGCAAACACTCCTCGCATGGCTTCAAGTTCTTCTTCAGTATTGCCCTTAGCATGGTTCCAAGTGTGCAGTTGACAACCTCTGTCTGAGGATGACAAGTAGTCGAAAATAGTAGCTTTGTCTCAAGCTTACCCCCAAAGTTTCCTTCAAAAGTGGCTCAAAAACTTTGTAACATGATTTGAAACAATTGTCCATGGTACTCCATGTAGGCGAATGATCTGTCCATCTAGAAGCTCTTGAACTTGGCATTGAATTTCTATTCTCTCCTCAAGATTGGAGCTATATGGAGGTCGGTTACACTACTACAGAAAACGTCATCACAGACGGCTCGGAACCGTCATCACAGGCGGTTCGGAACCGTCTGTGTTTTTGTACGTCTGTGATAACTGGCGGTTATCACAGACGGTTAAAAAAAACCGTCTGTGATAAGTCATAACACAAACGGTTCTAGTTACCAGCCGTCTGTGATATCCACATATCACAAACGGTTCTAGTTACCAACCGTCTGTGATATGTGAGAAATCACAGATGGTTCATAATTAGAACCGTCTGTGATATGTGGATATCACAAATGGTTCTAGTTCAGAACCGTCTGTGATAGTTTTTTGTATTGCAAAAAAAAATCGGCATACGTTGTTTCCATTCTACATAGAATGGTGTTTGCAGCACACATTGTGGAGTACCAGGCTATCTAGCACACCCAAACATGATCACCAAGAACCCACCAGCACACATTGTGTAGCACACCAGGCCATCTAGCATAGCCACGGCCATCTACAATTCCACCAGCGGCAATAGCAGAATCGACCTTAGGACCTTGGTAGTGGCTCTCATCCTTCCTTCCCTCCTCCCTTTTTCACATCCACCTCTCTCGGCATACATGATCACCAAGAACCCCACAACTAGCGGCTTCGCTTTTCATGCATAGAACAAACCACATCAAGCAATCTCAAAAGCGCTAAATCAAAATCAGCAAAACATCAAAAGATAAATAATACTCAATATGAAACAAAAAGGGAAGGAGGGAGCGGAGGGAGGATTGAGGCGGGTAGCGCGCAGGTGGAGGTGGTGACCGGAGAAGAGGGCGGAGGCGGAGCAAGCGGCGGCGGGTGGTGGCGCTGTGTTAAGGGCCGGAGGCCTGCGGGCCAGAGGAGGCGGCACCCAGTGGAGCAAAGGAGGAGGGAAGGAAGGATGAGAGCCAGCCTGAGGTCCCAAGGGGGCCGAGGGAGAGGAAGATAACACTGGGGTAGCTATAATATATAAGGACGGCGTCAAAATACTTTGCCTCCCGCGCACGCGTTCAAAAAATTTCAAACTCCCACCTCCCGCGCTGCGAATCACAGACGGTTTCATACAAAAACCGTCTGTGATGACATATCACAAGCGATTCGTATTATGAACCGTCTGTGATAAGTATATCATCACATACGGTTCTTAATGCGAACCGTCTGTGATAATGACGTTATCACAGACGGTTAGTATTACGAACCGTCTGTGACTTGAATTTTACTATGGCTTAAAAATTTTCTTACTCTCTAATTTTACCATGGCTTAAAATTTTCCTTACTCTCTGAAGCTATGGTAAATTTTAAGCCATGGTACTCTTTGAGTACTGTTTGATTTTACCATGGCTTAAAATTTTCCTTACTCTCTGAAGCCATGGTAAATTTTAAGCCATGGTAAAATCAGAGATTAAGAAAAATTTTAAGCTATGGTAAAATCAGAGAGTAAGAAAAATTTGAAGTCATGGTTAAATCAAAATCACAGACGGTTGTTAATACCAACCGTCTGTGATGAGGTACTTATCACTGACGGTTGGTATCACGAACCGTCTGAAGTATCATAGACGGTTCGTCATACCAACCGCTGCGTGATGAGGTAGTTATTACGCAGAGCGGTTAGTATCATGAACCGTCAGGATACTTCACGAGCGGTTCTAATCACGAACCGTCGTAATAATGGCGTATCATGAGCGGTTTCAAAAGGAATCGTCTGTGATATAACAACACAGACGGTTCCAAAAGAACCGTCTATTATGACCTGTTTTGTAGTAGTGTAGGTAACGAGGCTCCAGGAATCGTGTCGATCTGATGCTCTATCCCTCTCAAGGGTGGCAACCCCATTGGTATCTCATTTGGAAATACATCCGCTAACTCCTACATTAAAGAAAACAACCGTAACAAGCAAAGTAGAAGGTAAAGTGTTAATAGAAAAGAAAACATCTTTGCACACGAGTGCAAAGCACCTTTGGGAATGGATTTCTAATTCTCGCATCTCACTTTTTGTGGCTATTAAAACATGTCCCTTAAGTTGTATTTCCCTTTTATTTTCACTATTTCCTTTCTTTTCTCTCAACTTTGGCTAGTGGCTCTTACTCCGCATTTTGTCGATGTCGCTCATCTCTCTTTCTTTTATCTTACATTCAACCCTAGCCAAGATATCTTTAATGATTTGTTTTGGCATCGTCGGAACCAATGAAACCTTCTTCCCCTTATGCATGAATGAATACTTGTTGGATCGCCCAAAGTGAATTGTATCCTTGTCATACTGCCATGGCCTTCCAAGAAGTAATGCACAAGCTTGCATAGGCCACACATCACAGTCCACACAATCAAAATAACTACCAACATTAAAGTGTACTCGAACCATGGCTGTGATCTTCAATTTACCATATGAATTGAACCATTGGATGTAGTATGGTTGTCGATGTGTTCATGTGGTCAAACCAAGCTTTTTGACTATCTTGGCACTAGCAATGTTGTTGCAACTTCCGCCATTAATTATAACCTTGCACGAATGCTTCTCGGTCACAAACTTGGAATGAGATAGATTATGACGTTGCCCATGCTCCGCTTTCTCCATTTGTGAACTAAGCACTCAAAGAACAATTAAGCTAGCATGACTAGCATCAAATGTGATCTCCTACAAATCGCTAGTTACACAATCTTTCTTCTCATTTAAATAAATATTTGGAGTGTTACATTCTACCCCCTTAAATGGAATTCGACCGAATTCTAACCACGCTCTACACCAAAGAACAATCACAACTAGAATTTACCAACAATACCACACACTGCTGTGAACAATTCGATATTGCTCGTGATATGCAGACTTCAATTCCCAAATTGTTTTCCTCTGACTTTGGGACTAACGCACCTTGATACAACTAATGTATTATACCTCATCACTGTAATCGACCCAACCGTAATCACTCAACGGACATGACTCAAGATGCGGTATTACTCATCGTCAACACTCTTATGAAACCTCACACTCCAAATGCCTCAAGCATTATATCAACACGGTCATACAAAGCGTTATATACCGCGCTTAGGACTCGAGACAATTCTAGCGAATTGCTATCTTCCAAAATCCCAAACTTCGTATACTCTAGGCTATCATTCCTTTGGGGACCAAACCACGTAACTTCAACATAAACATATGTAACTCTTATTTCATCTCTCATCGACCTCTTCATCCTAGTAAGGAGAACCTTTGTTAAGGAGACGCGCAACACAACTTATTTTAAACAAACTTTAATAATCGTGAGCTCAAAGAAAAACAAAAAATTCACAATGCCACCCACTATTAACCAACTTTCCTCTAAAACACTCAAATCCAAAATTGAAGATTCATCATGAAAATCTTTTCACATTCCAATTAGGCGCTTTGCAAATAAACACCACATAAGTCAAAAGAGAAATTGTTGGAATGCCCAAATCAAACACTTCATTTATTTTCCCGATCGTGAAGGAACCGCCTTCCGACAGTGGTCAACTCAAACTAAGTGTTCTCCGTCATAAAACCTAACTCCAACAAGAACCAATAGAACACTTCTCTACTGAGAAAACATTCTTTTCTAGATGTTTTTTTAAGAAATAAACATTCTCCAAAATCTTGGATTTCCAAATCATCAAACTTACTCCTTCCTCTTAACCGACAACCCCAAAATGATCCTCAAACCGAAAGAACAACCACACTTATCTAGGGGGACTCTATTAATCCACACAAGGATTCTCTAGTCCACTCCTATACCAAAGGAATTATTTTTTGACAACTGGTTCCCAACACCTCAATAAAGATTTTTCACCCGCAACCACATCACCTCATTCTGTTAAAGATAATCAACTTGAAATTCTCAAATACACATACTCATTTACTACAAGAAGGATTCTATCAATGATCAATACTATTCGGAATCCACTTTTGTTCTTCTTCTTCTACACATAACATTGGGCCGCTGAGGTCCTAGCATAGAAAGGCAAGTCCAAATTTAACCTCCAAGTCTCCTATAATGAATTTCTGGTATGATTGATAGGAAATCCTCAAATTCTTTTACTAACTTTTCACACACTCAACAATAACCTCACCATTAATATCAATATTCCTCACTAACCAAGTAATCGCCACGCTTCATTTCACCAATCTTTGACCTTCACTCAAACCAATGAAACCTTCTTCCCTTATGCATGAATGAATACTTGTTGGATCGCCCAAAGTGAATTGTATCCTTGTCATACTGCCATGGCCTTCCAAGAAGTAATGCACAAGCTTGCATAGGCCACACATCACAGTCCACACAATCAAAATAACTACCAACATTAAAGTGTACTCGAACCATGGCTGTGATCTTCAATTTACCATATGAATTGAACCATTGGATGTAGTATGGTTGTCGATGTGTTCATGTGGTCAAACCAAGCTTTTTGACTATCTTGGCACTAGCAATGTTGTTGCAACTTCCGCCATTAATTATAACCTTGCACGAATGCTTCTCGGTCACAAACTTGGAATGAGATAGATTATGACGTTGCCCATGCTCCGCTTTCTCCATTTGTGAACTAAGCACTCAAAGAACAATTAAGCTAGCATGACTAGCATCAAATGTGATCTCCTACAAATCAGAATTACAAGTGAGTTCACGACTAGATTCTTCTTGTTCTATATCACTAGCCGAGGTGTACTCGCTATCTTCTCGGATGATAAGAGCTCACTGATTCGGGCAATCATGCATATAATGCCCTTTTACTTTGCATTTGAAACACTCTATCTTCCTAATTCTTCTAATAGAAGCAGCTAATGAGGAGCTTTTGGCGGGGGTAGCAGTGGTCATCCTAGAATCAGAAGACTCGGTTGTGGAATGACTTGTTGATGGTTCTCGACTAGACGTTATTGTGCTATGACCAGAGTTAAGACCTTGCTTCTTGGGTTGTGAACTTGAAGATTTCCATGGTGTGTCCATACTTGATTTACCATGACTGGTTCGACTTTTCTCCCCTTGCACTTGCTTCTCCACCTTGCATGCATACTGGAATAGTTCATCCAAGGTATCATACCAGTGGAAATCAAGGATTTGTTGAATTTCCTTGTTCAAACCACCCAAGAAATGAGCCATCTTGGCATTGTCTTCCTCTTCCACATTGGTTCGTATCACGCCAACTTGCAACTATTGAGAGTAATCCTCCACAGAATTGCTTCCTTGCCTCAATTTTTTTTATCTAATAAGTAAATCACATTCAAAATAGGTCAGAACAAATCTGGAACACATTACCAATTTGTGCCCTTCCCAAGTGCGAGGTGCATCTGGTCGTTGCTTAATTAAACTCCACCTAATTGAAGCGTAGTTAGCAAACTCGCTTGTAGCAGCCTGCACTCAGCAATCTTTTGGGTACTCACACTACTACACACAGCCTCATCACGCACGGTTGGAGCGGTCATCACGCATTTCCCAACCGCTTGTGTTTTTGTACGCCTGTGATAAATAGTGGTTATCACGACGGTTAAAAATCCGTGCGTGATAAGTCACAACACGACGGTTCTAATTATATAATCGTCAGATATCTAATTATCACGACGGCTCTATTAAAGAATCGCTGCATGCTATCTAATTATCACGATTTGTTCTATTTACAAACCGTCAGGATATGCACATATCCTGCATTTATTCTAAATATTTAACCGTCTGTGATATGCAGATATCCCAGACGGTTCGTAAATATAACCGTCTGTGATAAAAAGGATATCCCAGACGGTTCTATTTACGAACCATTTGAGATATGTGTATATCTTATTAAATAGAGCGGTCTGGGATATGCATATTCATAGACGGTTTGATTGTTAAACCGTCTGTGATAGTTACTTCGGCCTAACTATTTTTTCAAAATTTTCGGCTAGCCTCAGGAATTGCTAGCCATGCCCTCTGAAAATAAGCAGGCAGAAAATAGATACATCACAGATAAATCAATCGTTGACAACCCAAAGTGATCATTGTCAATTACAAACCAACATATATCAAATATTGTCGCTAGTGTACCATTGAATTACAACTATTCAAAGTGAATTACAACTATATCAAAGTGAATTACAACTATATCAAATATATATTAATTGTTTCGAGGTCGTTCAAGAGTGAAACTCTCCGCTGGCGCAATGATATCCGTCATGATGAAGGTGCGAGCCTCCTCGAACATCCGAGATCTCTTTCTGAACGAGTGAATCTAAATCTATATTCAAAACCTACAAACAAGAGTAAAGTGTTACACATATATATTTAAATTTATAATTAGCAATTATTGCGAGATTGACCAACCTCGGGATCCGGCAACCTAGCACTCATGAGAATCGCATATGATGGCAAACGAGAATGCACATTCTTACGCTTTTGTCATGCGACTTGAAAAAATAGAATTACATATATAGGTATAGTCAGTTTGAGACGCATTATTACGAAGTATGATATAGGATTATTGTGTTGTAGCACGTACCGGAAATCGCGTCATGTGATTAAGTGTGGCGTTCGTTCCCTTGTATAGCCCTCCCTCGGCAATATAGGAGATGAACGACCTACATGTTTCCAAAAAGTTAACCACGGCCATTTCAAACGAAGGAAGACTACAATAGAGTTATGTATGGAGGAAATGAGCACACCTGTCGAGTACTTCTTGCACAAGGGTGAAGTCGTGGCCTTTTTTCATTAGGGAATCAAGGTATAGTACCTGATTCCTCTTTGGTATAATGACTAGAAGGATCCAGTGATGCCTACTCATGTATGTCGCTATAGTCATTAAACCTAAGTTCATATCACGTATAAAGTACAAATGAAATTTGTATAGCAAGTAGTGAAGCACTTACTTCGGTTGTAGGGCACCATTATGTAGTCCCCGTAGTTTTGAGCAAGCAATCCTGCCGTTATGTATTTCTCGCGTGAGGATGCGTGCGCCAAGATGGTTTGCTCGAGAGACCACGTGTGGGTCGAGAAACCCACCGGTTCTTTCAATCGCCGCAGTTTTAATCATGTATCTATACATAAGCAATGAGTTGTTATATTACGTGAATGTACGTGAATGTAGAACTTGATTGTACACACTTACGAAGTCCAAAGATCGTAGAAGTGAGGCATCGAGGGCTTTGAGGTTGAATAGGTCGAATAAGTCGTTGAAGCCCACGATGAAGGGGGCCGGCTTGTGGAGGAAATAGTCCTCCGTGTATCTGACGGTGATTCCATCAGCGCACCCTTTCTCTTTGGTCTTCTGCAAGTACCAGCTATGCAAACTCTGACAACCTAATCGAGCGTAGGCTAATACTGTGCTCGTCGCCAACGGACTTTCGAAAGAGTATTTCTTAGGGTTAGGAGGCGGAAGCGCCTTAATGTTCTTCGATTTCGATTTGTCCTGAACGACTTGCCCGCTACGCGTCTTCCTCCTGTCAGACGACTCGGGAACTGATACGGCGGCACGCTTTTTTTGTTCATTCGGTGTCTTCTCCACGGGAACCGATGAGGCGGTTGGTCTTGGCCGTCTCGCACCCGCCGCCGGTCGCCTCGTCCTCGACCTGGCTGATATAGTGCTTCCCAACGTCGCGCGTCTCGCCGGCCGTGTAGAGGAGGAGACCGAGCACGTAGGCCGCGGCCTTGTGGCCGGCCACGGCCGCCCGTTCAAGGAACATGAGGCCGCGCTGCATGTCTTGGGGCGCGAAGACAAGCCCGAGGCCGACGATGAAACAAGCCCCCGGGTTGCCGGCGGCGGCCAGGTGGTTGACGACGGCGAGGTAGCGCTCGTTGTCCTGCCACTTCATCGCCTCCTCTCGCTCCAGCGCCACGCGCCTCCCCACGGCGCGTTCCTTGGACACCTTGTACAAGGCCTTGCAACTATACGTACATACATTCAAGATGTTAGAATAAATAGTAGTATGTACGTACGTATATTGTAGATATAAAGATGTACGTACGTTAATCGTAGGCTGCATAGGTCCTCCATGGGCTGAGGAGAGCTCGCGGCCACACGGCCGACGATGTCGACGACGACATCGTGAGAAAGAGCGGCGATCACCGACCTCCTCGCCTTGGTGCTGGCCTGACTGCTCTGCATGCTCACCTTGGCGATTGACGTACTCAAAACCGTGAGACGAAGAGCGATGGGAGGAGTTTAATCTTCGGTGAATTATTCCGTCTTATAAAGAATTAGGAGTAACTGGCACGTGAGACGAAGAGACGGTTGTGCGATGGTGAAGAGACACATCGCGGGGAGAAGAGGTTGATATCACGAGCGGCTCTATATGGGAACCGCTCGTGATAATAATATCATAGACGGTTATTTAATAGAGCCGTCTGTGATAGTAGCTTATCACAGACGGTTAAAATTAAAACCGTATGTGATACTTTACAGACGGTTTTATTTACAAACCGTCTGTGATAAGTTGTCCATATCACAGACGGTTCATATTAAGAACCGTCATGAAGTATCATAGACGGTTCTTAATATGAACCGTCTGTGATATATCCTCATCACAGACGGTTCTTTTTACCAACCGTCTGTGAAGTATCACAAACGGTTGGTAATAAGAACCGTCTGTGATGAGGACATATCACAGACGGTTCCCAGACGGTTCCAAAGGGAACCGTCTGTATAAGTTCAACACAGACGGCTCCTTTGGAACCGTCTGTGATGAGGTGTCTGCTATTGCCTGTTTTGTAGTAGTGTCATGGCAACAGAACTTTTGCTCCACAAGCATCTCCCAATCCAAGTAATACTCTGGGTCGTATTTGCCATAGAAGGCTGGAACAGAAATCTTGAGCATTCCCAAAGTATCGTCAACCCGGGGAGGAACAATTCTGTGGCCTCCTATGCCACAATGATTGAAACCCAATCGTTCTTGTAGTCATGCATATCTTGCTTTGCGTATCGATGTCACGTAGCCTTCTTCATCATCGGCGAACTAATCCTCTCGGACATCGCTGTTTTGGGGTGGTCGTAGTTGACCCAGCACAGTAGCACCTCTCTGTGCCCCTGGTCATGCCACTTGGGGTGGTCGTAGTCGAGGAACAGCGGCGGCTACACCAATGGCAATAGTGGATGCTACGGTCTCGCGTTGATGGTCTTGAAACTGGTCAACAATATTACCTTGCGCAATTTGCTTGGCAAAATCTTCCATGCCTTTTGTCCACATTGTCCAAACATGGGATGACTTAATCCTGCACCAAACGCTCAATGTCGCGGTGGTAAACATTCACCATTTGGCGAGCACACGATGTTAGACCTTTGGTGTTTCCATCGCTTTCATCTGAAACGTCATATTTGGTGCCATGTTGGGATGCTTGAGACCCTAGCATTGTTAGCATTGGAACAGTAGCAAAAAGGCTACCGAATACAAATTTGAAGTGGCACTCAATCTCACAAACTTACCAGCCGAAACTCTTACCTTTCTCGTAGACTGTTCACCAATGCTACTACTTCTTGCAATTCAATATGTTTGATTGTTTTGTGACTATGTTGATTTTCTTGCAATTCAATTGACTGAAATGGTTTGTAAGATTGTTGTTCTTCATGCCTACCACGAAGGATTGGGCCAACCATTGGGATCCATCTAATCAGCTAGTTTGATCCATATCACTATGTCTGGCCCGCACACAAACTGACGACAACCACATGTTTCCGCTGTATTGGATTTGTCCGACCCTGGGCGTCGAAAACCCGAAGCCCTCGTGTGTGCCATACTAGTCCCATGATCAATAGATATTACACACATCCACAATATTAGTATACACATCCATCCATACATACATACAACATAAAACAAATATGGTATATAACTTAAGTGATTACAAAGTTTACATCACAAGGACCGACCGGCCAAATAAAAGCTCAAGTATCAGAAGTATCGAATTAAATAGCGGAAGCATAGCATGTATATCAACCAAAAGTTCAGAGGTATACCCATCCAAACCCTCAGGCAACCGACAAGGAATAAGACCTAGAATGACCCATCACCGAACCCTCTAGTGCCGGTTGCAAAGAACGCGTCATCCAGTATAGACTCATCCTCTATCTTTGAACTACCATTTAAGCAAGGTTGAGTACATGGCGTACTCAGCAATAATTATAGTGTATCGTAAATATTATATATATACATGGCTAACAAAGGATGAAGCTCTATGCTGCAAGTTATTTTTAGCATCAAGTAAGTTTTATTTGCAATATCAATACATAGTATTTTGCAACGAGAATTTAAAGAGGAGTTAAGTGATTAAAGAATCAACAAGTAAGTACTTGATAAATAATAAATTGCAACCCTCCTCGGCTGTGATCAATGTCTCGTTTCCAGCCATAGACATGACACTCAACTCAAATATCAACAACAAAGCCATTCCCTTGTTTTCCAACAAGAATCGTTTTTGAAAAAACTAGGACTATACTCAATGTGACTCCACTAAGCATTCTCATGACCACAAGTATGACTATTTAAATAGATTTACACTCTACAAAGGTGTACAACTTTACCCTTAGCATACGAATTCTCTAGTTTATTTGGCATCCGTCGATACCACCGCTCACTATCCTTTGGTAAGCAGTCTAGAGCACGTATCGAAGCCTTTACTTTACCTAGTCCTAACCTTGCACTAGCCCAGCGAATGAACACCCTCACTTCATCCGGGTACACCTCCGTCTTAGTGAGGCATTCACCGTCGTGTCGGTAAGCTTTGTTCCCGACACTGTGGTGAAGAGAGCCCCTTCGAATATACCTACACCAGTCATGCTCGTAGTACTACAGCCTACCAACGTGCAAGGCTAGTTTTTAATGACTTAATTAGCTAAGGTCGTTTCATACTGGCATATGTGGTTGTATGCATAGGCTTACATTGTAGGGAAACGGGTAGGCTACACTAGCGCAAATTAAAAAATTCTACCCGTAAACCAAGATCACTGCAGTTATAGATCACGGTCTTACCACTAGACGCGCAGGTGCGGAAGTTGATGCAACAAGCGTCAGGCGCAGTAGTCGTACTAAGTTGATGCAAGACGTCGGGGCGAGTAGTCGTACTACTTCCTCGCCCTCGCCGTGGCGCCCCACGTCTGCTCCTTTCTTGCGGTTCGTCCCAACGCCACGATGCAGCGCCTTCAAAGGTATCCACACGTGCGGGAGGAAGCGACGCACGCCGACTACTAGATCCGCGCGAGCGACTAGGGCGTGAGAGGGTGGCGGCGTGGTTTGGGGATGTCACGAAAAACTCAACCCTTAACGATGCACCCCGCCTCCTTTATAGACGTCCTTATAATGGGCTTCTACGAATAGAGGCCCATTAGGACTCAATGCCCAGTCTAACTCGAATCCAATCCGAATTAGGCTTCAGCCCCTTAAGTGTGTGACCCTATAGGTTCACGTATGTTTAGACATGACGCAAGTACACATACTTGGTCAATAGTTGGTAGCGGCCTCTAGCAAGACGTGCCAACTCCTAAACACACGTAAAGATCATATCGGACGAACCATCACAACATTATGTACATGCCAATCCCTTTGCCTCACGATATTCGGTCGAGCTCCAAGCTGACCACTCTTTCTCGATCCTGTGATACGGAATCCCTTACTAGGTTAACTCTTAACCTTAAGTAGCATGCCCATGCATTTCTGGATCCGATCACTCGAGGGGCCCAGAGATATCTCTCTCAGGTAGAGAGGGGCAAATCCCATCTCGACCGACCATGCCTCGCAGCATGCTTCATGACAAACCCGAAAGCTACCTTTATAACTACCCGATTCTGAGTAGCGTTTGATAGCCCCTAAGTAGGTCTATTCACATCTCAAGTACATGCGACAATCTCAGGTCTAAGGACAAGGCGTATACATTGTGTAGAGAGAACCATAAGTATAAAAGCTAAACATGTGTCCACATTATTGGTTTGACATCTCCATGTCTATGACGTGTGAAACATGGTCATCAACCGATACATGTGCTAATCCATCATTCACGTGTGTCCTCACATGAACTCCGACTAGGGACAACTTTAGAATAACCATACAAGTAAAGAGTTTCACAAACAAGTCACATACTTGTTAATCAACACAAAGGCAATATTCAAGGAACATTTATTAAATCATGGATACAACGAAATATCATCATCAAAATGATTGCCTCTAGGGCATATCTCCAACAGTCTCCCACTTGCACTAGAGTCAATCTAGAAGATATCTAATACCCATAGCTCTTGTGTGCGCCACATGCTTAGGATGTGGGAGAGGCTTCGTCAAAGGATCTGAAACATTCAAATCCGTGTGTATTTTGCATATCTTTAAATCTCCTCGATTAAGGATCTCTCGAATGAGATGAAACCGCTATAGTATGTGTTTGTTCTTTTGGTGATTCCTCGGCTCCTTGGCTTGCGTAATGGCCCCACTGTTATCACAGTAAAGATCCAGAGGACTGAACGCACTAGGAACCACACCTAGTTCGGCTTATGAACTTCCTTATCCAAACACCTTCCTTTGCCGCCTGTGCCGCAATGTACTCGACCTCCGTTGTAGAGTCGACATATAGCCTCCGCTTGAACTCTTCCAACTTACCGCACCACCGCTCAAAAGGAACACAAAACCCGATTGTGATTTGTAATCATCTTTGTCGGTTTGGAAACTTGCATCGGTGTAACCATTTACAACGAGCTCTTCCTCACCTCCGTAGACTAGGAACACATCCTTAGTTCTTCTCAAATACTTGAGGATGTTTTTACCGCGCCCAAAGACTCTCACTGGATCACCGGTATCTGCTCGTAACACTTAGAGCATAGGAAACATCTCAAGCGAGTACATATCATAGCATACATGATAGATCCAATGGCCAAGCATATGGAATCTTACTCATGCGATCTCGCCATCGGTTGTCGAAGGACACCGAGTCTTGCCAAGATTTATGCCATGAGACATGGGCAAGAACCCTTTCTTTGCCTCCTCCATGTTGAACCGTTTCAACACTTTGTCAATGTAAGTACTGCTTAATCCTATTAGCCTTTTTCATCTATCTCTATAGATCTTAATACCCAAAATATATGCCGCTTCCCCTAAGTCCTTCATTGAGAAACTATTTTTCAATGAGGTCTTAACGGACTCGAGCATAGGAATATCATTTCCAATCAATAATATGTCATCTACATATAAGATTAGAAATACGAGTGAGCTCCCACTTGTCTTCTTGTAAACGCAAGATTCTTCTTCGTTTTTGATGAAGTCAAACCCTTTGACCACTTCATCAAAACGAATGTTCTAACTCCGAGATGCTTGCTTCAATCCATAAATGGATTTTTGAAGTTTGCATATTTTTCTAGCATTGTTTGGATTGACAAAACCCTCGGGCTGTATCATATACACGTCCTCGGTTAAATTTCCATTAAGGAAAGCCATTTTGACATCCATCTGCCATATCTCATAGTTGAAATATGCAGCAGTAGCTAGAATGATCCGTATTGATTTAAGCATCGCTACAAAGTAGAAAGTCTCATCGTAGTCAACTCCTTGAACTTGCCGAAAACCTTTTGCGACAAGTCGAGCTTTATGGATATGAACATTTCCATCCATATCAATCTTCTTTTTATAGATCCATTTGCACTCTATGGTTTTAACACCATCAAAGTGGTCAACCAAATTCCAAACTTGATTGTCTCCCATGGATGCTATCTCGGATCTCATGGTACTATGCCATTTCTCAGAGTCTGGGTCCATCATTGCTTCCGCATAGGTCGTAGGCTCATCATTGTCTAACAATAACATATCTCGCGCATTGCGGAGCCTTTCCAACCTTCGTGGTGGTGGTGCTTCCTTTGCCATGGGGTCCTCAACTTGTTCTCGCCACATGGGCATCATTCGTCGAGTCTTCCCGATTGGTTCATCTTGAACCTCTTCAAGCCGCACTGCTTCTTCCACTTGTCTCCTCGTTGAGAAACTCTTTCTCTAGGAAAACACCACTTGAGCGACAAACACTTTGCCCTCTAGTCGGTTGTAGAAGTAATATTCAAAGGTTTCCTCTGATATCCACGAAAATGCATTTATCCGACTTGGGTGTGAGCTTGTCCGATTGTAGTCGCTGACAAACGCCTCACATCCCCAAATCTTTAGAAAAGACAAACGTGACTCTTCCTACCATATCTCATATGGTGTCTTAACTACGGATTTAGATGGTACCCTATTAAGTGTGAAAGCTGCCGTTTCTAGAGCGTAACCCCAAAAGGATAATGGTAAATCTGACTGGCTCATTATCGATCGAACCATGTCCAACAAGGTTCGATTACGCCTCGGATACCCGTTTCTTTGAGGCGTTCCGGCGGTGTTAGTGTGGAACAATTCCGCAACTCTTGGATGATTGCTAAATTCATGACTCAAATACTCGCCACCACGATCAGATCGCAGAGCCTTAATTTTCTTGGCACGTTGATTTTCAACCTCATTCTGGAACTCTTTGAACTTTTCAAAAGTTTCAGACTTATGCTTCATTAAGTAGACATACCCATATCTACTAAAATCATCAATGAAAGTTATGAAGTAATGAAATCCACCTCTAGCAGTCGTGCTCATTGGTCCACATACATCAGTATGTATGATTTCCAACAAGTCTGACGCCCTCTCAAAAGAACCTTTGAAAGGTGATTTGGTCATCTTACCAAGCAAACAAGCTTCACATGTCTTGTATGATTCAAAATCAAACGAAGTTAGAAGACCATCAGCATGGAGCTTCTTCATGCGCTTTTCACTTATGTGACCCAAACGACAATGCCAAACATAGGTGGGATTCAAATCATTAGGTCGAAGTCTTTTAGCATTTATGTTAAAGATAGGCGCATCATCAAGATTTAAAATAAATAACCCATTCACAATGGGCAAAAAGCCATAAACATTCCATTTTTAGAGATCAAACAACCATTGTCTTTACTTGCAAATGAATAACCATCTCTCATCAAACATGAGGGTGATAAAATGTTTCGACTCATACTAGGAACATAATAACAATTATTCAATTCCATAATAAATCTTGAAGGAAGCTGAAGTTGCATGGTGCCGACGGTCAACGCAGCAACCCTTGCTTTATTTCCGACGCGAAAATCAACTTCACCTCTTGCGACTCCTCTACTTCTTATTAGCCATCGCATCGAGTTGCAAATGTGAGCAATCGATCCAGATCAAATACCCAAGAGTTAATAGGAGAATCTGCGAGAAAATGTCTAAAACATTTATGACAAGTGTACCATGGGTGGAAGTCTTACTTCCGGCCTTCTTCTTGCATTCATCGGAATCCATGTACTTCTTGCGCTTTCTCTTCCGGTGGCGGTTTCTTTACAATAGAAGCATACTGTCTCACTCGAGTCCAAAGATTAGGCTTAGGCGTTGGCTTCGAGATCATATCTTTAACCTTGCCCTTATTCTTTAGCCATGGCTTCTTACCCTTTTCTTGAAGCTAGACTTGTTCTCGCACACCATCACATGGCTAGGCCCTGCACACTTCTTAATGTCACTCTCTGCTGTTTTGAGCATCCCACAAAGCTCATTAAGGCCCTTATCCGCCCCATGCATATGGTAGTTCGAAATGAAATGCCCATAGCTAGGTGGAAGAAACGCTAAATGAAATCGGTTGCCAACTCTTGGCCAATTGGAAAACCAAGTTTATCCAAAGTCCGATCAGTAACCAACCATTTTGATCACATGTGGGCCTACGGTGCACCTTCATTAACTTGCATTCGTAAAAGCCTTAGAGACATTGAACCGTTCGAGTCTGGCACGTGTGCGAACATGTCCTTAAGCGCTATGATCGTATCATACGCTTCCTGATCCTCAAACTGCTTTTGAAGGTCAGGTTCCATGCATGCAAGCATAAGACAGCTAATCTCAAGAGAGTCATCACATGCTTTCTTGTAGGCATTTTTAACATGAGAGACACATTGTTAGCGAGTTCTTACGGGATTGGGGTGTCGAACGTTTTCCTTTTATCCGCCTCGAGAACAATTCTCGGAGTTACGGACCAGTCCGAATAGTTTGTTCCATTTAATTTCTCTTTCTCAAGAATCGATCGCAAAGCAAAAGGGTGTGCGTGGTTGCTAGATACCATTGATCTACAATAGGAAATGCAAAATACTAAGACAAAAACCATGATAGAGTAAATCGTATTAAACAAATTTAATAGAATGTACTCCCACTAAAATCAACATCCCTCTGTTGATTCTTAGCGATTCAAGATCCGCAATTAACGAGTCTACTAGTGAGCTTTTGCATCACCGCTAGGAGACAAGGTAATTCGGTAAGCAACACCTTGCTAATCATATCTCTATATGACTCTTGTTGTTGGGTGACATCTCTATGCCCTGCGCCAACCTTTATGCCCCAAGGCCCATAACCTTTATGATAACCTTGTTAAGTTCACCAATCCTTATGCATGTAAGTATCCGATACAAAACCCATCTAGCCAAGGAAAGTTGATGGTGCCCTAATTTTATAGACCCACCATCAATTTACAAGACATGGGATGGTGCAAAGTTTAATTGGGAGGGCATATGTTTAACTTAACATTTTGCGAGGGATCGCTATACTTCTACCATTCAAACATGCATAAGAGTAAAACAACAGGAATAGCATTCACACAATTGTGACTCAAGATGGCCCATTTTCTCATGGTGATCTCCATCGCCATAGAATCATCCCACCATGATGATCTCCATCTCCATGGTTCATGTGTGCCATCCTCCAAGTGATGTGTCCTCCGAGTACTACTATAAGCTATTACTTATAACACTAGTAATAAAATACATGGATACTAGGAATCATCACAAGTCGGCACGCAGCCGTTAATACAATACTTTGACAACACAATGGCTTCAAATTAGTGTTGCGATCCCATGACTCGCAGGTCATGAAAATATTACAAACATGCATCACATACACATTAGGCCATACTGGTCACATACATCCTTCAAAAATAAGTTATGCATAGAATCGCAATCTACCGGATAAGGGGGTCGAGGGTTTCCCCATCAGGGTTCGAAGGCGGCGCCCCATCGATCATATTTACCACAAATCGACTACTGTTCCGATTCGACCAATTTGTATTGATCTTCGCGTGCAGCATGTCGTGGTTTGAGAACCAAGACAACTCTCGGCTCATGGAGCCCGATCGCACGATCATGGTACATCGATTATTAATCTAGGTTCCGATTCGACCAATCATATTGGTCTTCGCATTCCATAACGGTTTTACGTGTCACCGTCTCTACCCGATGGCGAATCCGACCGGTAGGGGTATGTTGTTTCACGACCTTAGCAGCATGATCACGGACACCAGATCAATCCATTACCAGAACTATACAATCGATCACATCGATCATACCGATTTACATATCGCCATATGCAAATCACCCGAACCTATAACATGACAAAGAACCGCCTCGATACCATCAGAGGGAAATGGGTAGGCTACACTAGTGCAAATTAAAAATTCTACCCGTAAACCAAGATCACTGCAGTTATAGATCACGGTCTTACCACTAGACGCGCAGGTGCGGAAGTTGATGCAGCAGCGTCGGGGCAGTGTAGTCGTACTAAGTTGATGCACTACGTCGGGGCAGAGTAGTCGTACTACTTCCTCGTCCTCGTCGTGGCGTCCCACGTACAGCTCCTTTCTTGCGGTTCGTCCCAACGCCACAGATGCAGCGCCTTCAAAGGTATCCACACATACGGGAGGAAGCGACGCGCGCGGACTACTAGATCCGCGCGGCGACTAGGGCGTGGGAGGGTGGCGGCGTGGTTTGGGGATGTCACGAAAAACTCAACCCTTAACGATGCGCCCCTCCTCCTTTTATAGACGTCCTTATAATGGGCTTCTACGAATAGAGACCCATTAGGACTCAATGCCCAGTCTAACTCGGATCGAATCCGAATTAGGCTTCAGCCCCTTAAGTGTGTGACCCTATAGGTTCACGTATGTTTAGACATGACGCAAGTACACATACTTGGTCAATAGTTGGTAGCGACCTCTAGCAAGACGTGCCAACTCCTAAACACACGTAAAGATCATATCGGACGAACCATCACAACGTTATGTACATGCCAATCCCTTTTGCCTCACGATATTCGGTCGAGCTCCAAGCGACAACTCTTTCTCGATCCTGTGATCCGAATCCCTTACTAGGTTAACTCTTAACCTTAAGTAGCATGGCCATGCATTTCTGGATCCGATCACTCGAGGCCCAGAGATATCTCTCGGTAGAGAGGGCAAATCCCATCTCGATCGACCATGCCTCGCAGCATGCTTCATGACAAACCCAAAGCTACCTTTATAACTACCCGATTCACGGAGTAGCGTTTGATAGCCCCTAAATAGGTCTATTCACATCTCAAGTACATGCGACAATCTCAGGTCTAAGGACAAGGCGTACACATTGTGTAGAGAGAACCATAAGTATAAAAGCTATGTCTCATGTTGGGTCGGTCCAACCCCATGTTCTAAACATGTGTCCACATTATTGGTTTGACATCTCCATGTCTATGACGTGTGAAACATGGTCATCAACCGATACATGTGCTAATCCATCATTCACGTGTGTCCTCACATGAACTCCGACTAGGGACAACTTTAGAATAACCATACAAGTAAAGAGTTTCACAAACAAGTCACATACTTGTTAATCAACACAAAGGCAATATTCAAGGAACATTTATTAAATCATGGATACAACGAAATATCATCATCAAAATGATTGCCTCTAGGGCATATCTCCAACATACATTGGTGGCACCAGTGTTCGGTCCTTAAAGACTCGGGCGAGGATCTCCTCCTATCTACTTGTGAGATACACCTCACACTTTTTAGAATATAATATAACTCGTCAACATAAAAAACTAAAATTTCATTTTTATCTTTATACAAAATAACAGAAGTAAACCCATCTGGACCATCATTTCAAAATCTCCCAAAGTTGTATTCAATATGTCATCCATTTTTCCAATTTTAGTAATTGTTAATGCCAGGCTAAGCATTCATGTGATATTCGCATCCAAAAAACCTAAACCATACCCTAATGGTTACAACAGTAAGGACATCAATATTTCAAGGAAGGTCGTGCATCGAATAAGACTATAACTATCGTTATCCACAAATATAGAAATTTTGTGCAAACATACACGTATGTATAATAGATTTTCAAAAAGAAGTATATTAATTAAAATATTTGGATCAACATAGTCAAAAGAGGTGCTTGCCTTGCTCTTCGTACTTTGAATAAGAGGATGGATGATTGTTGTAAATTTTGCTCGAACAATCGACGTCTAATCAAAAGAGCCAGAAGCAAATTAAATATAGAAAAATAATTTCAATAGAATATTCAAATAGAGGATGATTTTAGATGAATTTAGAAAAAAGATTCATTTCATTTGAAGTTCGTATACAAAAGTTATTAATATTTTAGTTTGCTTCGGTTTTGAAATTCCCGAAATTACTAAAAGAGTGACGTCGAAAGTGTATTCTGTGAGGTTTATGCTTTCCAAAAGCGAAAGCTTATTTTTCTCTGATTTCTACTGAGGTTTACATTTTCTAATAGAGAAAGCATATTTTTCTCTAAACTAAAAGTGGCTTTCTCACTTTTTCAAAATTCTATTAACTTACATGTGGGGTTTACTTGTGAGTGACTTATAGTTTTATTCTCTCTCTCTCTCTCTCTCTCTCTATATATATATATATATATATATAACAGAGGCAGTCCCACCAAGGTAGTCAGAGTCGAGATCCTGAGTCGGATCGATTTGCCTCCGGTAGAATCGAATCGTAGTATCGAATCGTAGAATCGGCGATTCTACGGATTTGTAAAAATACATATATTTATCATCTATACTATAAGTTTGTATGATTCTTATAAGATTTACCACTTACTTATTACCAAAAAGGGCAAAACACTTCTTATCACACAAATGTAAAAGCATAATGGTTCGATATGATGGGTGATATAGTTACAAACTACTGAGAGAACAACATTACCACAATCGATATAATATTTTGCATGCTCTTTGCTTATTTATAGTTTCATTCTAAAAAATTAATATCAACAAATTTTGCTCTAAAACAAAATATCAGCAAAGTCTGGCCTCTAAAAAAATTGCAAATTTTTTTTTGCCCTAAGACTCTACGAGTAGGATCGACGTAAGACTTGGATCGACGGGCTGTCGTGGGTTCGTAGAATCGTAAGACTCTAAGAGTTGGATCGTGATCCTAACTACCTTGAGTCCCACATGTGATAGACTCATTATTTATTAACTAAATGATTGAACCTATTTTTGATTTTAATTATCCGACGACTGGGGTCTACATGTTAGTCTCTTTGGTTTTAAAACATGTTTTAAAACCAATAATAGTTCGTAGTCCCACATGTCAGTGACAGTTATTCTAATTACATTTGAAATTAGATTTCTATTATTCTTTTTGACTGGTCCCACCTGTCATACACTTAGTACTCTTAACTGCTGTCATTTAGTGTTAACTAAATCCTAAACGCGAGTGGGTCCCACCGGTCGAGAGAGAGAGAGAGAGAGAGAGAGAGAAAGGAGCAGCAGAGCTGTGCACATGGCGGAGCGCCATGGCGAGCTTGTCACCGGTGAACGATGCGATGAGTAGTGGAATGGAAAGAGGGAAGCAGGGTGTAGCGATGGGTGGTGGTTGCAGTGATAGAGATGGCCGGAGGCGGCATTATGGTGGCGAGGAGCGGTGGAATGCCTCGGGTCCGTGATATACTTCGTGTAGGAGGCATCCCCCGGGGCTAAAGGAGTGACGCACTGGACTCAGCGAGTCCAGGCAATGCTATGGACCAAGCGTGGGGACCTAGGGTCACCGGAGGCAGCCGATGGCATGCAACCGCAGTGGCGCCATAGGTGGCTAAGGAGGAATGGGCACTAGGGACTTGCCCATGGAAAAATGATACGCACATGAGGACCAGTGACTCACTATGACCACGAGGGTAAAGAAGATGAGGCCGGGGAAGGGTTGAGGTAGCTTGTCGATGACGAGACACGACGGCGTGAAGGAGGTTCACGACGACACCTTACCATAGCAACGGAGAAGCTACAAAGAGTGTCACATTAGGTTACTAAGGTGCTAGAGATAGTGTAGACACTAGGAATCAGTTCGAGGCTCATCGGGCTTCGAAGGAGAACAAAAATCGTGCCAGTGGCCATGAGAGAAAAAGATAGTGGTGGAGCTCGGCTTCACGGTGAGTTTGCCTGCATTGAGTTAGGGAATAGCATCAATGGGGTATGGAACACTTCGTGACACACTCGGGTTGAGCTCGAACTCACCAAAGCGACAGAAACACGACAACAAGATCTGGTGCGCGCTGGAGTCGAGGACGAAGGCGATCGTGGTCATGCTAGGGCACACCCGGTGCTACATTGAGTAAAGAAGAAGAATGAGTGATGGATGAGGGTCAATGACATGCTTGTCATGGATGAGGAAGCTTACCAGAGCAGCGGAGCTATGGAGGTGTGCTCACTAGCATTGAGAACGATGCAAGCGTTCCTACGAAACCAAAGAGCGATGAAGCTCAGGTTTGCGCGAAATGTAACATGGGTGAGCTGAGGAAGACGATGCATGCTCTATTGCTTAAGTAGTTGGGATAATTGTGCGATAATAACGACGAGACACCGGCTGTTGCGCTTGAAACTCACGGACGCTCTCGGTTTCTCCGTCTGCGCGGGAAAAGGGCGTCATCAATGGGGTGGATAGCATGGGCAAGGGCTAGCGGAAGTGATGAAGGCATGTGAAGTCGCAAAATGTGGGCGACGGTCGAAACCAAGAGGCGAGCGGCGGAGCTGGCGAGGTCGAGGGTGAGAGGTGGAAGAAAGGTGCTGACATGCGGGCCCCGCATGTCAGTGAGAGAGGGAGGCACGAGCTAGAGCGAGCGCGAGAGAGATGGGCCGAGTTGGGTTTCGGTCCAAGGTCCGGCGGGAAATTTGATTTTGCTTTTGAATTTTTCTAAAATTGGCTGAATGATTCCCGATTTTTTGTACTTAGCAGCGTCCAAAATTTATGAAATTTTTTGTGAGGTCTCCTGACATAGTATGGTTTCTTGTTTAAATATTTGAGGATTTTATCTGTTCTGTGTTTTTCTCGAAAATTCTTTCAAGTTGTTGTTTGCATGTGAATTCACTATTTGATTTATGCAAAAGTTCAAAAATCATGCAAAAATAGTTTTCCATACATAGACATGCTAAATAATTTTTCCTCACACTATTTTCATTATATTTTCCCAGAATTGGGATTTTTGGGATATTACATGATTCCAATGAATACATGTGAATTGGCCAAACTGAAAGTTTATTATTTGACTAAAAAGCTTTTTCGAGTAGAAATTTTCACAATTTGAATAGAAATTTATTCGAGCAAAAAGCTTCATGATTTGAGTAAAAAGTTTATCAACTAACTTGAAAGTTCTCTTATTTAGGTGTAAGATAGTATTTATTTTGGTTCTTAGAAACCATGTTGGAATAGCTCATTCACGCTAAATAAAAACATAGGGAAGCATGCAGAGTTGTGAACCATAAGAAAGGGAAAAGTGGGCGATACGGGGAAAAAGAATTTGCCCGCGGAAGTGAGACGGTGCACGGATGCGTCGCCCGTGGCGTGCGAGTACGCCGTCTGCAAGAATCGAAGCCGACGGTTGCGCGCTCTTGAGTGGGCTCGCGGCGGACGCTTCTATCCGCGAGATCGTGGACCCCAAACCGGCCCCATCGCCGTCGGCGCACGAGCGTTCCCGTCGTATGGAGGGGCTCACAATTCTTCTACGTGGGTTGCGCTGCGTGGGTAATCGTCAGCCCAACTCAAACGGAGCAGTGTGCAGTAACTCTAGTCTGCTCATGGGCTGTCATGTCGCAAGTCCCAGGCTAACGAAGCACAAAGCAAAAGCTTGTCACTGCAAGTCCGATCGAGATAGCTAGAATGATACTCTGCATTCCGTAGAAATCAGCAAGCTAGTGGATCGTTCGGTACATCTTTAATTGCTGTCCTCTTAATTTTTCAAAGATAAGATGACCTCGTATATGTGCCATCATGTGTCCTTGAGATCTCCAGTAGGCACTCCATTTGTTTCAAGCCATCATATCATCAAGAGAGCAGAAAATAGCTAGCATCTTGATGACTGGTCACAGGATTTGTTTCAGTGTAATCTGTGAGAGACTAACGGTGATGATCTCTCCAGGCGCCGAGTCCCAGGTTTTTATGGGCTGTTTCTGTTGCAGTAGTACCTAACGTCTTAAGAGCATGTACAATGGTATAGACGATTGCTATCTGTAATACTCTTCATGTCATCTATAGACAAAATTAAAGACAACTCATACAATGGGTTGTCTTTAAATTATGTATATATGACCCCACAAATTGTACAGACAACATAGATACAATAACGAAACAGCCGTCTATAAGGGCCTTATAAACTGTCTATTACATGTCAGACATCTTTATTCTCTTTCCTTGTTCTCTCTCATCCACACCATTAAAAATCTTATGTGGCAAAAATTATAGAGTGCTGATGTCACCCCACTGTACATGCCTTAACCCCATCAACAGTTTCTGCTTGCTTAGCTGTTCGTCACTTCCATCAGCTGCTGCGCATTTGTTGTGAAACAACCGGCGTTGCTCGGTGTTCCCCACCCAAAATCACAACTAGGTAGTAGGGCACGCTACGCTGCGCCCGTGCAGTTCTGTGCGAGATAAGAGGTCTGTAAAATTTTTGACGTGAAGTGATTGTTAATTTTTTTGACGTGAAGTGATTGTTAATTTAGGGAGGTGCTGTTCTAACTATGGCATCATGGCTGTTTTTAGCTAAAACCCAATAGACATATAGTGGAGGGAAAAAATGAACAAAGCCGATCTAATAGAAATAAGGATCTAAAATAAAGCATCACTAATAGTATGATATGAAACTGGCCAATCACCATAGTTATGTTTCCTGGCGTATTTCTTGTGTAGCAACGACCACCAAATAGGATATGTAACCATATACAGGCAGTCCAGTAAATATAAGCATGAGTCGAACTGCACATGCAACAATGCAGTTAAAGCCATAGTAACGATAATAGAGAATGCAGGTTTCAAGGATTACAAGAGGCTATCTTAAACGAAAATTTATATGGCAGCGGTACCAAGTACCACTCATCATTAGTTCAAATAATTTAACAAACATAAAGAGTGATGGCTAATTTATATGGTGCTTGCCCTTGGCCTCTACTGACTATTGGAGAGCTATCTCTCAAGAGATTTCTGGTAGTTCCTCGTTAGGTTAAGTGCAGAGTGTTAGAGATATATATGTATAGTTTGTAATTCCCCATTGTTATAAGGGGTTCTTTGCATATTCACCGCATGTACCTGTGTATATATACTGGCCCATTGGCCTCATATTGAATACAAGCGCTATTCATAACATGGTATCAGAGCGAACTTAGGGTTTGCTGTTGCTCCGCTTGTCGCCGCCGCCGCCGACGTCGTCGGATCTGGAGGTTGTCGCCTCGACGTCATCTTGACGTCTCCCAAACGGAGGAGCTGCCTCCGTCTCCTCCTCCGGCGGTTGGGGAAGCCACCCGCGGCTTCCACGCCGCCTCCACCTCCTGTGGTCTCTCGGCTTCCACGCCTCCTCCTCCTCCGGCGCTTGGGGAAGCCGGGCCGTTGTTGTCGTCGCTCGGCACCGCGCCCGCTCCACCCGACGCAACCACCAGCCGCCGGGGCTGCTCCTTCCGCCGCCGCGCCGCCGGGGCTGCTCCATCTGTCGCCGCCACCGCCGCCCGGGGAAGCCAGGGCTCCACCCGACGCCGCCGTCACCCGGGGGACGCTCTTCCGTCGCCGCCGTCGCCCGGGGATCTTGTGCCGCCGCCCGCCGCCACCGTCGCCTCCACTTGCGCCGTTGTCGGGCCGCCCGCACCACCACTCGCCGCTTGTGGGGAGGCTCGCGAGGAGTAGAGGCCGCCTCCACTCGCGCCGCCTCCGCGCCGCCGCCGCCGCCTCCACTCGCGCTAACCCTAGCGCGCACGAGCTCGGGTCGGGCCGAGCGCCGGTTTTAAGCTGGCCCAAAAGAAAAAAAAAGAAAGAAAGAAAAAAAAGGGGGGGATTCCATTACGTCGTTCTAACCGCCGCGCCGTCCAGCGCCGCTTGTTAGACTTCGTTTGACTTTGGTCGCCGCGCCGTCCAGCTCCGCCTACCAATGGGCACTATTTCCCTCCCTCGCTGTCCAGTGATCTTCGATGGTGTTAATTACACCGATTTTGTGTCTCACATGCGCATCCACATGCGTGGTCTTCGTCTCTAGGGCATCCTCTCTGGCGATGTCACCTGTCCGCCTTGCCCTACACCACCGACGGAGCCTACGCCTGTTGCGCTGCCCCCGACAGTCGACAAGGCTGTTGCTGAGACCGCTCGCCTTGCTGATGATGAGGCTATCTCTGCCTACCAGGAGGCTCTGGATTTCTACAAGGATCGCCTCACCACCTACACTCAGTGGTACGACGACGACGCTCGGGCTGCTGCTGTCCTCATCGCCAGTATCCAGCCTCAGTTCTCTTCTGAGGTTGTGGGACTCCCTACTGCTTTCCAGATGTGGACTCACCTTCGTCAGCGCTACGAGCCCTCCGGTGATGCTCTCTACCTGTCCGTGGTTCACCAAGAGCACTCTCTTCAGCAGGGTGATGCGATCGTTGGCGCTTTACGCTCGAGCTCTGGCTGTGCGGCGTCACCGACTCTCTCCGCGACTTGCCGCCGTTGCTCTGTCGCTGTTGCCTAGTCAGCGTCTTGACTGGATTTTCAGCGGATCTACGAGTTCCTTACTCGCCTTCGTCCCGAGTTCGAGCAGCGGCGTGCCCAGCTCCTTGCAAGCCATCCTCGTGTCACTCTCCTAGAGGCCCTTCCTGAGATACGTGCGGAGGAGACTCGCCTGAGTGGTGCTGGCCTCGCCACTCCCTCTGCGTGCTCGCCGCCGCCCACCGCTACACCGATCGCTCCACGCCAAAGACATCGCCTCCTCCAGCGGCCACCACAGAGGTGGTGGCCGCCCTCCATCCGGCGGTGGTCGTCCTCACTGCTCCTACTGCAACAAGGTTGGCCACATTGAGTCCCAGTGCTATAAGAAGCAGCGGCATCTTTCTCGCCAATCTTCTACTAGCACTGGCACTGGTGCTTCTACATCAACGCCTGCATCGACTTCTTCAGCAGTTTCTCTCACTGAGCAGGAGATAGCCAGACTTCGACGCCGCTGCCGCCGTGTTCTCCTCGGCGAGTTCTGCGGCTCTCTCATCGACTCTTCTGCACGAGAAACCACCTTCTACACAGTCAGGTACCTCCCCGTGGATTCTTGATTCTGGAGCATCCTTTCACATGACTCCTGAGCTTTACACTCTGTCTTTCATTACACCCCTTGATTCTCCTGCCAGTGTTCTTACTGCTGATGGTACATCTCTTTCTGTCTCTGGTCGAGGCCCTCTTAGCAACTCATCTTTTCATGTTCCTTCTGTTGCTTATGTTCCTCGTCTTACCATGCGACTTCTTTCTGGGGCATCGATCTTGGTTGTCGGGTCATTCTCGACTCGACTCTTGTTGTGTTCGGGACCGCCACACGGAGCTCGGTTGGTTCGGCCTCGGCGCCTTGACTCACAGCGTCTCTGGGAGCTTGGCGCTTCACCTTCCTTCTGCTGCTACCGTTGCCGCGGTCTCGGCTTCTACCACTTCGCCTACCAGCTCTTTCCAGCAGTGGCATCACCGTCTCGGTCATCTGTGTGGATCTCGTCTGTCGTCTTTGGTTCGTCGTGGTCTTCTGGGGTCTGTCTCAAGAGATGTGTCTTTAGATTGTCAGGGCTGTAAGTTAGGTAAACAGATTCACTTCCTTATCCTCATAGTGAGTCGGTGTCTCGGCGTCCTTTTGATCTTGTTGATTGGATGTTTGAGTCCGCTCCTTCGTTTGAAAGGGTCATCGATATTATATCATTTTTATAGATGATTTTTCTCGCCACACTTGGATATATTTTATGTCTTCTCGTAGCGAGGTCTTATCTATCTATAAACAATTTTCCACTATGGTCCATACATAGTTCTCCACCCCTATTCGTGTCTTTCGTGCTGACTCCGCTGGCGAGTACCTCTCTCGTTACCTGCGCAGCTTCCTTCATCGAGGTACTACTCGCTCGCTTCTCTGTCCTGGTGCTAATGCTCAGAATGGTGTCGCTGAGCGCAAGCATCGTCATCTCCTTGAGACGGCTCGTGCCCTGATGATTGCCGCCTCTATTCCACCTCACTTTTGGGCCGAGGCTGTTTCCACTGCCACCCATCTTGTTAACATCCAGCCCTCTTCTGCTCTCCAGGGTGCGATTCCTGTTGAGCGTCTTTGTGGTCTTCTTCCTGACTACTCTACCCTTCGTCTGTTTGGTTGCGTTTGCTATGTTCTTCTCGCCCCTCGAGAACGTACCAAACTGACTGCTCAGTCTGTTGAGTGTCTTTTTGGGATACAGTGCCGAGCACAAAGGATATCGGTGCTGGGATCCTGTTGGTCGACGGATGCGGATTTCTCGGGATGTGACTTTCGACGAGTCTCGTCCCTTCTACCCACGTCCTACCTCTCCTTTGGCTTCGACTTCCTCTGCGGAGTCTCTGTTCTTTTTGACCTTTCCAGATACACCTATCTCTGTTTTGCCCTCATCCACCCGTCCCACTGAGTCTCCACATATTCCTCATGTGGCCTCTCCGCCGGTGTCGCCGCCTGCTTCGTCTCCTGCGGCTCCTCAGGCTCCTCCCCCTACACTCGTCTACACTCGTCGACCTCGTATTGAGGATCTTCCAGATGAGCCATCTTCTCCTGATGTTCTATCTTCTCCTGATGATCCATCTTCCACTGATGGGTTATCTTCTCCTCGGTACGCTCTCCGCGATCGCCAGTCGATTCGGCCTCCTCCCCCTTTTTTTTTTCTGGTGCAGCTACTCTTGAGCCTGTCTCCTATCGGGATGCTGTTGCTCATCCTGAGTGGCAACATGCCATGGCTGAGGAGATTGTTGCCCTCGAGCGTACTGGCACTTGGGATCTTGTTTCTTTTCCATCTCACTCTCGTCCCATCACGTGTAAGTGGGTCTATAAGATTAAGACTCGCTCTGATGGCTCTCTTGAGCGCTATAAGGCGCGTTTTGTTGCTCGTGGCTTCCAGCAGGAGCATGGTCGTGACTACGACGAGACTTTTGCTCCTGTGGCTCACATGACCACTGTTCGCACTCTTCTTGCGGTGGTGTCTGTTCGCCACTGGTCTGTTTCTCAGCTTGATGTCAAGAATGCCTTTCTTAATGGCGAGTTGCGTGAGGAGGTCTATATGCTTCCGCCACCTGGGTATTCTGTTCCTGAGGGCATGGTCTGTCGTCTTCGTCGTTCTCTCTATGGCCTTAAGCAAGCCCCTCGTGCTTGGTTTGAGCGCTTCTCCTCTGTGGTCACCGCTGCGGCTTTTCACCTAGTGATCATGATCTGCGCTCTTTGTCCACACTTCGTCTCATGGTCGGACTCTTCTTCTTACGTATGTTGATGACATGATCATTACGGCGATGATTCTCGAGTACATTGCCTTTGTCAAGGCTCGTCTTAGTGGCGCTTTCTTATGTCGGATCTTGGTCCTCTTCGTTACTTCCTTGGGATTGAGGTTACTTCCACTCCGGATGGTTTCTTTATGTCCCAAGAGAAGTATATTCAGGATCTTCTTGATCGTGCCTCTCTCACTGATCAGCGTACTGTTGAGACTCCCATGGAGCTCAATGTTCACCTCCGACTCTCTGATGGTGAGCCTCTTTCTGATCCGACTCGCTATCGTCATCTTGTTAGGAGTCTTGTCTATCTTGTTTGTTACTCGTCCGGATATCACTTATCCGATCCACATTACGAGTAAGTTCAGTATCTGCTCCCACTCAGTCCACTCGACCACCTTCTTGAGTTCTGCGATACCTTCGTGGAACTATCTCTCGTATCTTTTCTTTCCAAACTCCACTCGTTCTGACTTGGGCTTATTCGGATGCTACTTGGGCGGCGATCCCTCGATCGGCGGTCTATCTCGCTACTATGTTTTTCTTGGTGGTTCTCTCATTGCACGGAAGACGAAGAAAGCAGTGCGATGTCCGTTCGAGTGCAGAGGCCGAGTTGCGCGCTATGGCTCTCTTGACAATGGAGATTACTTGGCTATGGTGGTTACTTGAGGATTTTGGTGTTTCTGTCACTACACCGACTCCTCTCTTGTCCGACAGTACAGGTGCTATCAGTATTGCTCGAGACCCTGTGAAGCATGAGCTTACCAAGCATATTGGTGTTGATGCTTCCTTCATGCGATCTTGTGTGCATGACCAGGTGATTGCTCTTCAGTATGTGCCTTTAGAGCTTCAGATAGCGGATTTCTTTACGAAGGCCCAGACTCGCGCACAGCATGGTTTCTACCTCTCCAAACTCAGTGTTGTTGATCCACCATGAGTTTGAGGGGGGTGTTAGAGATATATATGTATAGTTTGTAATTCCCCATTGTTATAAGGGGTTCTTTGCATATTCACCGCATGTACCTGTGTATATATACTGGCCCATTGGCCTCATATTGAATACAAGCGCTATTCATAACACAGAGGAAGCCCTAAAATAGCAATGTTGTTTCAGAACTGAACTGAAGGAAAATCAAATGGCTTAACCAGACAGGAGACAATCATTTTAGGCTATGCAAGAGGCTGGTGGGGTGTTATCCAGTGTTGTAGCTTACTGTGGGTGCTAGCTGACATTTGTAGCATGCCTTCTCGCAATGGTTGTAGCATACACAGTGAACCCAATCCTTGCCAAATCAGATGGAGCTTCTTCCAATTGGATAAAAGGGGTCGGTTATAGACGGCACACGCCATTCCTTCGTATAACTCTCCAAAAACAGAACAACACTGTAATTGGTAATAGGTAATCAACATCTGTATAGAGAGCATAACTTTTAATCTCACATGTCCTGAGCAACATAAGCAGTAATGAACACACACACAATAACCAACAACCAAGCACAACCGGCACCTAACGCGAAGCAGACCTGACCATAAGCAAGGGCACATAATATACCTCACAAGAACAAAGCTGGAGAAAAATAATCTGAGACCAACGCAATCAGACAGTGTGCATCATCCCTGCTACAGTAAACACAGGCATAGAAGTGTGCACCTTCTATTTTTAAATTGATGAATAGGTCTGTGTTAATAATTTTCTATGCATTTCCCGTAGAAACAACAAGAATCATATCTGGACATCAGAGGCAGCCAAGAAGGACCGACAGGGTGCTATGTAAATAGAGCCAGTAAGAAACTAAAGAACCAATAAGAATAATATCCGGCCATTAGAGGCAGCCAATCAGGACCACCAGAGTGCTATGCAAATAAAGCTACAAAGAAATTAAGAAACCTAGGTTTTACTAGTAGCTGAAACTAACATCTATTCAGATGGGGCAAGGCGGAAACTGTTCTGCACTTCAAATTTGGTGCAGGAAAAATACAGAGTAACTATGGCACACTCACTACCAGGGAGTTTGATAAGATAGACATCGTTCCATTTAACCCATGCAGAAAGGATAAAATAATAAATAAAATCGTAAAGACTAAACAGAATTGGAGGACAAGCTATTGCAAAGTAGAAAATTCCAACTAAAAGTAGCATGGCATCAACTACAATACCTCTTCCTTTGAATGACACCTACTCTATCAAGGTTTTATTTTGCCGACCAATGTGTATCTCCTGTTTATTTTTGTGAACTATTTGTATTCGGCTATCAAAGTGGAAGGTTCAAAAAAATACCTTTCCTATAGTATACAACTAAAACACCGCATATTATCATGGCACTTGCAAGGCGATTCAAGAAGCGTACTCAATTGTTTGCAACCTAGAAAGAATTGCAATAGGAGGCATATCTGTGCAAAGTCACACACAAAAAAAGAATCTAAAACACAAGATAACCATACCTATCACAAAATTCCCACTAATCGAAGCCAATTTCGAGGACGAAAGATGAATACGAACCTCAGAAAGCTTGAACCTCCCATATAGCATCGACACACTATAAAGTAATGAATCCCTAAAAAAGCAAAGAAACATGTTTAGAACAACAGAATTTTAAACATCACATGTAGCAGTGCATAGGTATGATATGAAAAAAAATGTGATGCGGATCCAACTAGCAAGCTAGCAGGATCGCGTTGTTTTGGCCGATCTTTCACAGTACGACTTGATGATAGTTTCCTTTGGTCGTTAGCTCTTGCGCAGTGTGAGGACCCGGTATTTAACTAGTAATACGTAACCTCCATATGGTTCTAGCATTACTAATTAAATATCCTAAGCCTCGATGGACATGTGCTTCCCAGAATTGCAGCACATGCTCATCATCACAAAATTATACATCATTTCCATACAATATTTAACACTAAGTTCAACAACGACATACATAAAGTAAAGTTATTACAAAAGAGCCGACCGGCCAAATAACCAAAATACAAGAATGACAGCGGAAGCAAAAATGCCATAAGATGGCTAAGAACAAAAGTCGACCGGTTAGCCAACACAAACCACAGGGCAACCGACCGGGCCGCCAAGCTAGTCGCCCCGAATGCTACCACAACACAGCTCACAAAAGTGAGGCCCTTCGAGCTCACCTTCGTCCTCTGCAACAATTTATAATTAAGCAAGAACAATGAGTACACAAGGTACTCGCAAGACTGACGTGTGGAATAGCAGACCTATTCATATGCTACATGCCAGCTTTATTTAAGTGGAGGTTGTATGTCTCATTTTGCACAAAGCCAACTTTATTTGCAATAATGTAATACATTTAAAAGCAAATTTGTAAATCTATTTTGTTGGTGAAATAACAGCGAAATAATGATAAATACAAGTAACCACCTGGAAGTGACTAACCCAATAGCAACCACAACATAGCACGAATCCCCGATTCGTACCACCCATCAAGTTTTAATTAAAAGGTTGTAGTCTAACTCTTGAAAGACCTTGCCAAGCGTGTCCATAACCTAGGACGAGGCTATTCGAATAGTTTTAACCTCGCAGGGTGTACCAATGTACCCACACTCTGGATCGCTTTAAACCACAAAGCACACTTCCGAAGTTATGCCGGCACGGCTAAGTCCTACGAGACCTTTTCCAATATTGTGTATCAACCACGAGCCGCTCGTATGGATAGAAACCCATACGCTTACATTGCAAGCCGAAAGACAACAAATCCCATCACGGGTGAAGTCTTTCGGACACTACAATGCTCCCAACACCATCCCTCCTGCGACCCGAAGCTATTACACACCAAAGTACTAAGTCAAGAGAGGTCCCATACCCTCTAGTGTGGTTAGCACACTAAAATGCTTGGTTTAGTGTAACAAGATGTTCGGTCCTTGTTGACCCGGGCACCGTTCCAGTCACACCCAAAGATCACACCGTCTAACCATTGTGCCCAAGTCCAAATCCTTTTGCTTTTAGTTTTTGGTTTTTGCAATTTGAACACAGCATCAAGCCGAAATATAGATACATAGTAAGCATTTGTGTGATCAAGGTTATCGACAAGTCGATAACCGCCCATTTCTACCGGAAGCTAAGCATGGCTAAGCAATTAGTCCGCAACACTACTAAGTGACAAGAGCTCATCCACGAACCCTAAGTCACATCAATAACCTAGGCTCAATGGTAGTAAAGGATAATCATTTGCCTAAGGAAATGCATCTAATAGGTCAACTAACGACAATAGTTTAACACAAACTAGCAATGCATACATAGAATTTGTAAACAACATAAATACTTGAAAATACAAGGATTAACATGATCAAACTGCTTGCCTTGTTGGAATTGCTCTTGCTGCAGAGGAGGATTCTCAGGTTCAATAAACTCTTCGGAACCTAACGCGAAAATACGATAAAGCCAATAAGAACGAAGAACACCAAACAAAACCCAACAGCAAAAGACATCCAAATCAAATGAAACTTATACAGCAGCTAGAGAATGATTTTAGACAATTTTAGGAACAAGAATCATGCAATTAGGAGTTAGGATGCAAAATTTACAGCCAAAATACACTTTCTCAGCCTATTAAATCACTAAATTAATTATTGGTACTGTTCATGGCGAAATTTTCTAGAATGATCTTGTAATATTCCAAAAGTGCGAGGATCAACTATCGGGTTAAAATAATTTAATCGGTAGCGATTAATTTTATTCGGGGGAATGTTTTATGTCAAATCTTGTTTAGAGAATGGGATTGCTGGTTTTTTCTTGGCAACCTGGGCCTGGGTTGTGGCCCAGGTGGGCTGGCCGGACCTCCTCAAGGGGGGGAGGCACCATGGGCCAAAGCCCATGCGCCCCCACACCCCCTAAACCCTAGCCGGCCACCTTTTTCCCCTCTCCCTCCCCCCTTGGCCGCCACTTTCCTCCCCTCCTCTCTTGGCACACCACCGCAGCCCCAAGGTGATCTCCATCCTCCATTGGTGGCAGTCGGCCCTTTCCTCTTCATTGGTGGCAGCATCCTCTCCCTCCTCCCTTGGTGCAGCCGGCCAAATCAAGGGAGAGCCCGGAGGCCGTCGACCTTTGGTGTCTCGTGCAAGTATCGGTGTCTCGCGCATCTTCTAGGGTAACGAGTGCTGAACCTCATAGATTGATTAGTGGTAGAGGTGTTTTGGTTCAGTTTTGATTAGATCGTATTGCTGCGAGTAGAAAGTTAAATCTGTCCAGTATGTTGCGCGGTCTGTTTCGTGGTTTTAGAGGACGAATCTGAGATGTTCATCTCCTAGAGTTATGTAGGTCTTGTTCTTAGCTTTCGGTGGACGCCAAGATCACTTGATTCCGACTTTCGAATCAAAAGTTATGATAGATTTAATATCTGCTGTCTAGAATTCTGACGAGAATTACCTTTTAAGTTGTCTTTTAAAATAGGTGTTTGTTAATGGACGAATCAGGGTTTCATGCCAACTAGGTTAATGTAGATAATTTCATAACCTTTTAAGATTGTTAAAGAACGCTCAATTCGGAGTTGTAGATTAAAAGTTATGGATGTTTTAATCTTGCTGTCTTAACTGTTCGGACAGATTCTGTACTGCTATTTCAATTACCTGTTAGTATATTAATTTAGTCGATTTGGCTTACCTTGTCAACTAGAGTATTGTAGATATGTCAGTTAAGAATCCATAGAAATTGGTCTCACCTCATTCCAAGTTCCAGATCAATAGATATGATTTTTACCGTTCTGCTGTCTAGTTTCGGGTTGTGCCTGAGTAGTCTGTTTTCAGATTAGAGCTAACTAGTTAATTGTGGATTGTCGGGAAGGCGTTGTAGAACGTTAATGGAAGCGCTATGTTATATGTTGTATTTATTTCGAGTACTTACTTCTGTAGGCAGAGAGGCTTCGGTTTAGGGACATCTTCTTTACCTACTACCGCAGCGCTTCGCGGAAGGCAAGTACCTTGTTGTTCTTATGCTTGGAGTATGACGCATGCTTGGTGATTGTATTGTGTTTTTCTGATATCCATGAGAATGTTCAAAGTTTATGTCCTTCTCTTATGTGTTATATACATGAGTATATATATGATGTCTTTCATAGTTCATACTCCACGGGAGTGGAGTGTAAGTCCCACCATTCCAATGTGGGCAGGTTTGGACAATGTTCACGTTCCATCCATGAGAGTGGAATATCCGCGGGAGTGGAGATTATGGTAGTCAAGAGGTTTCGATGATTATGTTCTTTGCGTATGCTCTTTCATATGTGCGGAAATGATATCAGTCATTAATCATGAATTTATTTATGCATCTATGTTCATGTTCCGTCACGGGAGTGAGCTCCACGGAGTGGAGTCTAAAGTCCCATCAATTCCAGTATGGGCAAGTGAAGTCCCACCATTCCAATGTGGGCAGTTTTGGACACCTGTATGAAACATTCTTCATACGGGACTTGGATCCCCGCACTTTTGTTAAGGTGCGGGCTTAAGTGAACACCGACGGGTGTGTCACTAGCTATACCGGTATAAGCATGTGTGCAGTCCATCCTTGATTACATTCATTCATTTCATGTTTTTCTTAAGTGCTCATTCGATGCAATGTTCGCATTCTTAAATGGTGATGTCCTGTTTGTATATGTGTTCTATCTCTTTCACTGTACTTGCTGAGTCGTGGACTCACTCTTGCATTGTTTGTTTATTTTAGGTAACCCCTGATGTTGGCTCACTTGGGAGGGAGTAGACACGCACTACTTGTTCACATCATCCAATTCATGTTCAAGATTAAATTTAGTTCTATCTTACATTCGTTAATGATGGACTGTAATAATTAAATTATAATTGGTAAAGGAAGGATACCTTCTCCACATTGATGTTGATTTATTATTGCATGTGAACTTTCATTATCAATGAACTGAAATAAATATATTAGATGGTGAAGGAAGGATACCTTCATCATGTCTTGGTTGTTTTGATACTGCCATTAGTTGATATTCTATTTCTTATTCTTCCTCATTGTGTAGATTGTTAGATTAATTAGGTGACATCTTGGTTTCCGAATAGCCAGGGTGTTACAGTTGGTATCAGAGCGGGCTTTAGGTCCGTGGTAATTAAGTTATTAAATTGACACACTGTGCACAGTAGGTGGGGTTGGAAATTACATTACTTCCGCATTATCTGTTGTTATGTTTCATTTGTTGAGCAATTGTTGAATTACTTTTGTACTATTATTCTTGTTGTTAATCTATGATTTGCTATGATATTCTATATCTATGAACCAATACTATGATTGTCATGAGATGATCCTGTATATTCATAATTTAGTATTTTGGTGAAGCGTGTTGTTAACGGATGTTAAGAAGTTGAGGCCGTGGTTGTTGCTCTGGGGTTCACCAGGGTACACCACCGTTCGTGATATGTGGATAGGAGAGTAGATACCCCGAGTACCAAAGTTAGAGGTGTTGAGCGTGAGTTGCTTTAAAAGTTGTTCTCTTCTTTGATTTTTGAATTTTGTTCAATTCTCGTCCTGTGGAGGTTGATGAACTTTTCTTGAGTTTTTCTTACATTTCAACCGATGAGTTTTCATCAGTCATTCTTGGCTTTATTATATGAATACTTGTTCTCCGATCTTTGGTCTATTGTTGTTCTTGTGTGAACGTCGGTTATTAGCAAGATTAAACTTTTCATGGGAGTTATACACTTACTGTTGGGAAATATGACTCCTTTATTCGATTGGTATATCAGATACTACAAGTTTCTGTTGCAAGTGCTTTAACATGTGAAAGCTTTGACTTTATGTATTTCTTTTGGATTACTTCGAACGTTGAGGTTTGAAGTCTCTCTTTTGCTGAAGTAAGGTGTTAGAATCCTTTTGTGATGTCTTGCCATGCTTAAAATGAGAAGTGATAACTAAACGAATAAATTGTTACGATATGAATTACCAAGTCGGGTTATTAGCATGGTGCAAATCAATTATTCTTAACTACCATCCATGAAAGTGAAATTTATTGATTTGAAATGTCCTTGTATTTGATACATGGTGTATGTTAAATAAAGACTATCCATATCCATTCAGAACCTATAGATCTTACATAAGAGCTAGATTTATCTATTTCCTGGTATGCTAAAATTGTTGAAACTTGTATAAAGTACCAGATGGGTGCTGGTGTATCGATTCATGAAACCTTGTTTATAGAAAATTATGTTAGTGAATCTTTAATCATGTTTTGAAATGATTTCTGAACAAAGGTGAAATGTGAATCTATGTTTATATATGGTTATGTGATTGCAAATGGAATTAGTACCGTATATACACACATGGTTAGTACAATCATCAATTGTTAATGAGCGCTGAAGAAGGTGTTGAGCAACACCAACAGTTGAGTAGATGAATTTCATAAGTAGTCTGTGATAGCGTGCCTTGTGATATTGTTATTGCTTAGCATAATCTTGTTATAATAAATTTGTTTCAACCTTGTGGTTTGTGTTCCCTTTGGGAAGTTTTAGGATGAAGTAATAAAGTTTGATGATTCTTGGTACTAGTATATGTTGTCGATGTTATTAAATCGTCAAAATGTGAGAATGAGGTTACTTCTCGTAGTAATTTGATCACCCATGGTGATATTTCCTAAATGATCAAATTTCAAGTTTTGTATTCATGATCTTTTGGGGGTTCAGGCTTTATGTGGTAAATGAAGTTTATCGAGTAGCGATATGTTGCAAAGTTATAATGTTCTCCAATGATGCAAGTGCTTCGATCTTGAATACTTATTTGTTCTTATCTGTTAAGGTTCGATATTCTCTTCTTTTGAGGCTTATGCTTTCAACTGTGGATTCCACTTATGTTGTATGAGTTCTTTGCTTAATTGGTTTTCCTCTTGGTCTTGTGTTCGTTGCGAGTGGTAAATGATTTCCTAGTTGGTGAAAAACGTTTCCAATTGCCTCTTCTTTTGAGAAAGATTCAACCCATTCTTTCACGTGGGTCTTTCGAAGTGTTTTCTAATTATTGTTGTGAGAATTGAAGTTAATATCGTTTAGATGAGAATATTTCAAGTTTAGCTTTCGTGATATTTTGGAACCCATGAATCATCTGGTAGCTGAAATTATTTTAAATAAATTAAGGTATTGGAATGTCCTGTTGCTTCTTAAGAGATTTGTGTGATTTAATTTTAAAGGCTCTTTGGTCTGAGTTGGCAACGTGAGGTTGCAATCAAAGAAGTTATGTTGGTTCCTTTAAGAGGAGAATAATCTACTTGCTTTTCGCGAAATTCCGTAATTGGAAATGTTTCGAGTTTGGTGGCTGAGATTATTTGGATCTCATGTTTCTTGTGTAGTTGAACTGTTCTGAACAAATATGACGTATTGAAGAATTTTTATTGGTTCTTAATTAGTCCTTGTGGTTTGGACTAAAGACTCTATCTTGTTCGTTGTGGCAAAGCGATGTTAGTCAAAGAATTAATTTCAGTGTTAAAGGAAAGAGTGCAGCAGGAATATTTGAGAATTTGAGTCAAGTTTTGTAAATTGTGGTTATTTGAATTGTTCATAAACTTTTTGCTCTTTTCACTCAAGAGTTGTCGAGTTTCAATCGCAATGTCATTTTCTTATTAGTGGTTATTTTCTATTCCCTTTCGAGGATGCGTGCCTCATTGTGAACTCAACTTTCGTTTTCCCAGATCTTCATTACCAGATTATTTCTTTGGTTTCGTGCTCACTGTGAGCAGTAACATTTTCCTGTGTGGTGAAATTTGTCCTTATTCGCCTCTTTCTTTTGAGAAAGGATCAACAGTTTTATGTTGTAAAGTTTTACAAAGCGTAAGTTGTCATTTGTTTGGTGGTGGTTAAGTGATTGTAGGGGTGAGATTTTGCTACCAAGCTATTGGGGAAGTAATAGAAGATGAATTAGTTTTGACCTGAACCTCTTGGAGGGAAGTTGATTGAGATGGAATGTTTGGCTTCGAAGAAAAACTTATAGTGTTCGTCTAAGTAGAACCTATGACATAGTGTAGTTTCAGAACTTTGGTTCATGTTGAAATGTTGGGGCTTATCAAATGTATGGAAATATTAATCAATTTTATAGAGTAACACTATTGGAAAGTATCGCGATGTTGTGTGAGTGATTACTGATGATGTCAATGAGTGAGTATGTCGGAATTGTGGGGATCATAGAGATTTAATCCGATGATTTCACTATTTATTATAAGAGGAATTCGTTGTAGAGGTCTCAGAGGTTAAATTTGGGCTTTCCATTTTCATGCTAGACTTTTGGTCGCCCAAAGATTGGAATGATTGTCGATAGAACCCTTCTGATGTAGTTCATGAGCGGGTGAACTGAGAATTCTGATGTGTTATTCTTGAAAGTTGGAGGTGATGAGATTGCATGGGTTTTTGAGGTCCTTTGGTGCCTTCTATCAAATTAATGTCATCAGTTGAAGGAGTTGTCTAGAGTGTTCAGTGGAATCAATAGAGTCTCTCTACAAAGGTGTGGATGATGTATTTCGGTTTAAGCCTAATTTGAGGATGTTAAATTAAGATGTTTGAGACCGTGTGGTATGCGATGAATTCTAATTCCAAGGTTTGAGAGAAAGAGTTTGATTGATTTTGGTATGAGTGGTTCTTCTCGGTTCAGGAAGAACAAAGGAAGTTTTGATTTGGGTATTTAGAATGTTTCCTCCTTTAGTTTTCGTGACGTTTATTCGCAATTTGCCACTTGGAACGTGGAAAGGTTTTCTTAATGAAATTCTGATTTCTGGATTTTACTCTTCAGTACTCAGTTGGTAACGTCTAGTTGTGACGTGAATCTTTCTTATTCAGATGTGTTTTGTCGGTAAAAGAGTTTGCTTAAAGAGATTTCGATCGTGTGTTTCTGGTTAAAGGAGGTGATCCTTGCTTTAGTGAAGAGTTCGATTGAAAGGTGGAACACGAGTTCCGTGTTCTTCGTGCTTGTCGTGTGGTTCTGTTTCAATGGGAAGGTTATCCCGAGGTACATTGGACCGTTTCCAATTGTGGCAAGAGTTGGAAATTTGGCTTACCGCTTGGATCTTCCCGAATCCTTGAGCGGAGTTCACAATGTGTTTCATGTGTCCATGTTGAGAAAGTTCTTACTAGACCCTGAGCATGCAATTCCATTGGAGCCGTTGAGCATTGAGCAGGACCTTACTTTTGAGTCCCAACCAGTGAAAATTCTGGAATGGTCAGAGCGGGTATTGAGAAACAAGACTCTGAAGTATATCAAGATTTTTTGGTCTCATCAGTCGGAGAAAGAGGCCACTTGGGAACTAGAGTCTCGCATGCTCGAGCTATATCCAGACTTGTTCACCGCAGGTGTGTAATCTCTGTTGTTAAGTTCTATTTGCGATTTACTTTCGTGTGGATCGGCGTTTAGATTCGGGGTCGAATCCCGTTAAGGGGGGTAGAATGTAATATTCCAACTGAAAACCTGACACACTGGTGCACAGAAGGATGGGTTGGGTCAAGCATTGCATTTACGCTTCTGTCATGTTGTAATGATGATTCCTGTTATGAGATGATCTTACATACCTATAATATGATTATATGATTATTATGAGTGAGAGTAGCCCATGTTGAGAGGATTGAGGTCATTGTTGTGGCCCTCGGCTTTACCAGGTTACACCATTGTTCGTGGTAAGAGAAAAGGGAAGTGGTTACCTCAGATATCTTAGTACAGGCGTTGATAGTGAGTATCTTCAGAAAAATTGTTCACTTTCTTGAATTTGAATTTGGCAACTCTTGTCCAGTTGTGGTCGATGAATTTCTTTAGGTCAGTAGTTCATTTCAGTTGATGGGTTTCTTTGAGAAAGGTTGATATGTTTTTATTGGCTTAACTTGTCCCATAAACAATTATTGTTTTTCCAATTGTTGAGTTATTCTTGTGGTTGGTGGACTTGGTTAGTTGTCAATACTGGCCTTTGTATTGGAGTTCCGTCTTTCTTACTAGAAAGTATGACCCATTTATTTCACTTGATGATTTGGATAATGAAAGTTTTCTTTTGCAAGTCCTGTAGTACATGGAAGTTTTGATTCAATATATCTCTTTTGGGCATCTTGAGTGTTGAAGTTGAAAAGTTCTTTTATGAAAGAAAACGTTAAACCCTTTAGCGATGTCGTCTCATGGTTAAGTGAGAGGTTATAATCAGAGAAATTAGTGAATATGATATGAGTTATCAAGTTGGGTCTGTAGTGTGGTGTATAATCGATCCTAACTAAGATCCCTGGAAGGAAAGTTGATTAATTTGATGGTACTATGTAGTAGTTCTTGTTGAACTGTGATTAAGTGTATGGCTATACCTAATTGGAATCAACAGAGTTATTAAAAAGTATGGAACTTTGATGAAAAGGTTGATCATTAGAGTCGTTTAGTTTGCTAAACTTGTTAGATTATTTGGTCTCAATGGATTAATCTAAATGTGTAGGAAGGGAAATATAAGGATGTGTTTGATCGTTGTCTTAATAGATGACAATATGTAATTTTCTTTAATTGGCTATTTGATGATCTTATTTTTGCTCGTGGGAAAGCAAATAGAGAAAGGACCATCAATTTTGTCTATGATTGAATAATCATCAGTGGTTTAGGATGGGATTTAATAGGTGACCTGTGTTTGTATGATGGTGAAATTGTCGGATAATAGCATATCTTTGATGAAAGGGCTTTGGTGTAATCTTTTAAATTGTGTAGTAGGTTCTCTCTAAAAAATAAAGTGGTTGTTGTAGTGAGGTTGTAAGAATTTGGTGTACTCTCATTTGAGGATGAGATGATAAAGTGAAATGTAACAGTTTGGTCAGCTTTTGGGGACTTTATAAAGGAAGAGTTGATTATTCTTGATGTTAGTAATAAGGTCTATAACAAACCTTGTTAAGAGTGAATTATTCTTGATATTAGTAATAAGGTCTATAAGAGATTGTGACGCGTTGGAGTGGTAATGATTTTTGTAGAGAGAAAGTAAGTTAATTGTTTTAATAACGGTTAAATGAAATGTTTGGAGTTTTGTATTCGTGATCTTTGGGGGGTTCATGATTTATGTAGTAGATAAAATTAGTTGAGCAAGGTGACATATGGAAAGGTTCCGTTTGGTTCCGAGGTGATGAATGTGATTTGGTATTAAAGGCATCTCTTGTTTGGTTTGGCAAGTAATGTTGTAATCAAAGGGATTTCTTTCGTTGTGTTAACGGAAAATGTTTACCATAAGTATTTGAGGTTGGAGCTAAAAAAAATTGTAATTCGCAACTTTCCTGTTGTCTCAGCTTAAGAGTTTCTTGGGTTTGCATAGCAATGTTTTATTATGATTTATGGAGGCGGAAAATCTCTTCTTGTGGGACTTGTGCCCTCGATTGTGGCCTCGTCCTTTGTTTTTCGAGATCAATGCTATTTGACTATTTCTCTTGGTCTCGTGCTTACTATGAGGAGTAGTATTTCCTCGTGTGTTAAAACTTGTATTTGTTTGCACTTTCCTATTGGGAAAAGATTAACCGACCTTGGTTGCAAGGTCTTTCAGAGTGTAATGTGGCGATTGGTTGGTGGTCAAGTAAATGATCGCAGTCTGAAATACAGGGGCCAAGCTATTTAAAGAGCAGTATATAGTGAATTGGTTTCGGTTTACAACACCTGGAGAGAATTCTATTTAAATGGAAAGTTTGTCGATGAGATAAAAGTGATTAGTGATACAACTAGTGGAATCTAGGGCAAATTATGATCCAGTAACCTTTGTCTTTGTTGGAATGTTAGAATTAATGAAAGTATGAACTCTTGATAAACTTATTAGAGTATCACAATTGGATACTGAGTATGATTGTGCAGAAAAGTTATGGTAGTGAAGTTTAATGAAAGTAGCGGTGTGGAGGAACCTAAGCGTCGTGCTAATTAATGGGATAGTAGGAACTATTGAGCTAATGTCAAGTATGACCCGGCCTCAATGAGTAACCCTATGGGAGTTAAATTAATTCTAAGGATATCTTGGTCAAAGAATATATTCATTTATTAACGTTGGTGATTGAGTATATTTGAATCCTGGTCAATTAGTTAAGTTTTTGCGAACGGGTATATTGTGGTTGTGCGACTGAATTGGATTGGTGTGGATTGGAGAACATCTAAGATTGGTGAAACAAATCGCCTTGGGGCGATTACTTGATTAGTGAGGAATCTTGATATTAATGACTGAGGTTATAGTTGAGCGGTGTGAAATTTAGTAAACAAATTTGAGGATTTTCTATCGATTACACCAGAGATTCATGGTAGGAGACTTGAAGGTTGGTTTTGGGCTTTGCATTTTATGCTAGGATCTTGGAGACCAAATATTATGTGTAGAGGTAGATGAACAAGAGCGAATTTTGAATAGTGTGTTGATCTTTGATAGAATACTTTGGATAAAGTAAAAGAGTGTGTGTGTACTGAGAATTTGAAGTTGATTATCTTTAACAGAATGAGATGATGGGATTGTGGGTGAAAAATCTTTATTGAGGTGTTCGTAATCTTTTGTCAAGAAAATTCCTTTGGAATAGAAGTGGACTAGAGAATCCTTTTGTGGATTAATAGAGTCCCTCTAAATAAGTATGGTTGTCTTTTTTGGTTTGAGGATTATTTTTGGGATTGTCGGTTAAGAGGAAGGAGTTAGTGTGATAGTTCTGGACACCCATGATTTGGAAAAGGGTTTATTTCTTAAAAGAACATATGAGAAAAAAAGTTCTCTCGAGTAGAGAAGTGCTCTAGTGGTTCTTGGTTGAGTTGGGTTTTATGACGGAGAAAATGTACAATTTGAGTTGCCTCTTTGTTGGCAAGGTGGTTCTTTTCGGTTCAGGAAAAAAAAATAAGGTGTTTGATTTGGGCATTCGAGCGGATTCTTTTTTGGCTTATGTGGTGCTCAATTGCAAACTGCCGAGTTGGAAGGATTGAAGGTTTTTGTGAAGAATCTTTGATTTTGGATTTGAGTGTTTTGGAGGAAAGTTGAAATTACATTATGAAACCTCTGTTTTTAGTTGAATCTAATTATTAAAACTTGACTAAAATAAGTTTTATTGCGTGTCCCTGCTTAATGGAGGATCTACTTGTTATGATGAAGAAGTCGACTGAGTGATGGAACAAGAGTTCTATATGTTTACGTGCAATTTTTGTGGTTTGGACCCGAAGAGATAGATAGCCTAAAGTATATTTGGTTGTTCTAGAAGATGTGGGGATATTAGAAGATGGCAAATTGCTAGAACTATCTCGCGTCTTGGAGCAGGGAATATAACGTTTTGTATGACCTAGTGTTCAAAGGAGGCTTGAGGTATTTGGAGTGTAAGGTTTCATAAGATCTGTTAACCAGCAAGTAATGTCGCATCTTAAAGTCCTATCCGTTAAGTGGTTCTGGTCAGGTCGGTACGTGTAATGAGGCGTAATACATCAGTTGCATCAAGGTGCGGTGGTCCCATATGTCCGAGAGGAAAATGACTTGGAAGCTAGAGGTCTCGCATGCGCGAGCCTTATGCAGGGTTGTTCACGCCGTGTATGTGTTAACACTTGTTAAGTTCAGTTTCGGTGCTCATTCAAGTAGATCAGTGAGAAGAATTCGGGGTCGAATTCTGATTAAGGGGGGTAGAATGTAATACCCCAAGTCTATTTAAGTGAAAAGAAAGAATTAGAGAGAACAACCCACTAGAAAAAAATAGAATTAACAGAGGATTAGAGGGGGTTTCTGCAATTACTCGATAACCTGGGCCTCAGGCTTTGGCCCAAGAGGCCCAGGAGGGGCCGGCCACCGATAAAAGGAGGGGGGAAACCCTAGGGGTGGTACTATAGCACGGCGTGTTCACAATGGCCGCCACTCTGAAGACCCCGTGAACAGTGACCGCACCGCCTCCTTGCGCTGTCTCCTTCTGGTCTTTGAGGCCAAGAAGAAGAAGAAGAAGAAGAAGAAGAAGAGGAAGAGGAAGGGGAAGAGGGAGAGGATCTTCTTCTTAGGGGTGGTTCGTCATCTCCCTGCGATTCTTTAAGGGTAACCTCAATTCCCCTTTGATCCGATGCATTTTTGGATAGTTAATCAATGTCGGTATTTCTGTCTCCTCAGGACAGATCGCGTTAGAGGGACGTTTTGATGTAGTTAAGTGCGGATTCAGTCTCGGGCATCTCCTAGAAAGTTGTAGAGGACGTCAATAGCTTTCAATGAAGTGCTAGGTCGTACTTTTTGGACCTCTGTAGAAAAAGTTATGAAATTATTAGTGCGACTGTTCCGCGAATCTGTCAGTATTTTGATAGGTTTTAGTAATCTGACTTGTGCGATCAGTTCAAGGGATAATTAGAGGATCCCTGTAATATCCCGTTTGTCGTTAGTGGATGTAATAAAAAATTAGAGAGGGAATTAAGATAATTAAAAGAGAAAAAATCAGAAATTGAGAGAGTAATGGGCCACGCACCCATAGTCAAGTGGAGGAAAACAGCTTAGTGGCCCATGGCCCATGAGGAAACCAGAAACCAACTAAAGAAGGAGGGGAACCTAGAGTGCTACAGACTGCGCCACCACTGTAGCAAGGTACTGTAGCAACCCATCTCCTCCATGGTGGTGCCCTCTCCTCCGATGCCTCTTCATTGTGGTGGCCACCAAGAAAAGCGGAAGAAGAAGGAAGAAAGGAGAAGGGAAGAAGAGGGGAAGGGAAGATTCACGGATTGCATCGCGGTCTACAGCGGTTCGTCAAGGGTAACCCGGTTTGCCCGAATAGATGCATATTTGATTGTTGTAGCAATGTCGGTATTTCTGTCTCCTCAGGACAGATCGCGTTAGACAGACGTTTTGATATAGTTAAGTGCGGATTCGGTCTTGGCCTTCTCCTAGAGAGTTGTAGAAGACGTCAATAGATTTCGATGAAGTGCTAGATCGTATTATTTGGACCTCTGTAGCAAAAGTTATGAATTTTTTAGTGCGATTGTTTTGCAAATCTGTCAGTATTCTGACAGGTTTTAGTAATATGACTTTAGAGATCAGTTAAATGGAGAATTAGAGGATCTCAGTATAACGAAAGTTGTAGATAATTGTCGTAGATTTCAGGGAAGCCCAAGAACGCGACATTTGGACAAACGAGCTGAAAGTTATGTTAGTTTTAGAGCTCAGTCCAGAAAGGGTGACGTGAAATCGATGTTTTGTTAATCAGCTTAAAAGTGATTTTAGATGGCCGAATCAGGGAGGCTCACCAACTAGGTTTAGTTGGGAAATTTGATTACCTTTCAATGAAGTCCAAGAACACATAATTTTGACCATTGTACGGAAAGATATGAATTTTAGAACTTGACTGTTCACAGATGGCATTTCAGTACTTAAGAAAGCGGAGTCAGGATCGCGTTGCAATTTGCTACTTGAAGAGTTCACTTATTTAATTCATGTTTTTCGTTACTATGGTCTTAGTTTATATTCATAATGTATTAGGTGCGGGATTGGTACCGGAGGCAGCACCGTCTTCACGTTCTCCATTCGCACGCGGTTAAGGCAAGTGCATTGTTTGATTCGTGGTTGCGATTGATTGGTGTTTGTGTGCTTTTTCGATATGTGATAGTATAGTGAGATTGATGGCATGATGTTGGTTTAAGATTGGTGGATGCTCCAAATATGTTTATGCTCTGTTGTGGTATGATGTTATCGTTTTGTGGTAAATTGATGATGATTAAATGATGAGCATGTGCATATTGAGATCACGTTGAGGCTTGGTCACGTGGTGACCAAGTATGTTTCCTTGAGATCCCGTCATGAATGTGACGGGCCGAGATCCCCACACTCGTGGAGTGTGGGCATGAGGTCCCCAATACTTGCGAGTATTGGGCAATTGGTCCTGTGCGTGCGCGCGCAGAGCATGGGTATGCGGCGACGGTTGCATACTTTGCATTACCGTGTAATGCACAAAGAAAGATAAATAGAAAGGACCCTTGAGCATTGTATTTGCATATGAGATGTTCTATTGTTGATCTCCTTTACATGGATGCTTGATGTTATAGTTTCTTTATGTACTTGCTGAGTCTGTGGACTCACTCTTGCTTTATTGTTGTTTTAGGTACCGAGCCAAGAACGACATGCATGGGAAGTAGTCGCTAGTCACACACTTGCCACATGAACTAAATAAATATGAATGATCTTCAAAACGTAATTGTTTTAGTAATTGGGCGAGATGCCCAAAGATTTATTATGTTTCGTCTCATGCAATGGATTAAATGTAATAATGATGAGTAGTAGAAATTCATATCTCTCTAGTTATGTTAGATACTTAGCATGTCTTTGATTATCTTTTGATGTCTTTGGAAGAAGGTTTTAGTTAATATTTGAATTGTGCGTGTGTTGGAACCTTCGTGTAATTAACTTTACAAGGGAGGTTCTACTAAATTTATTAAGATTGTCTAGTTTGGAATTATTAGAGTTTGTTTAGTAGCATTCCGTGCTCATGTCGAGTTGGGGTGTTACTGATTGGTATCGAGCGCGTGTAGGTCCGTGGTGAGCAGATTAATAACTTAGGTAACTTAGCTTGTTAAAAAATTTGCTAATGGTTAATTAACTGAAAACCTGACACACTGGTGCACAGAAGGATGGGGTGGCTCAAGCATTGCATTTACGCTTCTGTCATGTTGTAATGAATATTCATGTTATGAGATGATCTTACATACCTATAATATGATTATATGATTATTATGAGTGAGAGCAGCCCTTGTTGAGAGGATTGAAGTCATGGTTGTGGCCCTGGGCTTTACCAGGTTACACCATTGTTCGTGGTAAGAGAAAAGGGAAGAGGTTACCTCAGATATCTTAGTACAGGCGTTAATAGTGAGTATCTTTTGAATTTTTTTTTTGTCCACTTCCTTGAATTTGAATTTGATCAACTCTTGTTCAGTTGTGGTCGATGAATTTCTTTGGGTCAGTAGTTCATTTCAGTTGATGGGTTTCTTTAAGAAAGGTTGTTATGTTTTATTGGCTTAACTGTCCCATAAAGCAATTATTGTTTTTCCAATTGATGAGTTATTCTTGTGGCTGGTGGACTTGGTTAGTTGTCAATACTGACCTTTGTATTGGAGTTCCGTCTTTCTTACTGGAAAGCATGATCCATTTATTTCACTTGATGATTTGGATAATGAAAGTTTCCTTTTGCAGGTCCTGTAGTACGTGAAAGTTTTGATTCAATATATCTCTTTTGGGTATCTTGAGTTTTGAAGTTGAAAAGTTCTTTTATGAAAGAAAACGCTAAACTCTTTAGCGATGTCGTCTCGTGGTTAAGTGAGAGGTTATAATCAGAGAAATTAGTGAATATGATATGAGTTATCAAGTTGGATATGTAGTGTGGTGTATAATCGATCCTAACTAAGATCCCTGGAAGGAAAGTTGACTAATTTGATGGTGCCATGTAGTAGTTCTTGTTGAACTGTGATTAAGTGTATGGCTATACCTAATTGGAAGCAATAGAGTTATTAATAAGCGTGTAACTTTAACAGTGCTTGACCCATAGAGTTGTTTAGTTTGCTAAACTTGTTAGATTATTTGATCTCAATGGATTAATCTAAGCATGCGGAAGAGAAATATAAGATGTGTTCGATTTGTCGTCTTGGTAGATATTAATATAGAATTTTTCTTTAATTGGCTATTTGATGATCTTATTTATGCTCGTGGGAGTACAAATAGATACAGACCAACAATTCATCCATCATTGAATAATCATCAAAAGTTTATGATAACCTCTAGATTGGAGTTAGTGGGTACTAAATAAGTATGAGCATTCGAATAGTTGAAGGGTTGAAATTTGAAAGTGATTTATTCACGAGTGTTTCACGAGGATGTATTGTGGCTGCATGCCATTGTTAAAAGAGGTCTTGCTCCGATAGAGTAGTGGTGTATTAGATATACTCTAGAACAGGTTGACTGTTGCAATCTTATTGAGATAACAAAAATGTTATGAAATAATATGCTGTGTTTGTTTTGGAAAGGTTTATGATGGGATTTTATAGGTGACATGTGGTTGCTCGATGGTAAAAAATTGTCAGATAATAGTATGTCTTTGATGAAAGTGTTTTGGTGTAACCTTGTAAATTGTGTAGTAGGTTCCTTCAAAAAAATCTGGTGGTTGTTATAGTGAGGGTGTAAGAATTTGGTGTACTCTCAATTGAGGATGAGAGGAGAAAGTGAAATGTAACAGTTTGGTCAGCTTTTGGGGACTTTATAAAGGAAGAGTTGATGATAACGAACCTTGTTAAGAGTGAACTATTCTTGATGTTATTAATAAGGTCTACAAGAGATTGTGACGCGTTGGAGTGATGATGATTCTTCTAGAGAGAAAGTAAGTTGATTATTTTAATAACGATTAAATGAAATGTTTGGAGTTTCGTATTCGTGATCTTTTGGGGGCTTATGATTTATGTAGTAGATAAAATTAGTTGAGCAATGTGACATATGGAAAGGTTCCGTTTGGTTCTGAAGTGATGAATGTGATTTGGTATTAAAAGCATCTCTTGTTTGGTTTGGCAAGTATTGTTGTAATCAAAGAGATTGCTTTCGTTGTGTTAACGGAAAATGTTTACCATAAGTATTTGAGGTTGGAGCTAAAAAAAATGTAATCCGCAACTTACTTGTTGTCTCAGCTTAAGAGTTTCTTGGGTTTGCATAGCAATGTTTTATTATGAGTTATGGATATGGAAAATTTCTTCTTGTGGGACTTTTGCCTCGATTGTGGATTCGCATTCATTTTTACGAGATCATTTCTATTTGACTATTTCTCTTGGTCTCGTGCTCACTTGAGGAGCCATGATTTCTTATCGTCGAACTTTGTATCTGTTTATTTCTTCCTTTTGAATAAGGAAGTAACCAAATTGTGTTGCCAAGTGTTATAAAGAGTAGCATGGTGATTGGTTGGAGGTGGTTAAGTATTTGGAATTGTTGATATTTTTGGGAACCAATCTATTTGAAGGGCGATATAATGTGAATTGGTTTCACTTACAACACCTGGAGAGAATTCTACTTAAATGGAAAGTTTGTCGATGAGATAAAAGTGATTAGTGTTACAACTAGTGGAACCTATGGCGAATTATGATCCAGTAACCTTTGTCCATGTTGAAATATTGGGACTATTGAAATTATAGACTTTTGATAAACTTATTAGAGTATCACAATTGGGTACTTAGTATGATTGTGAAGAAGAGTTGTGGTGGTGAAGCTTAATAAGAGTCGCGGTGTGGAGGAACCTAAGTGTCATGCTAATTAGAGGGATAGCAGGAATTGTTGAGCTATTGTCAAGTATGACTCGGCCTCAGTAAGTGACCTTATGAGAGTTAAATTATCTTCGAGGATATCTTGGTCAAAGAAGATATTTATTTATTGACATTAGTGATTGGGTATGTTTGAATCTTAGTCATATAGTGAGGGTATGACGAATGGGTATATTGTGGTCGTGTAGTTGAATTTTGATTAGTGTGGTTTAGTGAAGGTCCAAGATTGGTGACATGAAATGCCTTGAGCGGTTACTTGATTAGTGAGAAACGTGGATGTTAATGATTGAGGTTATTGTTGAGCTATGTAAAATTTTAGTAAATGAATTGGAAGATTTCCTATCAATCATACCAGAAATTCATTGTAGGAGACTTGAGGTTGATTTTAGGCTTTGCATTCTCATGTTAGAACCTTGGATGCCAATGATTATGTGTAGAGATGGTAGAATAAGAGTGGATTCGAGTAGTGGGATGATCATTGATAGTATCCTTTGAGGCTAGTATATGAGAGTGTGTGATGTGAATTTCAAATTGCTCATCGTTAACGGATTAAGGGATGTGATGGTGGGTGAAATCTATTGAGTTGTGTTGGAAATTATTTTGACAAGTAATTCATTCGGTGGGAAGTTGGCTAGAGTGCGATATTATGGATTGGAAGAGTCTACCGCATAATTGTGGATTTTGTGTTCGGTAGAGCATAGGTTTGGGATTGCCAATTTAAGAGAAATGAGTTAATGCGTTATGCGATGATTTGGGATCCTATGGTTTAAGAGAAAGTTGATTTCTTAAAAGAAAGATTGTGGTAAAGGGTGTGATCTTGGATAGTGAGATGTTTTCTTAGTTCTTACTTGAACTATGTGGTTATGACGGATGTCAATTACAAATTGAGTTGGTTCTTATCGGTATGTGTGATTCCTTCGAGTTAAGAAAAAAAAAGGTTAATATGGTTTTTTCGAGTGATTTCGTTTTTGGCTTGTGTGGCATTTATTTCTAAACTACCTATTTCAAAAGTGGAAAAAAAAATTCATGGTAAATCCATTGATTTTGGAGTGGGTTCTTCTAAGGGAAGATGGCTTTGAGTTCGATGCATTTTGACTCCTTTGTTCTCAGTTGAGTTCTTCGGATAAGTGAGTTGGTAGGCGAGTTCTTTGTGCGTCCCTTGGTAAAGGAGATGCTGCTTGCATAGGTAAGGTGATCGTGAGAGTTGGAACAAGAGTTCTATGTGTTTTGTGTAGACGGTGTACTTGATGCGAAAGGAAGTTTAACTAAAGGTGTGTTGGATACATTCCTGTCACGGGAATTTGTAGATTGGCGTATCACTAGGACCGTCTCAGTACTTGCGCGAGTGCGCAATGTCTTGTGTTTTTCGGTCTTGAGAGAGCACATGAGAGGTCCGAGCTTGAGATTTTGTTAGAGTGTTGGCTAAGAAGTAAGACCTTACCTTTGAGTCCCGTGAGTTGAGTGTACTGTAAAGGTCGAGACTAGTGTTGAGGTGAAAGACGTGATATCCGTCAAGGTGATATGATCCCATAAGCCCAAGAGGCGACTTGTGAATTGCGGTCTCGCATGTGCGGCGATGCTCGGAGTGGTTCACGTTGGGTATACGTTAAAGATTGTTGATTTCAGTTCCTTTCAAGTAGATTGGTGAAAGTAGAATTGGGTCAATTCTTTTTAAGGGGTAGAATGTAATATCCCGTTTGTCGTTAGTGGATGTAATAAAAAAATTAGAGAGGAATTAAGATAATTAAAGAGAAAAAATCAGAAATTGAGAGAGTAATGGGCCACGCACCCATAGTCAAGTGGAGGAAAAAGCAGGCTTAGTGGCCCATGGCCCATGAGGAAACCAGAAACCAACTAAAGAAGGAGGGGAACCTAGGGTGCTACACAGCACTGCGCCGCCACTGTAGCAAGGTACTGTAGCAACCCATCTCCTCCATGGTGGTGCCCCTCTCCTCCGATGCCTCTTCATTGTGGTGGCCGACCAAGAAAAAAGGAAGAAGAAGGAAGAAAGGAGAAGGGAAGAAGAGGGGGAAGGGGAAGATTCATGGATTGCATCGCGGTCTACAGCGGTTCGTCAAGGGTAACCCCGGTTTGCCCCCGAATAGATGCATATTTGATTGTTGTAGCAATGTCGGTATTTCTGTCTCCTCAGGACAGATCGCGTTAGACAGACGTTTTGATATAGTTAAGTGCGGATTTGGTCTTGGCCTTCTCCTAGAGAGTTGTAGAAGACGCCAATAGCTTTCGATGAAGTGCTAGATCGTATTATTTGGATCTCTGTAGCAAAAGTTATGAATTTTTTAGTGCGATTGTTCTGCGAATCTGTAAGTATTCTAACAGGTTTTAGTAATATGACTTTAGAGATCAATTAAAGGGAGAATTAGAGGATCTCAGTATAACGAAAGTTGTAGATAATTGTCGTAGATTTCAGGGAAGCCCAAGAACGTGACATTTGGACAAACGAGCTGAAAGTTATGCTAGTTTTAGTGCTCTGTCGAGAAAGGGTGACGTGAAATCGATGTTTTGTTAATCAGCTTAAAAGTGATTTTAGATGGCCGAATCAGGGAGGCTCACCAACTAGGTTTAGTTGGGAAATTTGATTACCTTTCAATGAAGTCCAAGAACACCTAATTTGGACCACTGTACGGAAAGATATGAATTTTAGAACTTGACTGTTCACAGAGGGCATTTCAGTACTTAAGAAAGCGGAGTCGGGATCGCGTTGCAATTTGCTACTTGATGAGTTCGCTTATTTAATTCATGTTTTTCGTTACTATGGTCTTAGTTTATATTCATAATGTATTAGGTGCGGGATTGGTACCGGAGGTAGCACCGTCTTCACGTTCTCTATTCGCACGCGGTTAAGGCAAGTGCATTGTTTGATTCGTGGTTGCGATTGATTGGTGTTTGTGTGCTTTTTCGATATGTGATAGTATAGTGAGATTGATGGCATGATGTTGGTTTAAGATTGGTGGATGCTCCAAATATGTTTATGCTCTGTTGTGGTATGATGTTATCGTTTTGTGGTAAATTGATGATGATTAAATGATGAGCATTTGCATATTGAGATCATGTTGAGGCTTGATCACGTGGTGACCAAGTATGTTTCCCTTTGAGATCCCCGTCATGAATGTGACGGGCCCGAGATCCCCACACTCGCGGAGTGTGGGCATGAGGTCCCCAATACTAGCAGAGTATTGGGCAATTGGTCCTGTGCGTGCGCGCACGAGCATGGGTATGCGGCGGCGGTTGCATACTTTGCATTACGGTGTAATGCACAAAGAAAGATAAAGAGAAAGGACCCTTGAGCATTGCATTTGCATATGAGATGTTCTATTGTGGATCTCCTTTACATGGATGCTGATGTTATAGTTTCTTTATGTACTTGCTGAGTTTGTGGACTCACTCTTGCTTTTATTGTTGTTTTAGGTACCGAGCCAAGAACGACATGCATGGGGAAGTAGTCGCTAGTCACACACTTGCCACATGAACTAAATAAAGATGAATGATCTTGAACGTAATTGTTTTAGTAATTGGGCGAGATGCCCAAAGATTTATTATGTTTCGTCTCATGCAATGGATTAAATGTAATAATGATGAGTAGTAGAAATTCATATCTCTCTAGTTATGTTAGATACTTAGCATGTCTTTGATTATCTTTTGATGTCTTTGGAAGAAGGTTTTAGTTAATATTTGAATTGTCTGTGTGTTGGAACCTTCGTGTAATTAACTTTACAAGGGAGGTTCTGCCGAAATTTATTAAGATTGTCTAGTTTGGAATTATTAGAGTTTGTTTAGTAGCATTCCAGGCTCATGTCGGGCTGGGGTGTTACAATCCCAGTATAACGAAAGTTGTAGATAATTCTTTTAGCTTTCAAGGAAGCACAAGAACACAACATTTAGACAAACGAGCTGAAAGTTATTATAGTTTTAGTGTTCTGTCAGAGAACCTGATGTGAAATTGATGTTTTGTTAATCAGCTTAAAAAGGATATTAGATGGCCGAATCAGGGATGCTCACCAACTAGGTTTAGTTGGGGAATTTGATAACCTTTCAATGAAGTCTAAGAACACCTCATTTGGACTCCTGTACTAAAAGTTATGAATTTTAGAACGTGACTGCCCACAAAGGGGACAGAACAATATTTAGGAATTGGAGTTGGGTTCGCGCTAAAGGAACTATTGCGAGTTCGTGTTTACTCTTATAGTTTGTTTGGTCCATTACTGTTGTCTTAGCATTCTCTTAAATGAATTTAGGTGTGGGAGTGGTTCCGGAGGCGGCACCCTCTTCGCGTCCTTCGTTCCCGCACGGTTGAGGCAAGTGCATCGTTGTTACCTTGTTTGTGATTGCTTGGACATGAATGCGTGTTTGATGCATGTTAGTGTCGTATGGCTGTTGGCAAGTGTGCATAATAAGAGTGGTGAATGTTCAAAGTATGGCTATGCTTTATTCATGAATGTTGTTATTGCCTTTGGTACTTTGATGCTGAATAGAAATGGTGCATATGCATATTGATATCATGTTGAGGCATGGTCTTGTGATGACCAAGCATGCACATCTTTGAGGTCCCCGTCATGTATGTGACGGGCTTGAGGTCCCCACACCTGTGGAGTGTGGGCTTGAGGTCCCCAATACTTGCGGAGTATTGGTCAATTGGTCCCTGCGCTTGCGAGCACAGGTATGGGTATGCAGCGACGGTTGCATACTTTGCATTACCGGTAAAATACAAAAAAAGATAAAGAGAAGGAACCCTAGTGGACCCTAGTGGTAAAATGCATACTTTGCGTCTGTTCTTTCAGTTTTGGTCCTAGGTCTTTGGGCCAGAAGACTCTAGTGGGGGCATTGTGGGCCCATTGGGGGGGCCTGCCGTGAGGCCCAAGGGCAGCCGTGAGGCCCTTTTGGGGGGGCCGGCCAAGTGGCTTTGGGAGGGGGTGGTTAACCCTAATTTTCCTCCCCACCTCCCCCACCTTTTCCCATCTTTCCCCCTTGTGGCCGTCACCTCCAATCTCCCCTCCCCCTTGCGCCCTTTCTCCTCCCCCCTAGAGGCGCCCCAGCCCTGGTGCTGCACCTCCCCCTAATCGAGCCACGGTTCTTTTGGTGCCGATTCGTTCCTGCTGCTAGTACGCGAAGAAAGGAGGGGGATCTTTCCGGGGATTGCTGTTCAAGAAGGAAAGGGAACTTCTCCAAGGAACCCTCATCATATTCCTGGTGTTCCAAGGGTAACGGTTATTGTTTTTGTTGTTTGGGTTGATCACAGATTGGGTTTTGGGAAGGAGTGATTAAATTAAGTTCTGTCAGCTATAGAATCAATTCTGTCCAGAGTTTTGCGTGGTCAGTATCAAGTTCTTAGAGGCTGATTTAGAGGTTTTGATCGCCTAGAGACATTTAGAGGATGTTCTTAGCTTTCGGTGGACACCAAGAACACATGATTCCGACTTTCGAGTCAAAAGTTATGATAGATTTAGTATCTGCTGTCCAGAAACCTGATGAGTTATGCCTTTCAATTTATCTCCTAAAATATGTTAATGTTAGGGGACGATTCAGGGTTTTCTCATAACTAGGTTATTGTAGATAATTTCATAACATTTTCAGGTTGATAAAGAACACTCAATTCGGAGTTGTAGTTTAAAAGTTATGGACGTTTTAGTACTGCTGTTTAATCTGTTCGGACAGTTTCTGTTCTGCAGATTCATTCAACTGTTAGTATACTAATTTGGCCGAATTGGGTTATCTCGTCAACTAGAATGTTGTAGATGTGTTCTCTAAGTTTTTGTAGGATCTGGACTCACCTCTTTTCGAGTCCCGGGTCAGTAGCTATGGTCTTTATCGTGCTGTTGTCCAGATGCGACTCCGTGTGCCGTTTATTTTCAGAGTTGGGTTTATGGCTATTCCTTGGGTGTTCAAGGGGGTAATGTAGAATATTAATTCATGATGGGTTCTATGTTGTTCTTATTTCGGTTATTTAATTGTTTAGGCAGCGAGGCTACGGGTTTGGGAGCACCATCGTTGCCTGCTAACGCGTCGCAACGCGGAAGGCAAGTACTTTGTTGATTTTAAGTTTTGTGATTGTGAATGTTTACATGAATATGATGTGATATCTTTTGATACCAGAAATGCTGAACTGGTGATGTTCTTCCAATATGTTGAGTATATGCTGAGAGATGATATTATCACTGTTCATGTTCATATCATGCATTCTTTTATTCATGTTATGTCCACGGGAGTGGATTGTAAGTCCCACCATTCCAATGTGGGCAGATTTGGACATTGTCATGTCCTGTCCACGGGAGTGGATTGAAAGACCCATCAATTCCAGTATGGGCACGTAAGACCCATCAATTCCAGTATGGGCAGCTTTGGACAGCTATATGAAACGTTCTTCATATAGGACTTTGATCCCCGCACTTTTGTTAAGGTGCGGGCTTAAGTGAACACCGACGGGTGTGTCACTCGCTATACCGGTATAAGCATGTGTGTAGTCCAAGTTTGAGTACATTCATTCATGTCAGGCATTCCTAAGTTTTCGTTCGATGTATGTTCGTATTCTTTTATGATGATGTCTTGCTCGTATGTGTCTTCTGTCCTTTTATTGTACTTGCTGAGTCGTGGACTCATTCTTGCGTTGTTTGTTTATTTTAGGTAACCCCTGAAGTTGGCTCACTTGGGAGGGAGTAGACACGCACTACTCATTCACATCAATCTATTCAAGTTCAAGATTAAATTTAGTTCTATCTTACATTCGTTATTGATGAACTGTAATAATTAATTCTAAATGGTGAAGGAAGGATACCTTCCCCACAACAAGTTGATTTATTTCTGCATGTGAACCTTCTTTAATGATGATCTGTAATAAATAACTTAGAAGGTGAAGGAAGGATACCTCCACCATGTCCTGTTTATTTGATGCTGTCATCAGTTGATAAACTTATTTCATATTCTTCCGCTTTGTGTAGATTGCTAGAGTAAATAGGTGGCATCTTGGCTTCCGATTAGCCAGGGTGTTACAGTTGGTATCAGAGCGGGCTTTAGGTCCATGGTAATTGAATATTAAATTGACACACTGTGCACTGTAGGTGGGGTTGGGAAATCTATTGTTTCCGCATTTCTATTGTTATGCTTCATTCGTTGAACAATTGTTGAATTGCTTCTGTATTATCTTTCTTGTTGTTAATCTATGATATGTTATAATATTCTATATCTTTGAATCTATTCTATGATTGTCATGAGATGATCATGTATAATCATAATTGATTATATTGTTTAAACGTGTCGATGATGGAGGTTAAGAAGTGGAGGCCGTGGTTGTGGTCCTGGTCTTTGTCAGATTGCACCAGTATTTGTGGTAGCCGAATAGAGTAGTTACCCCGAATACCATAGTTGTAGGGGTGGAGCGTGAGCTGCTTTAGAAAGAGGTTTTCTTTCTTGATCTCTGATCTTGACAAATTCTGGTTCTGTGGTGGACGATGAATTTCTCTTGGGTTCGTAGTTCTTGGTAGTTGCTGAGTTTCAATGGGTATCTAATGGTTCTCTGAAACAATTATTGTTTTTCGACTGTTGAGTTTCTTTTACTACTTGTGATCTTTGTCAATTAGCAATATTGATAATTCCATGGTTGTTCCTTCTTTCTCATTAAAAAAAGAACGACTCAATTATTCGTTTGATAGTTTGAGTAATGAGAGTTCGATTGTGTGTTTTTGGTAATAGTTGCAGTTGATGAAGTTTTCTTGAGTTAGTGTTTTACATTCCTTCTGATGAGTTTTCATTGGACTTTCTTGGTTCCATAAATCGACTACTTGTTCTCCTGACTACTGGTCTAATGTTGTTTCTTGGGAACGTTGGTTATCGGCAAGATTTATCTTTTCTTGGGAGTTCTACTCTTCTTATTGGAAATGTGATTCAATTATTCGCTTGGGATTGTGGATACTAAAAGTTTTCTGTTGTAAGTTCTTTATCATGTGAAAGCTTTGGCTTTGTGTATTTCTTTTGGATTATTTTGAGTGTTGAAATTTAATACCTCTTCTTCTGAAGGATTGTGTTAAAATCCCTAACTGATGTCTTGTCATGCTTAAGTAAGAGGTGTTAATTAAATGAATTAATCGTCATGGTATGATTTATCATATTTGGGTTATTAGCTTTGTGCAAGCAGTTTATTCTTAACTAGTATCCATGGAGGTGAATTTCTTAGATGTGAAATGTCGTTATATTTGGTACATGATGAATTTTAGATAAGAGTTTGTTCATTCTGTTCAAGTACCTATTGTTATTAAGAAGTGTGGAAATGTTGATGAATCGGTTTGATCTTTACGATCAAGTAACCTATTAAATTTGTTAAACAGATTGGAATCTAGGCCTTTTTTTTCCGGTTGTTCTAACCGCTAGTGATGGTTAAGTTAAGGATATGTTCGAATGTTGCCTTGATAAATATTCCTCTTGAATCTGTCTTCTATTTGGATATTGATGATCTTATACGTATGATAGCTTTACCTAATTCTTGCCATGGTAAAAATTATTGAAACTTGTTAAATGACTAGATGAGCGATGGTGTATCGCCTTGTGAAACCTTGTCTTATGCATCCTATAATATTGAAGTTTAAGGCATTCCATTCTAATTGCTGAGCAAAAGTTAGAACGTTGACTATGTCCTCTTAACTATTGTTGAGTTTGCAAACAGAGGTAGGATCATGATTGTGCCATGTGTGGCTAGAGAGCATTTAGTGTGTTCTATCTTGGCGTCAAGTGTCAGTAAGAGTTAAATGGATGAAAGCTAATAAGAGATTTATGTTGGTGTTCATTGGTGAGATTGTCATGTTCTATTATCATCTTGTTGAAAGAACTTGTTTCAATTATGAGGGTTTTGCACTAGGTTTTCCCTAGATCAAGTAGATGCAATCTTATTTAAATAATAGAGACATGATGAAGTAATTTATTGTGTCTCTTTTGAAAATTTTTGTAGTGATAAGAGAGTATTATTTCGTTGAAAGTAAAAGAATTTGATCACTTGCGTGATATTGATTTATTGAAAGTGTTTCGAGTTTTGCGTTTGCAATCATTTGGACCTCATGAGCTATGGGGAAATTGAGTCTGTTTCGAGCAAAGTGACGTGTTGAAAGATTTTATTGGTTCTTAAGTGGTTCCTGTGATTTGGTCTTAAGAGCTTATCCTGTTTAAGCTAGCGAAGTGATGCAGTAGTCACAGAAAATAACATTCCTGGTTAAAGGAAGGGGTGAAGCAAAAGTAATTGAGATTTAAGTCGCGGTTCGCAACTTGCAGTTATTTGAGTGTGCTTAGACCTTATGCATTTGTTCCATAAGAGTTCACCATTTTTCAAAGGGCAATACCTTCTTCTCATTTGTGGTTTGGTATTCGCTTATAGCAAGACTTGAGCCCTCAGCTGTTGACTTCCTCTATGTTTTTCGAGTTCTTTGCTTAAGTGACTATTTCCCTGGATCCTGTGTTTACTTCGAGCAGTAAATGTCTTCATTTGTTTTTTCTTTTGAGGAAGGATCCACCGATTCGTTTCATAGTGGTTTTTTGAAGTGTTTATTCAATGTGGTTGTGAGACCTTGGATTGAAAGTTAATCGAGGAGCATTGAAAGATGAACTAATTTCGTGTATAATTCTTGGAGAGAATTTTATTTATACAGAATGTTTGCCTTTGAGGCTAAACTGATTGCATTGTTGCAACCATTAGAACCTAAGGAGATTTGTGATCCAAGATTCTTTGTTCATTTCGGGTGGAACATTAGAATTTTTGAAAGGATGGGGAAACTTACTCGATGCATTAGAGTGTCTCGATTGGGTACCTTGCACGGTTGTACGGATGAAATATGACGGTGTTGTAATGAGAGTAATATTAGCGAAGTAATCTGATCGTTAAAGTGATTAATGAGATAGCCGAGATTGTTGGATTATTGTCAGAAATGGCTTGGACGTAGTAGGTAACTCTCTAAGAGCTTGAATCTTTATAAAGATAATTGGGTCGAGGAAATGTTTTCGTGTTGATGTTAATGTGCAAGTATGTTTGGATTGTGATAATTTTAGGGATTTAAACTAAGGTTTTCCCTATCTTCTATATGAGAAGTTTGTTGTAGGGGTCTTAGAGGTTAAAATCTGGGCTTTGCATCTTTATGCTAGAACTTTGGTCATCCAATGATTTGTGTATAGTGGAAGTAGAATAAGGGTGTTACAGGGTGGATTCCGAATAGTAGGATGTTCATTGATAGAACCCTTGATGATCTGTATGAATATGTGTGCTGAGGATTCTGAGTTGTTTATTAATAAAAGATTGAGGTGATGTGATTGCATGTGAGATCTATTTTGAGATGCATTGGAAGTCATATGTCAAATTAATTCTATCGGTAGAGGAGTTATCGAGAGAATGTTTTGGTGGAGTCGATAAAGCCTCTATACAGAGGTGTGGGTGTTGTATTCCGACTTGAGCATCGTGTTGAGAATGCCAAGTTAAAAGAGATGAGTTAGTGTGTTATGTAATGAAATGGAATTCCAAAGTTTGAGAGAAATTTTATTCCTAAAAGAGAAACTGGAAAATTGATACTTCCTCAAAGAAGTGACACGTTTCTTTGATTTTTGTTTGAGCTTTGTGTTTTGGCGAATGTTTTTCGCAAGTTGAGCTTGACATTTATATTGGCATGTGTGGTTCTTATCAGTTCAGAAAGGATGAAATAAATTTATGTTCTGGGCATTCGAGTGACTTCTCTTTTGGCAGACGTGGTGTTTATTTGCAAACTTTCTAATTCGAAGGTGGAAAGGTTTTGTGATGAATTTTCGATTCTGGATTTGACTCTTTTGGCACCAAGTTGGCAATGTGTGGTTGCGACAAGAGTCCTTACTTTCCGTTGACTCTGTTTGTAACAAGGATTGTTTAGAGCGAGTTCTGTCGTGTGACCCTCGTAAAAGGGGGGGTGACCCTGGTTACGGTGAAGAATTTGATTCAGAGGTGGAACCGGAGTTCCGTGTGCTTTGCGCTTGTTGTGTTTTGGTACCAATGGGGAGGTTAACCCAAAGTACCTTGGTTTGTTCTCGACGATTTCGGGGATTACGAAGTTGGTGTATCGCTAGAACTGTCTCGGGTCCATATGTGGAGTACGCGACTTCTGGGTTGTTCTGGTGCTGAGTGAGTAACTGAGTCATTCAAAGTTTGAGATTTTGTTAAAGATGTTGACCATCCAGTAAGGTCTTACCTTCGATCCTCTTTTGATGAGTATTCTTGGACAGTTCGGGTTGAGTGTTAGGACAGACGTCTTTGTGTTGTGGTCTCCTCAGTTCGGGAGAGACCACTTGGGAGCTAGAGTCTCGCATACGAGATTAATACCCAGACTTGTTCGCATCAGGTGTGTATTCTTTGTTTTAGTTTTTTTTTTCTAGTCTTAGTTTTCTCTCGTGTGGATCGGCGTTTAGATTCGGGGTCGAATCCTGTTAAGGGGGGTAGAATGTAATACCCCGTCCTTGTTTAGGAAGAATTCTGTTCGAATTCGAGTTCTAAATAGAATTTTCGGCGTTTGCGTCTGTTCTTTCAGTTTTGGGCCCAGGTCTTTGGGCCAGAAGACCCTAGTGGGGGCATTGTGGGCCCATTGGGGGGCCTGCTGTCAGGCCCAAGGGTAGCCGTGAGGCCCTTTTGGGGGGGCCGGCCAAGTGGCTTTGGGAGGGGGTGGTTAACCCTAATTTTCCTCCCCACCTCCCCCACCTTTTCCCATCTAAACCCCCTTGTGGCCGTCACCTCCAATCTCCCCTCCCCCTTGGGCCCTTTCTCCTCCTCCCCTAGAGGCGCCCCAGCCCTGGTGCTGCACCTCCCCCTAATCGAGCCACGGTTCTTTTGGTGCCGATTCGTTCCTGCTGCTAGTACGCGAAGAAAGGAGGGGGATCTTTCCGGGGATTGCTGTTCAAGAAGGAAAGGGAACTTCTCCAAGGAACCCTCATCATATTCCTGGTGTTCCAAGGGTAACGGTTATTGTTTTTGTTGTTTGGGTTGATCATAGATTGGGTTTTGGGAAGGAGTGATTAAATTAAGTTCTGTCAGCTATAGAATCAATTCTGTTCAGAGTTTTGCGTGGTCAGTATCGAGTTCTTAGAAGCTGCTTTAGAGGTTTTGATCTCCTAGAGACATTTATAGGATGTTCTTAGCTTTCGGTGGCCACCAAGAACACCTGATTCCGACTTTCGAGTCAAAAGTTATGATAGATTTAGTATCTGCTGTCCAGAAACCTGACGAGTTCTGCCTTTCAATTTATCTCCTAAAATATGTTAATGTTAGGGGACGATTCAGGGTTTTCTCATAACTAGGTTATTGTATATAATTTCATAACCTTTTCAGGTTGATAAAGAACACTCAATTCAGAGTTGTAGTTTAAAAGTTATGGACGTTTTAGTACTGCTGTTTAATCTGTTCGGACAGTTTCTGTTCTGCAGATTCATTCAACTGTTAGTATACTAATTTGGCCGAATTGGGTTATCTCGTCAACTAGAATGTTGTAGATGTGTTCTCTAAGTTTTTGTAGGATCTGGACTCACCTCTTTTCGAGTCCCGGGTCAGTAGCTATGGTCTTTATCGTGCTGCTGTCCAGATGCGACTCCGTGTGCCATTTATTTTCAGAGTTGGGTTTATGGCTATTCCTTGGGTGTTCAAGGGGGTAATGTAGAATATTAATTCATGATGGGTTCTATGTTGTTCTTATTTCGGTTATTTAATTGTTTAGGCAGCGAGGCTACGGGTTTGGGAGCACCATCGTTGCCTGCTAACGCGTCGCAACGCGGAAGGCAAGTACTTTGTTGATTTTAAGTGTTGTGATTGTGAATGTTTACATGAATATGATGTGATATCTTGTGATACCAGAAATGCTGAACTGGTGATGTTCTTTCAATATGTTGAGTATATGCTGAGAGATGATATTATCACTGTTTATGTTCATATCATGCATTCTTTTATTCATGTTATGTCCACGGGAGTGGATTGTAAGTCCCACCATTCCAATGTGGGCAGATTTGGATATTGTCATGTCCCGTCCACAGGAGTGGATTGAAAGACCCATCAATTCCAGTATGGGCACATAAGACCCATCAATTCCAGTATGGGAAGCTTCGGACACCTATGTGAAACGTTCTTCATATAGGACTTGGATCCCCGCACTTTTGTTAAGGTGCGGGCTTAAGTGAACACCGACGGGTGTGTCACTCGCTATACCACTATAAGCATGTGTGTAGTCCAACTTTGAGTACATTCATTCCTGTCAGGCATTCCTAAGTTTTCGTTCGATGTATGTTCGTATTCTTTTATGATGATGTCTTGCTCGTATGTGTCTTCTGTCCTTTTATTGTACTTGCTGAGTCGTGGACTCATTCTTGCGTTGTTTGTTTATTTTAGGTAACCCCTGAAGTTGGCTCACTTGGGAGGGAGTAGACACGCACTACTCATTCACATCAATCTATTCAAGTTCAAGATTAAATTTAGTTCTATCTTACATTCGTTATTGATGAACTGTAATAATTAATTCCAAATGGTGAAGGAAGGATACCTTCCCCACAACAAGTTGATTTATTTCTGCATGTGAACCTTCTTTAATGATGATCTATAATAAATAACTTAGAAGGTGAAGGAAGGATACCTCCACCATGTCCTGTTTGTTTGATGCTGTCATTAGTTGGTAAACTTATTTCATACTCTTCCGCTTTGTGTAGATTGCTAGAGTAAATAGGTGGCATCTTGGCTTCCGATTAGCCAGGTGTTACACCCATCTCCCCCTCCATTGGCGCCGCCCCAAGCCCTTGGTGCTGCACCTCCACCTCCTCCATTGCTGCTCCTTGGAGAGGTCCTGCTGCTGGCCGGCCACAAGAAGGAGGAGAAGAGAAGGGAGAAGAAGGCAGAAAGGATGAGAAGAGAAGGGATCTTCTTCGGGGTGTTTGATCAGCATCGTCCTAGGGTTCTACAAGGGTAATGGTTCATCCTCTTCACTGATTGGATCATAGTAGGAGCGTTTGATGCCATGTTCGTTGGATCGAAGTCCTGCTGCGATTATTTAAGTTTCTGTCCAGATTGTTTCGTGGTCTGTTTTGTGATGTTAGAGGCCGAATCTGAGTTGTCCATCTCCTAGAAATATCTAGGTTTTGTTCTTAACTTTCGGTGTCCGCCAAGAACACTGAATTCCGACGTACGGATAAAAAGTTATGTTAGTTTTTGTCTCTGCTGTCCACAATCCTGACGAGAATAAACTGTCAAGTTGTCTTTTAAAATATGAGTGTGTTAATGGAAAATTCAGGGCTTTCACCCAACTAGGTTATTGTAGGCCTTGGTCTTAGCTTTTTATATTGTTAAAGAACACTCAATTCGGAGTTGTAGATTAAAAGTTATGATCGTTTTCATACTGCTGTCTTATTTATGTAGACAGATTCTGTTTTGCTGTTTCAGTTATCTATCAGTAAATTAAATTTGCCGAATTGGGTTACCTTGTCAACTAGAGTATTGTAGATATGTCAGTTAAGAATCCATAGAAATTGGTCTCACCTCATTCCGAGTTCCAGACCAATAGATATGATTTTTACCGTTCTGCTGTCCAGTTTCAGGTTGTGCCTGAGTAGTCTGTTTTCAGATTAGAGCTAACTAGTTAATTGTGGATTGTCGGGAAGGCGTTGTAGAACGTTATTGAAAGCGCTCTGTTATATGTTGTATTTATTTCGAGTACTTATTTCTGTAGGCAGAGAGGTTTCGGTTTAGGGACATCTTCTTTACCTACGACCGCAGCGCTTCGCGGAAGGCAAGTACATTGACTTTTGTGTGAATTGTAATTACTGGATGCTCGATGTTTAATATTGTGCTTTGTTCGATGTGAGAGAAGCTTCAATATTCATGTTCCGTCCACGGGAGTGGAATATCCATGGGAGTGGAGGTTAAAGAATACAAGAGGTTCCAAGGATTATGTTCCTTGCGTTTGTTCTTTCATATGTGTGCAGATGATGTTAGTCATAATACTTATGTTCATTAATGCATCCATGTTCATGTTCCGTCCACGGGAGTGGAGCTCCACGGGAGTGGAGTCTAAAGTCCCATCAATTCCAGTATGGGCATGTGAAGTCGCACCATTCCAATGTGGGTAGTTTTGGACACCCGTATGAAACATTCTTCTTACGGTATTTTGGATCCCCGTATTTCGATAAATACGGGCTTAAGTGCACACCGACGGGTGTGTCACTAGCTATACCGGTATAAGCATGTGTGCAGTCCATTCTTTTCATTAAATCCATTCATTCTATTCATTCATACACTCGTTCGGTGTATGTTCGCATTCTTTAATGATGAGGTCTTATTCGTACCTGTGGTATGTTCATTTATTCACTGTACTTGCTGAGTCACGGACTCATTCTTGCTTTGTTTGTTTATTTTAGGTGATCCTTGATGCTGGCTCTATCGGGAGGGAGTAGACACGCACTAATCGTGCAAATCACCATAATCCAGTTCAACAATATGATTTAGTTTCTATCTTTCATTCGTTAAGGGATGAACTATAATAAATAACTTTAAGTGGTGAAGGAAGGATACCTTCTCCATGATATGATTGATTATGTATTGCTTGTGATCTTCGATCATCCTTCGTTACACTTGCTTGAATTCAGACTATTGTCATGCCATGGTTCTATTAAGTAGTGATTTCTTTATATCATTAGTTGATATTATTCAAATTCTTCCGCATTATGGTTGTATGTTAGATGATTTAGGTGACATCTTGGCTTCCGAATAGCCAGGGTGTTACAGTTGGTATCAGAGCGGGCTTTAGGTCCGTGGTAATTAAGTTATTGAAATGACACACTGTGCACAGTAGGTGGGGTTTGGGTAATCCATCGTATTCGTATTTCTAGTGGTGTGTTTCATCATGTTGAACTGTTCTTGAATTGCTTCTGTACTATCATTCTTGTTGTTAATCTGTGATCTACTATGATATTCAATATCTATGAGCTAATACTATGATTGTCATGAGATGATGTCAATGAGTGAGTATGTCGGAATTGTGGGGATGTTAGAGATTTAATCCGATGATTTCACTAATTGTTAAAAGAGGAATTCGTTGTAGAGGTCTCGGAGGTTAAATTTGGGCTTTCCATTTTCATGCTAGACTTTTGGTCGCCCAAAGATTTGTGTGTAGAGGAGGTAGAAAACTGGAGTATTCTGAGCAATGGAATGATTGTCGATAGAACCCTTCTGGTGTAGTTCATGAGCGGGTGTGCTGAGGGTTTTGATGTGTTATTCTTGAAAGTTGGGGGTGATGAGATTGCATGGGTTTTGAGGTGCTATGGTGCCTCCTATCAAATTAATGTCATCAGTTGAAGGAGCTGTCTAGAGTGTTTAGTGGAATCAATAGAGGCTCTCTACAAAGGTGTGGATGATGTATTTCAGTTTAAGCCTAAATTTGATGATGTTAAATTAAGAGGTTTGAGACCGTGCGGTATGCGATGAATTCGAATTCCAAGGTTTGAGAGATATTTTATTCCAAAAAGTGAAACTAAGGAAAAAATGTCTTTTTGATTAATGAAGCGTTTTCTTTATTCTCGCATGAACTTTGTGCCGTTGACCAATGTCTTTCGTAAGTTGAGTTTGACTCGATTTTTGTATGTGTGGTTCTTATCGGTTCAGGAAGAATAAAGGAAGTTTTTGATTTGGGCATTCAAGTGTTTTCCCCTTTGGTTTTCGTGACATTTATTCGTAAATTGCCACCTGGAAAGTGGAAAGGTTTTCTTGATGAAATTCTGATTTCTGGATTTTACTCTTCAGTACCCAGTTGGTAACGTATAGTTATGATGTGAATCTTTCTTATTCAGATGTGTTTTGTCGGTAAAAGAGTTTGCTTAAGGAGAGTTTTGTCGTATGTTTCTGGTTAAAGGAGGCGATCCTTGCTTTAGTGAAGAGATTAATTGAGAGGTGGAACACGAATTCCTTGTTTTTGTGCATGTCGTGTGGTTCGGTATCAATGGGGAGGTTAGCCCAAGGTACGTTGGGTTGTCTTCACTAGTTGGCGTATCGCTAGGACCGTTTCCGGTCCCTACGCGGTGAACGCAACTTTTGGTATGTTCTGGTGCCGAGTGATTACCTAGGAGATCCAGAGTTTGATTATTCGTTAACGTCGTGGACAATCGAGTGAAATCTTACCTTCGAGTCTTGTCCGATGAGTGTACCTGGAAGTACCGGGTTGAGTGTTAGTTCAGACGTCGTGTTACGTCGTTGTGTTGTGGTATTTTCAGTATGAGGGAGAGGCTACTTGGGAAGTTGGAGTTTCGCGTGCGTGAGCTTTAGCCGGTGTTGTTCACAACGAGTATGTGGTTACCGTTGTTCGTTCTCAGTCGTGGGTGTTCTTTCGCTTAAGTGTGTTTAGATTCGGGGTCGAATCCTGTTAAGGGGGGTAGAATGTAATACTCCGGAAGTGTGAGAAACCATTAATCGGGATAAATTAATTTAATCGGTAGAGATTAATTAATCGGGGGAAAGTTTAATTCAGAAAATCTTCAAAACAAGAAAAGAGAGGGGGTTTTCCGCTTTTTCACGCCAACTTGGGCCTAGGCCTTGGCCCATTTGGCCTTGTAGTGGCCGGCCAAAGGGGGGGAGGTGCCACCCTCCCCAAACCCTAGCCGCCCCTCCCCTTTTCCCCTCCTCCCACTTGCTGCCGCCACCCTCCCTCCACCTTGCGCCTCCTCCACCAGGGTGCTGCCCCATCTCCCCCTCCATTGGCGCCGCCCCAAGCCCTTGGTGCTGCACCTCCACCTCCTCCATTGCTGCTCCTTGGAGAGGTCCTGCTACTGGCCGGCCACAAGAAGGAGGAGAAGAGAAGGGAGAAGAAGGGAGAAAGGAGGAGAAGAGAAGGGATCTTCTTCGGGGTGTTTGATCAGCATCTTCCTAGGGTTCTACAAGGGTAATGTTTCATCCTCTTCACTGATTGGATCATAGTAGGAGCGTTTGATGCCATGTTCGTTGGATCGAAGTCCTGCTGCGATTATTTAAGTTTCTGTCCAGATTGTTGCGTGGTCTGTTTCGTGATGTTAGAGGCCGAATCTGAGTTGTCCATCTGCTAGAGATATGTAGGATTTGTTCTTAGCTTTCGGTGGCCACCAAGAACACTGATTTCCGACGTACGGATAAAAAGTTATGTTAGGTTTCGTCTCTGCTGTCTAGAATCCTGACGAGAATAAACTGTCAAGTTGTCTTTTAAAATATGAGTGTGTTAATTGAAAATTCAGGGCTTTCACCCAACTAGGTTATTGTAGGGCTTGGTCTTAGATTTTGATATTGTTAAAGAACACTCAATTCGGAGTTGTAGATTAAAAGTTATGATCGTTTTCATACTGCTGTCTTATTTATGTAGACAGATTCTGTTATGCTGTTTCAGTTATCTGTCAGTAAATTAAATTGGCCGAATTGGGTTACCTTGTCAACTAGAGTATTGTAGATATGTCAGTTAGGAATCCATAGAAATTGGTCTCACCTCATTCCGAGTTCCAGACCAATAGATATGATTTTTACCGTTCTGCTGTCCAGTTTCGGGTTGTGCCTGAGTAGTCTGTTTTCAGATTAGAGCTAACTAGTTAATTGTGGATTGTCGGGAAGGCGTTGTAGAACGTTATTGGAAGCGCTCTGTTATATGTTGTATTTATTTCGAGTACTTACTTCTGTAGGCAGACAGGCTTCGGTTTAGGGACATCTTCTTTACATACTACTGCAGCGCTTCGTGGAAGGCAAGTACATTGACTTTTGTGTGAATTGTAATTACTGGATGCTCGATGTTTAATATTGTGCTTTGTTCGATATGAGAGAAGCTTCAATATTCATGTTCCGTCCACGGGAGTGGAATATCCACGAGAGTGGAGGTTAAAGAATACAAGAGGTTCCAAGGATGATGTTCCTTGCGTATGTTCTTTCATATGTGTGCAGATGATGTTAGTCATAATACTTATGTTCATTAATGCATCCATGTTCATGTTCCGTCCACGGGAGTGAAGCTCCACGGGAGTGGAGTCTAAAGTCCCATCAATTCCAGTATGGGCATGTGAAGTCCCACCATTCCAATGTGGGCAGTTTTGGACACCCGTATGAAACGTTCTTCGTACGATATTTTGGATCCCCGTATTTCAATAAATACGGGCTTAAGTGCACACCGACGGGTGTGTCACTAGCTATACCGGTATAAGCATGTGTGCAGTCCATTCTTTTCATTAAATCCATTCATTCTATTCATTCATACACTCGTTCGGGGTATGTTCGCATTCTTTAATGATGAGGTCTTATTCGCACTGTGGTATGTTCATTTATTCATCAGACTTGCTTGAGTCACGGACTCATTCTTGCTTTGTTTGTTTATTTTAGGTGATCCTTGATGCTGGCTCTATCGGGAGGGAGTAGACACGCACTAATCGTGCAAATCACCATAATCCAGTTCAACAATATGATTTAGTTTCTATCTTTCATTCGTTAAGGGATGAACTGTAATAAATAACTTTAAGTGGTGAAGGAAGGATACCTTCTCCATGATATGATTGATTATGTATTGCTTGTGATCTTCGATCATCCTTCGTTACACTTGCTTGAATTCAGACTATTGTCATGCCATGGTTCTATTAAGTAGTGATTTCTTTATATCATTAGTTGATATTATTCAAATTCTTCCGCATTATGGTTGTATGTTAGATGATTTAGGTGACATCTTGGCTTCCGAATAGCCAGGGTGTTACAGCGGATCCAACTAGCATGCTAGCGAGATCGCGTTGTTTTGGTCCGATCTTTCACGGTACGATTTGATGATAGCTTCCTTTGGTCGTTAGCTCTTGCACAACACAAGAATAACAAGACCTCCTTGATAAATATGGATAAACCTTCTCCCACGCACACCACAACACGTGAACAAAGGGTAGTAGAACCGAAGTTCCAGCGAGTAAAAATCCAATACCTCAATTGGATTCAACACACCAAAGAGCAATTCCTCTCAGAAATCTCAATATCACGATAACCTTGCCACCAAAACCATGGTGATTTTTTGGTATCTATTTCATAACTCATAACATAACTTTCGACCTTACTGATGAGGACATCCCTAACTTGGATACAACCGCGCCTACACACACAGCTGATCCACAACAAATGTTACAAGGACCAATTACTCGAGCTCGTGCTCGCCAACTTAATCACCAGGTGAATTCATTCATAGGTTTATATATTAGTGAGAATAGATCGCTACCTAATTCAAGTGATTTAATTGTGCTTAGGAACATAGGAAAGGACAAAGGAGAGTTATGTGGAGTCATGGACAAGCATAGGAGGCATAATAGAGGTCATCACGTCACTTTGGGTCTAAGCCAAGCAAGAGTTCGAGTTGGGCTCGTTCTGGATTCGAGTTCGGACTCTACGACAGCACTAAGTTCAAACGGTCGTAACTTCTTCATACAGACTCTATTTGGGACGTTCTTGGACTTCATTGAAAGCTTATCAAGTCTACTTTCTAATGGATCCAACCTCAGCTTCAAATTCCAACCGAGCCGGCCACAATAAACAAAACAATCCACGTCTATTTTTTTGTCTGAGTCAAAAAGGGTGCTGCGCCACCTCCTCTTGGGCCCATGGGCCATGTAACCCTAGGGGCGTGTGTCCACTTCCCTGGCCACCACCCCTAGTCGTCTTCCCATATAGGAGCCGTCGTTTCCTGGCTAGAACTCGCATTTCGTTGAGTTTAGGTTTAGCCATTGTGCAAACTTCTGTTCTTCAATTGTGTCGGACGACAACCTGTTAAGACAGCTTTCGGGATCCCACTTTTGATTTTCAATACCATCTACGCTACATTCTTATTCGCAATATCAGATTGCCTATATTTTATTCTTGCTAGTTATTCGATTGCTCGCAGGAATTGAACCTCGTGTTCAGGTTGATCGCGCTTCTAGCACGGTCAATAACATCTCGGAGTTGGTTCAACGATTACTAAGGCGCAAGTGTCGTCATATGGTTGTAGTCGGATCTCGAGAGTCACCTCCACCAATATCGATAGTTATAAATCTCATCGAAAGATCAGGCACCCCGCCTCCATGAAGTGGTATTAGAGCTCAAGGTTGCTCAGTGATAATTTACTATTTTTCATAGTTAGGTTGCTTAATTCCGAAAGTCCAGAAAAAGCCAAAAAAATTATAGGATTAGATCACCTATCTGTCCAAGACCAATTGCGCCATTGCATCTTTCTTTTCAGTGAATTGCAGTGTTGAACTTTCGATTGCATCGTCGTGTCTTTTGCTCGTCTTAGTGTCTAGTTCCTTTAGAGTTTCGAGTTCTGCTCACGTTTGGTTGCACCGTTGTGTTTAGGTTCAATCTGTCGCTTACCTCCATCGTTGCGGTCCTTGCGCGCCGCGAGCGCTCTTCGTCTTTGCCTTGCGCGCCACGACCACGAGCCGTTGCGCGACCACCGGCCACCACCATCCCTTGTCGCGTCCTACCGTGGCCACCATCCTCCTGCCGCGACAAGCCACCATCCTCCTGCCACCGCCACACCAAGGGAAACCCTAACCAAGAACAAAAGTTCGTTTCAGTTTGTGATAGAGAAGAAAAAGAAAAAAAGGAGAAAAAAAAGAAAAAAAAAGAAAAGAAAAGGAAAAAAGAGAGAGGTTGTTTTCGTGCTACCAGAAGGAAACATAAGATTCATCTCACTTCAGCAACGCGATAAAAAAAAATCAAAGTTTAGAAAGACAAAGAGAACTTTTCTTTTTAGAAGAGACGTTGTTTTCGTGCTGCCAGAAAGAAACATAAGATTCATATTTTAATTACCTTTTTACCCCTACATTTTAGAAAAAGTTTGTGACCCATATACCTCCCTAGGCCTGGAAGAGAACTTTGAAGAGTTTTGGGTGAGGTGCACATTTGCAAAAAAAAAAAAGAGGAGCAAAAAAAAAAGAGCGCCAAAAAAAAATCTCAGAATTTGCTCAAAATTGATAGAGCCCTTTTGTAAGTGATTATAAGGTTCCCCGTGAAGACGGCATCCTTTTTCGAGCTTCTACCGTACCGTGCTTTCGTTTGTGTTCTAGGCTCATGTCTCTAGTACGGTCTAGCTTAGGACCAGCATTAACCGGCGTTGAACAATTTTTCAGCTTGCATTCTCTGATTTGATAGTTGCTAATCCATTGCTACCATACTTGAGCCTTCCTAGCTACACCTTTTCTACAACCGTATAGGTTGAACTTCACCTGGCAATCGCTCCATCCAATCTTTGGAGATATATTGACACCGCTGGTTGCCGATCAGCCCTGTTTGCTTGGTAAGAATTGGTAAGAATTCGATAGAAGGCTTGAGTGTGAGCGACTTTTGAACCACCACATCCTAATAGTTGCTAGGGACGTATACTTGTGATTTGCTAACAATGGCAGGTTCTGCGGAGCATTCGGATGAGGATACATCTCATACTCCTCGTACGAAGGGAATCGTACAACATTTCCGGCGCCTCATAAACCTTCGTACGGAGGGTCTTGAGGAAGATGCCAGAGTCACGAATGAGCGACTTGCTCAACTTGAGAGCGCCCAAATTGAGACAAACGCCATGCTTGCCGCGATGGAGAGAGCGCAAGGCGTCACTAACACTTCTTTGGTAGGTATTATGGCGCGCCTTGACGAGCTGGCCCATGCATCCACTACTGTTCCCCCTAAAGCCCCGGTGGTAGAGGGACAAGATGAATTCGACTATGTGACTGATACCGAGGCCAATGACATGGGTAACAATAACAACGATCGAGTTCGTCGACAGTTGCGTTTTAATCGACAAGGTATGTGACGAGACCCCCCACGACGTGAGGTACGTGACCACGATGATTCTTTTGCTAAGGTTAAATTCACTATGCCCTCTTTTAATGGTAAATATGATCCCGATAGTTATCTTAATTGGGAACTAGCTGTTGATCAAAAATTTGCTTGCCATGAAGTTCTTGAGATTAGACGAGTTAGGGCTGCTACTAGTGAATTTACCGATTTTGCTTCTATTTGGTGGAAAGAACATTGCCGTCAACATCCCAATAACATACCTAACACTTGGGAGGCTTTAAAATTGCTTATGCGGCACCGATTTGTTCCCTCATATTATGCTCGTGATTTGTTAAATAAATTACAACGCTTACGACAAGGTACAAAGTCTGTGGAAGACTACTATCAAGAATTACAAATTGGTATGTTGCGTTGTGGTTTAGATGAGAATAGGGAGGCATCAATGGCTAGGTTTTTGGGAGGGTTGAATCGAGAAATTCAAGACATCCTTGATTATAAAGATTACAACTCCATTACTAGATTGTTTCATCTTGCTTGCAAAGCTGAACGTGAAGTGCATGGATGTCAAACGAGGACACGATCTAACTCTTCTGCAGGTCGCACAAACTCGTGGACACCATACACCTCTACTGCCCCGGCCATCAGTGCGCCCCCACCGCCACCCTTCAACAACAAGCCGCGCCCCACTAATTCAGCACCACGAGTTTCTGAAGCAACCAAATCAGCACCACAAGCGTCTGCAAAAACCTCCTCTTCAGTTGCTTCGACAGGACGAACTAAGGATATTCAATGCCATCGGTGCAAAGGCTATGGACACATAATGCGGGATTGTCCAAACAAGCACGTACTGATCATACGCGATGATGGTGGGTATTCCTCTGCTAGTGATTTTGATTATAAAACATATGCTATGCTTGCAACTGACCCTGCAGGACTTGATGATGAATCTGATCATGAGGAGGAACATGTTGGCGCCGAAGATGCTGACAAGTATTTGAGCATTATAGTGCAACACGTACTAAGTGCTCAAGTTTCTCGTGCCGAGCAAAATCAGCGCTATAATTTGTTTCAAATCAAGGGCGTGTTCAAGGAACGCTCGATTCGCATAATTATTGATGGTGGGAGTTGCAACAATTTGGCGAGTATGGATATGGTGGAGAAGCTTGCTTTGCCGACCAACCCTCATCCCCATCCATACCATATTCAATGGTTCAACGACAGTGGTAAGTTGAAGGTAACACGCTGTAACACCCCAGCTCAGCATTGAGCCTGGAAGGCTACTAAAATTAAACTAACTAAACTAAACTAAGACCAATTACAAATTTTTCGGCAATACCTCCTTTGTATAGTCAGCTATACCGAGGTTCCAACAATTAAACATGGCATTTATCAATATCTTCATAATCAGGTTCATTCAAGCACGCAAGATAATCTCATAAACATAACCAAAATTTGCTATTCTCATTATTACAGTTAATCTGAAACTCAAAACATCCATAAATAATTCTTAAGATTGAGTGGTAGTGCGTGCATCCAAACATCTACTCCCTCCCATGCATGCGGGTCTTGCTAGTTGTACCTAAAACACATCAAAGCAAGAGTGAGCCCAAAGACTCAGCAAGTACCAACAAGGCTAAGCAAGTTATCATTCATAGCATCAACGATCCAAGATAAACAATGCACCAAAGAATAGCCTTCATGCTCATGAGAATGCAACCGATGCAATGCACCTTTTTCAACTTTATCTCTTTTCGCATTTTACCGTGTCTGCGGGGTATACAACCGTCATTGTATACCCTTGCACGTGCCCTCTGCACAGGGACCAAAAGCCTATACACCACATGTATAAGGACCTTTGCCCATCATCATAATGATGGGGACCTCTTTTCTCATTGCCCACATTCCACGAATGTGGGACCTCAACTTTGTCATTGCAGCGGGGACCTCATCTGTTTGCTTGGTCACAACATGACCAAGTTTCAATATGCTCGAAATGCTTGAGTAATGCATCTACATCTTCTCATTTAACAAATTCAACATGTACTTTGAGCATGTAAACAATAGCATCATGAGAGAATCTGTAATCACAATATGCAAACACCAACGCAACTAGAGTCCTCTCAACATCATTTTCACATGGCAACAATGAACATTACACAACTCAATCATGGCAGGCAACAAGAATTCCACTAAACCGAATACTTGCATATGAATCGACTAACCATACTACAACGTTCATATATGTAGATTTTATAACTTTCAAACATCAATGTGTAGTGTATAACTCATAAGCTACTTCACACAAACAACACCATTCATACCACTTCAGCAAACATGATCCACACACTTAATCATGTACCCTAACAAACAATGCCATTCAATAAAATCGATTATATCCCTTAATGTACTTGCCTTAGCAGCGAGAACGCGGGACGTGCGAAGGAGCTGCCCTGGTTAACACCACCACCTGAATACAATTATAGACCTCGCTAAGACAATCGTACAGGACCAACACATGGGTAAGAATGAAAACGGTCTTTCTATACTCTCTAGCGCAAAACCCCAAATTTCCAACTCCTAACTGTCAAACTGTCCCCTCAGTGGACAGCCGCGCTCTAAAAATCCATAACTTTTTCTACAGGAGCCCAAATGGAGTTTTCTTGGACAATCTGAAAAGTTAATTGGATTGCCCTTCTAAACCTAGTTGGTGAGCTCCTTTGATTCGGCCCTCTACTAACCTTACCAAGCCATATAACAGAACATCCATTTTCGCGTCAGGTTTCTGGACAGCAACACTCAAACTGTCATAACTTTCTCTACATTAATCCAAATTTCGTGATCTTTAGTTTTCCTGAAATCTGAGAGGATTATCTTCGTTTTTCGTTGTGGTGAGACCCTCTGAAACTCCATTTAACTACGCACTTAGGTCAGGTTAAGACAATCTGTCAGATTATCAATCCACCAGCAGAGCAGTATTACTAATAAATTCGTAACTTTGGCTACAGAAGTCCAAATGACCTGATTCTTGTCGGCAATGAAAGACAGATAAGATATCTACAACTTTCTAGGAGAAGCCCAGACCCAAATCTGCCTCTAACCTAACAAAAAACGACAACCTTTACTGCTGCAGAAAACCGACGAACTGATATCCGAAAATCAGACAACTAGAATTCGACCCAAAACTATGATCAACAAGTTACCCTTGCCGAAACGGAGAGTGCACGCAGCGGATCGGCGATCACCACGTTCTCCCGTTGCGAATCCTTCTTCCCTCTCCTTTCTTCTCTTCCTTCTTCCCTTCTCTTCTTTTCTCTTCCTCTTGGCGGCCAACAAAGGAGATCCTTCTTCCATCACTTGGCCGGCAACAATGGGGACTAGGGAGGGTGCAAGGGGAGAGTAACCAGGAGGGAGGTTGAGGCGCAAGGGTGGAGGAGAGGAGGGTGGGGAAAGTGGCGGCACAAGGGGGTGGAGGAGGAAAGATGGGAGGCGGCTAGGGTTTGGGGAGGGTGGCGCCTCCCCTATGGCCGGCCAGCCCCACATGGGCCTAGGCCCAAGCCCAGTTGCCCACAAAGCGCGGAAAACCCCTCTCATTTCCTGATTTGGTGTTTTACTAAAGAACCCTTCTCCGATTCAATTACTCTCTCTCGATTTAATTAATTTCTCCCACTAATCCTTTCGAATATAATTTAGGTATTACATTCTACCCCTTAAATGAATTCGACCCGAATTCTACCATCATCTACTAGCAAAACAACAACAACCCCAACTGAAAATCAATAACCAACAAGATGTACCCGCGTGAACAACTTTGGTTAACGTTCGATCAAGCGAGACTACCTCCCAAGTCTCTTCGCTCGGGCCGACGTGAACATATCACCATAACGTATACCCATGTCTAAACCTCAACACTCTCTCGACCACTCCAAAGCTGTATCGGATGAGACTCGGGCGAGATCTTCCTCGGTCGACGGCGTTAACACACCCTCAAACTCGGATCTTCCGGTACTCACTCAACACCGAACAAACAAGGCGTTACGTACTCGCGCACGGACTCGTGGCGATCCTAGCGATCGCCAACTAGCGAAAACAACCCAATGTACCTTGGGGCAACCCCTAGTGGTACCAAACCACGCGACATGCGCACGAACACTGAACTCTTGTTCCACCTCTCAATCGAACTTTGCACCCAAACAAAGATCTCCTCCTTTAACGAGGACACACAACAACACTCGCTTTAAACACACTCTTTTCCGATATAGCCCAACTGAAAATGAAGGACTCTCATCGCAACCAAACGTTACCAACTCAGTACTAAAAGAGTCAAATTCAGAATCGAAGATTTATCACGAAAATCTTTCCACCTTCAAATTCGAAAATTTGCAATTAAACACCACGTCCACCAAAGGAAAATCACTCGAATAACCAAATCCATCATTTCTATTATTCTTTCTAAACTGATAAGAACCACACATACCAGCATAAAGCCAAACTCAACTTTGCGAAAGACAATGGTCAACAGCATAGAACTTAAACGAAAATCAGAAAAGCGATTCACTTCTTGAGGAAACATCAATTTAACAGTTTCTCTTTTAAGACCAAAATTTCCCTCAAGTTATGCAATCCCAATCATCGCACAACACACTAACTTGTTACTCTTTAACTTGGCGATCTCAACGCCAAACCCAAATCAAAACATCTTGTCAACACCTTTGAAAAGGGACTCTGATGATCTCACAAAACATTCTCTAACCGATTTTCTTTACTGACATAATTACTTTGATAGATAACTTCTGATGCATCCCAAAATGGATCTTCACACGTAATCACGTTACCTCAATCCTCAAGAATGGACAACTCGGAATTCACCTCACATATTCTCATGTATTTCATAAAAAAAATATTTCTATCAATGACCATCCCACTGTTCGAAATCCACCCTTATACTACTTTTTCACATTATCAATGGGCGTTCAAAGTTCTAGCACAACAATGCAAAGCCCAAATTTAACCTCCAAGATTCTTGCAACGAAATTCTCATATAAAGTATAGGGAAATCCCCATATTAAATTCCTAAAAAAAATCCACAATTCCAACATACTCACTCATTAAAATCATCATGAAAATATTTTCTTGACCAGTTAACCATTACAAGGATTATAACTCTCAGAAGGTTACACATTTAGAGCCAAATCACTCTTGACATTACTCAACATTTTCCATTATCCCATTAATTGACATGACGATTCGATTACTTTATAATCACACTCTCATTAAACCACATCATCAAGTTTAACCCTCATAGCCTTGTAATACTACCAAATTGTAATACTCTATAAAATTGATCAATATTTCTATACTTTCAGTAATTCTAATGTTCCGCCCGAAGTGAACCGGAAGATCTTGGACCACACTCACTATAGGTTCTACTAGCTGTAACAATGCAATCAGTTTAACCTCATAAGACAAACTTCCATTGAGTTAGACTTCTCTCAAAGAACTATATTACGAAATTATTTCATCCTCCAGCGCTCATCGAATAACTTACAACCCACAGTTTCACCACTACAATTATTCAACGCCTCAAAAGACTTAGGTGAAACGAATAGGTTGATTCTTCCTCAAAAGAAAGAGCGAATAGAATCAATTTTTTTTAACAACTTGGAAAACATGTGCCACTTAGGCCAAGAACTCGAAAGAAGAAAAAACATAAGGGAAAGTCAATAGTCAAGGGCTCAAGCCCTACTGAAAGCGAATACCAAACCACAAAAGAGAAGAACGTAATACCCTTTGAACATTGATAAACCCTTATGGAACAACTGCATAAGGTTTAAGTACTCTCCAATAAACCGCAAGATCCGAAACGACTTAAATCTCAAACACTTCACTTCTCTCCTTCCTTTAACAAGGATAGTTATTTTCTGTGATTACTACATCACCTTGCCAGCTTAAACAAGATAAGCTCTTATGACCAAATCATAGGAACAACTTGAGAACCAATAAAATCTTTCAACATATCACTTTGCTCAAGCAACTCAATCACCACATAACTCAAGAGGTCCAAATGATCCCCATCGCAAAACTCGAAACATTCTTACAAAATCCCATTTACGAAAGACGATCAATTACTTTACTTCTAAAAGAATAATCACCACACACTCAAGTCACTATCTCTTGCAAATAATCTTACTAACATCAGAATAATATACTCTGAACACGAATATTTATCATCAACTATTCCATTAGAAAGCCCCCAAAGTTTCATCAAATGTTCCCATACTATCATTTCATCCCATCTTCAAGATGAGAGTATACCCAGAACCATACAACCTCACTACATCGACCTCTTATGTTTAGAAGGGGTCTACTACACAATTGAAAAGCTCCTACCAAAAATCTTTCATCAAGGACACATTATCATCCGATTATTTCACAATTATGTGGGCATAAGCCCATATCAGTTCAACTCTTAACGATGCTCATCAGCAACCTCAACACACAACAGTTATTCCACAACCATTGTTGTTATCAACTGGCTTCATTATGAAATCTAGTAGCTACCTACTTTTATTCCCAAATCACATGGATATTAACAAACACGTATCCAACTGTTCCTCCTCATATTTGGATTTCAGCAAAAATACACTAAAACTTCAAAAATCGAAATCTTCTATCGATCAAAAGCCTTAAAAACTTTACAACCAAATTCATCGTGTCATTCTATATAGAAGAACTACATAGAACTCCTTTCATAAATTCTAGATCCACCGATATTCAATCCAGTCAACCGGTTATACACGTTCCAAAGATCTAATCATACTAAGGAATACGTAAATTTGGTATTCCCTCTAATTTTTCTTTCCACACAATTAAATTAATCCATGGGAACCAAAGAACCCAACAAGTTTAGCAACCTAAACAGTTTTAATGTGAGGACCCCGGTTTATTTGGCTTGTAATGCTTAACCAACCACCTGGTCCTAGCATCACAAATCAAATAAACTGATCCTCGAGATATGTATACTTCCCAGAAAGCAGTATACACACCCCGGTACAAAATTAGACATCAACTCCATTCTAAACATAGAGTCCAAACATCACACTACAAACGGAAGATAAACAAATAGTAACATTATTACAGGACATAGGCCGACGAGCCACAAGATACAAAATAGACAAGAACGATGAAGCAAAAGTGCCATAAGATGGTGTAAACAAAGCCAATCAGCGTGCCTTCAACCCACAAGGCATCGGCGGACCACCAAGTCTAGTCGTCAGAAGCGGCAACACGACTCACGAAGTGAGGACCACGAGGCTCACCTTCTTCCTCTGCAACAAAAACATTAAGCAAAGCACTGAGTACAAAGATTGTCTTTGTACCCGCAAGACCGACGTGTGAACTAACGGACACTGTAATATGCTACATGCAGGCTTGTTGATGGAGGCCATATGTTTCATTTGCATAAAGCCAATTTTCATTTGCAATAATATAATATGGTTTAAAGGCAAGTTTGCAATTCATTTTCTTGTTGAAATAATGCGAGATAAAGATAGATACAAGTAACCACCTAGAAGTGACTATCCCAATAGTCACCACAACATAGCACAATCCCAGTTCGTACCACCTACAAGTTTTAATTTTAAAGGTTGTAGTCTAACTCTCGATAAGCTTACCCAAGCGTGTCCATCACCTAGGGCGAGGCTATTCGAATAGTTTTTAACCTGCGGGGTGTACCATCATACCCACCTCAGGCATCCTTTAAGCCAAAGCACACTTCAGAAGGTATGCAGCACACTAAGTCCTCACGAGACTGTTTCCAATATTGTGTATCAACCTCGAGCCGCTCGTATGGATAGAAACCCATACGCTTACATGGTAAAGCCGAAAAGACAACTACCCACTCGGGATAAAGCTTTTGGACAACTACCATGCTCCCACCTCCGTCCCTCCTGCGACCTCCTGCGACCGGGACCAATACACGCCAAAGTACTAGGTCAAGAGAGGTCCCATACCCTCTAGTGTGGTTATGCACGCCGAAATGCTGGATAACAAAAACTCACAAGATGTTCGGTCCTTAATTGGCCGGGCACCTTTCGATCACACCAGATCACACCAATCTTACCATTGTGCCCGCGTCTAAATCATTTTTGTTTTTGGTTTTAGTTTTGCAAGTAAGCATAGCAAAATCTGAAACATAAAGTTGTAGTAAATTTTGTGTGATCAAGGTTACTGACTAAAGTCGATAACACTTGATTCTCTAGATACTAAGCATGTCTAAGCGGCGGAAATCGTATCTACTAAGTGACAAGAAATCATCCAGATCTCTAATCACAGCAAATATCCTAGGCTCGGGTAGTAGAGATCAATATTTGTCTACAGGATATGCAACTCACGGATTTAACTAATCCATTTTAACACAAATTAAGCAATGCATACATACAATTTGAAACAAAATATTAGAATTTAAAGTCTTGGGATTATCATGATCAAAGCTGCTTGCACGCTTTGTTGCTCAATATGTGTGCGGAGGATCGTCCTCGGGGTTGCCGCAAATATCGAAGCCTAACGATCGAACATAACAACAAATAAGAGCGAATAACACCAACAAAACTCAAACATACAACAACATCAAAACATGCCAAAACTCACACAGGCAGCCTAAGCATGATATAACAAAATTTTAGAAACAGAGAACAATTCATTTTAAGTTATTAATAATGTTCCATGAATTTTCTAAGCTAAAAACACATCAAAACACTAGTTAATTACTTAACAAATTTTCATGAACAGAAACAGGGTGTAAAACCTATCCTAATAGTTAGTATACTGAAAATGAAATTTTACAGAGTTGGGTTCATTGAATTTGGACAATTATTGGAAGAGATATGCATTTTCTAATTTGGAGATTACAATCTACAACATTAAATTAATTAACAGATTTTTGCTTCAGATACAAGGTTGAAACTCATTTCAGTAAATAGTACAATTAAAATGAAAATTAACAAAGACTTGGTTTCAAGCAATTTGGATAAAAATTGAATTAGTTATGCATTTTACAAGTTTAATTGAATTATGACTCAACGAAAACATAAACCGAGAAATACTAAAGCAATGAATACTTTTTCTACCGCGATCGAAGAAGCCCCACCATGGCAGCGGGCCATGCTGCAACCCGGCAGACAGCGCACGCCTAAAGTGGCGTCGAAGGCGTATTCAAAGAATCGTCTTGGCTCACTAAAGTGCAAACCCAAAACACTCTCACGAGAAATCGCTTCCCAACGAGAAAGCGCATAACGGAACTACACAAAACTAGCGACAACATGGACCCACATGGCGGTGACTCGGAGAACAAATAACGGGCTGGATTAAAGGATTTCTAAACGCGATTAACCAAAGAGGGCCCACAAATCGGTGATCTGAGACTAAAGATGGTTAGCACTTAACGGCGAGGTTAGACCTTGATCTGCCGCCGGCTCGGCGGAGTTCCGCCGCGGCGCGGCGGCGAGTGGGGATCGGAGAATGGTGAGGCTCGAGCTCGGGGATGGCACGCGCGGTGCACCGCACCTCCACGAACTTGATGCCGATGACGCGGAGCCCAATGGTCGCCGGAGATGGGCTCACGGCGGCGGAGGCGGAGAAGAAGCTACGGCTCTCACGGAGAAGGCGCTACGGACTTGGCGGCCGAGAAGGTGCGCCACGGGATCGCCTCGACTCGAGGAGCAATAAGCACAAGACAAAGTCGAAGAAGAAGGTCGGCGGCGGAATTGCCACGGCGGCGAACACCGTGCGAGAAGAAACACCCGCACGACCTCCACGATGCACGAAAAACGGCGAGCCCACCGTTAGACTCGAGAGGATGATTGCGATCACGAGGACCAAGTGGCGAGGTTAGAGACTCACGGAAGAACTAGCAAGCTCGCGGGACCGCCGCAGCCGGGCGGAGCGAGCGATACCGCCTGGTGATCCATGGGCGCCAAGGACCGGGTTGGGCAAAATGGGCGGCGTCGGCGTGGATCACGGCGGCGTGGTTGCGGATCAGGGCGGCGCTAACACAGCGGCGCTACGCCGCCCTCTTCGCGGCGAAAGCGAGCGGGCGGAGAAAGTGAAAGCGAAGAAGCGATGAATGAGTGAGTGCGGTGAGGTTATAAAGCTCGCGATGCTCCGCGGACGGACACGAGGGCAAATAGGTGGCGGCGGCGAGTGCGTGGCACACATGCGTGATCGCGGTGCGCTCCGGTGAGGCAGCGGAGGGCGAGGACGAAGGCGACAAGTGGGTCCACCGTCGGTGACTCACAAAGCGGTGCGAACCGGTGGCTTGATTTGATCGATATCCACCGGCCGTTGGATCTGAAATGGGCGGTGAGATTGGTGTATGCATTCGGACAAGTCGGTTGCGCCGCGCCGCGTGGATCGTTCGATTTGCATCGGACGGTCACGAACATTGCATAAATTTTCCAGAACTTTTATGACTAGTTCATCAAGTTCCATACTTCTTGATATCTCTCAATCACTACTCATATATTCACCGAATTCATCAAGAACTAGGAAGAGACAACATCAACATTTGAATCAATTTCACTTCCAAGGTTACTAATTAATATTACTTTTGCACCATACCAATGACTCATCTTGATACCCATACCATATCAAGTTATTTAATTACAATCTCTGATTTAACCATAACGAGGCATCACAAAAGATTTTAACAATTTTCAACGAGCAAATGCCTTAAACTTCAACACTCGGTATAATCCAAAAGGAACACATAGGGCCAAAGCTTCTCATGATAACAAACTTGCAACTTCAAACTCTCAATACCCAACTATCAAACGAATAAATGAGTCATTCTTTGCTAAAGAGAAAGAAGGAACAACCAAGGAATTATCGATAATTGCCAATTGAGAAAGATCACAAGTAGCCAAAGCGACTCAACAGTCGGAAAACAATAATTGATTCAGAGAACCATAAGAGACCATTGACACTCAACAACCACCATAAACCAAGAACCCATGAGAAAATCATCATCCACCACAAAACAAGAATTTACCAAGATTTGAGGTCAAGAAAGAAAACAACTTTCTAAAGCAGCTCACGCTCAACTCCTGCAACTATGGTATTCGGGGTAACTACTCTATTCGTCTACCACGAACGGTGGTATAACCTGACAAAGTCCAAGGTCACAACCACGACCTCCACTTCTTAACAACCTTATCGACACACATAAACAATATAATCAAATATGATTATACATGATCATCTCATGGCAATCATAGAATAGATTCATAGATATAGAATATCATAACCTATCAAAACATAGATTAACAACAAGAAAGATAGCACAGAGGCAATTCAACAATTGCTCAACAAATAAAACATATCAACAGATAATACGGAAGCAATGTAATTCACAATCCCACCTACTGTGCACAGTGTGTCAATTTAATATTTTCCTATTAACCACGGACCTAAAGCCCACTCTGATACCAACTGTAACACCCCAGCTCAGCATTGAGCCTGGAAGGCTACTAAAATTAAACTAACTAAACTAAACTAAGACCAATTACAAATTTTTCGGCAATACCTCCTTTGTATAGTCAGCTATACCGAGGTTCCAACAATTAAACATGACATTTATCAATATCTTCATAATCAGGTTCATTCAAGCATGCAGGATAATCTCATAAACATAACCAAAATTTGCTATTCTCATTATTACAGTTAATCTGAAACTCAAAACATCCATAAATAATTCTTAAGATTGAGTGGTAGTGCGTGCATCCAAACATCTACTCCCTCCCATGCATGCGGGTCTTGCTAGTTGTACCTAAAACACATCAAAGCAAGAGTGAGCCCAAAGACTCAGCAAGTACCAACAAGGCTAAGCAAGTTATCATTCATAGCATCAACGATCCAAGATAAATAATGCACCAAAGAATAGCCTTCATGCTCATGAGAATGCAACCGATGCAATGCACCTTTTTCAACTTTATCTCTTTTCGCATTTTACCGGTAATGCGGGGTATACAACCGTCGCTGTATACCCTTGCCTGTGCCCTCTGGCACAGGGACCAAGAGCCTATACACCTCATGTATAAGGACCTTTGCCCATCATCATAATGATGGGGACCTCTTTTCTCATTGCCCACATTCCACGAATGTGGGGACCTCAAGCCTGTCATTGCCTGACAGGGACCTCATCTGTTTTGCTTGGTCGCAACATGACCAAGTTTCAATATGCTTAGAAATGCTTGAGTAATGCATCTACATCTTCTCATTTAACAGAATTCAACATGTACTTTGAGCATGTAAACAATAGCATCATAAGAGAACTATAATCACAATATGCAAACACCAACGCAACTAGAGTCCTCTCAACATCATTTTCACATGGCAACAATGAACATTACACAACTCAATCATGGCAGGCAACAAGAATTCCACTAAACCCGAATACTTGCATATGAATCGACTAACCATACTACAACGTTCATATATGTAGATTTCATAACTTTCAAACATCAATGTGTAGTGTATAACTCATAAGCTACTTCACACAAACAACACCATTCATACCACTTCAGCAAACATGATCCACACACTTAATCATGTACCCTAACAAACAATGCCATTCAATAAAATCGATTCTATCCCTTAATGTACTTGCCTTAGCCGCGAGAGCAGCGCGGGCGTGCCGAAGGAGCTGCCCTGGTTAACACCACCACCTGAATACAATTATAGAGCTCGCTAAGACAATCGTACAGGACCAACACATGGGTAAGAATGAAAAGGTCTTTCTATACTCTCTAGCGCAAACCCCAAATTTCCAACTCCTAATCACAAACTGTCCCTCAGCGGACAGCCGCGCTCTAAAATCCATAACGTTTTCTACAGGAGTCCAAATGGAGTTTTCTTGGACAATCTGAAAAGGTAATTGGATTGCCCTTCTAAACCTAGTTGGTGAGCTCCTTTGATTCGGCCCTCTACTAACCTTACCAAGCCATATAACAGAACATCCATTTTCGCGTCAGGTTTCTGGACAGCAACACTCAAACTATCATAACTTTCTCTACATTAATCCAAATTTCGTGATCTTTAGTTTTCCTGAAATCTGAGAGGATTATATTCGTTTTTCGTTGTGGTGAGACCCTCTGAAACTCCCTTTAACTACGCACTTAGGTCAGGTTAAGACAATCTGTCAGATTATCAATCCACCAGCAGAGCAGTATTACTAATAAATTCGTAACTTTGGCTACAGAAGTCCAAATGACCTGATTCTTGTCGGCAATGAAAGATAGCTAAGATATCTACAACTTTCTAGGAGAAGCCCAGACCCAAATCTGCCTCTAACCTAACAAAAAACGACAACCTTTACTGCTGCAGAAAACCGACGAACTGATATCCGAAAATCAGACAACTAGAATTCGACCCAAAACTATGATCAACAAGTTACCCTTGCCAAAACGGAGAGTGCACGCAGCGGATCTACGATCACCACGTTCTCCCGGTTGCGAATCCTTCTTCCCTCTCCCTTTCTTCTCTTCCTTCTTCCCTTCTCTTCTTTTCTCTTCCTCTTGGCCAGCCAACAAAGGAGATCCTTCTTCCATCACTTGGCCGGCAACAATGGGGACTAGGGGAGGGGTGCATGGGGGGAGAGTAACCAGGGAGGGGAGGTTGGGGGCGCAAGGGTGGAGGAGAGGAGGGGTGGGGAAAGTGGCGGCACAAGGGGGGTGGAGGGGGGAGGAAAGATGGGGGGGCGGCTAGGGTTTGTGGGAGGGGGGTGGCGCCTCCCCCCTATGGCCGGCCAGCCCCACATGGGCCTCGGCCCAAGCCCAGGTTGCCCACAAAACGCGGAAAACCCCCTCTCATTTCCTGATTTGGTGTTTTACTAAAAGAACCCTTCTCCCGATTCAATTACTCTCTCCCGATTTAATTAATTTCTCCCGACTAATCCTTTCGAATATAATTTAGGGTATTACACACGCATGGTGAGAGTAAACTTTTCTATGGGTTCATACCATGATTATGTTGATTGCGATGTTGTTCCTATGCAAGCTTGTTCATTGTTATTAGGACAACCTTGGCAATACGATACTGATTGTGTGCATCATGGTAGAAATAATCAATACTCTCTCATGTTCAAGGGAAAGAAAATTGTGATGCATCCTATGACTCCTAAACAAATTGTTAAGGATGAACTTGCTAGAGCTAGTAGAGAGAAGAATCAAGAGAATGCTAAGAGCGAAAATCAGATTGTAGCAAAAGAACTTGAGCAACATAGAAAGAAAGAACCTAAATCAACTCATGTGAAGAATAAAGAAATTAAATTGAAAGGTGCTGGTTTTCTTGCTACCAAATCTGATGTGACTGAACTGGATGCTAGTAATTCTGTTTGCTATGCATTAGTTTGTAAAGAAGCTTTGTTTTCATTTGAGGATACACCTTCTTCTTTGCCTCCTGCTGTCACTAACATTTTGCAGGAGTACAACGATGTCTTTCCGAAGGACATACCGTCGGGGTTGCCACCGCTTCGAGGGATTGAGCATCAAATTGATTTAATTCCCGGCGCATCACTGCCCAACCGTGCACCATATAGGACCAATCCAGAAGAAACTAAAGAAATTCAGCGCCAAGTTCAAGAATTGCTTGCTAAAGGGTATGTGCGTGAATCTCTTAGTCCTTGTGCTGTCCCAGTCATTTTAGTGCCTAAGAAAGATGGATCATGGCGCATGTGTGTAGATTGTAGAGCAATTAATAATATCACCATTAGGTATCGTCATCCTATTCCTAGGTTAGATGATATGCTTGATGAATTGAGTGACTCTATTGTTTTCTCTAAGGTTGATTTGCGTAGTGGATATCATCAAATTCGCATGAAATTAGGCGATGAATGGAAAACCGCATTTAAAACTAAGTTCGGGTTATATAAGTGGTTAGTAATGCCTTTTGGATTAACTAATGCACCTAGCACCTTCATGAGATTAATGAACGAGGTTTTACGTGCTTTCATTGGTAGATTTGTGGTGGTTTATTTTGATGACATATTGATATACAACAAATCCTTAGAAGAACATCTTGACCATTTACGTGCTGTTTTTAATGCTTTACGTGATGCACGTTTATTTGGTAACCTTGAGAAGTGCACCTTTTGCACCGATCGAGTCGCGTTTCTTGGCTATGTTGTTATTCCACAGGGAATTGAAGTTGATCAAGCCAAGATTGAAGCAATACAGAGTTGGCCGACTCCTACCACGGTCACGCAGGTACGAAGCTTTTTAGGACTTGCTGGATTCTACCGCCGCTTCGTGAAGGATTTTAGCACCATCGCTGCACCATTGAATGAGCTCACAAAGAAGGGCGTGATATTTGTTTGGAGCGCCGCACAAGAGAACGCCTTCACCACATTGAAAGATAAGTTAACACAAGCACCACTACTCCAACTCCCTAACTTTAATAAGACTTTTGAACTAGAATGTGATGCCAGAGGAATTGGTTTAGGTGGTGTATTGCTACAAGAAGGTAAACCTATAGCATACTGCAGTGAGAAATTGAGTGGGCCTAGTTTGAACTATTCTACTTATGGTAAGGAATTATATGCACTATTTTGAACTTTGGAAACTTGGCAACATTATTTATGGTCCAAAGAATTTGTTATACATTCTGATCACGAATCTTTAAAGCATATTCGAAGTCAAAGTAAATTGAACCGTAGACATGCAAAGTGGGTTGAATCTATTTAGTCTTTTCCTTATGTCATAAAACACAAGAAGGGAAAGGAGAATGTTATTGCTGATGCTTTGTCTAGGAGATATACCATGCTTTCACAACTTGACTTCAAAATTTTTTGATTGGAGACTATTAAAGAGCAATATGTGCATGATGCTAATTTTACAGATATATTGTTGAATTGTAAAGACGGGAAAACGTGGAACAAATTTATCATTAATGACGGGTTTGTGTTTAGAGCTAACAAGCTATGCATTCTAGCTAGCTCCGTTTGTTTGTTGTTGTTACAGGAAGCGCATGGAGGCAGGCTGATGGGACACTTTGGCGTGAAGAAAACGGAGGATATACTTGCTGATCATTTCTTTTGACCAAAGATGAGACGGGACGTCGAGCGCTATGTTGCTCGCTGCACTACATGTCAAAGAGCTAAGTTACGACTTAATCCTCATGGTTTATACATGCCTCTACCAGTTCCCAGCGTTCTGTGGGAAGATATTTCGATGGACTTTGTTTTAGGATTGCCTAGAACAAAGAATGTGAGTGATAGTATATTCATGGTTGATAGATTTTCTAAGATGGCTCACTTTATACCATGTCATAAGAGCAATGATGCTACCAATATTGCTGATTTATTTTTTCGTGAAGTTGTTCGATTGCATGGTGTGCCTAATACTATAGTTTCAGATAGTGATGCTAAATTCCTTAGCCATTTTTGGAGAACTTTATGGGCTAAATTGGGGACTAAGCTGCTATTTTCTACTACTTGTCATCCCCAAACTGATTGACAAACTGAAGTTGTGAATAGAACTTTATCTACAATGCTTAGGGCTGTGTTGAAAAATAATTTAAAAATATGGGAAGAATGCTTGCCTCATATTGAGTTTGCTTATAATCGTTCATTGCATTCTACTACAAAGATGTGCCCTTTTGAAGTTGTTTATGGTTTTGTGCCTCGTGCTCCTATTGATTTAATGCCTATTCCAGCTTCGGATAAATTGAACTTTGATGCTAAACAACGTGCTGAATTGATTTTAAAAATGCATGAGACAACTAAGGAGAATATAGAGCGCATGAATGCTAAATATAAACTTGCTTGTAGTCAGGGGAGAAAACATTTAACTTTTGAACCAGAAGATCTTGTTTGGTTGCACTTGAGAAAAGATAGGTTCCCTGAATTGAGAAAGTCAAAATTGATGCCTCGAGCTGATGGTCCTTTCAAAGTGTTAGAAAAGGTTAATGATAATGCATACAAACTTGACCTGCCTACAGATTTTGGGGTTAGTCCCACATTTAAGATTGCAGATTTGAAGCCATACTTGGGAGCATAGTATGAGCTTGAGTCGAGGACGACTCAAATGCAAGAAGGGGAGGATGATGAGGATGTTGGAGATATTCCCTAGAGGCAATCATTTTGATGATGATATTTCGTTGTATCCATGATTTAATAAATGTTCCTTGAATATTGCCTTTGTGTTGATTAACAAGTATGTGACTTGTTTGTGAAACTCTTTACTTGTATGGTTATTCTAAAGTTGTCCCTAGTCGGAGTTCATGTGAGGACACACGTGAATGATGGATTAGCACATGTATCGGTTGATGACCATGTTTCACAGGTCATAGACATGGAGATGTCAAACCAATAATGTGGACACATGTTTAGAACATGGGGTTGGACCGACCCAACATGAGACATAGCTTTTATACTTATGGTTCTCTCTACACAATGTGTACGCCTTGTCCTTAGACACGAGATTGTCGCATGTACTTGAGATGTGAATAGACCTACTTAGGGGCTATCAAACGCTACTCAAATCGGGTAGTTATAAAGGTAGCTTTGGGTTTGTCATGAAGCATGTCTGCGAGGCATGGTCGGTCGAGATGGGATTCGCCTCTCTACCCGAGAGATATCTCTGGGCCTCGAGTGATTGGATCTAGAAATGCATGGCCATGCTACTTAAGGTTAAGAGTTAACCTAGTAAGGGATTCGGATCACGGGATCGAGAAAGAGTGGTCGACTTGGAGCTCGACCGAATATCGTGAGGCAAAGGGATTGACATTTACATAACGTTGTGATGGTTCGTCCGATATGATCTTTACGTGCGTTTAGGAGTTGGCACGTCTTGCTAGAGGTCGCTACCAACTATTGACCAAGCACGTGTACTTGCGCCATGTCTAAACATACGTGAACCTATAGGTCACACACTTAAAGGCTGAAGCCTAATTTGGATTGGATCCGAATTAGATCGGGCATTGAGTCCTAATGGGCCTCTATTCGTAGAAGCCCATTATAAGGACGTCTATAAAAGGAGGCGGCGCCTTGGTTAAGGGTTGAGTTTTTCGTGACATCCCCAAACCCCGCCGCCACCCTCCCATGCCCTAGTCGCCGCGCGGATCTAGTAGTCCGGCGTCGCCGCTTCCTCCCGTGCGTGTGGATACCTTTGAAGGCGCCGCATGCGTGGCGTTGGGACGAACCGCAAGAAAGGAGGCATGACGTGGGACGCCACGACGAGGACGAGGAAGTAGTACGACTACTCGCCTCGACGCATCGCATCAACTTGGTACGACTACATCGCCCGACGCTGCGCATCAACTTCCGCACTGCGCGTCTAGTGGTAAGACCGTGATCTATAAGCTGCAGTGATCTTGGTTTACGGGTAGAATTTTTAATTTGCGCTAGTGTAGCCTACCCGTTTCCCTCTGATGGTATCGAGCGGTTCTTTGCCATGTTATAGGTTCGGTGATTAGCATATGGCGATATGTAAATCGGTATGATCGATGTGATCGATTGTATAGTTACGTAATGGATTGGTGCGGTTTCGTGATCATGCCGCTAAGGTCGTGAAACAACATACCCCTACCGTTGGATTCGCCATCGGGGTGAGACGGTGACACGTAAAACCGGTTGCGGCATGCGAAGATCAATATAATTGGTCGAATCGGACGATGAGTCGATTTGTGGTAAATATGATTTGCCGATCAAAATCCTATGTAAAAATTGCATAGATACGCGGTAGCGCGCCTTCGAACCCTGAGGGGAAACCCTCGACCCCTATCCGTAGATTGCGATTCTATGCATAAACTTGTTTTTGCAGGATGTATGTGACCGAGATGGCCTAATGTGTATGTGATGCATGTTTGTAATATTTGCATGACTGCGTGTCGTGGTACGGCAACACGGTGGAGCCATTGTGTTGTCAAAGTATTGTATTAACGGCTGCGTGCCGACTTGTGATGATTCCTAGTATCCATGTATTTTATTACTAGCTGTTATGAGTAATAGCTTATAGTAGTACTCGGAGGACACATCACTTGGAGGGATGGCACACATGAAATATGGAGATGGAGATCATCATGGTGGACAGATTCTATGGCGATGGAGATCACCATGAGAAAATGGACCATACTGAGTCACAACTGTGTGAATGCTATTCCTATTGTTTTACTCCTATGCATGTAATACCCCAAAAGTATTTGAAAGGACTTCCGGGAGAGATTTAATTGTGAGTTAAAGGATTAACTGTTTAGAAGTCGATTTAGGAGGCGAACCTTTTGAGAGTTAATTAATTAGGCAACCATCGAGGGGGGTTTTCGCATTTTCTAGACAACCTGGGCCCCGGGCTACCGCCGGGAGGCCCATTAGTGGGCTGGCCGGCCAAGGCTCAAGAGGGGGGGGCGGCACAAACCCTAGCCCCTCCCTCCTCCAAGCCGCAGCCCCCTCCCCTTCCCCCTTTCCTCCCCCAACCGGCCGCCACTTTTCCCCACCACCTCCCTGCCTCCCCTCCACACCTCCTAGCGCACCTCCCCACCTCCTCCACCTCCATTGCTGCTGGTCAAAAGGAAGGAGAAGCTCCATTGCAGCCGGCCAAGGAGGAAAAAGAAGGGAAAAGAAGAGAAGGGAGAAGAAGAGGGAGAAGAGAAGGAAGAGAGGAGAAGGAGGATCGTCTTCGGGTTTGTTAAGTCGTCGTCCAGCACGTCGTCAAGGGTAACGACGGGTTTCTTGCGTTGAGTGATAGTCATTAGAAGCGTTTGCTAGTAGATCGATTGCATCGGTTAATTTCTGTTCTCTGTCCAATTTTGTCCAGTAGCTTGCGCGGCCGATTTCATGTGGTTAGAAGCCGAATTAGGAGTTTGGATCTCCTAGAGAGTTGTAGATTATGTTCTTAGCTTTCAGTGGCCACCAAGATCACCCAAATCCGATTAACGGTCAGGAAGTTATGAATTTTTTAGTATCGCTGCTCTGTTATTCTGTCAGTTTTGAACAGTCTGTAGCAAATGGGATGAATCTGCTAGTTAAGGTCAAAATCAGAGGACCTCAATATAACGAAAAATGTGGGTAATTTCTATACCTTTTCATAGCGATAAAGAACACGAGATTTGGACTTTCGTAGCAAAAGTTATGGTGGTTTTAGCGTACTGTCCAGAGAACCCGACGAGAATTCTGTTGTCTGATGATTGGTTTGATAGGGGAAGTTAATGATAGAATCAAAAGGGCTCACCAACTAGGTTTATTTAGGTAATTCAATTACCTTTTCAGAAAGTCTAAGAGCATCTTAATTGGACTCCTGAGGAGAAAGTTATGTATTTTAGAATTTGGCTGTTTTCAGTGAGCACAAAACGATCGCTAGAAATTGGAGGTTTTGTTAACGCTTGGGAATTTAGTGAGATCAACTGTGTTGCTATTTATGATTTTGGTCCAGTATGCTGGTCTTAGACTGGGGTTATCTTTATGTTCAGGTGGGAGCGCGGTTCCAGGGGCAGCACCCTCTTCGCGTCCACCGCTCTCGCATGGTTAAGGCAAGTATTCGGGTTATAGCGTATTTTCGGTTGTATGATATGATCGTTGTGATTACTTGTTGTAGCCTTGCACGAATGTTAGTGTAATGAGTTTTCCTTTTATCTTGATGAATGCAAGCTATAGTTAATGTTTCCCTTGAGCGTTGCTAAATCTTACATGATGTTATGTACATGTTAAATTCTTGGGTATAAAAGACGTGGGTATGGAGCATTCGCATGTTTCAAACGTGTTGGAGACTTGGTCATGAAAGCACGTTTTTGATATATGATAGCGAAGTTAGGTTGCTTACATGATAATGAGTATATGATGTATTCCTGTTTATGAATATGTTATCATGGTGCATATGCATGTTGAGAGCATACAGTGCCACAGTCACGTGGTGATCAAGCACATTCGATTGAGGTCCCGTTATGTAGCCGACGGGCTTGAGGTCCCCACATTCGTGGAATGTGGGCTATGAATAAAGAGGTCCCCATCATTAAAGTGATGGGCAAAGGTCCCTATACATGTGGTGTATAGGCTTTTGGTCCCTGTGCGGAGGGCATGAGCAAGGGTATCAACGACGGTTGTATACCCGCATTACCGTAAAATGCGAAAGAGATAAAGTTAAAAAGGTACATTGCATTGGTTGCATTCACATGAGCATGAAGACTATACTTTGGTGCATTGTTTATCTTGGATTATTGATGCTATGAATGTTAACTTGCTTAGCCTTGTTGGTACTTGCTGAGTCTTTGGGCTCACTCTTGCTTTGATGTGTTTTAGGTACAACTGGTAAGACCGGCATGCATGGGAGGGAGTAGATGTTGGATGCACACACTACCACTCAATCTTAAGAATTACTTATGGATAGTTTGAGTTTCAGATTAACTGTAATAATGAGAATAGCAAGTTTTGGTTATGTTTATGAGACTATCCTGCATGCTTGAATGAACCTGATTATGATTATTGATATTTGCCTTGATTAATTGCTGGAACCTCGGTATAGTTGACTATACAAAGGAGGTTTTGTCGAGATTTTGTAATTGGACTTAGTTTAACCTAGTTTAATTTAATTTTAGTAGCATTCGGGCTCAATCTTTGAAATGGGTGTTACTGATTGGTATCGAGCGAGCGGTAGGTCCGTGGTGATTGGATTTACAACCTAGGCAACTTAAATTGCTAAAATTTTGTAATGGTTAATGAACTTATAAACCTGACACACTGGTGCACAGTAGGATGGGATGGGTCAAGCATTGCATTTACGCATTTGTTGAGTTGTATTAATGATTCCTGTTTTGAGATAATCTGTTATATCTATAGTATAATACTATGGTTATTATGTGTGGGGGTAACCCATGTTGAGAGGTGGAGGTAGTGGTTGTGGTCCCGAGCTATACCAGTTACACCACCGTTCGTGGTATAGGAATAGCGAAGTATCCACACGAGAGATCGTAGTCTGAGGCGTCGATAGCGAGAATCTTTAGAAGAGTTGTTCTCTTCCCTGAATTTGAATTTGGTCAACTCTTATCCGGTTGCGATTGATGGGTTTCTTTGAAATTTTTTGGTGTGTTTCCTTTGGCTTAATTTGCCCCGTAAATCAATTATTATTTTTTCCCAACCGTTGAGTTATTCTCGCGATTGGCGAACTTTGCTAATTGTCAAGATTGACTTTTGTAGTGTTGGTTTTGTTTTCTTATTGGAAAGCTTGACCTATTTATTCGCTTGATGTTTTGGTTAATGAAAGTTTCCTCTTGCCAGTCCTTTAGTTCATGAAGGCTTTGACTCAACGTATCTCTCTTGGGTATTTTGGGCGTTGAAGATTAATGGTTGTGTTATGAGTTTCAAGTTGAGTCCGCAGTGTGTGCATGATCGATCTTAACTAAGGTCCTTATCAAGGAAAGTTGAATAAGTGGAGGTTGTCCTTTAGTGGTTCTTGATGAGCTGTGACTATGAGTATGACAATATTTAGTTGGAATCAATAGAGTTATTAAGAGGTGTGGTATTTTGACGAATTGGTCTGATCGTTAGGATTGTGGAATCAGGTAGATGTATTGGATAGCATGGAGTAATGTATCTCTATGGATTAGCCTACCCATTAGTGATGGTTATGTTAAGAATGTGTTTGAACGATGCCTTAGAGGATATCAAATTTGGAAATTTTCTTAAACTGGTTACTTGATGATCATACATAATGCTAGATTGAAACATGTATATTAGATTAGACGAACGTTGAGGTAACATGTTGTGAAACCCTGTTGTACAGGCGATGAGATTATTAATTGTTGACTTTGTGTTTATAGAAGGTTATATGACTACAAACAGAAGTAGGACCCTATTTGTGTACATGATACATACAATTGACAAATGTTAATGACGGTTGGAGCGGGTGTGAGTAACACTAATGGTTGAGTGGGTGAATGAGTAAGTGGCCTCTAATAGTGTGCTTTGCGAAAGTATCAATTGATAGTATGAACTAAGTTAAAATAGGTTTGTTTCAACCTTGTGGCTTGTGTTTCTTTTGGAGAAATTTATGATGGGATAAGAGGCTATGATGAGTCTCGCTAAGAGTGTATTATTACATTACTAATGTGATTGTCAGTAAGGGATTATGATGATAATATTGAATGTTTTGTATAAAGGGACTGGATCGCTCGCGAGATGTTGATTAATTGAATATGTTTCTAGTTCGCATTTGTGATCTTTCAGACCCCATGTTGATGTGATAGCTGAATTTGTTTAGAGCAAAGTGACATGTTGAGAGGTTTTATTAGTTCCTAAGTGGAATAGGTGTTGTGATCTTCAAATACTCTTTGTCGGAATTGCCAAGTGATGCTGTAACCAATGAAAGTCGAGTGAAGTAGAAGTATTTGAGATTGAAGTAAAGTTTCATAACTTGCAGATTATTGAAGATTGTCTAAAACTTTTGTTCTTGCCCATAAGAGTTTTCCCAAATTCTAAAAGCAGTGTTTTATTCCCGTCTGAGGTTTGATATTCTCTGATTGTGGGACGTGCGCCCTCAACTTTGATCATATCTTTTGGTTTTCGAGAACAGTTTTATCTGATTGTTTCTCTTGATCTTGTAACTATTGTAAGTGGTAACGTTTTCCTTTGTGCTGAGATTTATTTCTATTTGCCTCTTCTTCCAAGAAAGGGTTAACCGATCTGTATTGTAAAGTCTCGTAGGTGGTGTTTTGGCATCTAGACAGTGGTGGTCTAGTAGATGGTTTGGTGAACCCTTAGGTGTCAGGTTGTCTGAGAGGCTTGGAGTAATAAATCGATTTATTACAATAATCCTTGGAGAGGATTTGAGTTAAAAAGAATATTTGTCTTTGGAGCTAACAGATTTCGTTGTCGCAACTAGTAGGACCTATAGCGAGATGTAGTCCAAGATTTGGTGTTCTTTTTGACCGAGCATTAGAATTAGCAAGTATGGAAATCTGGATCAATTTATTAGAGTATCACAATTTGGTAGTATTGCGAGGCTATGAAAGTTATTCTTGATGATGTGGTTTAATGAGAGTGGAATTACAAAGTAATCGAATCACCATGTCAATTAATGGGATAATGGAAAATGTTGAGTAACGTTAAGAGTGATTTGGCTTTAAATGAGTAACCTTCTGACAGTTATAATCTTTCTAAAGGTAAACTGGTCAAGAAAATATTTTTCATGATGATGTTAATGAGTGAGTATGTTGGAATTGTGGGATTTTACGGATTTAATCTGAGGATTTCCTATCTTTTATATGAGAAGTTCGTTGTAGGAGTCTTGGAGTTTAATTTGGGCTTTGCATTTTTATGCTAGGACTTGGGGCACCCAAAGGATTATGTGTAGAGGAAGTAGATTAAGTGTGGGTTTGAACGATGGGATGATCATTGATAGAGCCCTTTTAGAGAAAGTATATGAATGTGAGAGCTGTGAATTCCAAGTTGTTTATTTCTAAAAGATTGAGGTGATGTGATTGCGTGTGTGATCTATTTTGAGATGCATTGGAAGTCATCTGTCAAATTAGTCAGGTCGATAGAGGAGTTGTTGAGAGAAAGTTTTGGGTGGCGTCGATAGAGTTTTTTACAGAGTTGTGGAGGATGTATTTCAACTTGAGTGTAACGTTGAGATTGTCAAGTTAAGAGGGATGAGTTAGTGTGTTTTGCGTGACGAACCAAACTCCAAAGTTGAGAGAGATTTTATTCCTAAAAGAGATCTTGAGAAATTGATACTTCCTCAAAGGAGTGAATTGTTTCTCGATTATCGTTTGAGTTTTGTCTTCGTTGACCAATGTATTTCGTAAGTTGAGTTTGACTCGATTTTGGTTTATATGGTTCTTATCGGTTCAGAAGAATAAAGGAAGTTTTTGATTTTGGGCATTTAACATGAATCTTCCTTTGGTTTTCATGATGTTTATTCGCAAACCGCCACTTGGAAGGTGGAAGGGTTTTCGTGAAGAAATTCGATTTTAGATTTGACTTTTAGCACCGCTACCGTAACGCTTTAGTTGCGATATGAATCCTTCTTTTCAGATGGGTTTTGTTGGTCAAAGAGTTTGCTTAAAAGAGTTTTGTCGTATGTTTCGTTAAAGGAGGTGGTCCTTGCTTTAGTGAGGAGTTTATTTGAGAAGGTGGAACACGAGTTCGTGTTCTATGTGCATGTCGTGTGGTTCGGTATCTTTGGGAAGGTTAACCCAAGTTACATTGGGTTGTTCTCGCTAGTTGGCGTGTCGCCAGATCGCCTCGAGTCCGTCTTGCGAGTACATAACGTCATGTATGTGCTTGTGTTGAGTGAGTACCGGAAGGTCGGAGAGTGTTGAGGAATAGATATGGGTATACGTTATGGTGTTATGTTTACGTCGGTCTTAGCAAGAAGAGACTTGGGAGGTAGTCTCGCATGATCAAACTTTAACAAAAGTTTATCACGTCGGGTACATCTTGTTGGTTATTGATTTTCAATTGTGGTTGTTGTTGTTCTTCTAGTAGATGATGTAGAATTCGGGTCGAATTCGGTTTAAGGGGTAGAATGTAATACCCCAAAAGTATTTGAAAGGACTTAGGAGAGATTTAATTGTGAGTTAAAGGATTAATCTGTTTAGAAGTCGATTTAGGAGGCGAACCTTTGAGAGTTAATTAATTAGGCAAACATCGAGGGGTTTTCGCATTTTCTAGACAACCTGGGCCCGGGCTGCATCGGGAGGCCCATTAGTGGGCTGGCGGCCAAGGCCCAAGAGGGGGCGGCACAAACCCTAGCCCCTCCTCCTCCAAGCCGCAGCCCTCCCCTTCCCCCTTTCCTCCCCCAACCGCCGCCACTTTTCCCCACCACCTCCCTGCCTCCCCTCCACACCTCCTTGCGCACCTCCCCACCTCCTCCACCTCCATTGCTGCTGGCCAAAAGGAAGGAGAAGCTCCATTGCAGCCGGCCAAGGAGGAAAAAGAAGGGAAAAGAAGAGAAGGGAGAAGAAGAGGGAGAAGAGAAGGAAGAGAGGAGAAGGAGGATCGTCTTCGGGGGTTTGTTCGTCGTCGTCCAGCACGTCGTCAAGGGTAACGACGGGTTTCTTGCGTTGAGTGATAGTCATTAGAAGCGTTTGCTAGTAGATCGATTGCATCGGTTAATTTCTGTTCTCTGTCCAATTTTGTCCAGTAGCTTGCGCGGCCGATTTCATGTGGTTAGGAGCAGAATTAGGAGTTTGCATCTCCTAGAGAGTTGTAGATTATGTTCTTAGCTTTCAGTGGCCACGAAGATCACCCAAATCCGATTAACGGTCAGGAAGTTATGAATTTTTTAGTATCGCTGCTCTGTTATTCTGTCAGTTTTGATCAGTCTGTAGCAAATGGGATGAATCTGCTAGTTAAGGTCAAAATCAGAGGACCTCAATATAACGAAAAATGTGGGTAATTTCTATACCTTTTCATAGAGATAAAGAACACGAGATTTGGACTTTCGTAGCAAAAGTTATGGTGGTTTTAGCGTACTGTCCAGAGAACCCGACGAGAATTCTGTTGTCTGATGATTGGTTTGATAGGGGAAGTTAATGATAGAATCAAAAGGGCTCCCCAACTAGGTTTATTTAGGTAATTCAATTACCTTTTCAGAAAGTCTAAGAGCATCTTAATTGGACTCCTGAGGAGAAAGTTATGTATTTTAGAATTTGGCTGTTTTCAGTGAGCACAAAAACGATCGCTAGAAATTGGAGGTTTTGTTAACGCTTGGGAATTTAGTGAGATCAACTGTGTTGCTATTTATGATTTTGGTCCAGTATGCTGGTCTTAGACTGGGGTTATCTTTATGTTCAGGTGGGAGCGCGGTTCGGGGCAGCACCCTCTTCGCGTCCACCGCTCGCATGGTTAAGGCAAGTATTCGGGTTATAGCGTATTTTCGGTTGTATGATATGATCGTTGTGATTACTTGTTGTAGCCTTGCACGAATGTTAGTGTAATGAGTTTTCCTTTATCTTGATGAATGCAAGCTATAGTTAATGTTTCCCTTGAGCGTTGCTAAATCTTACATGATGTTATGTACATGTTAAATTCTTGGGTATAAAAGACGTGGGTATGGAGCATTCGCATGTTTCAAACGTGTTGGAGACTTGGTCATGAAAGCACGTTTTTGATATATGATAGCGAAGTTAGGTTGCTTACATGATAATGAGTATATGATGTATTCCTGTTTATGAATATGTTATCATGGTGCATATGCATGTTGAGAGCATACAGGTGCCCTGGTCACGTGGTGATCAAGCACATTCAGTTGAGGTCCCCGTTATGTAGCTGACGGGCTTGAGGTCCCCACATTCGTGGAATGTGGGCTATGAATAAAAGAGGTCCCCATCATTAAAGTGATGGGCAAAGGTCCCTATACATGTGGTGTATAGGCTTTTGGTCCCTGTGCGGAGGGCACGAGCAAGGGTATCTGGCGGACGGTTGTATACCCCGCATTACCGGTAAAATGCGAAAAGAGATAAAGTTAAAAAGGTACATTGCATTGGTTGCATTCACATGAGCATGAAGACTATACTTTGGTGCATTGTTTATCTTGGATTATTGATGCTATGAATGTTAACTTGCTTAGCCTTGTTGGTACTTGCTTGAGTCTTTGGGCTCACTCTTGCTTTGATGTGTTTTAGGTACAACCGCAAGACCGGCATGCATGGGAGGGAGTAGATGTTGGATGCACACACTACCACTCAATCTTAAGAATTACTTGTGGATAGTTTGAGTTTCAGATTAATCTGTAATAATGAGAATAGCAAGTTTTGGTTATGTTTATGAGACTATCTGCATGCTTGAATGAACCTGATTATGATTATTGATATTTGCCTTGATTAATTGCTGGAACCTCGGTATAGTTGACTATACAAAGGAGGTTTTGTCGAGATTTTGTAATTGGACTTAGTTTAACCTAGTTTAATTTAATTTTAGTAGCATTCCAGGCTCAATGCTGAGCTGGGGTGTTACAATGCATGTTTGAATGGTAGAAGTATAGCGATCCCTCACAAAATGTTAAGTTAAACATATGCCCTCCCAATTAAACTTTGCACCATCCCATGTCTTGTAAATTGATGGTGGGTCTATAAAATTAGGGCACCATCAACTTTCCTTGACTAGATGGGTTTTTTACCGGATACTTACATGCATAAGGATTGGTGAACTTAACAAGGTTATCATAAAGGTTATGGGCCTTGGGCATAAAGGTTGGGCGCCGGGGCATAGAGATGTCACCCAACAACAAGAGTCATATAGAGATATGATTAGTAAGGTGTTGCTTACCGAATTACCTTGTCTCCTAGCGGTGATGCAAAAGCTCACTAGTAGACTCGTTAATTGCGGATCTTGAATCGCTAAGAATCAATAGAGGATGTTGATTTTAGTGGGAGTACATTCTATTAAATTTGTTTAATACAGATTTACTCTATCATGGTTTTATTTGTCTTAGTATTTTGCATTTCCTATTGTAGATCAATGGCATCTAGCAACCACGCACACCCTTTTGCTTTGCGATCGATTCTTGAGAAAGAGAAATTAAATGGAACAAACTATTCAGATGGTCCAGTAACACGAGAATTGTTCTCGGGGCGTATAAAAGGAAAACGTTCGACACCCCAATCCCGGAAGAACTCGCTAACAATGCGTCTCTGCTGTTAAAAATGCCTACAAGAAAGCATGTGATGACTCTCTTGAGATTAGCTGTCTTATGCTTGCATGCATGGAACCTGACCTTCAAAAGCAGTTTGAGGATGAGGAAGCGTATGATATGATCATAGCGCTTAAAGACATGTTCCAGACACAGGCTAGGACTGAACGGTTCAATGTCTCTAAGGCTTTTCTGGAATGCAAGTTAACAGAAGGTGCACCCGTAGGCCCACATGTGATCAAAATGGTTGGTTACAGTCAGACTTTGGATAAACTTGGTTTTCCAATTGGCCAAGAGTTGGCAACTGATTTTATTTTAGCGTCTCTTCCACCTAGCTATGGGCATTTCATTTCGAACTACCATATGCATGGGGCGGATAAGGGCCTTAATGAGCTTTGTGGGATGCTCAAAACAGCAGAGAGTGACATTAAGAAGTGTGCAGGGCCTAGCCATGTGACTACTGTGCGAGAACAAGTCTAGCTTCAAGAAAAGGGTAAGAAGCCATGGCCAAAGAATAAGGACAAGGTTAAAGATATGATCTCAAGCCAACGCCTAAGCCTAATCTGGACTCGAGTGAGACAGATGCTTCTATTGTAAAGAAACCGCCACTGGAAGAGAAACGCAAGAAGTACATGGATTCCGATGAATGCAAGAAGAAGGTTTGGAAGTAAGACTTCCACCCATGGTACACTTGTCATAAATGTTTTAGACATTTTCTCAGATTCTCCTATTAACTCTTGGGTATTTGATACCGGATCGCTTGCTCACATTTGCAACTCGATGCAGGGGCTAATAAGAAGTAGAGGAGCCGCAAGAGGTGAAGTTGATTTTAGCGTCGGAAATAAAGCAAGGGTTCTTTGCATTGACCGTCGGCACCATGCAACTTCAGCTTCCTTCAAGATTTATTATGGAATTGAATAATTGTTATTATGTTCCTAGTATGAGTCGAAACATTTTATCCCCCTCATGTTTGATGAGAGATGGTTATTCATTTGCAAGTAAAGACAATGGTTGTTTGATCTCCAAAAATGGAATGTTTATGGCTTTTTGCCCATTGTGAATGGGTTATTTATTTTAAATCTTGATGATGCGTCTATCTTTAACATAAATGCTAAAAGACTTCGACCTAATGATTTGAATCCCACCTATGTTTGGCATTGTCGTTTGGGTCACATAAGTGAAAAGCGCATGAAGAAGCTCCATGCTGATGGTCTTCTAACTTCGTTTGATTTTGAATCATACGAGGCATGTGAAGCTTGTTTGCTTGGTAAGATGACCAAATCACCTTTCAAAGGTTCTTTTGAGAGGGCGTCAGACTTGTTGGAAATCATACATACTGATGTATGTGGACCAATGAGCACGACTGCTAGAGGTGGATTTCATTACTTCATAACTTTCACTGATGATTTTAGTAGATATGGTTATGTCTACTTAATGAAGCGGTTGAGATGGTTTGGACATTCCAACGGAGGCCTCCTGAGGCACCGGTACATAGTGGAATTTTAAGACGTACTGAAAACGTAAGAAGAGGCAGATGTCGACCAAGACTAACGTGGGAGGCAGCAGTTAAAAGAGATTTAAGAGATTGGAATGTAGCTAAAGAATTAGCTTTGGATAGGAGCGCATGGAAGTTAGTGATCCACGTACCGGAACCATAAGAAAGTTTAGGGGCTGTGTTTTAGGCTCTTGGCTCGGTTGGCAGGATGTACAGCTTAGGGTTTTAGCCTTATAGGTTTATTATTATTATTTATTTTATATTTGCAAGGCGCTCGTCTTTTTGACTTTGAGGAGGTTTCATTCCTAGCCTACCTTAACTTGTTTGGGATCAAAAGCTTTGTTGTTGTTGTTTGTCCCACATGTTAGTGACAAGTTATGTAACACCCTGGCTATATGGGAGCCAGGATGTATCTAAGACTTACAAATCCAAAACTAAAACTACAATTAACTTAATTAAATCATCAATGAAAGACAATTAGACATCAATTACATATTCACTACTACAGAAAACGTCATCACAGACGGTTCGGAACCGTCATCACAGACGGTTTGGAACCGTTTGTGTTTTTGTACGTCTGTGATAACTAGCGGTTATCACAGACGGTTAAAAAACCGTCTGTGATAAGTCACAACACAGACGGTTCTAGTTACCAACCGTCTGTGATATCCATCGTCTGTGTTACGTCACAACACAGACGGTTCTAGTGACCAACCGTCTGTGATACGTCACAACACAGACGGTTCTAGTTACCAACCGTCTGTGATATGCACATATCACAGACGGTTCTATTTACCAACCGTCTGGGATATCCATATATCACAGACGGTGATTATTATGAACCGTCTGTGATATCCATATATCACAGACGGTGATAATTATGAACCATCTGTGATAGCTCTTTCAGCCTAACTAACTTATTTTTGATTTTCGGCTAGCCTCAGGAATTGCTAGCCATGCCTTCTGAAAACAAGCAGGCAGAAAATAGATACATTACATATGAATCAATCGTTGACACTCAAAGTGATCATTTATAACTCAAAATTAATTAGAAACGAATATGTATCAAATATTGTCGCTAGAGTTACAATTTAATTACAACTATTCAAAGTGAATTACAATTAATGAATCATTCAAGGTCGTTCAGCGGTGTTGGAGTAGTGAAACTCTCCGTCGGCGCGGATGATATCCGTCATGATGAAGGTGCAGAGCCTCCCTCGAACATCCGAGATCTCTCTCTGAACGAGTGAATCTAAATCTATATTCAAGCCGAGCTAGCAAGAGTAAAGTAGTAAGCATATATATTTAAATTTATAATTAGGAAATAATTATTGCGAGATTGACCAACCTCGGGATCCTTCAACTTAGCACTCATGAGAATCTGTATATGATGGCAAACGTAGAATGCACATTCCTCTGCTTTTTGCTGGCGGTACTGCAAAAATAGAATTATATATATAGGTATAGTCAGTTAGAGACGCATTATTACGAAGTATGATATAGGATTATTGTGTTGTAGCACGTACCGGAAATCGCGTCCTGTGATTAAATGTGGCGTTCGTTCTCTTGTATAGCCCTCCCTCGGCAATATAGGAGATGAACGACCTACATGTTTCCAAAAAGTTAACCTCGACCATTTCAAACGAAGAAAGACTACAATAGAGTTATGTATGGAGGAAATGAGCACACCTATCGAGTACTCCTTGCACAAGGGTGAAGTCGTGGCTTTTTTTTTGACTAGGGAGTCAAGGTATAGTACCTGGTTCCTCTTTGGTATAATGACTAAAATGATCCAGTGGTGCCTACTCATGTATGTCGCTTGAGTCATTAAACCTAAGTTCGTGCTGCGTATAAAGTACAAATGAAATTTGTATAGCAAGTAGTGAAGCACTTACTTCTGGTTGTAGGGCACCATTATGTAGTCCTTGTCGTTTTGAGCAAGCAATCATGTCGTTATGTATTTCTCGACGTAGGATGCGTCTGCCAAGATGGTTTGCTCAGAGACCACGTGTGGGTCGAGGAAACCCGCCGGTTCTTTCAATCGCCGGGCATTTTTAATCATGTATCTATACATAAGCAATGAGTTATGGACTTGTAATTAAGAAATTACTCCAATGTAATTAATTTATTCCATAACATCATGTGTTATGGACTTGTAATCTGTCGTATGTATATTTTGATGTCAACGTGGAATTTTAATCGCTCCTGTCCTTGTGGACCGTATATTTTGGTGCATTAAAAATTCAATCAATTCTGAAAATAGTCCAGCTGCACCACCTTTCTAGAAACCTAAAAAACTAAAATTTTATAGTGAATAGTCCAACACCTTTGCAAAGAAATTGGCATACTCATGCCTAATCCTGCAGTCATCACTGCAGAAGACGACGTAGTCGTCCCACCCTTCCACACCGCAGCCAGTGCTCGTGCACCGGTGGCGATCCTCCGACAGCGCCCACACCCGGCCCATTGGCCCGACCTTCTTCCCCCACGCTGCCGCCTGGACCATGTCAGCGGCGAGCCTCTGGCACCGCCTGCACTCCCGGTTGTTCTTGGCCGTCTCGCACTCGCCGCCGGTCGCCTCGCCCTTGACCTGGCTGATGTAGTGCTTCCCAACGTCGCGCGTCTCACCGGCCGTGTAGAGGAGGAGGTCGAGCACGTAGACCGCGGCCTTGTGGCCGGCCACGGCCGCCCGTTCAAGGAACATGAGGCCGCGCTGCATGTCTTGGGGCGCGAAGACAAGCCCGAGGCCGACGATGAAACAAGCCCCCGGGTTGCCGGCGCCGGCCAGGTGGTTGACGACGGCGAGGTAGCGCTCATTGTCCTGCCACTTCATCGCCTCCTCTCGCTCCAGCGCCACGCGCCTGCCCACGGCGTGTTCCTTGGACACCTTGTACAAGGCCTTGCAACTCCAATATACGTACAGACAAAATTCAAGATGTTAGAATAAATAGTAGTCCGTACGTACGTATTTTGTAGGTATAAATATGTACGTACGTTAATCGTAGGCTGCATAGGTCCTCTATGGGCTGAGGAGAGCTCGCGGCCACACGGCCGACAATGTCGACGACGACATCGTGAGAAAGAGCGGCGATCATCGACCTCCTCGCCTTGGTGCTGGCCGTCATGCTCTGCATGCTCACCTTGGTGATTGCTGCGCGTATGTACTCAAAACCGTGAGACGAAGAGAGCGATGGGAGTTTAATCTTCGGTGAATTATTCCGTCTTATAAAGAACTAGGAGTAACTGCACGTGAGACGAAGAGACGCATGTATCGTTGGCGTGCAAGATGAAGAGACGGTTTTGCCATGTTCAGATGAAGAGACACATCGCGCGGGAGACGAAGAGGTAGGAAAGAAATATCACAGATGGTTCTATCTTGGAACCGTCTGTGATAATAATATCACAGACGGTTCCAAGATAGAACCGCTCGTGATATTAGTATATTCTGACGGTTATACAATTGAACCGTCAGTGATACTTCACGAGCGGGTTTATTTTCAAACCGTCTGTGATAAGGAGTCCTCATCACGAGCGGTTCATCTTACGAACCGTCTGTGAAGTATCATAGACGGTTTGTAAGATGAACCATCTGTGATGAGGAACTATCACAGACGGTTCTAATTACTAACCGTCTGTGAAGTACCACAAACGGTTGGTAATAAGAACCGTCTGTGATGAGGCACATATCACAGACGGTTCCAAATGGAACCGTCTGTATAAGTTTAACACAGACGGCTCCTTTGGAACCGTCTGTGATGAGGTGTCTGGTATGGCCTGTTTTGTAGTAGTGATTACTACTAATAGTACTAACATAGAAATTTCAGCAAGAGACTAAACTCAAAGCCATAGTTAAATTGTGAGGACCCTGGTTTATTCGACTTGTAATGCTTAGCCTTCCATTGACCCTAGCATCACAATTCAAATAAACCAAGCCTCGAGATATGTATACTTTCTAGAACTACAGTATACACACCTCTTCACAAAATTATGTATCAATTCCATACACGAGAGGTTACAATATCAAAACTACAAATATACAACAGATTGAAATCACAAGATAAATAGCAAACTACACAGCGGAAGCAAAAGCCATAAGATGACGATAAATAAAAGAGCCAATTAGTGTGCCTTTACCCACAAGGCAACCAACCGGGCCGCCAAGCTAGTCATTAAACCCGTACCACAATCTCACAAAAGGAAAACCCTTGGGGCTCACCTTCTTCCTCTGCAACAAAAATATTAAGCAAAGCATCTGAGTACAAAAAATGTTTTTGTACTCGCAAGACTGACGTGTAAGGGTAACAGAACTATAATTTAACTACATGCAAGCTTTATTTAAGTGGAGGGGGCTCTGAACTTACTTTTAGCAGAAAGCAAATTTTCATTTGCAATAAGGTAATAGTTTGAAGGCAGTTTTAACAATTCAAATTTTATTTGCAGAAATAACAGCAATACAGTAATGATAACAACAGTAAAGACAACCTCGAAGTGACCATCCCAATGGTCACCACAACAATAGTATGAACATCCATTCATACCAACCCATCAAGTTTTAATTAAAAGGTTGTAGTCTAACTCTTGAAAGACCTCCCCAAGCGTGTCCATAACCTAGGACGAGGCTATTCGAATAGTTTTAACCCTGCAGGGGTGTACCAATGTACCCACACTTTAGACCGCCTTTCCACCAGCCACGGTTAGTATACTTCCTTTAGTATGCAGGCACAGCTAAGTCTAACAAGACGTTTTCCAATGGATTGAGCTAATCAAGAGTCGCACGTATGGGGGTTAACCCTTAGTGATCTGTCGACGAAATATGGATCACAAGGACCCATACGTGGAGTAAGAGACACCGGCCTCGGCGGGCGCTCCACTCCCCACAAACATGTCCATATTGCATATATCCCATATGCAACCCACCACATGACTCATTAATTAACACCCCCCAAAGTACTTAGTCAAGAGAGGTCCCATACCCTCTAGTATGGTTAGCACGCAAGAATGCTTGGTTTAGTGTAACAAGATGTTTGGTCCTTGTTGACTCGGGCACCATTCCAGTTACACCCAAAATCATACCAACTTACCATTGTGCCCAAGTCCAAATCATTTTATTTTCAGTTTTTAGTTTTCACAAATATACATAGCACAAAGGCTAAATTTTAAAGGTCACAATAAGTTTGTGTGATCAAGGTTATCGACTAAGTCGATAACCGCCCAATTCTACCGGTATCTATGCATTGCTAAGCATCATATCGTAAAGAAAAATAAAAGGCCCTAAATCATTCACCGGGCTCTAATTCACCAGCGAGAATAATATTCCTAAGGTAGTGGCAGGGGTGAACAATTTTAGGGCAACAATGCAATGGGATTAACTACCTCTAATCGACAAAATTAATCATTAACACAAAAGCATGCATACGTACGAGTAAAACAAATTATTAGATTTTAGAAGTAATGGGATTGAGTGGATATGATCAAACTGCTTGCCTTTGCCTTGCTAGAGATATTCGACTTGCTGCAGAGGATCACTCTCGTAATCAACGTCATCTAACGATAAAAACTGCCAATAGCGAAAAACAGCGAATAAACACCAGAATGCCAAAAAGGATCCAAAAATAAGAAATAATACAAAAGAAAGGTAATAAATTTAGAGACATAAATTATTTGATTTACAGTTGAATTGAATTGGTTATGAATCACTGGGATTGAGATTATAGCATAAGGTCTATTGTTATTGGACACGCATACCCCCTAATTCTCACAAGCACTCTCTCTCTAGGCATTCAATGCATAGATCCACGATGATCATACAGTCAAAATCAATCCTCTCATATGTTCTATTCTATCGGCATACTTTGATGGTGATTGTGGGTTAGCTTTACTACAATACTACTAGCCAAATTGATCCTATTTACCAATTCTTCTCTTCTGTTCAAAAATCTAACAAGAGCACAAATTCTAAACTTGAAACTATTAGACAACTAAATGCTCATCTAATGACAGTGTTTATGAAAGACTTTCAACTGCTTGTATTAATCAGGTTATCAGCCTACTAACAAAAATTGATTAAAACCAGTACTGCTCATATACCTACAATTGTATACTTACCTCTGACAGAAATGTTACAACTAGCCTCCCTTTCACTCAAACTTCGAAATGCTAACTTACAGAGGTGATCTAATTGACATTTACAAGGATTTGATAGTATAATACAGGAGGTGTTAAAGGAGAATACCAACCTAAAATTCAACTAATCCCTTCTATTCTCTGTTTGTTTTTCTGAAAATTTATAACCATGTGGATTTTCAGATTCTAATGCTACTTAATTGAGTGATGACATACACAACACTTAGTTTAAGTACTAATTGAATCAGAAGCTTTCTTAGCACTAGTATTAGAAATGTTATTGGCCAAATGCCACTACAAGTATTCAGATCAATGCTCTGGTCATCTATCCTGCAACAGATCATTTGCTAGCTACTAACCATTCATTAAGCATACAAGGCTACACATATGCATAAGGTCATACTTCTAGCAGATCCAAGTTCAACTGACTAAACGACTCACAAACCTTACTAATTACTGTACTATAATCTATTGACAAAACTAATTATCTATACGTTACTGGTCACACAACTTGCAACCACAACTTCAACTCTGAACATAAGGGCTTTAACTAGACTTCTTTTGCTCAACCTTCCAATATGCTAACTCAAAAGAGCCACATAACTAATATTCATCTAAAAGAGTAATCGTTCTCACTGTTGGTTTCAGAAATTCACAACTAAAAAGGTTTCTCAGTTTTGACCACTACTGGTAGATAACGATTCAACTTCCTACTAGAATCAAGGAAAACTTCTAACTACTGGATTTAGTTATGCTATTAGCTCACTGCCAAAATCTGAAACTCTCTAGTGTACTATCCATCCCACAAACAATACAAGTATTGCTAAAATGAAGTGCTAACTTCTTCCAAAACTGAAACTTCAATTTTACTAATTCATTTGAGGAAACTAAAAGACATTCAAAGAATTGGTTAGCAGCAGGTGACATGTATACATCGAGGTCTTACTGTCAAGCACAGAGAGACTTCACAGAGATAATGAATAGGGGGCTCGGGCTGAAATGGGCGGCGCATGTCGCCGGCGAGTGGATGGGCGGCCGCAGTCGAACATGGGCAAAATGGATTGCTTAGGTGTAGGCGATCCCGAGGGTGGTCTCGGCACCAGTGAGGAGGGTTGACGGCGATCGCTTCCATACCCACAGAGAGTGAATGAGGCCTACCTATAGAGAAACAAAGATATCCTTTGAGGCATACACACAAACACATAGGGGGCATCAAGAAGGAACCGTAGGTGGCTCGGCATTGGCTTGCCGCCGCGATCCGAATCAGCAGGCGATCGGCGCATGCGCGGCCACGGTGTGGAGGGCTGAGCGCATCGGCACGGGTGGCGGTGCCGGGGCAGCCGAGGCGGATCCGGCGCGGCGGCGGCGTCGGCCATGGAGCGGCCGGTCGACGGAGGGAGAAGTCGGGCGGGCCGGGGCGGGCGGCGGCGGCGAGGGGCCGCGGCGCTCGGGTGTCGGGGTGTGGCGGCGCGGGCTGGAGCCGAGGCAGACAGGGCCGGGGCCGTGGTGGACGGGGCCGGCGCGAGCTGGGGCGGAGGAGGAAGGAGCCAGAGCAGCTGGTGGCGGTGGTGGACGGGGCGGCGCGGTCCGGCGGCGAGCTCGAGCGCGGTGGCTTGCTGATGCCGGCGACAGAGGGAGGAGTCGGGGTGCTGGGCGCCAGAGGAGGAGGCACCAGGGGGACGACGGTAGACGGGCCGGCGCGAGGGAGGAGCCGGGGTGGCTCGGGCGGAGCAGCCGGGGACGGGGAAGCTGGGGTGGTGGCCGGATCTGGGGAGAAGGAGATGCGGCCGGGGGTGGGAGATGGCAGCGGCAAGTGGAGGAGGAGGGGAGCTCGGTGGGGGAGGGGCCAGGAGCTTGGCTCCATTTCGGTGGAGAAAAGAAGGAAGGGCCAGCTGTGCTTGCCTTCGGTGGAGAAAAGGAGGAAGGGAGGGGAGAAATGGCAGGGAAGGAGGGCGGCTGCAAGGCGTTGCCTTTTCTATGTGGTAGGGCGATGCACTCGGTGGTGGAGGATGAATTGGTGGAATAGCTGGGACAACGAAATGGCGTGGAGCTGAGGATGGCAGTGGCAGAGGACTGTAAAAAAATAGGCAGTGGTGTTGGGGAGTGAAAGAAGAATTTGCAGTGAGAGAAATTAGCAGTGGAATAAATAGCAGTGTTTTTCTCCCACATTTTCCAACTTGCTCAAATGACCTTGCATGCGGCGATTGCGAAAGCGGGCGCCCTTGAGACGGTGATCGCAACGGTATAACATGCGTTGCATTATTTTTGGTTTTTGATTGTGATTGCGAGGAGAGAAGTTGGGGAAAGAATGAACACGCAAGTGTTTTATCTGCGACTTATCCTCTCCTCTTGCGAAATCGCTCAAACTGCCATCCATGCGAAAACGGGTTGCAGGAATGGGTTGGTCATGTGATGACGATCGCGGCGGTATGACATGCATGACTTGGTTTTGAGTTTTTAGATGAGATTTGAAGGAGAGAAGCGAAGGGAGTTAGCAGGAACGGAGAAGAAGGGACACGCAGGCGTTTCACCTACAGTCGGTCGAATCGAAAAAGAAGGATGATGATAATAACGCATACATAATGACATGATTTTTGTGATGCATGTGAAAACATAAAATCAAAATAATTAAATTTTTAATTGCAAATTTTCTAGCAATTTGATTTAATATTGATTATTATTACTTGATGTGAGAAAATTGCAAAACGTGCTTTAATTAATTCCTCCATTTATCCTCAAAATAATTACACTGAGTTTAGATTGTAAATTATCACTTTCATTTCCATTTGTTTTATTTATCTATTAGGTTGGGGTTTTAAATTCAAACTCGAAGTCGAACATGCAAATTAATCACGGAACTAATCAAGCCCCAAAAATTTCAGAAAATCCAACAAGCATGACAGAGAATATAGAATCCAACTAAAATATTCCCACACTTGAAACCTATTTGCTGCAACAAAAGTTTTAAAAGTCCAGAATTTGACAAATGCACATTAGATGCTTAACTAATCCAACTTAGGGATTTTGGGCTGTTACAAATCTACCCCCCTTAAACAGAATCTCGTCCCGAGATTCCGGTAGTTTGGAAGTCGGAACGAAAAGCTGTTGCAAACTTAACTTGGCTTGGTTACAGAGTCACGCTTCGGACTTCGTCGTAAAACGAACTTAAATCCGAAACAAGTAAGGTTCTTTAGAAGTATTAGGTTCTAAAAGGGTAGTTTGCTGAAGGATTTCTAATGTCCTTCTGTTAAGTGTTTTCTAGGTGGTTCTTTTCAACTCTAAACGAAATGCATCATTCGTTGTCTTGATTTCCTTCAGAGATAGTGCTGGAAGATCATGACGCACTATCCTGACGTTGTTGACAAATTTTCCTTTCCATTGGCACTTCTCTAACAGGCTAAGCATTACGTCGTCTTCTGGTAGAATGAAAGAATACTAACTATCTACGAGGGAAGGGGTTACTATAGAGCAGAGAAAGGAGGTTAATGCATGTTTTATGGTAGTCTCACTTAACCCTTACTTCTCTAGTTCTATTTGCCCGGGTTGGAGAGGAATGCATTGGAGGAATGCATAAACGGATGCATATATGCGATCAGCCCTTATAACATAATTAGGTTGAATGAGTGAGAGTGCAAATGCTCACATGCATGCTTACAAGATCCTATCAAATGCAACATAACAATTTAATTTTTGTTAAGGTGAGCACTGGATTCAGCAACAACAAAATTCATATTTGTGAACTACACACCCTCAGGTTACCATGTGAATAATTTTAGGATTTTAGGAATCACCTAATGACACTGGATCACACTTCTTTCATTCTTGACATAATTCTTTGTCATAACAAGGGAGGGTCCTACTTCTCATACATGGCTACCCATGCAACCTTAACCAGATTTAACCCTCTTTAATATTAATTAAAGTTGAACTGAAGCTACACCAAAATTCATTGACAACAAGTTCATACTTCTCATCAATTAAATTGCAAGCATGTTTCTTCACTCCACAACATCTAGCACATCAAGCTATAACATACATGGCATCCAATTTTCAGATTTATGTAAAGAATCTAAATGAGCATGACAAGCTTATTAGAATTATGACACTAGTATGAGGACCAAGGCAAGTTGTTAAATTTCTGAGTTGGTTAACAATTTTAAGCTAAAGAAAATCAAGGTCAATTTCAATTTATGCGTCCACATGTTTAGTCACTTTCATGCTTTGATCACCAAGATGAACTACTACCCATGCTTCTTGATTTATACAACTGGAGTAACATGACATGCTTGAGTTAATTTAGAATCTATATGCATGATGAAAGTATAAGAATCAAGATGCCTAACAAGTATCTTGAGGTATCTTCTACCCCCTTAAATATTTTGGTACATATAAGATGTGGTGAGGAAAGAATGAGCATAATGGTGAGGGAATGGTAATGGATATGCAATTTAATTCTAGCATGTACTAATCATCTCAAAATCACTAAAACGATATTCGATTAACCAAAATTAGTTTTTCCGATGTAGTTGCTATACATGCCGCCTGTAGGCGATACGCAACTATTTGGAACAAGAGAGCAAATGGTTATAAAATCCAGCGTCTACAAGCTAACTAATATCATTAGGGTGTATATATTCTAAGGATAAACCCTAATTTAATCCTAATATCGCAATAAGGCATCGTCTAGGGGAAGTACACATTACCCTAACCCGGTTGCAAACATATAACAAGCAAGAAATGAACTCCAAATGAAAGCATAAGACCAGCGCAAAACCACAAAACAAAAGATTTGCTTCCCAGTACGACTAACTCGTATTGAATGAACGAGCAATCGTTTAGGATAATAACATTTTAGAACACAACTCGAGTTCTAACGCATCTAAAAGGTATGGCAAAAACCATATAAGGGTGCATTGGGTACTAGCCATCTAATATCACATCTTACCCTTTTAATCCCATGAGTTTTAGTTGATTTAACATCTCATTTTTAACCCTAACGACGAACTAAGTGCTCGCAGTCTGAAACTTGTGCTTCCTGTCCAGATTTTGTATCCGAGCTCCGAGATGAGTGCTTCAACTCCGAGTGCTTCAAATCTTCGCCAAATAACAACCAACCCTTCGTATTTTCAATTCTCATTATTCCCCAAACCGAATTTAACCGATAACCAACTAACTTTGAAAGGAGAAGAGAGGGGAACAACTTTTTCGATAAATCAACAAGAATAAGGCAAGATGAGCAAGTTAAGATAGGTAAGGAGTAAAATCTGAGAACCTATTTAAGTTTTCACAAACCATTTGATATTTTGAAAATAAGTTTTTCAAAATATCCTAAGACGACCAAGCTTGGGGTTTCTACGGTCAGTATAGCTCTGATACCAACTTTGTGAGGACCCCGGTTTATTCGACTTGTAATGCTTAGCCTTCCATTGACCCTAGCATCACAATTCAAATAAACCAAGCCTCGAGATATGTATACTTCCCAGAACTGCAGTATACACACCTCTTCACAAAATTATGTATCAATTCCATACACGAGAGGTTACAATATCAAAACTACAAATATACAACAGATTGAAATCACAAGATAAATAGCAAACTACACAGCGGAAGCAAAAGCCATAAGATGACGATAAATAAAAGAGCCAATTAGTGTGCCTTTACCCACAAGGCAACCAACCGGGCCGCCAAGGTAGTCGTCAAACCCGTAGCACAATCTCACAAAAGGAAAACCCTTGGGGCTCACCTTCTTCCTCTGCAACAAAAACATTAAGCAAAGCATCTTAGTACAAAAATTGTTTTTGTACTCGCAAGACTGACGTGTAAGGGTAACAGAACTATAATTTAACTACATGCAAGCTTTATTTAAGTGGAGGGGGCTCTGGACTTACTTTTAGCAGAAAGCAAATTTTCATTTGCAATAAGGTAATAGTTTGAAGGCAGTTTTAACAATTCAAATTTTATTTGCAGAAATAAGAGCAATACAGTAATAATAACAATAGTAAAGACAACCTGGAAGTGACCATCCCAATGGTCACCAGAACAATAGTATGAACTGTAACACCCTGGCTATTCGGAAGCCAAGATGTCACCTAAAACATCTAACATACATCCATAATGCGAAAGAATTTGAACTAAGTACTTCAACTAAAGACAACATTAAATTAAACAGGACATGGTGAAGGTATCATTCCTTCACCTTCTAAGTTATTTAATACGATCATCAATAAAGAAGGTTCACACGCGATAATAAATCAACATCCATGTGGAGAAGGTATCCTTCCTTCACCAATTATAATTTAATTATTACAGTTCATCATTAACGAATGTAAGATAGAACTAAATTTAATCTTGAACATGAATAGGATGATGTGAGCGAGTAGTGCGTGTCTACTCCTCCCAAGTGAGCCAACATCGGGGTTACCTAAAATAAACAAACAACGCAAGAGTGAGTCCATGACTCAGCAAGTACATGAAAGAAAAGAACACATATACAAACAGACATCACCATTTAAGAATGCGAACCTTGCATCGAGTGAACACTTATGAAAACATGAAATGAATGAATGTAATCAGGATGGACTGCACACATGCATATCTGGGTATAGTGAGTGACACACCCGTCGGTGTTCACTTAAGCCCGCACCTTAACAAAAGTGCGGGATCCAAGTCCTATATGAAGAACGTTTCATATAGGTGTCCAAAGCTGCCCATACTTTGGAATTGATGGGTCTTACGTGCCCATACTTTGGAATTGATGGGTCTTTCAATCCACTCCGTGGGCGGACATGACAATGTCCAAATTTGCCCACATTGGAATGGTGGGACTTACAATCCACTCCGTGGACATAACATGAATAAAAGGATGCATGATATGAACATGAACAGTGATAATACCATCTCTCGGATATACTCCACATAATGAAAGAACATAACCAATTCCGCATCTCGGGTAACACAATATGTCACACTATATTCATGAAAACATTCACAATCACACGGACTCAAAAGCAACAAAGTACTTGCCTACGTTGCGGCGCGTTAGCGAGCAACGATGGCGCTCCCAAACCCGTAGCCTCGTGGCCTAAACAATTAAATAACCGAAATAAGAACAACATAGAATCCAACCCGAATTAATAGTCTACAATACCCCCCTTGAACTCCCAAGGAATCGCCATAAAACCTAATCTGAAAACAGGCTGCAACCCAAAAGCGTGTCGGGACAGCAGCACGAAAATGACAGTAGTTAATGACGTGGGACTCGAAATGAGATGAGTCCAGATCCTACCTCATCTTAACGAACATATCTATAACATTCAAGTTGATGAGATTTCCCAATTCGGCCAATAAACTTCTCTAATAAAGAAAACAAAACAGCAGCACAGTTTCTGTCTGAACAAACAGGACAGCAATACTAAAACAACCATAACTTTTAATCTACAACTCCGAATTGAGCGTTCTTTAACAATCTGAAAAGGTTATGAAATTACCTACAATAAACTAGTTGGCACGACATTCAAATTTTGCCTTTAACAAAAAGTGGCACACGGGTCAAAACTAAAGATAGAAACTGACATACAATCTGGACAGACTGATCTACAATCTGGACAGTCACAAAGAAAAGTGCATACCTTTTGATCTATAAATCCAAATGAGGTGTTATTTATCAATCCTGAAAGCTAGTGATATCACCTTCAAAATTTGTTATGGGCAAGACCTCTGAATCACCCTCTAACTAGGCCATATATCAACCTAAACAGAGACTGCTAATTATCGTCAGGATTCTGGACAGCAGATATTAAATCTATCATAACTTTTGACTCGAAAGTCGGAATTAGGTGATCTTGGCGGCCACCGAAAGCTAAGAACAAGACCTACATATCTCTAGGAGATGGGAAACTCAGATTCGGCCTCTAACATCACGAAAAAGTCCACGCAACAATCTGGACAGAATCGAATTTCTACCCGCAGCAAATCGATATAATCAAAATTGAACCAAAACACATCTACCACTAATCAAACGATGAGGATCGGCACTCGTTACCCTTGTAGCAACCAGGACGTAGGTGGGAGAACCTTGGAGAAGATGATCTTCCTCCTCCTTTCTCCTTCTCCCTTCTTCTCCTTCCACCATGGCAGCGGCACCTCGAGCTTCTTCCTCATCTTGGTAGAGCAGCACGGAGGGGGGGCTGCTACAGTACCGCGTGCTACAGTGCGGCGCGGTACTGTAGCAGAGGGTAGGGTTTTGGGGAAGGAGACCCCCCCTTCTTGACTCCACTACAAGGCCGGCCCACTTGGCTAGGACACCTTGGGCTAAAAGCCAAGGTCCAATCCTCTCTCAAATCCTGAATTTTCTTTCAATTTTCCTCTAAACTTTAATGCATTCAAATTTGAATAAATTTCTCTTCGAATAATATGTTCTCTCTATTTGATATTCGAGGTATTACATTCTACCCCCCTTAACAGAATTCGACCTCGAATTCTAACCGTCGAAATAAACGAAAGAATAATTGCCACCGAAAAGAAACATCTATTAACATATGCCCGGAGCAAACATGTCTGGATAAAACTCGCGCATGCGAGACTCTCAGTCCCAAATGACCTATCTCTCGATCGACAAGACCACAAGACATTGACGTAAACTACATCCGACCTAACACTCAATCCGACATTGCCAAGTACACTCATCGAAGAGATTCAAAGGTAAGATCCTACTCGATGGTCAATGACGTAAACGAATATTCAAACTCTAGTTCTCACAGGTACTCACTCGGCACCAAACATGCTAAATGTAGTACACCACATATGGACCCGAGACGGTCCTTGCGATACGCCAACTTCCGAATTCCGTAGCTAACTAAAACTACCCAAAGTACCTTGGCTAACCTTCCAATTGATCTTGAACCACACAACATGCACATAGAACACGAACTCTTGTTCCACCTCTCAATTGAACTCTTCACTAAAATAAGGATCACCTCCTTTAACCGAAACACACAACAGAGCTCTCTTTAAGCAAACTCTTTTACCGACAAAACCCATCTGAAAAGAAAGATTCACATCGCATCTATCGTTACACCAATACTAAAGAGTCAAACACGTAATCGAATTTCATCACGAAAAACCTTTCCACGCTCCAAGTGGCGGTTTGCGAATAAACGTCCACGAAATCCAAAGGAGAAATCACTTGAATGCCCAAAAAAATCATTTATTCCGTCTGAATGGAAAGAATCACACATATCAACATAAATGTCGAGCTCAACTTGCGAAAGACATCTCACAAAACACATAGCTCAAACAAGAATCAAGAAAACGTGTCTCTACTTTAGGAAGCATCAATTTCTCGGTTTCTCTTTCAGAATAAAACTTCTCTCAAACTTTGGAATTCCAATTCATCGCATAACACCCTAACTCATCTCTCTTAACTTGGCATTCTCAACGCTATGCTCAAGTCGAAATACATCATCCACACCTCGGTATAGAGGCTCTATCGACTACACTGAAACTTTCTCTCAACAACTCCTCTACCGATTGCATTAATTTGACAGATGACTTCAATGCATCTCAAAATAGATATCACATGCAATCACATCACCTCAATGTTTTAAGAATAAACAACTCAAATTCCCAGACACACATTCATATACTTCCTCAAAAGGGTTCTATCAATGACCATCCCATTGTTCGAATCCACCCTTATTCTACTTTCTCTACACATAATCATTGGGAGACTCAAGGTCCTAGCAAAAGAATGTGAAGCCCAAAATTAAACTCCAAGACTCCTACCATGAACTTCTCATATAGAAGATAGGGAAGCCTCAAATTAAATCCCTAAAATTCTCACAATCCAAACCTACTCGCGCATTGACATCAACACAAAAACATTTCTTGATCCAATTATCTTTATCAAGATTCTAATTCTTAGAGAGTTACTTACTACGTCCAAGTCATTCATGGCAATAATCCAACAATCTCGGCTATCTCTTTAATCTCTTTAACGATCGATCACTTTGCTAATATTACTCCCATTACAACACCATCATATTTCATCTACACAACCACGCAAGGTACTCAACCGCGACACTCTAATACATTGATCAAGATTTTCATACTTTGGATAATTCTATGTTCCATTGAAATGAACAAAAGAACTTGGACTACGCCTCGCTATAGATTCTACTAGTTGTAACCATGTAATCAGTTTAACCTCCAAAGGCAACCTTCTAATGAGATAAACTCCTCTTAAATAACTATATTACAAATTATTTCATCCTCCAATGCTCATCGAATAATTTCCAACCCAAAGTTTCACAACTACAATCATTAAACACCTCAAAAGACTCGGTGAAACGAATAGATTGATTCTTTCTCAAAAGGAAGAGCGAATGAAATCAATTTTCTTCAACTAGGAAAACATGTGCCACCCGCAGTGAACAAAGGATCAAGAAAAAATAGTCACTTAGGCAAAGTACTCGGAAAACATAAGGAAAATCAATAGTCGAGGGCTCAAGCCCTATTGAAAGCAAATACCAAACCACAAATGAGAAGAAGGTAATGCCCTTTGAAAATTTGATAAACTCTTATGGAACAAATGCATAAGGTTTAAGCACACCCAAATAAACGCAAGTGGCGAAACGCGACTTAAATCTCAAATACTTTTACTTCACTCCTTCCTTTAACCAGAAAGTTATTTTCGTGATTACTACATCACTTTGTCACTTAAACAATATAAGCTCTTAAGACCAAATCATAAGAACCACTTAAGAACCAATAAAATCTTTCAACCCGTCTCTTTGCTCAAACAAACAAAGTTACCACATAACTCATGAGGTCCAAAGATAACAAACGCAAAACTCAAACACTTTCACTAAAACAAGATCATGCAAATGATTTTTTCGTTGAACATTATCATCACAACCACGATCGACAATCACACTAATCAACGAAATAATATGCTATTGGCGAGAATCATCAAATCTCTTAACACTCCATGAACTTTTGAAAAGAATCACAATGAACTACTTCATCATGTCTCTAAAATCTAAATAAGGTTACATATACTTGATCTAGGAAAACCTAGTGCAAAACCTTATAATTGAAACAAACTCTTTCAACAAGATGATAATAGAACATGACAATCTCACCAATGTACACCAACGAAATCTCGATTAGCTTTCATCCATTTAACTCTTAGTGACACTCGATGCCAAGATAGTACACACTAAATGCTCTCTAGCCACACATGGCACAAACATGATCCTACCTCTGCTTGCAACCTCAACAACAATTAAGAGGATATAATCAAGATTCTAACTTATGATCAACAATTAGAATAAAATGTCCTTAACTTCAATAATATAGGACACATAAGTCAAGGTTTCACAAGGCGATACATCATCGCTCATCTAGTCATTTAAACATGTTTCAATAATTTTTAGCATGGCAAGAATCAAGTAAAGCTATCATTTAAATAAGATCATCAAGATCCAAATAGAAGACAAATTCAAGATTAATATTTATCAAGACAACATTCGAACACATCCTTAACTTAACCATCACTAGCGGTTAGAATAACTGAAAGAGGACCTAGATTTCAACTTATCTAACAAATTTATCGATTATCCGATCGTAAAGATCAACCCGATACATCCACATTTTTTCCACAATTCTTAACAACAATAGCTTCTTGAACAAATATGAACAACCTCTTATCTAAAACTCATCCTGTACTCAAATACAACGACATTTCACTTTAAGCAATTCACTTCCACGGATACTAGTTAAGAATAGACTGCTTGCACAAAGCTAATAACCCAAATCGATAACTCATACCATAATAATTAATTCATTTAATTAACACCTCGTACTTAAGCATGTCAAGACATCACTTAAAGATTTTAACCTAATCTTTCGTAAAAGAGGCATTACATTCCAACACCGGAACTAATCCAAAAGAAATACATAAAGTCAAAGCTTTCACATGTTAAAGAATTTGCAATGAAAACTTTCAAGACTGAATACTCAATAATAAATGATTCACATTCTCCAATAAGAAGGGCGAAACTCCCAAGAAAAGATAAGTTTTTTTTGCCGATATCCAACGATCCCAAGAACAACTTTAGACCAGAATGGAGAACAAGTAGTCGACTTATGGAACCAAGAAAGTCCAATGAGAACTCATCGGAAGAAATGTAAAACACTAACTCAAGAAAACTTCATCAAACGCAACTATTACCGAATCGCCACATACGTAACCAAGGAAGAGAATAATATTTTCTAAAGAATCTCACCTCAACACTCCACTATGGTATTCGGGTAGATACTACTCTATTCTCGCTACCACAAATACTAGTGCAATCGACAAAGTCCGGGGCCACAACCACGGCCTCCACTTCTTAACCTCCATCATCGACACGCTTAAACAATATAATCAATTATGATTATACATGATCATATCATGACAATCATAGAATAGATTCATAGATATGGAATATCATAACATATCATAGATTAACAACAAGAAAGATAATACAAAAGCAATTCAACAATTGCTCAACGAATGAAACATAACAATAGAAATACGGAAACAATGGATTTCCCAACCCCACCTATCATGTACACGGTGTGTCAATTTAATATTCAATTACCACGGACCTAAAGCCCGCTCGATACCAACGTAACACCACGGCTATTCGAAGCCAAGATGTCACCTAAAACATCTAACATACATCCATAATGCGTAAGAATTTGAACTAAGTACTTCAACTAAAGACAAAGATTAAATTAAACAGACATGGTGAAGGTATCATTCCTTCACCTTCTAAGTTATTTAATACCGATCATCAATAAAGAAGGTTCACACGCAGTAATAAATCAACATCCATGTGGAGAAGGTATCCTTCCTTCACCAATTATAATTTAATTATTACAGTTCATCATTAACGAATGTAAGATAGAACTAAATTTAATCTTGAACATGAATAGGATGATGTGAACGAGTAGTGCGTGTCTACTCCTCCCAAGTGAGCCAACATCGGGGTTACCTAAAATAAACAAACAACGCAAGAGTGAGTCCATGACTCAAAAGCAAGTACAATGAAAGAAAAAGAACACATATACAAACAGACATCACCATTTAAGAATGCGAACCTTGCATCGAGTGAACACTTATGAAAACATGAAATGAATGAATGTAATCAGGATGGACTGCACACATGCATATACCGGTATAGTGAGTGACACACCGTCGGTGTTCACTTAAGCCCGCACCTTAACAAAAGTGCGGGATCCAAGTCCTATATGAAGAACGTTTCATATAGGTGTCCAAAGCTGCCCATACTGGAATTGATGGGTCTTACGTGCCCATACTGGAATTGATGGGTCTTTCAATCCACTCCCGTGGGCGGGACATGACAATGTCCAAATTTGCCCACATTGGAATGGTGGGACTTACAATCCACTCCGTGGACATAACATGAATAAAAGGATGCATGATATGAACATGAACAGTGATAATACCATCTCTCAAGATATACTCCACATAATGAAAGAACATAACCAATTCCGCATCTCGGGTAACACAATATGTCACACTATATTCATGAAAACATTCACAATCACAAAGACTCAAAAGCAACAAAGTACTTGCCTTCGCGTTGCGGCGCGTTAGCGAACAACGATGGCGCCCCAAACCCGTAGCCTCGTGGCCTAAACAATTAAATAACCGAAATAAGAACAACATAGAATCCAACCCGAATTAATAGTCTACAATACCCCCCTTGAACTCCCAAGGAATCGCCATAAAACCTAATCTGAAAAACAGGCTGCAACCCAAAAACGTGTCGGGACAGCAGCACGAAAATGACAGTAGTTAATGACGTGGGACTCGAAATGAGATGAGTCCAGATCCTACCTCATCTTAACGAACATATCTATAACATTCAAGTTGATGAGATTTCCCAATTCGGCCAATAAACTTCTCTAATAAAGAAAACAAAACAGCAGCACAGTTTCTGTCTGAACAAACAGGACAGCAATACTAAAACAACCATAACTTTTAATCTACAACTCCGAATTGAGCGTTCTTTAACAATCTGAAAAGGTTATGAAATTACCTACAATAAACTAGTTGGCACGACATTCAAATTTTGCCTTTAACAAAAAGTGGCACACGGGTCAAAACTAAAGATAGAAACTGACATACAATCTGGACAGACTGATCTACAATCTGGACAGTCACAAAGAAAAGTGCATAACTTTTGATCTATAAATCCAAATGAGGTGTTCTTTATCAATCCTGAAAGCTAGTGATATCACCTTCAAAATTTGTTATGGGCAAGACCTCTGAATCACCCTCTAACTAGGCCATATATCAACCTAAACAGAGACTGCTAATTCTCGTCAGGATTCTGGACAGCAGATATTAAATCTATCATAACTTTTGACTCGAAAGTCGGAATTAGGTGATCTTGGCGGCCACGAAAGCTAAGAACAAGACCTACATATCTCTAGGAGATGGGAAACTCAGATTCGGCCTCTAACATCACGAAAAAGTCCACGCAACAATCTGGACAGAATCGAATTTCTACCCGCAGCAAATCGATATAATCAAAATTGAACCAAAACACATCTACCACTAATCAAACGATGAGGATCGGCACTCGTTACCCTTGTAGCAACCAGGACGTAGGTGGGAGAACCTTGGAGAAGATGATCTTCCTCCTCCTTTCTCCTTCTCCTTCTTCTCCTTCCACCATGGCGGCGGCACCTCGGAGCTTCTTCCTCATCTTGGTAGAGCAGCACGGAGGGGGCTGCTACAGTACCGCGTGCTACAGTGCGGCGGTACTGTAGCAGAGGGTAGGGTTTTGGGAAGGAGACCCCTTCTTGACTCCACTACAAGGCCGCCCACTTGGCTAGGACACCTTGGGCTAAAAGCCGAAGGTCCAATCCTCTCTCAAATCCTGAATTTTCTTTCAATTTTCCTCTAAACTTTAATGCATTCAAATTTGAATAAATTTCTCTTCCGAATAATATGTTCTCTCTATTTGATATTCGAGGTATTACATGAACATCCATTCATACCAACCCATCAAGTTTTAATTAAAAGGTTGTAGTCTAACTCTTGAAAGACCTCCCCAAGCGTGTCCATAACCTAGGACAAGGCTATTCGAATAGTTTTAACCCTGCAGGGGTGTACCAATGTACCCACACTTTAGACCGCCTTTCCACCAGCCACGGTTAGTATACTTCCTTTAGTATGCAGGCACAGCTAAGTCTAACAAGACGTTTTCCAATGGATTGAGCTAATCAAGAGTCGCGCGTATGGGGGTTAACCCTTAGTGATCTGTCGACGAAATATGGATCACAAGGACCCATACGTGGAGTAAGAGACACCGGCCTCGGCGGGCGCTCCACTCCCCACAAACATGTCCATATTGCATATATCCCATATGCAACCCACCACACGACTCATTAATTGACACCCCCCAAAGTACTTAGTCAAGAGAGGTCCCATACCCTCTAGTATGGTTAGCACGCAAGAATGCTTGGTTTAGTGTAACAAGATGTTCGGTCCTTGTTGACTCGGGCACCATTCCAGTCACACCCAAAATCACACCAACTTACCATTGTGCCCATGTCCAAATCATTTTATTTTCAGTTTTTAGTTTTCACAAATATACATAGCACAAAGGCTAAATTTTAAAGGTCATAATAAGTTTGTGTGATCAAGGTTATCGACTAAGTCGATAACCGCCCAATTCTACCGGTATCTATGCATTGCTAAGCATCATATCGTAAAGAAAAATAAAAGGCCCTAAATCATTCACCGGGCTCTAATTCACCAGCGAGAATAATATTCCTAAGGTAGTGGTAGGGGTGAACAATTTTAGGGCAACAATGCAATGGGATTAACTACCTCTAATCGACAAAATTAATCATTGACACAAAAACATGCATACGTACGAGTAAAACAAAGTATTAGATTTTAAAAGTAATGGGATTGAGTGGATATGATCAAACTGCTTTCCTTTGCCTTGCTAGAGATATTCAACTTGCTGCAGAGGATCACTCTCGTAATCAACGTCATCTAACGATAAAAACTGCCAATAGCGAAAAACAGCGAATAAACACCAGAATGCCAAAAAGGATCAAAAAATAAGAAATAATACAGAAGAAAGGTAATAAATTTAGAGACATAAATTATTTGATTTAGAGTTGAATTGAATTGGTTATGAATCACTGGGATTGAGATTATAGCATAAGGTCTATTGTTATTGGACACGCATACCCCCTAATTCTCACAAGCACTCTCTCTCTAGGCATTCAATGCATAGATCCACGATGATCATACAGTCAAAATCAATCCTCTCATATGTTCTATTCTATCGGCATACTTTGATGGTGATTGTGGGTTAGCTTTACTACAATGCTACTAGCCAAATTGATCCTATTTACCAATTCTTCTCCTCTGTTCAAAAAATCTAACAAGGGCACAAATTCTAAACTTGAAACTATTAGACAACTAAATGCTCATCTAATGACAGTGTTTACGAAATACTTTCAACTGCTTGTATTAATCAGGTTATCAGCCTACTAACAAAAATTCATTAAAACCAGTACTGCTCATATACCTACAATTGTATACTTACCTCTGACAGAAATGTTACAACTAGCCTCCCTTTCACTCAAACTTCCAAATGCTACCTTACAGAGGTGATCTAATTGACATTTACAAGGATTTGATAGTATAAGACAGGAGGTGCTGCAGGAGAATACCAACCTAAAATTCAACTAATCCCTTCTATTCTCTGTTTGTTTTTCTAAAAATTTATAACCATGTGGATTTTCAGATTCTAATGCTACTTAATTGAGTGATGACATACACAACACTTAGTTTAAGTACTAATTGAATCAGAAGCTTTCTTAGCACTAGTATTAGAAATGTTATTGGCCAAATGCCACTACAAGTATTCAGATCAATGCTCTGGTCATCTATCCTGCAACAGATCATTTGCTAGCTACTAACCATTCATTAAGCATACAAGGCTACACATATGCATAAGGTCATACTTCTAGCAGATCCAAGTACAACTGACTAAACGACTCACAAACCTTACTAATTACTGTACTATAATCTATTGACAAAACTAATTATCTATACGCATCGGTCACACAACTTGCAACCACAACTTCAACTCTGAACATAAGGGCTTTAACTAGACTTCTTTTGCTCAACCTTCCAATATGCTAACTCAAAAGAGCCACATAACTAATATTCATCTAAAAGAGTAATCGTTCTCACTGTTGGTTTCAGAAATTCACAACTAAAAAGGTTTCTCAGTTTTGACCACTACTGGTAGATAACGATTCAACTGCCTACTAGAATCAAGGAAAACTTCTAACTACTGGATTTAGTTATGCTATTAGCTCACTGCCAAAATCTGAAACTCTCTAGTGTACTATCCATCCCACAAACAATACAAGTATTGCTGAAATGAAGTGCTAACTTCTTCCAAAACTCAAACTTCAGTTTTACTAATTCATTTGAGGAAACTAAAAGACATTCAAAGAATTGGTTAGCAGCAGGTGACATGTATACATCGAGGTCTTACTGTCAAGCACAGAGAGACTTCACAGAGATAATGAATAGGGGGCTCGGGCTGAAATGGGCGGCGCATGTCGCCGGCGAGTGGATGGGCGGCGGCAGTCGAACATGGGCAAAATCGATTGCTTAGGTGTAGGCGATCCCGAGGGTGGTCTCGGCACCAGTGAGGAGGGTTGACGGCGACCGCTTCCATACCCACAGAGAGTGAATGAGGCCTACCTGGAGAGAAACAAAGATATCCTTTGAGGCATACACACAAACACATAGAGGGCATCAAGAAGGAACCGAAGGTGGCTCGGCATTGGCTTGCCGCCGGCGGTCGGAATCAGCAGGGCGACTGCATGCGGCGGCCACGGTGTGGAGCTGAAGCGGCATCGGCACGGGTGGCGGCGCCGGGGCAGCCGAGGCGGATCCGCGGCGACGAAGGCGGCGGCGGCCATGGAGCAGCCGGGTCGGCGGAGGGAGAAGTCGGGCGAGCCGACGAGCAGGCCGGCAGAGGGCGCCGCGCTCGGGTGTCGGGGTGTGGCGCGCGGCCGAGCCGAGGCGAGCAGGCCGAGGCCGTGGTGACGGGGCGCCAGCGAGCCGGGCGAGGAGGAAGGAGCCGGAGCAGCTGGTGGCGGTGGTGGATGGGGCCGGCGCAGATCCGGGGCGACGAGCTCCAGGGCGCGGTGGCTTGCTGATGCCAGCGACAGAGGGAGGAGCCGGGGTGCTGGGCGCCAGAGGAGGAGGCACCAGGGGGACGACGGTAGACGGGCCGGCGCGAGGGAGGAGCCGGGGTGGCTCGGGCGGAGCAGCCGGGGACGGGGAAGCTGGGGTGGCGGCCGGATCTGGGGGAGAAGGAGATGCGGCCGGGGGTGGGAGATGGCAGCGGCAAGTGGAGGAGGAGGGGAGCTTGGTGGGGGAGGGGCCAGGAGCTTGGCTCCATTTTGGTGGAGAAAAGAAGGAAGGGCCTGCTGTGCTTGCCTTCGGTGGAGAAAAGGAGGAAGGGAGGGGAGAAATGGCATGGAAGGAGGGCGGCTGCCAGGCGCTGCCTTTTCTATGCAGCAGGGCGATGCACTCGGTGGTGGAGGATGAATTGGTGGAATAGCTGGGACAACGAAATGGCGTGGAGTTGAGGATGGCAGTGGCAAAGGACTATAAAAAAATAGGTAGTGGTGTTGGGGAGTGAAAGAAGAATTTGGAGTGAGAGAAATTAGCAGTGGAATAAATAGCAGTGTTTTTCTCCCACATTTTCCAACTTGCTCAAATGACCTTGCATGCGAGAAACGATTGCAGAAACAGAGCGCCCTTGAGACGGTGATCGCAACGGTATAACATGCGTTGCATGATTTTTGGTTTTTGATTGTGATTGGGAGGAGAGAAGTTGGGGAAAGAATGAACATGCAAGTGTTTTATCTGCGACTTATCCTCTCCTCTTGCGAAATCGCTCAAACTGCCATCCATGCGAAAACGGGTTGCAGGAATGGGTTGGTCGTGCGATGACGATCGCGGCGGTATGACATGCATGACTTGGTTTTGAGTTTTTAGATGAGATTTGAAGGAGAGAAGCGAAGGGAGTTAGCAGGAACGGAGAAGAAGGGACACGCAGTCGTTTCACCTACAGTCGGTCGAATCGAAAAAGAAGGATGATGATAATAACGCATACATAATGACATGATTTTTGTGATGCATGTGAAAACATAAAATCAAAATAATTAAATTTTTAATTGCAAATTTTCTAGCAATTTGATTTAATATTGATTATTATTACTTGATGTGAGAAAATTGCAAAACGTGCTTTAATTAATTCCTCCATTTATCCTCAAAATAATTACACTGAGTTTAGATTGTAAATTATCACTTTCATTTCCATTTGTTTTATTTATCTATTAGGTTGGGGTTTTAAATTCAAACTCGAAGTAGAACATGCAAATTAATCAGGGAACTAATCAAGCCCCAAAAATTTCAGAAAATCCAACAAGCATGACAGAGAATATATAATCCAACTAAAATATTCCCACACTTGAAACCTATTTGCTGCAACAAAAAGTTTTAAAAAGTCCAGAATTTGATAAATGCACATTAGATGCTTAACTAATCCAACTTAGGGATTTTGGGCTGTTACATAAATCATCACCATCAAGGTTATAAGCATTATGAATAAGTTCCAACAAGAAATAGGCATCATCTAATATTCGAAGCTAAGAAAGGAACCAATTGAATTACCAACAGGCCAATTATTACAATAATTGAGTCTCATTGAAATAAAGTAAGAGAAATATTAATTGGTAATGGATGTGTGCAGCATTGTGATATGCAACCGTGAGCTAATTTACCCCAATGAAAGTCATCCTCAACGGTCACCTAAACAATAAAAACAAGCGTGAGTCCAAGACTTAGCAAATACAATTGAATATCACCAGAAACATCGAATCAAAGACAGTTCATTCTCAATAAACTGAATACATATGAAAATGCTATGCACTTGATGCAAAAATGCATATGAATTCCACTTCTCTTCTGCATATACCGGTATAGCCAGTGATACATCTGTCGGTGTTCAGTCACGCACGGATTATCCAAAATGTAGGGATCCAAGGCCTATATGAAGAAATTTTCATACGGGGATCTAGTGGCCCATATAGGAATGATGGGTTGCCCATATTGGAATGATGGGAATCTCAATACCCACTCCCGTGGGTGAGGCATGAATGATTGAAATGAAGGAAATGAAATGAATGCATTTTCTCATAATAACAGATTGGATAACAACAATGAATAGAATCATGTACAAGACAGAAATACTCATAATTCACAAGAACTAATCATGTCATAATCGTATGTCTAGATTGAACAACAACCATACAAGAAGATCCAATTTGTACTTGCCTTTCACGTTGCAACATGTTGGAATGTAAAGAAGGCGAATCCAAACCCAAGGTTACTCCGCCTATAAGGAATACTTTCCTCAAAACAAGTTTGACAAGATAAAACAACGCTATTCGCAATGCTCTTATCCTTACTCCCAAAACCCATCGTTCAATTATTTAATCTATTCAAATATAACGATGAATTAACAATAAACCAACACTGGACAGTGACCTTCTAAAATACATATCTCCCATCCAAATTATCATAAACAGACATTTTCAAACTCTCTGGAAATATTATGAAATTTTCTACAAACGTTTAGTTGGCACGATCTCTTAATACTGCCTTTAACTAATCTTAACAAGCAGATGAATAACAGTGATAGAAACTGACTGACATTCTGGACATCAGCCTTAAAATAGCTATACCTTTCAATAGGATGATCCAAAAATTGTGTTCTTTAACTTTCTGGAAAGCTAAGCGAATTTCCTACAAAACACATGTTGGTGGACAACCCTGATTCGAGCATTAACAATTTCTAATCTGCCAGTTAATACGACTGCTACAACTTGAGAGGGATTCTGGACATCAACATTGTGAATATCATAACTCTCAAACTACAACTCCAAATACTGCAATCTTAGATCCTATAGAATCCTAATGAAATTTTCCACAATTCTTTAGGAGATCCTAAAATTTTCCACAACCCTAAATCTGCATTGATCTAATACAAAACTAATGAACAATATGACTACAGATTCAGAAATCAATTACAGCAGGAACAACAATACACTATTCAACAACAATCACATAGTAAAGGACTAGACAAATCAACAAAGAATTGAAGATCACCCATGAAGACCCGCTGAAACTCGAAGAAAACACTACTACAGAAAAAGCCATCACGCATTTGGTTCGAATCGTCATCACGCACGGTTTTCAACCGCTCGGAAAATAGGTCTGTGATAACAGTGGTTATCACGCACGGTCAAGAAACCGCCTCGTGATATGAATATCACGCACGGTTTTTATCAACAACCGCTCGTGAAGACAGAGTATCACGCACGGTTTTGGTCACAAAACGCTCGTGAAGTCGAATATCACGCACGGTTCTATTTAAAACCGCTCGTGATACTCGTCTTCACTGCACGTTATTGACACGAAACGATGTGAAGTCGATTATCACGCATTTGTTAGTTGTTAAAACCGCTCGTGATACTCGGAGTTCACGACGTTATTTACTTAGAACCGCTCGTGATACTCGAGTTCACGCACGTTTTTACTTAGAACCGCTCGTGATACTCGTCTTCACTGCATCGCTTTTATAAAAACCGCTCGTGATAGTTCATTAAACTAACTACATTTTTCCCGATTTTTGGCTAGCCTCGTGAATTGCCACCATGCCCTCTCAAAACAAGCATACAAAAAAAGATACATCACGTATAATCAATTGTCGATAAACCGAATCGATCATTACTCAAAATAAATTACAAAAGATCACATTTGTTCAAGTATTGTTACAAAATAAATTGGATTACAATTGAGTCAATTGTTTGCGTGGTGGTTGAGAAGTGCCGCAGGTGATGCGCTCGGTCGGCAATGAGTGAAATTCTCCTGTCCTTAATTATCTCTCGATATGATAAAGCCGCAGAGCTTCCTCGAATGTCCCCGATCTCATTATCAACGAGTCCATCTAATTCTATATTCAAACCCCGTCGCTAGCAAGAGTAAAGTGTTATGCATATATATTTAATTTTATAATTAGAAAATAATTATTTGGAGATTCACAAACCTCGGATCCTTCTTCCTAGCTCTAATGATTTGGTCCATATGATGGCAAACGAGATTGCACATAACTCATCATTTTTTGTCATGCACCGCAAAAATAGAATTACATATATCGCTTCGAGATGCGTTATTATGAAGTATGATATAGGATTATCGTATTATAGCGCAGATCGAAATTTTGTCCTGTGTTAGTTGGGCGCTTTTCCATCGTATATTCCTTTGTTGGCAACATAGTCGATGAACGACCTACATGATTCCAAAATTTATCCTCGACCATTTCAAACTAATGAAGACTAAAATAGAGTTATGTATGAAGGAAATGAGCATACCGCGAGTATTCCTCCTAGAATGTCAAGTCGTGGTTGTTGCGGATTAGGAATCAAGGTATATCACATGGTTCCTCTTTGGTATGATGACTAAAAGGATCCAGTGGTACCTACTCATGTATGTCACTATAGTCATTAAACCTGAGTTCGTGCTGCGTATAAAGTAGAGCAAGTAGTGACACTTACCCGTGGTTGTAGGGCACCACGATGTACTTTGTGTTCTGCTGACGAAGCAATGCCTGTGTTATGTATTTCTCGACGAAGGACGAGTCTGTTTGGATGGTTTGCAATGATACCACATGTGGGTCGAGGAAACCCACCAGTTCTTTCCAGCCCCGGACATTTTTCATCATGTATCTGTACATAAGAAATGAGTTGTGATATTTATCGGTATTACGTGAATGTAGAACTTGATTGTATGCACTTACAGTGTCCAACATCGTAGAAGCGAGGCGTCAAGGCCAACGAGGTTGAATAGGTCATATAGGTCGTTGAAGCCCACGACGAAGTGGTTCGTCCCGTTGAAGAAATGCTTATCCTCGTATCTGACGGTGATTCCAGTATCGCACCCCTCCTTTTGGGTCCTATCCAAGTACCAGGCATGCAAAGCCTGACAAGCATATCCAGCACGCCCTAATACTGCGGGGGAGCACAACGGTTTTCCGAGGATGTACTTCACGGATATTCCCGACTTGCCGGACTTGAGGGGCGCCTTCGATTTGGTCTTAAGCATTGGCGTCGCTTTCTTGCGAGACGACTCGACCCGATCACGGTGACACGCTTTTCTTGTTCCTTCGATGTCTTCTCAAGGGAACCGAAAAGGTGGCCTTCGAGGCGAAATATGAGGTGGAGTCATGGAGGGTCCCGTTGGAGAGGAATGGTCGTGTCGAGATCGCAGATCGCTGGGTCAAGGACGATGTCCTTCTGGGCCATCGGATAAAATCGTACACGGCATCCCCTAGTGTTGTGATCTCTTCATTCGGCGAATCTCCACGGACGGCCATGAAATGTTCATGTACCATGTCCACCTCCACCGGGCGTAACCTCGCGCCACCGGACACCGTGCCGCATCGCCCCTTCCCGGTATGGATGCACCATCCTCGCGCGCCTCACAGAAATGGACCCAACTAACCTCACTACGAGCTTGCAGCCGTCGGCTCCTACAAAACGATACGCAATTAGCTAAAGTGTCCTATAGGTCTATCTTTGCCGCATTCCATACATGTACATTACCTTGATCTCGTTTATCGGTAATTGGACATCGCCATGTCCGAATTATGCGTGGACGCGACGCCATCCGATGTCGAGCGGGACTGCTCCCAAATTAACAGGCGGCTTGCATCGCGCCGGCCGAGGAGTTGATTCAATTGATCTCGCAATGCTGCCGCTTTCCTTCAAAATGTTCACCATCCAGATTTAACCGGTCCTCACGCCGCCTTAGATCTCTTCCTACTCCCAGACGTGCAGAGTCGTCGCGAATCCATGACTCCATGGTACGGTAACCCCAAGACTCGCGTGCGACCCGGTGTTCCTTGTTTCCGTGTACGTAGAGAGTATATCCTTCTCCCCGCCTACATGGAAGGAGCCTTGGGAAGTTTGGGCGCATAATTCACGCCGCAAGAAGTCATCATGTTATTATAGATACTATGAAGTTATATATGGAGTTATTAACTAGGTAGTTCGACATACTTACCAAACGTTGAGACACTTCCTCGTCTCACGGGTTTGTGAAAGAGATGCTTCCGAAGACGAGACTTTTGCCTCGCTTAACTGTGCTAGGGAACGCGGTCTGTGACATCAGAAACGCGTTGTCCTCCGCCGCCCATTCATCATATTTTCCTGCGTATCCAGCCGTGCCGAGTCCGTGCGGATGAGTGTTTCGTGTCCGAGAGCTTTGTGTGCCGCACTTTGCTCGTTAAATTCAGCGCCGTCTTCATAGCAACAAAGGCGCCCCATGTTTCGCGTCAAGAATCCGTGATTGCGAAGGCGCTCGACCCGTGTTCACGCATTTCGTGACAAGAATGCTCTTGAACGACCTCCACGATTTATCGATCGTGAGCATCGCCGTCCGCTCCACGCGCGCCATGTCCGCTTCGGGATAGTGAACTTTGTAATAGTTCGCCCACGCGCCTCTCGCTTCTTTCGCCGATCCTTCCACCTTGGTGTGGTGATGGGGATCCGCTTCTTGCAAGTATCCCGCACATGGTCCGAATCTCGCCACGAGCTCTTGGGACGCAGAGGGACCCCAAACCGACTAACCTCCGTGATGACCGGGCCGCCCACAGCATCTTCGATTCTCCTCTCGCCATCTCGCTGTGTCATTGTCGTCATGCAAGGCGGCGGCGACGTGGGGAAGATGGTGCCTCGCACCGCAAGCGGCGTCGACGACGGGGAAGATGGTGCCTCTACCATCTCGCTTACTTGCTATCTATATAATTAGTTTGAGATATATTACTACCTGTGCCGTGGTCGAGGTTAAGCACACCAAGAAAACAAACCGATTGATACCAAAAGATGTGACTGAGCATTCTTTTTTATTAATGCAAACAATGGAATGATCTAGTGTAATAACTCAACAAAGAGCCCTAAAGCAATGTTCAACAACTAGATGCTTTGCAAACAGACAACAAAAGAGGTCACCTATTGATAAAAATTCAACACACCGACACCACATTGCTTCCTAACAAAGATGATTTCTCCATGAAAACAATTAATATTAATGTATGGGCACAATGTTGCATCCTCAAATGAGCATAATTGAGCGACTAAACACATAAGCTATTACAGAAAGATCACAGCAATTGCGCTTAAGATGCCATGGCAATCAAAACGAACCTCAAATGCATTTTTGTCGATAAATTGTTTCGCTTGACAAATTGCATAAGACATAGTCTTTGCAATCTTAGTCCTCTCACAAAATCTCTTCACCAATCAATTTAGATAATTACAAAACCGATCTTGAGCTCAAACTACAACACCTAAAGCATTCTATAAACAGTAACATCTAATCATATATCTTCGAATAATTCACAAATTTATATCAACAATAAGCCTAATTGACAGATTGAGAATAAAAATATGCTTAAGCTCAAGTCCTATTTCTAATCATCTATTTGATTTCAGATTTCGGCTATCATCACAGAAAACATACAAGTGTATCTTAATTCCGCTATAACTGCAAAACAAAGAGTACAAGAGCTCAAGTCTGTTTGTAAATATCTATATGATTTCAGATTTTGACTACATCACAGAGCATCAACAAGGCATCATCAGAACCCATCACAGAGCATCAAACCCATCACAGAGCATCAACAGAGATCATCACAGAGCATGAACAAGGCATCATCAGAACCATCACAGAGCATCAACAGAGCCCATCACAGAGCATCAACAAGGCATATCAGAACCCATCACAGAGCAAGGGAGGTGCGAGGGAGAGGAGGTGACGAGTAAGTGCACAACCTAGTGTCGGTCGCCGAGGTCGGACCCATCACAGAGCCCATCACAGAGCATCAACAAAACCCATCACAGAGCAAGGGAGGTGCGAGGGAGAGGAGGTGACGAGTAAGAGCACAACCTAGTGTCGGTCGCCGAGGTCGGAGGCGGCGGTGTCGGGGCGCCGGTGGGGGCGCCGAGGTCGGGGCGCGAGGTCGGGGTGCCAAGGTCGAGCGGCGCGCCGAGGTCGGAGCGGCGTGTCGAGGTCGAGGCGGCGTGAACGGAGCCCTAGAGGAGGCAAAGGAGCGCGCGATAAACTCGGGGTGCGGGAGAGGAAGGGACGAGTGAGGAAAACCCAGCGTTTCCACCTTATAAGAGGCTATCACGCACGGTTATTTAATAAAACCGCTTTGATAGGTAATCATAGACGACTCTATCTAATAACCGCTTGTGATACGCCCATATCACGACGCCTTATTTAAACCGATCGTGTTGTGGATATCACAGACGGTTTGTGTCTATAACCGTCAGTGTTGTGGATATCACGACGGTTCTTAAATACAACCGCTCGAGATAATCTCATATCACGATTTGTTCTATATTAGAATCGTTCGTGATTCATTATCACGCATTTGTTATATAATAGAACCGCTCGTGATAGCTCCGCATAATTATCAATTACAATGAACTCGTGACAATGAACATCAATATCCACATATATGAGAGATGACAAAACTCGTGACAAGTATATATGAAGACAAGCTCATAACACATTTTACTTCAAAACCAATTGTCGGTTACGATGAACGCCCACATTGACATCAATATCAAAATATATGAGAGATTACAAGTCCATAACACATGATGTTATAGAATAAATTAATTACAATGGATTAAAATCTTAATGAAAATATAGCTCTTCATGATGATCGGCGCATATAGCTAGCTTCCTCATCGGGTTCTTCGTCGAGCCCGATGCCATCTCCGAAAGGAGGCAACTCGTCAAATTGATTGTATTCTTCCTCGCCCACTACATTCTCAACTCCAACAATCCTTCTTTTCCATGAAGAACTACGTGGCGTTTCTTATTTGCCGGTCGGTTACATAGAATACTTGAACAACTTGATTAGCCAAGATTTAATGGTTCGCCTTTGTATCCGACACGCTCAAGGTCCACGGTAGTGACGCCGCATTTGTCAACCTTCACCGTGGGAGATGGACCCAACGGCACCAAATAGGGGATCTTGAAAAGCACGTAGTCGAGCTCCCATATCTCCTCTATTTGCCCATAGTACGAGCTCCTCACCATCGGCATCGAATGCATCTATGCGACACCGCTGCTCGGATCTGTGCTCTTCCTATCCCGAAATGTCGATAAAATGTGTACCCATTTATGTCATATCCTTGCCATGTGACAATTGTAAATTGTGGCCCTTGTGCCAACCATAGCAATGTATCATCACTTGATGACCTCCCTGATTCGCACCTTTAACCATCCGCTGAACCGACGGTTGTGCTTTCTCATGATCCAAACCTCCGACCGGTTTGGATTCTCGCATGCATACATGTCTTTGTGCTCGCCGATGTACGGGACACTTCGTCATGTGTTGCAAGACCATGAAATGGGCTTGAGTGTATGTATCCGATCGGAGTGATTGATTTCCTTCCGATGGTCCCGATACCATCAAGTCTCCTCATGACGAAAGAGGCACACCTATCGGATCCACCGAGCCATATAGTCGACGCAGAACTCAATGACCTCTTCCGTTGAATAACCTTCGATGATGCCGCCCCCGGCCGAGATTGATTCCGCACGTAGGACTTGAGAATTCCCATGTACCTCTCGAACGGTACATATAACGAGGAACACAGGTCGCATATCTTTATCTCTTTCACAAGGTGAACAATGAGATGGACCATGATATCGAAAAATGACGAGGGAAATACATCTCAAGATAACATAGAGTCGCCACCACCTCTACCAGAGCATCTAGTCCTTGGGGATCGATGACCTTCGAGCAATTGAGTTGAAGAAATAACACACCTCAAGATTGCTACTCGGACCTTGTTCGCAAGATACTCCTAATTGCAACAGAAGCATTTGTGTCATCAAGACATGACAATCATGCGACTTCATACCAATTAATTTCAAATCTTGCATAGAAACAAGTTTCTTAATGTTAGCAGAGTAACCAGACGGACTTTCACACCATGCAAGCTCGCACGCTTCATATCTCTGCCTTGGACAGAGTGTAGCAAGTCGGTGGGAGGTAATGCTCGTCTCAGACGCTCTCTTGCGGTGCTAACTCGGTCCTTATGTTCATATCGACCAAGTCTCTCCGTGCTAACACCATCCTTTGTTTTGCCACTAATGTTCAAGAAGAGACCAATCTGCTATCACATACATTCTTCTCCACATGCATGACGCCGATGCAAAGGCGAACTTCTAAGTGCTCCCAATAAGGCAAGTCCCAAAAATTGACCGCTTCTTCCGTAAGTTCTTCCGACGGGTTCTTAATTGACGCCCCTTCCCAAGCACAACATCGATATCCTTAACCATATCATAGACATCTTTCCTCTAAAAGCCCTTGAGCTGAACCGCCCTCCTTATTTCCGCGAATTGTTTCTTCATCTTCCAGATGGGTGACTCTTGGGAAGGAACCTACGGTGACGCGTATACACGCTTTATGCGTGAGTTGTTTAGCCATATACTCTCAGTAGCATCTAAGCAAGCGGACAAGCTTTGGCTCCTTTTGTATCAAGTCCGACAGTTACCAGCAGGAAAATCATTGATGGTGCGTAACAACATGGCGTAAAGTGAAGTTCTCTCGCTTGTACGCATCCCATACCTGCACCTTCGCTCCACAAGTTGTCACAAGATCTTCCAAAGAATGGTGCTAGGTACACATCAATATCATTCCTGTGTTGTTTCGCCCTTGATAAGTAGTGACATCAAAATGTACTTCCGCTTCATACACGCCAAGGAGGAAGGTTGTACATGCATAGATTCACAGCCAAAGCTATGTCGATCGCTCATGTTACCGAAAGGATTCATTCCATCCGCACTCAACCCTAACCTTATGTTCCTTGGTTCTCAGATCAACTCTTCAACCTTCGATCGAAGTTTCTCCACCGAGCGTAATCAGCAGGTGTCTTAGCTTTCCATCTTTCTTACGGTCCTCCGAGTGCCAACGCACCAATCTTGCCTCTTTGAGTTCGCAAATAATCGCTTCAAACGTGGGATCACAGTGCATACCACAACATCTTAGCAGAGGTCCTTGCTTCAACCTAGAAGTATTTTGACGCTTGTATCGGGATGCTTTGCACACGGACATACATGCATGTCTCGCATACTCTTTACGATAGAGGATACAATCGTTCGGACATGCATGTATTCTTTCTACTTCCATTCCCAATGGACAAAGAACCTTCTTTGCTTGGTAGGTGGTGTTGGGCAACACGCTTCTCCGGAAGTATGTCCGCTAGAGACCTAACAACGCCGTGAAACTCTTATCGCACCAACCATTGCTTGCTTTTAATTTAAGCGCTTCAATCACGGTTGACAACCTTGTATATTCCGCTTGCGCCAGGGAACAAAGGTCTCACCGAGTCCTCCATTAAGCGCCGAATTTACAAAACTCTCTCACATCGTAGTTCTCTTCGCATCGCGTAGCATCCGATCCGCATTGTCATCGTGTGACCTATCCTCATCAAAAGCACAGCCTACATCCGCATATCGCTGACATCCGCATATCGTTGACTTCCTCGGCGATGTCGTTATTACTAACTTCCGCCGCTCTTCACCGTGGATCGTCCAACATGTATACCCTTTTTGAAACCCTTCAATCAAGTGTGCTTCTATCTCGCGCTGAGTTGGTAAACATCTTCGATTATCGCAATCAATGCATGGACAAGACATATATTTTATCCCCTTTTTCAACATATCCTCGCTCGCGCTCTTCTAAAAGCAACCACGCCATTAATGTACTCTTGACTCACACGGTTCACACCATACATCCAGCTTGGTCCATCTACGCTACACATGTAACAAAATATATAGTGTCAAATTAGATTAATAAAATCTCTCTCAACCGCTCTCTCTCCATTTCCTTCCCCTCACGTAAACTTTAATATTATTCCAACTACCAAATGAAAAATATTATTCTATTCCCTTACATCGGATACAAAAGTTTACTCCCACTTCGACTTTATACACGCGATGCTTAGCATATTCTACCATATCTCGATTGGGTTATAAAGAATGTTACCTCTGAGCTCACGACTAAAATACCAAATTGATCTATTCCGATTGTCGCCTCCTCCTTTCTCCTCTCCTTCTCCTCCCTTTCTCCTCTCTTTCTCTTCTCCTTCCCTTTCTCCTCTCCTTCTCCTCCCTTTCTCCTCTCCTTCTCCTCCTCTTCTCCGCCGGCGCGCAAAGGGTTTTTATCCGGTGGCGGCTCAAATGGGAATGGGCAGGGGTACTCAAGGTATTTATAGCGCGAGATATCACGCACGGTTCAAAATATGAACTGCTCGTGATAGATATATATCACGCACGTTTATAAATAAAACCGCTCGTGATATTTCACAAACGGTGCTCTTTATCAACCGCTCGTGATACGGAGAATTATCACGCACGGTTTATGTACGTAATCGTCGTGACATATCGCGCACGCTCTATTAATAAATCGCTCGGTGATATGGGGATTATCACGCACGGTTCATAAATAGAATCGTCAGGATATTTCACGCACGGTTCGTATATAAACCGCTCGTGATATGGGGATTATCACGCACGGTTTATAAATAGAATCGTCAGGATATTTCATGCATTTGCCGTATATAAACCGCTCATGATAAGCATATATCACAGACGGTTACTAGTAAGAACCGTCTGTGATAGGCCGGCAAAGCAAATGCCGCGCCCAACAGACCCAACACAGACGGATTCAAATTAACCCGTCTGTGATAGGATGTCTTCTATAGCCTGTTTTGTAGTAGTGAAATCCCCTGCAAGCACTTCCACTTCCCTCTCTCCCTTGGCCGATAGCACACAAAGGAGGCTCCCTACTTCTTTTTCCTTGGCCGGCAAGAATGGAGAAGCACCAGAGGAGAGGGGGCACCACCAGGGAGGAGAGGGTGCCACCATGGAGGAGTGGGGCATGCTACAGTGCCGCCAACACTACAGTCCCCACTTGGGCGTGCTATAGTACGTAGGGGTGCTAGGGTTTGATTTATCCCACATGGGTCCAAAATGCTATAGGCCGAAAGCCCGAGTTCTAAAAAAATCCTCCAAAGTTTTGAATTTTCCCTTTCTAATTCTATTTAATTTTAGTACTAATCACTTATTTATTTTATGTTGAAACGGGATATTACAAGTTACTATTAAGCACTGTCATTAGTGCTAAACAAATCCTAAACATGAGTGGGTCCCACTATTAGAGAGAAAAGAGGGGATGAGAGTAGCGCACAATACGCTGCGTTGGCTTGGCTCGGGGATGGGGAAAATGGATTCTGGTGTGATGGCAGTTCTACCGGTTGGTGGCGCCAAGGTAGGTTGTTGGACCCCGGGCTTTAAATACCCGAAGCCCTCATGTGTGTACCGTACTAGTCCCATGATCAGTGGCTAGTACACACATCCACAATATTGATATTCACATCCATACATTCATACTTACAAAATAAAATAAATTATGGTACATAACTTAAGCGGTTACATTATTTACAGCACACGGGACGAACGGCCAAATAAAAGCTTAAGTATCAGAAGTAGCCAAAATAACGGCGGAAGCAAAATATGTAATAAGTCCAAAATTCTAGTGGCATGCCTATTCGAACCCTCAGGCAACTGGATAGAGGCAAGTCCATAAAAGACTCGTCACCGAACCCACTAGTTCCGGGTACGAAGCAGGCATCGTCCGGCGTAGGTTCATCCTCTAGGTCTGAACAAGAAATTAAGCAAGATTGAGTACATTGCATACTCAGCAAGACTTGTAATGTATCGCAAAGTTTATATACATGGATGGCTAACAAAGGAGGAGGCTCTAAGCTACAAGTTATTTTCAGCATTAAGTAGGTTTTATTTGCAATATCATTAGTACTTTGCAACACATGTTTAAAGAGCAGTTAAATAGTTAAAGGATAACAATTAAGTAATCAAATAAATAATAACTCGCAACCCTGCTCGACCATGAGCAACATTTCATTTCCAACCATAGACATGGCACTCAACTCAAATAAACCAACAAACCCTTTCCCTCATTTTCCAATGAAACGAGTTTTATGAAAACCAAGACTATACCCGGCAATACTACACTTAGCATGCACATCACTGCAAGCACAACTATTTAAATAGATTTACACTCTGCAGAGGTGTACAACTTTACCCACAGCACACGCATTCTCTAGTTTATTTGGCATCCATCAATACCCCCGCTCACTACCTTCGGTAAGTAGTCTAGAGCACGTGTCAAAACCTTTACATCATCTAGTCCTATCCTTGCACTAGGCCAGTGAATGAACACTCTCACTTCACCTGGGTACACCCCTGTCAAGTGAGGCATTCACCGTTGTGCCGGCAAGATTTGTACCCAACTGTGAGGACCCCAGTTTATTTGGCTTGTAATGCTTAACCAACCACCTGGTCCTAGCATCACAAATCAAATAAGCCGATCTCTAGATATGTATACTTCCTGAAGCAAGATATGCACTCGTTACAAAATTAGACATCAACTCCATTCAACATAGAGTCCAAACATTACACTACAAACGGAAGATAAACAAATAGTAACAATATTACGTACATAGGCCGACTGTGCCACAAGATACACAAATAACAACAAAAAGACAAATGGAAGCAAAAGTGCCATAAGATGGCTATAAACAAAGCCAATCGGTGTGCCTTCAACCCACAAGGCATCCGACCGACCGCCAAGACTAGTCGTCACCCACGGCGACAAAGACAAACTACGTAAGTGAGGCCCCGAGGCTCACCTTCTTCCTCTCGCAACAAAAACATTAAGCAAAGCACCGAGTACAAAGATTGTCTTTGTACCCGCAAGACCGACGTGTGAACTAGCGCACTGCTCATATGCTACATGCAGAGCTTGTCCGGTGGAGGCCATATGTTTCATTTGCATAAAGCCAATTTTCATTTGCAATAAGGTAATACAGTTTTAAAGGCAAGTTTGCAATTCATTTTAAGATTGAAATAACAGAAGGATAATAATAACAAAAGCGAAAGATAAACAACCTAGAAGTGACTATCCCAATAGTCACCACAACAATAGCACGAATCCCGCATCCGTACTCACCCATCAAATTTTAATTTAAATGTTGTAGTCTAACTCTCGATAAGCTTACCCAAGCGTGTCCATCACCTAGGACGAGGCTATTCGAATAGTTTTTAACCTGCGCAGGTGTACCATCTGCACCCACACCTCGCATCGCCTTTAAGCCAAAGCACACTTCCAAGGTATGCCGCACAAGCTAAGTCCTACGAGATTGCTTTCCAATATTGTGTATCAACCTCGAGCCGCTCAGATGGGTAGAAACACCATACGCTTACATGGTAAAGCCGAAAAGACAACTACCCACTCGTGATAAAGCTTTTCTGACAACTACCATGCTCCCACCTCCGTCCCTCCTGCGACCTCCTCGCGACCCTGACCAATACACGCCAAAGTACTAGGTCAAGAGAGGTCCCATACCCTCTAGTGTGGTTAGCACGCCGAAATGCTGGATAACAAAACTCACAAGATGTTCGGTCCTTAATTGACCGGGCACCTTTCCACCACACCCAAAAGATCACACCATTCTTACCATTGTGCCCGTCCAAATCATTTTTGTTTTTGGTTTTAGTTTTGCAAGTAAGCATAGCAAAATGTCAAACATAAAGTTGTAGTAAATTTTGTGTGATCAAGGTTACCGACTAAAGTCGATAACCGCTCGATTCTACCGATAGCTAAGCATGCCTAAGCAAGTTGACCTCGATCTACTAAGTGACAAGAGATCATCCAACACCTCTAATCACAAAGAAATAACCTAGGCTCGTAGTAGAGATCAATATTTTGTCTACAGTGATATGCAACTACGATTTAACTAATCAATTTAACACAATTTAAGCAATGCATACATACAGCTGAAATAAAATATTAATCTTTAAAATACTGATTAAACATGATCAAACGCTTGCTCGGATGTCGTTGCTCAATATGTTTGCATGAGGATCGTCCTCGTGGTTGCCGCAAATATCGAAGCCTAACGATCGAACATAACAGCAAATAAGGACGAATAACACCGACAAAACTCAAACATACAACAACACCAAAACAAGCCAAAACTCATACAGCAACCTAAGCATGAAATAACAAAATTTTAAAAACAGGGAACAAATCATTTTAAGTTATTAGCCATTTCCTATGAATTTTCTAAGCTAAAACACAACAAGACACTAGTTAATTACTTAACAAATTTTCATGAATAGAAACAGTGTATATAACCTATCCTAATAATTAGTACATTAAAAATGACAAATTACAAAATTGGTTTCACTGGATTTGGACAAATATTGAAAGAGATATGCATTTTCTAATCTAGAAGATACATAAAACATCATTTTATTAATTAACAGATTTTTGCTACAGAGACATGGATGAAACTAATTTTAGTAAATAATACATTTGAAATGAAAATAAACAGCACTGATTCATGCAATTTGGATAAAAATTGAATTAGTTATGCATTTTCTAAGTTTAAATGAATTAACAAAGGCAAATGTAAAACATATTACGTAAATACTAAAGCATTAAATCCTTTTTCTACCCACGCTATCTAGCCCCGCACATCGACAAATGGCCCGCGAAAATGCTGACTGCAACAGCCAGCCCGCCGAAAGTGACGCCGAAGGCGTATTCTAAGAATACGCCTTCGCTACCAAAGTGCAAACCTAACATACCCATTACGCAGAAATACGCTTCCCAACAGAAAAACGATTAACAAAACTACACAATCCCTAATCGACATTCGGGCCCACATGACAAATGACTCAAGGTAGACATGATTAGAGTCAAACAAATCATCACCGGCGGTTCACCGGCGAGCACGCGGCGCGGTGGCGGCCGCGAACCGAACTAGCAAACCAGAGGTTTCGGCGAAAGAGTGGTACCTTCGGTTCGCAAGAACTCAGCGAACTCGATGACGGTGACGCTGAGCCCGATGGTCGACGGAGATGAGCTCACGACGACCGGAGGCGGAGAAGAAAGCACGTCCACGCGAGAAGGCGATACGGCTTCTAGAAGACTCGGAAGGTGTGCTTAAGCTTCCCAACACCGTGAGCAAGAAGCACACGATAATGCCGACGAAGAAAGCCCGAGGTGACCGGAATTTCCACGCGCGCGAAACCGAGCTTGAGAAGAATTGGTCGCACGCCCGCAACGATGCACAAAAGGCGTAAACAAGCCCACCGTTAGACTCGGTGCATCAATGCGATCCTAAGGGACTAAGTGTCGGGTTAGAAACTCACCGAGCACTAGCAAGCTCGCGGGCTGCCGCAACCGAGGCGAGACGAGCGAAGGTGCCTCGGCGATATCTTCGACGCCGAGGGTCCCGGATGGGCAAAATGGAAGCGCGAAGAGAGTAGATCACGATGGCGTGGTTGCGAATCAAGGGCGGCGCTAACACGGCGGCGTTGCTCGGGTTCTTCTCCCACGGAAGGAAATTTGGGCGGAGAAAACACGAGAATGGACGCGAAGGGTAGTGGATGGGCTCGGTGGGTAGATGAGATCCCGGCGATGCTTCACGGCCGACACGAGGACAAAAAGGTGGCGGCGACGAGGACGTAACAAGCATGCGCGACGCGCCGTGAGCTCCGGTGAGGTGCGGAGAAGACGAGGTCGATCTTTGACAGTGGGACCCACATGTCGGCCGACGAGAGCAAAGCGGTGCGAGCCGCAGGTTCTACTCGATCGGAAGATGCCGACCGTTGGATCCGAGATGGACGGTCGAGATTGATGTATGCATTCGGACAGTCGGTTGCGCGACGCGACGTGGATCGCTCGATTTGCATCGGACGGTCACGATCGATTGGACTCGCGCGGTGCGCTTAGTTGACGCCGACCGAGTCAAGTGGTATGAGTCGGACTCGAGCCCGAGTTGGGTTCGGGCCCGAGGAACGCGTGCTTTAGAATTTGATTTAAAAGACAGAGAAGGTTTGGGAATTTTAGAGGTAGCTCCTGAGCTCCAAAAATTTCTGAAATTTTTATGGGAGCTTGCTAGGACAGAGGACAACCTTGTGTAATTTTTCCAGAACTTTTATGCACTGCATTGTTCTAGAGAAAATTCACAAGCTGCTGTACAGGAGTTTGACCAGATTTCAAACAGAGTTGACTTGGCCATTTGAAATAGCAAACAAAATCTAAAATTTGTGAAACAATTCAGGAGGTAGATAGGATGATCAAGATGCTAGGAAAAATAGTTTCAGAGGATGATCACAAGTTTGAAGGCTAAGAATTGATAACAACAATTTCCAATCACAAGAATTAAATTCTACAAATTGAAATTGCTAGGAAAATTGTAGAAACTTTCAAATGATTTGAAGAGACAACAAAAGTTTTATTTCTCCTCAAAATTTTACATTTGAAATACAAACCTAAGTTAGGGCTGTTACAAATCTCCCCTTACAGAATCTCGCCCGAGATTCTCGATCACCGGGAGAAGAAGGACGGTAATCTGCTCGGAGACGATCTTCCCGCTCCCATGTGGCTTCATCCTCGAGTGGTTCGACCACTGAACTTTAAGGAACTTAATCACACGGTTCCTTGTTCTGCGCTCACCTTCTTCGAGGATACGAACGGACGCTCACGATAAGACAGATCTTCCCGCACATCGATATTTTCCAATGGTGTTTCCTCAACTGGAATACGAGGCACTTCTTCAATTGTGACACATGGAAAACATCATGCACCCTTCGAGTGTAGCCGAACTCCAACTTGTATGCAACGGCTCCCACTTTCTTGATGATGCGATATGGCCCGACATATCGAGGAGCCGCTTGCCCTTGACACCAAACGACGATGTCCTTCAGAGGTGAGACTTTGAGATACACAAAGTCATTGGGCCGAAACTCAACTCACGTGACGCCGACCGCATAGCTCTTCCGCTCGATGAGCTACGCGCAAGTGCTCACGAATCAATCAGCACTTGACTTTCACCTCATTGATTGAATTCGGCCAAAGAACCGCCTTTCACCGCCACCGGTTCAACGGGTTCGCAGCGCCTCCCATACAAAGCCTCAAACGGTGCCATACCGAGACTAGCCTCGAAGTCGTTGTTGTAGGAGAACTTCGGCAAGTGGTAGGCACTTCTCCCAATTCTTCCCATAGGAAAGAACACAAGCACGAGCATGTCTTCAAGCACTGTTGACGCGCCCGCCCTCACCATCGATCCGAGGATGATAGGTCGAGCCGAATGAAAGACGGGTCCCCATGGCTTCGTAAATCGTGCCATAGCCGAAGTGAAAAGAGAGCCACGATCGACACAATCGCTCGTGGCACACCATGCAAACTCACAATGCGGGATATGTAGAGGTTCGCCAATTTCATCGTGGCGAGGGCGGTACACACCGCGTAAAATGCGCTACCTTCGTCAATCGATCGATAACAACCCGTATAGCATCCTTCCTCAAGAAGCACGGTAGACCGTTGATGAAGTCCATACCAACGAATCCCACTTCCACTCCGGTATGGGCAAGGGTCAAGAAGACTCGCCGACGCTGATGCTCGGCCTTGACGCGACAACATACGTCGCATCTGGCAACGAACCTGGCAATCTCGCGCTTCATGCGAGTCCACCAGAATCTCTGACGCAGATCTTGGTACATTTTAGTGGCCCCGGGATGGATGGACAAAGGCGAATCATGGGCCTCCTGAAAAATCAAATCCCGCAACTCGGGGACCTTTGGGACCACAAGACGCTGCCCAAACCATACGACACCGTGCTCATCTTCTGTGAAACACTTGGCTGATCCATCCTTGATATTCTGCTTGATTTTACCCACACCATCATCTGATTGCTGTGCTGCCTTGACTTGATCCACCAAGGTTGGTTGCACAACCAAGGCAGCAAGGGAACCATGTTCAACCAAACCCAAGTTGAGACGCTGAAACTCTGCAAGCAGTGCAGGTTGCTGCTCTTGGATCATCAGAGTACTGCAATACACCTTTCGGCTAAGTGCATCAGCAACCACATTGGCCTTGCCAGGATGATACTGAATACCCATATCATAATCTTTGATCAATTCTAGCCATCTCCTCTGCCTGAGGTTCAGATCTGGTGGGTGAACAGTATTTCAAGCTCTTGTGATCGAATACACCTCACGTGTTACCGATCGATAATGCCGCCAAATCTTGAGCGCATGCACCACAAAGACAACTCTAAATCATGGGTGGGATAGTTGAGCTCATGAGGCCTCAATTGCTCGGATGCATAGGCAACCGCCTTGCCTTCTGCATAAGAACACATCCGAGTCCCCGACGAGAGGCACGCAATAAATATCGAAGCTCTTGTGGATATCGGAAGAGTAAGGACTGGAGTGAAGTCAATCGCGCTGAGCTCCCAAAGCTCTCATCACAAGCAGAGGACCATACAAACTTCTTGTCCTTCTTGAGCAATTCAACATCGGCTTTGCGATCTTGGAGAAGTTCTCGATAAAGCGCGATAGTAGCCCGCTAAACCAAGAAAACTCCGCACATCGTTGATCGACGGCCTGGCCCCAAGATAGAACATCGCGACTTTGTCGATCCACAAATATTCCTCCACTGAAAGAACATGGCCCAAAAATGCCACTTCCTTCAACCGTAACTCACATTTGCCGAACTTCGATACACTGATGCTCCATAATTTGCCCAAAACAATCTTGGATGCTCGGCATGCTCGCTTGATCTTGGAATAGATAAGAATGTCATCAATAAAACCACCACAAATTTGTCCAAATACTCCATGAATACGAATTCATAAGGTTCATGAACAACGCTGGAGCATTGGTCAAACCGAAGACATGACGGTGTACTCGCATGTGCCATAACGAGTAGTGAAAGCCGTCTTGAATATCCTCACTCGATCCGACTTGATGATAGCCCGATCTCGATCAATCTTGGAGAACACCGAGCTCCGCATAACCGGTCAAAAGATCATCAATGCGGGCAGAGGATATTTGTTTTTCACCGCTCACTTCATTGAGAGGACGGTAATCAACACACATGCGCAAAGTCTTGTCCTTCTTCTTCACAAAGATCACCTGACAACCCCAAGGAGATGAACTGGGACGGATGAAACCCTTTGCTTGGAGCTCACCAAGCTGCTTCTTCAATTCTTCTAGCTCATTGGGAGGCATCCGATCGGCGCCTTCAAATCGGAGCGCATGCAGTAAACTCGATGGCAAACTCCGGATCTCGAACCGAGGCATCCTGTGCAAATCTTCAGAAAGACATCCACAAAGTCGATACTATGGGAACATCTTGAATTTGCAAGGTGGCTTTGCTTCTAATGCACATAGACACGGCCCCGGCCGTGGCGAAACCCGACTTGCTCACCCAAGGGTGGTAAGATAAACAATCTTCCTGGCACAATCGATTTGCCCCAAGTGTTGGGACAACCAATCCATGCCAAGAATCACATCCGACTCATGAACTGAAAGGTGATAAGATTTGCCAAAATCCCACTCCTTCAACTATGATAGGAACATCCCGACACTGTAAATCAGCTCTCATTTCCGACCCCGGAGAGCGGATGAGCAAAGGAACTTCCAAAGGAACACAGTGAAGACCACTAGCAGCAGCAAATGATCTTGAAATAAAAGAATGCGATGCTCCAGAATCAAATAATACTGCAGCAGGACGAGAATTGACAAGAAGTGTACCAATCACGACATCTGGCGCCTCCTGAGCCTCCTCAGCAGAAAGGTGGTTCACTCGACCGCGCCGCACTCGGTCTTCGAATAATCTTACGTCGCGGTGATCGCGCTCCCAAGCCGCCCTCCATTAGGACGAGGCTGCCGCAACACACCGAGGCGTGCATTCGCATAATGGCCCTTGTTGTGGCGGCGAAACAAATCACCTCGCCGGATTGCGGAGACCGCTCTGCTCTTGGATCGCAGCGCACGTGGTTGAAACACGCCTGCGGTGGGCGAGGCTGGTGCGAGATGGTCTCGGCGCCGGTGGAGCAAAAGAACGGGCCATCAGGCCGCCCACCGAGGACGAACGAGGCCGGTGTGAGTAGATCGACGATGCGCCTCCCATTTGCGCTATGGGACTCGCCAGCGCTTTCGCTTTATGCTCGGCAACAATGGCCTTATCTACCAAGGCTCGAAAGTCCGAGAAGTCCACAATGGATAGCTTGTCCTGCAGCTCCTCGGACAAGCCATCCATAAACTTCTCCTGCTTAGCCTCATCTGAGGCCACCTCTCCCGGAGCATAACGAGCCAGATGATTGAACTCGTACAGGTACTCCGTCACAGATTTGCGCCCTTGCTTGAGCGCGAGGAACTCCTTTTTCTTCAGCTTCATCAGGCCATCTGGGATGTGGGCCCGAAAAAGTCGACGAACTCCTCCCACGCGACCACATGGCTCGCGGCCGCATGGCGAGATAGTTCTCCCACCATGAGAGTGCCGCGCCCTCAAGCTGGTGGGACGCGAAGAGTGCCTTGTCCTGCGCCTGGCACTGAGCTATGTTGAGCTTCCGCTCAACCATGCGCAGCCAATCATCCGCATCGAGAGGGTCCTCAGAGCGGGAGAAAGTCGGCGGCTGCGTCACGGAGGAACTCTGCAAGTCCCCGCGAGTCCGTGGCGCCACCACCGGCAGGAGTGGAGGTATTCCTAGCAATAACCTCAAGGATGCGCGTCGATCCATGCGGTTTCGCTCGATCTGAGCGAGAACCTCAGCCATGGTCGGAGGAGGAGGAAGCTCCTCATCATGACCAGCCTGCTGACTGCCACGCGTTCTCCCGGCCATCCTGTTTTACTAAGACAAGTTAACGCAAATTTAAGAGCAAGAAAGCCCAAAATTCATGAAAGCAACGAAAACAAACACAAGGCGTGATAAAGTTCGACCAAAGAAAAATCGGACACATAACTACTCCCTTTACATCTTACCCTATTATCCCCACAAGTTTTAGTTGGATTAAACTTCATGGTTCTCCCAAACTAATTCCACCGGTAGTAACTATCTTTTGAAAGGTGAAGAGAGAAACCAAGTTTTAAACTCAAATTAGAGTAAGATGAGAGTAGAAGGCTAAGATAGGTAAGGAGTAAAATCGAGAACACCGCCTAAGTTTTCATAAACCTTTTATAATTTGAAAATAAGAATTTCAAAATACCCTAAGGACGACTATGCTTGGGTTACTACGGTCGAATGGCTCGATACCAACTTTGTGAGGACCCGGTTTATTTGGCTTGTAATGCTTAACCAACCACCGGTCCTAGCATCACAAATCAAATAAAGCGATCCTCGAGATATGTATACTTCCTAAAGCGAAGATACGCACCTCGTTACAAAATTAGACATCAACTCCATTCAACATAGAGTCCAAACATTACACTACAAACGGAAGATAAACAAATAGTAACAATATTACGGACATAGGCGGCGGTGCCATAAGATACACAAATAACAACAAAAGACAATGAAGCAAAAGTGCCATAAGATGGCTATAAACAAAGCCAATCGGTGTGCCTTCAACCCACAAGGCATCCGACCGACCGCCAAGACTAGTCGTCACCCACGGCGACAAAGACACTCGTAAGTGAGGCCCCGAGGCTCACCTTCTTCCTCTCGCAACAAAACATTAAGCAAAGCACCACAGTACAAAGATTGTCTTTGTACCCGCAAGACTGACGTGTGAACTAGCGCACTGTTCATATGCTACATGCAGGCTTGTCCGGTGGAGGCCATATGTTTCATTTGCATAAAGCCAATTTTCATTTGCAATAAGGTAATACATTTTAAAGGCAAGTTTGCAATTCATTTTTAAGATTGAAATAACAGAAGGATAATAATAACAAAAGCGAAAGATAAACAACCTAGAAGTGACTATCCCAATAGTCACCACAACAATAGCACGAATCCCGCATCCGCACCACCCATCAAGTTTTAATTTAAATGTTGTAGTCTAACTCTCGATAAGCTTACCAAGCGTGTCCATCACCTAGGACGAGGCTATTCGAATAGTTTTTAACCTGCGCAGGGTGTACCATCGCACTCCACACCTCGCACCGCCTTTAAGCCAAAGCACACTTCCAAGGTATGCTGCACGACTAAGTCCTACGAGACTGCTTTCCAATATTGTGTATCAACCCGAGCCGCTCGTGTGGGTAGAAACACCATACGCTTACATGGTAAAGCCGAAAGACAACTACCCACTCGGGATAAAGCTTTTGGACAACTACCATGCTCCCACCTCCGTCCCTCCTGCGACCTCCTGCGACCCAGACCAATACACGCCAAAGTACTAGGTCAAGAGAGGTCCCATACCCTCTAGTGTGGTTAGCGCGAAATGCTGGATAACAAAACTCACAAGATGTTCGGTCCTTAATTGACCGGGCACCTTTCGATCCACACCCAAAAGATCACACCATTCTTACCATTGTGCCCAAGGTCCAAATCATTTTTGTTTTTGGTTTTAGTTTTGCAAGTAAGCATAGCAAAATGCTGAAACATAAAGTTGTAGTAAATTTTGTGTGATCAAGGTTACCGACTAAAGTCGATAACCGCCCAGTTCTACCGATAGCTAAGCATGTCTAAGCAAGTTGACCCGGATCTACTAAGTGACAAGAGATCATCCAAATGACCTCTAATCACAGCAAATAACCTAGGCTCAGGTAGTAGAGATCAATATTTTGTCTACGGGATATGCAGCTACGGATTTAACTAATCAATTTAACACAATTTAAGCAATGCATACATACAACTGAAATAAAATATTAATCTTTAAAATACTGGATTAAACATGATCAAATCGCTTGCACGGATGTTTGTTGCTCAATATGTTTGCGAGGATCGTCCTCGTGGTTGCCGCAAATATCGAAGCCTCAACGATCGAACATAACAAACAAATAAGGACGAATAACACCGACAAAACTCAAACATACAACAACACCAAAACAAGCCAAAACTCATACAGCAACCTAAGCATGAAATAACAAAATTTTAAAAACAGGGAACAAATCATTTTAAGTTATTAGCCATTTCCTATGAATTTTCTAAGCTAAAAACACAACAAGACACTAGTTAATTACTTAACAAATTTTCATGAACAGAAACAGTGTATATAACCTATCCTAATAATTAGTACATTAAAATGACAAATTACAAAATTGGTTTCACTGGATTTGGACAAATATTGAAAGAGATATGCATTTTCTAATCTAGAAGATACATAAAACATCATTTTATTAATTAACAGATTTTTGCTACAGAGACATGGATGAAACTAATTTTAGTAAATAATACATTTGAAATGAAAATAAACAGCACTGGATTCATGCAATTTGGATAAAAATTGAATTAGTTATGCATTTTCTAAGTTTAAATGAATTAACGATTACAAAGAAAACATATTACGAAATACTAAAGCATTAAATCCTTTTTCTACCCACACTATCTAGCCCCGCACAACCGACAATGGGCCAGCGAAAATCTTGACGAATTAATGAGCCACGGCCGAAAGTGACGTCGAAGCGATTCTAAGAATCGTCTTCGACTTACCAAAGTGCAAACCTAACATACCCACCGCAGAAATACGCTTCCCAACAGAGAAAACGCATTAACAAAACTACACAATCCCTAATCGACATTCGGGCCCACATGACAATGACTCAAGGTAGACATGATTAGAGTCAAACAAATCATCACCGCGTTCACCGCGGCGAGCACGGCACGCGTGGCGCGCAGCGCAGAACCGAACTAGCAAACCAGAGGTTTCGGCGAAAGAGTGGTACCTTCCGGGTTCGCAAGAACCTAGCGAACTCGATGACGGTGACGCGGAGCCCGATGGTCGACGGAGATGAGCTCACGACGACCGAGGCGGAGAAGAAAGCACGGTCCACGCGGAGAAGGCGATACGGGCTTCTAGAAGACTCGGAAGGTGCTGCTTCGCCTCAACACCACCGAGCAAGAAGCACACGATAATGCCGATGAAGAAAGCCCGAGGTGACCGGAATTTCCACGGCGCGGAAAACCGAGCTTGGAGAAGAATTGGTCGCACGCGCGCAACGATGCACAAAAGGCGTAACAAGCCCACCGTTAGACTCGGTGCATCAATGCGATCCTAAGGGACTAAGTGTCGGCTAGAAACTCACCGAGCACTAGCAAGCTCGCGGGCCGCGCAACCGGAGGCGGAGACGACGAAGGTGCCTGGCGATATATCGGGCCGAGGGTCCGGATGGGCAAAATGGAAGCGGCGAAGAGAGTAGATCACGATGGCGTGGTTGCGGAATCAAGGGCGGCGCTAACACGGCGTTGCTCGGTTCTTCTCGGCCGGAAGGAAATTTGGGCGGAGAAAACACGAGAATGGACGCGAAGGGTAGTGGATGGGCTCGGTGGGTAGATGAGATCCGCGATGCTTCACGGCCGACACGAGGACAAAAGGTGGCAGCGACGAGGACGTGGCAAGCATGCGCGCCGCGCCGTGAGCTCCGGTGAGTGCGGAGAAGACGAGGTCGATGCCGACAGTGGGACCCACATGTCGGACAGAGCAAAGCGGTGCGAGCGGAGGTTCTACTCGATCGGAAGATGCTTGACCGTTGGATCCGAGATGGGCGGTCGAGATTGATGTATGCATTCGGACAGTCGGTTCGCGACGCGACGTGGATCGTTCGATTTGCATCGGACGGTCACGATCGATTGGACTCGCGCGGTGCGTTTAGTTGACGCGACCGAGTCAAGTGGTGCGAGTCGGACTCGAGCCTGAGTTGGGTTCGGGCCCGAGGAACAGTGCTTTTAGAATTTGATTTAAAAGACAGAGAAGGTTTGGGGAATTTTTAGAGGTAGCTCCTGAGCTCCAAAAATTTCGAAATTTTTATGGGAGCTTGCTAGGACAGAGGACAACCTTGTGTAATTTTTCCAGAACTTTTTATGCACTGCGTTGTTCTAGAGAAAATTCACAAGCTGCTGTACAGGGAGTTTGACCAGATTTCAAACAGAGTTGACTTGGCCATTTGAAATAGCAAACAAAATCTAAAATTTGTGAAACAATTCAGGGAGGTAGATAGGATGATCAAGATGCTAGGAAAAATAGTTTCAGAGGATGATCACAAGTTTGAAGGCTAAGAATCTGATAACAACAATTTCCAATCACAAGAATTAAATTCTACAAATTGGAAATTGCTAGGGAAAATTGTAGAAACTTTCAAATGATTTGAAGAGACAACAAAAGTTTTTATTTCTCCTCAAAATTTTACATTTGAAATACAAACCCTAAGTTAGGGCTGTTACACCAACACTGTGGTGAAGGGAGCCCATTTGAACATGCCTACACCTGTCATGCTCGCACTACTACCGCCTACCAATTTGCAAGGCTAGTTTTCGATGACTTAATTAGCTAAGGCTATCCTATACTGACACATGTGGTTGTACGCTTATGCTTAGGTTGGATATACTAGTGTTCGGTCCTTAATTGACCCGGGTTAGGATCTCCCCTTATATACTTGTGAGATACGCCTCTCACACTTCTCAGAATATAATATAACTCGCTCACATCGTAAACTATATTTTTCATTTTTATTTTTATACAAAATAACAAAGATTAACTACAACACCCCAGCCCGGCACGAGCCTGGAATGCTACCAACCTATACTAAACAATTGAAACTAAAGTCACTTTATTAAAATTTTCGGCAGAACCTCCCTAAAACAAGAGTGTCAGGGGTTCCAACATAAACAAGTGAATCATAACTCCAAATCTCTTCATCCAAAATCCTCACTAATCATTATAATTATGATAAACAACTAGATCATAAACCAAAGGACTAAGGAGTGCTACTCATCATTATTACAAAACTCGTTGCATGAAATCTATTCATAAGCCAGACTTAAGCAGTTTGCTCATTTATTAGCTAACAGTCCAAATGTTATCAATATAATGGTTGGGTGGCAGTGTGTGCAACTGGATCAAGCCTACTTTCCCCCCATGCATGACGTTCTTGCAACGGTACCTAAGAACACAATGAAAACAAGGGTGAGTTCAAGAACTCAGCAAGTACCGCAAATGAGACGCTACAGCAATAATTAAAACATCAACCTTCAATTCTACATATTACACAAAACGTTAACACATAGAGCATGAATGCAGACATGCAATGCAATCTTTTCCTTTTTCACTCTTTTGGGCACTACACCGGTAGTGCGGAGCAAGCAACCGTCGCTGCGAGCCCATGCCTGTGCTCGCAAGCACAGGGACCAATTGCCCTATACTCCACAAGTATAGGGGACCTAAAGCCCACACTCCGCAAGTGTGGGGTTCTTTGCCCATCGTTACGCGATGGGGATCCCTCCTCAATGGCCCACATTCTGCGAGTGTGGGGATCTCAATCATGCATCTTTACGTATGCTCCAATGTACATATAAATCATAACATGGTTGCAAGATGCATGAACAACACTAGTACTGTACATGAAGTACTACCAATCACATCATAAGCTAGCATCACTTTTAACCATCATCTCACACTATCTTTTGCATGCATCTATACATTCATCATCTTTAACAACACACTATACTACCAACAACATGTATCAAGCACGTTTAATATCTTTAACAAACACATAAATATATCAAGCAATCACAGCTATCAATTTCCCATTACTAGCAAACATTGTCAACCATCCATAGTTACTCTGCTTGTTAGGGTACTTGCCTCAACCGCGTGAGAAGGGTGGATGCGAAGTAGGTGCTGCCTCCGGAACCAGTCCCCCACCTAAGAATACATTTAAAATATTTCTAAGGCAATGGAAATATACCAAATAAACTATAATAGCAAGCATGAGATAACAAAAGATTGAAACGTGACCCCGACTCCACTTTTCCTACATGCTGGAATAACCCTTTGTAACAGTCATGATGTAAAATTCGTAACTTTTAGTACAGGGGTCCAAATGAGGTGATCTTAGACTTCATTGAAAGGTTATTAAATTCCCCATCTAAGTCTAGTTGGTGGAATCTCCTGATTCGGCCGTTAACCACCCCCAATATGTCTTCTAACAGAACATCGTTTTCGCGTCAGGTTTTCTGGACAGAACACTAAAACCACCATAACTTTTGCTACGAAGGTCCAAATCTTGTGTTCTTTATCTCTATGAAAATTTATGGACATTACCTACATTTTTCGTTATATTGAGATCCCCTGATTATCCTTTTAAATAGTAGTTTTAACCAGATCCCCACAAACTGCCAGAAACTGACAGATTTGCCAGGAAGCGATACTAAAAAATTCATAACTTCCTGACCGTTAATCGGATTTGGGTGATCTTGGTGGCCACTGAAAGATAAGAACATAATCTACAACTTTATAGGAGACCAAAACTCCTAATTCGGCCTCAAACAACATGAAATTGACCGCGCAAGCTACGGGATGAATCTGCAATTACAGCTGGCAGATTGCAACCTAGCCAAAAACTACCCGATTACTCTACCACGATTAATTACCCAACACAAACGACGCGTTACCCTTGAAGCAGCTGAAGATCACGAACCCCGGATGGCGATCCCGCTCCCTTCTACTCTTCCTTCTCTTCTCCTTTCTTTCTTCCCTCTTTTCTTCCTCTTGGCCGGCTGCAATGGGGCTCCTTCTTCTTCCTCTTTGGCCGGCAACAATGGGGAATTTCTTGGAGGGGATCTTGGGAGGGCGCAAGGGAGGAGGCAGCCAGGGGGAGAGGTGTGGGAGGGAGAGGAGGTGGAGGCTCAAGGTGGGAAAAGTGGGGGAGTGGGGAGGTGGGGCTAGGGTTTGTGGGGAGTGGCGCCGCCCCCTTTGGCCGGCCACCCCCCTTTGCCCTCATGGGCCGGGGCCCAAGCCCAGGTTGGAGACAAACGACACTTTCCCCCCTCACTAACTGAAGAATTTAACATTTTCCAATTGGTCCTTCCCGTAAATCTATTTATTTCTCTCCTGAATAATTAAATCTCTCCCGGCGATTCGCTTATCTCACTTTCGGGGTATTACATTCTACCCCCCTTAGTAGGATTCTACCCCGAATCTAAACGCCGATCTACATGAAAGTAAACCAACACTAGAACTTAACAACAGATACCAATGCGATCAACTCTTGCTAAACTCGCTCACGCGGGACTCCAACTCTCAAGTGGCCTCTCTCTCGAACAGATAAGATCACAGCACCAGGACGTAAAATGACGTCTGTACTAACGCTCAACTCGACCCTTCTGAGAACATTCAACAAAAGAGACTCAAAGATAAGATCCTACTCACTTGGCACCAAACATGCCCAGTGTTGCGTACACCACGTATGGACCCGAGACGGTCCTAACGATATGCCAACTTTTGAATTCCCGTAGCAAACTAAAACAAATCAAAATACCTTGGGCTACCCTTTCCCTCAATACTAAACCACACAACAAGCACACAGAACACGGAACTCTTGTTCCACTTCTCAGTTGAACTTTTCAATGGAACAAGGATTACCTCCGTTAACTAGAAACACACAACCGAATTCCCTTTACGCAACTCTTTTACCGACAAAACCCATCTAAATAAGAAAGATTCACATCGCAACAATGCGTTACCCGCTCAAGTACTACAGAGTCAAATCTAGAAATTGGAAATTCATCATGAAAACCCTTCTACCTTACAAGTGGCAGTTCTGCGAATAAGCGTCACGAAAACCAAAGGAGCAATCATTTTAAATGCCCAAATCAAAAACTTCCTATTACTCTTCCTGAACCGATAAGAACCACACAAACCAAAATCGAGTCAAACTCAACTTACGAAAGACATTGGTCAACAGCACAAAACTCAAATGAGAATTAAGGAATCGATTCACTTCTTGAGGAAACAACAATTTACCAGTTTCTCTTTTAGGACTAAAAAATTTCTCTCAGACTTTGGGATTTCAGTTCATCGCATAATACACTAACTCATCTTTCTTAACTTGGCATTCTCGATGTTACGCTCAAGTCGAAATACATCACCCACTCCTCCGTATAAAGGTTCTATCGATTCCACCCAAAACTTTCTCTCAACAACTCCTCTACCAATAAGGTTAATTTGACAGATGACTTCCAATGCATCTCAAAATAGACCACACACGCAATCACATCACCTCAATCTTTTAAGAATAAATAACTTGGAATTCTCAGCTCTCACATTCATATACTTCATCAAAAAGGGTTCTATCAATGATCATCCTATTATTCGAAATCCATCCTTAATCTACTTTCTCTACACATAATCATTGGGCGACCAAAGTCCTAGCATAAATATGCTAAGCCCAAATTAAACTCCAAGACTCCTACAATGAACTTCTCATATAGAAGATAGGGAAAACCTCAGATTAAAAATCCCTAAAATTCTCACAATTCAAACATACTCGCGCATTATCATCAACATGAAAACATCTTCTTGACCCAAACATCTTCATAAAGATTCTAACTCTTAAAGAGTTACTTACTAAGTCCAAGTCCTTCCTGGCAATAATCCAACCATCTCGGCTATCTCATTAATCACTTTAACAATCAGATTACTTAACTAATACTACTCTCATTACAACACCCTCATATTTCATCTGCGCAACCGTGCAAGGTACCCAATCGCGATATTCTAATACATTAATCAAGTTTCCCATCCTTTCGAAAATTCTAATGTTCCACCTGAATTGAACAAAGGATCTTGGATCACAAACCTCCATAGGTTCTAATGGTTGCAACAATGCCATCAGTTTAGCCTAAAATGCAAACATTCAACAAAGGATCTTGGATCACAAACCTCCATAGGTTCTAATGGTTGCAACAATGCCATCAGTTTAGCCTAAAATGCAAACATTCTGTATAAATAAAATTCTCTCCAAGAATTATACATGAAATCAGTTCATCCTCCAATGTTCCTCGAATAACTTACAATCTAAGGTCTCACAACATCATATACTTGACTACCGCTATCTAGTTGCCACTGTACCTCCTAAAATACGCTGCAACAAAAGTCGATTGATCCTTCCTCAAAAGAAGAGGCAAACAGAGACAGATTTTTAGCACACAAGAGAACGTTACCATACTCAGTGAGCTCAAGACTAATAGAAATTGTCAAATAACAATGATCCCAGAAAAACCAAACGACAAGATCACAGTTGAGGGCACATGTCCCTCAATAGGAGATTATCAGATCTCAACCAATAAGAATAAGGCATTGCTATTGAAATTCAAGGAACACTTATGCGGCAAAAGCAAGAAAGTTCAGCGCACAACAATAAATTGCAAGTTACAAAACTTCACACCATCCTCAATTAATTCTACTACACTCTTTCCTTTAACAAAGAAAACAACGTTACTTACTTACAACATCACCTTGCCAATTCCAATAAGAAGAGATTCGAAGACCAAAACATAAGAATCACTTAAGAATCAATAAAACCTTTCAACACATCACTTTGCTCAACACAAATTCTACTACCATATAAATCATGAACTCCAAAAGTTCATGAATTCAAAACTCCAAACATTTCATCTAAACAATATCATGAAGGACGATCAAATTCTTTTACTTTGATAAGAATCAATAACACACTCATAATCCATGCTGACAATCTTACTAACATCCAGAATGATACACTCTTAGCAAGAGTTGTCATAGTCCACTCTTCTGTTATACAACTCTTCAAAAACTTAACAAACTATTCTATACTACTTTATCATCTCATCTCCTATGTAGAGTCCACCAAATCTTTACAACCTCACTACAACAACCTCTTCATTCTAGTAGAGGTCTACTACACAAATCAAAAAGGTTTTACCAAAACCCTTTCATCAATGACATGCTATCTTCCGACAATTCTACAATCATTGTTGTTATCAACTGGCTTCATTATGAAATCTAGTTGCTACATACTTTCCTTCCCAAATCACATGGATATTAACAAGCACATATTCAACTGTTCTTCCTCACATTGGATTTCGGCAAAAAATACACTAAAACTTCAAAAATCGAAATCTTCTATCGATCAAGAGTCTCAACAACACTACAACCAAATTCATCGCGTCATCCTACATAGAAGAACTACATAGAACTCCTCCCATAAATTCTAGATCCACCGATATTCAATCCATTCAACCGGTTGTACACAATTCTAATAACTAATTATACTAGGGAATATGTAAATCTAGCATTTCCTCTAGTTTCCCTTTCCATATATTTAAATTAATCCATGGGAACCAAAGAACCCAACAAGTTTATCAACCTAAATGATTTTAGTGACCAGAGTAATTCATCTATGTTCCATAGTTATTATTATCTCTTTTGACTCCAAATAGGTATGGTCATACTCTCAGTCACTACTTATATATATAGTTCATCAAGAACTAGTAGAAGACAACATCAACTTAATCAATTTCACCTCCAGGGTTACTAATTAATATTAATGATGCACCACACCAATGGCTCAACTTGATACCCATACCATATCAAGTTAGTTGATTATAATCTCTAATTTAACCATAACAGGGTATCACAAAAGGATCTTAACAATTCCACTAGAAAAGAGATGCATTAAACTTCAACACTCGGAATAATCCAAAAGAAATACATAGAGCCAAAGCTTTCTCATGTTAACAAACTTGCAACAAAAACTCTCATTACCCAAACTTTCAAACGAATACATGAGTCATTATTTTCCAATGAGAAAGATGAAACAACCATGGAATTATCAGTAATGCCAATTGAGGACGATCACAAGTAGTAAAAACAGCTCAACAGTCGGAAAACAATACTTGTTTAAGAGAACCATTAGAGACCATTGAAACACAACAATTAACATGAACCACGAACCCAAGAGAATTTCATCATCCACCATAGAAGAAGAATTTGCAAAGATTGAGGTCAAGAAAGAAATCGACTTTCTAAAACAGCTCACGCTCAACTCCTGCAACTAAAGTATTTAGGGTAACTACTTTATGCGTCTACCACGAATGGTGGTATAGCCTGACAAAGTCCAAGGCCACAACCACAGCCTCCACTTCTTAACAACCATTATCGACATGCATAAACAATATAATCACATACGATCATACATGATCATCTCATGACAATCATATAATAGATTCATAGATATAGAATGTCATAACATATCATAGCATAGGCAAGAAAGATAGCACAGAGGCAATTCAACAATTGCTCAACAAATAAAACATAACAACAGATAATGCGGAAGCAATGTAATTCCCAACCCCACCTACTGTGCACAGTATGTCAATTTAATATTTTTCTATTAACCACGGACCTAAAGCCCGCTCTGATACCAACTGTAACACCCCAGCCCGGCACGAGCCTGGAATGCTACCAACCTATACAAAACAATTGAAACTAAAGTCACTTTATTAAAATTTTCGGCAGAACCACCCCTAAAATAGTAGCAAGCTGGGGGTTCCAACATAAACAAGTGAATCATAACTCCAAATCTCTTCATCCAAAATCCTCACTAATCATTATAATTATGATAAACAACTAGATCATGAACCAAAGGACTAAGGAGTGCTACTCATCATTATTACAAAACTCGTTGCATGAAATCTATTCATAAGCCAGACTTAAGCAGTTTGCTCATTTATTAGCTAACAGTCCAAATGTTATCAATATAATGGTTGGGTGGCAGTGTGTGCAACTGGATCAAGCCTTCTTTCCCCCCATGCATGACGTTCTTGCAACGATACCTAAGAACACAATGAAAACAAGGGCGAGTTCAAGAACTCAGCAAGTACCGCAAATGAGACGCTACAGCAATAATTAAAACATCAACCTTCAATTCTACATATTACACAAAACGTTAACACATAGAGCATGAATGCAGACATGCAATGCAATCTTTTCCTTTTTCACTCTTTTGCGCACTACACCGGTAGTGCGGAGCAAGCAACCGTCGCTACGAGCATATGCCTGTGCTCGCAAGCACAGGGACCAATTGCCCTATACTCCACAAGTATAGGGGACCTCAAGCCCACACTCCGCAAGTGTGGGGATCTTTGCCCATCGTTACGCGATGGGGATCCCTCCTCAATGGCCCACATTCTGCGAATGTGGGGATCTCAATCATGCATCTTTACGTATGCTCCAATGTACATATAAATCATAACATGGTTGCAAGATGCATGAACAACACTAGTACTGTACATGAAGTACTACCAATCACATCATAAGCTAGCATCACTTTTAACCATCATCTCACACTATCTTTTGCATGCATCTATACATTCATCATCTTTAACAACACACTATACTACCAACAACATGTATCAAGCATGTTTAATATCATTAACAAACACATCAATCTATCAAGCAATCACAACTATCAATTTCCCATTACTAGCAAACATTGTCAGCCATCCATAGTTACTCTGCTTGTTAGGGTACTTGCCTCAACCGCGTGAGAAGGGTGGATGCGAAGTAGGTGCTGCCTCCGGAACCAGTCCCCCACCTAAGAATACATTTAAAATCTTTCTAAGGCAATGGAAATATACCAAATAAACTATAATAGCAAGCACGAGATAACAAAAGCTTGAAACGTGACCCCGACTCCACTTTTCCTACATTCTGGAATAACCCTTCTGTAACAGCCATGATGTAAAATTCGTAACTTTTAGTACAGGGGTCCAAATGAGGTGATCTTAGACTTCATTGAAAGGTTATTAAATTCCCCATCTAAGTCTAGTTGGTGGAATCTCCTGATTCGGCCGATAACCACCCCTAATATGTCTTCTAACAGAACATCGTTTTGGCGTCAGGTTTTCTGGACAGAACACTAAAATCACCATAACTTTTGCTACGAAGGTCCAAATCTTGTGTTCTTTATCTCTATGAAAATTTATGGAAATTACCTACATTTTTCGTTAGATTGAGATCCCCTGATTATCCTTTTAAATAGCAGTTTTAACCAGATCCCCACAGATCGCGGAACCGACAGATTTGCGATCAATGATACTAACAAATTCATAACTTCCTGACCGTTAATCGGATTTGGGTGATCTTGGTGGCCTCTGAAATCTAAGAACATAATCTACAACTTTCTAGGAGACCAAAACTCCTAATTCGGTCTCTAACCACATGAAATTGACCATACAAGCTACGGGATGAATCTGCAATTACAGCTGGCAGATTGCAACCTAGCCAAAAACTACCCGATTACTCTACCATGATTAATTACCCAACACAAACGACGTGTTACCCTTGAAGCAGCTGAAGATCACGAACCCCGGATGGCGATCCCGCTCCCTTCTCTTCTTCCTTCTCTTCTCCTTTCTTTCTTCCCTCTTTTCTTCCTCTTGGCCGGCTGCAATAGGGCTCCTTCTTCTTCCTCTTTGGCCGGCAACAATGGGGAATTTCTTGGAGGGGATCTTGGGAGGGCGCAAGGGAGGAGGCAGCCAGGGGGAGAGGCGTGGGAGGGAGAGGAGGTGGCGGCTCAAGGTGGGAAAAGTGGGGGAGTCGGGAGGTGGGGAGGTGGGGCTAGGGTTTGGGGGGAGTGGCGCCCCCCCTTTGGCCGGCCACCCCCCTTTGCCCTCATGGGCCGGGGCCCAAGCCCAGGTTGTAGACAAACGACACTTTCCCCCCTCTCTAACTGAAGAATTTAACATTTTCCAATTGGTCCTTCCCGTAAATCTATTTATTTCTCTCCTGAATAATTAAATCTCTCCCGGCGATTCGCTTATCTCACTTTCGGGGTATTACATTAACCCCTCTGGATCATCATTTCAAAAACTCCTAAACTCATATTTAACATGTCATCCATTTTAGCAGATTTTAGTAAAGACTAAAGCTTGATAGAGTAGTGATGCGAGATTCACATTCGAAAAACCCAAGTTGACGTCGTTCATTGTCTAAACCATAACCTAATGGCTACAACAGTACGGATATCAACATCTCAAGGAGGTTTATCCATGGAATAGGATTAAAACTACCGTCAACCCCAAATTTAGCATCTCATTTGGTTGCTCTGAATACGAGTGTGAGGACCGGGGGTATTTAACTCGTAATACTTAACCTCCAAATGGTTCTAGTATTACCAATCAAATATCCGAAGTCTCGATGGACATATGCTTCCCAGAATTGCAGCACACATACATCTTTACAAAATCATGCATTATTTCCATACAACTCATAATAGCAAGTCTAGCAAAAGACATACAATATATAGAGTTATTACAAAAGAGCCGACCGGCCAAATGACATCAAAATGACGATTAACAACGGAAGCAAAAGTGCCATAAGATGTCTATAAACAAAACCAACCAGTTAGCCATATAACCCACAAGGGAACCGACCGGGCCGCCAAGCTAGTCGCACCCGCCGCAGCAAAATTCACAGAAGTTGATCCTTTAGGGATCCACAAAGCAATACAACAACAAAGCAATACAGTTGGGTACAAAAATGTACTCGCAAGACTTACGAGTAACAAGCCTATACATAGCTACATGAAAGCTGAAACAAAGAAGATGGTTATATGGTTAATTGGACGCGTAAAACAATTTTCATTTGAAATAATGTAATAGATTGAAGGCAATTTGTCAAATCTGTTTTTTAATCATTGAAATAATAGCGAGACATTAATGAGTATCATAAATAACAACCTAGAGGTGACTAACCCAACAGCCACCATAACATAGCATGAATCTCCGATTCGTACCACCCAAGTTCAAGTTTTAGTGAAAATGTTATAGTCTAACTCTTGCAAAACCTAACTAAGCGTGTCCATAATCTAGGACGAGGCTATTCAAACAGTTCAAAACCCTGCAGGGGTTTACCAATATACCCACACTTCAGACCGCCTTTTTACCACTAGATTAAGCACACTTCCAAAGGTATGCTGGTACGGCTAAGTCCTACGAGATGTTTCCAATATTGTGTATCAACTACGAGCCGCTCGTATGTATAGAAACCCGTACGCTACATTATAAAGCCGAAAGTCAACTACCCACCAGGGGTAAAGCTTTCGGACAACTACAATGCTCCCAAACATCTTCCCTCCTACACAACCACCTGTGACTCGGAGCTAACACACGCCAAAGTACTAAGTCAAGAGAGGTCCCATTTACCTCTAGTGTGGTTAGCACGCAAAAATGCTTGGATAGTGTGACACAAGATGTTCGGTCCTTGTTGACTCGGGCACCAACCATTCACACCCAAAAGACCATCATACCATTGTGCCCAAGTCTAAATCATTTTGTTTTCAGTTTTGGTTTTCTCAATTAAGCATAGCACAAGGTGCTGCAAATAAAGTCATAATAAGCTTTTGTGTGATCAAGGTTATCGACTAAGTCGATAACTGCCCAATTCTACCGATAGCTAATCATGACTAAGCAACATTGACTCGTAAACTACTAAGTGACAAGGGCTCATCCATCGAACCCCAAATCATAGCAAGATAATCCTAGGCTCAGTAGTAGAGGATAAACATTTGCCTACAGATTATGCATCTAATGGGTCAACTAATCGACAATAGTTTAACACAAGATAGCAATGCATACGTAGAATTTGCAAACAACATATTAGACTTTGAAAATAATCGGAGCAATATGATCAAATGATGCTACATCTGCTTGCCTTGCTGGAAGTCCTCTTGCTGCAGAGGGTCACTCTCAGGTTCAACAAATTCTTCGGAACCTAACGCAAGAACGCGAAAATCCAATAAGAACGAAGAACACCAAAAAAGACTCAAAAATCAAATTCATACAAATTCCATGAAATTTACACAGCAGCAAGATCGTGATTTTAAATGAATTTAGCAACAAGAATCATTCAATTTGGACTAAGCATGCAAAAGTTATAGGCCAAATAATTTTTTCGGCTAAAAAATCCAAATTAAATTGTTCTCTATTACTGTTCATGGCACAATTTTTCCCAAAGTTTTAGGACCTGAAATTTTTATGGTAGGTAGAACATGGCATTCTAAGAACAGCAAAATTGGGTTCATCCCATTTCTCTAAGTTATGAAACTAGTGCCCAACATTTTTCAGAGACTAATACCTAAATAAACATATTCTATATTACAGCATATTAATAGAGGAACCTAACACATTTTATTTTGCTCAATTTGGAGTTACAGAGAATTACTTATATACTTTTCAAGTTTTAACAAATTTCTAGAACAATAGTTAATGCTAGGCATGTAACATTGTAACATCCCAAGTAAACAAATCTAGGGTTTATGTTTCAAATGTAATTAAACCTACGTTTGTGTTTCAAATGTAATCAAGAGGAGGAATTAAAACTTTTCTCACCTCTTAAAAGTTCTTGAACGTTTCTCAAATTCTTGTCAAAGAATTGTAGAATTCAAAAATCAAATCTCCAATTGATCAAGTCAAACTCTCATTCAACTTTGTCCAGAATCTTTGGTCACACTTGCGAGATATTTTTCCCTGCTTCTAGGAATTCTTGGTAGCACCTCTGAATTATTTCATAATTTTTGGAAATTATTTGAATAGTTTAGAGGCAAGTCAAACCTTGGTCAAACCTCTAAAATAACCTTCTAGAATTTCCTGAGAAAATTCCAGTGCACAAAAATCTCTGGAAATTGTATGCAAGGGCAATCTCTAGGTTCGCAAGCTCCTGTAAAAATTTTAGAATTTTTGGAGTTAGTTTGCTACCTCAAATAAATCCCCAAAGTCTCAGCCTTTAATTTCAAACTCAAACTAGGATTCACTGTTCCTCGGGTGCGCACCCGAGCCTGGCTCGAGCCACTGGATTTGGTCTGATCACCTAGCGCCGTCCCGAGCCCGTTTCAATGCGTGGGCATTCTCAGCCTTTTGATCCGCATCCAACCGCTCCCGTGGATTTCCATCGCAACCGTTCAAATCCAATCCAGCGGTGCGTGTGTTGGGTCTGTGACTCATGGTCCGGCTCAGCCCACCCGCGCACTTTAGACTCAAGCCACTTTGTGTCACTTACCGGTGGGCCCGACACCACCCCCTGGTCGTCTTCCACCTCCCGCCGCGCGCGTGCGTCTGTGCCAGAGTGAGGTCAGTAGGGAGAGCAGCGTTGAGTCACCTCCCAACAGCTCCTTGCTGCCTTGCATTTATTGCGCGACGTGCTACCACCCCCAAAGTCCACCCTCTCTGTTCTTTACCTGCTCCCATCTCTCAGCTAGCCCATGGCAGCGGGCTTGACCACCCAAAGAGAGCCATTGTGGAGCCCGTGCTCCCCTCGGCTACTTAAGCTTCCCGGGACCCTCCTTAGCTCCCTTTCTGCACCCATTTTGCAAGTCTTAAGCTCTCACTCTGTGAAACAAATCGTATAGCGCTGGGAGCACTTGCCGCCATTGTCGGCCGCCGAGCCCCTCGTCACCATCGGAGCTCCAGTGGTCCCCTGGCCCCTCCCTTAGCGTCGCAGAGTTTCTTTCGACCTCCCGGTCCTGTCCCCTAACTTGATTCGGCTTGTTTTATCAGGAAACAGCTGAATTGGGTTTCGGTCTTCTCCGACTTGAAATCGCCGCCTCCATCCTTATCTCCGATAAGCATGCCTCCCTCCCTCCGTTACCGCTTTTGCTCCATTTGTGGGTCCTTCCGGAGCTAACCGCAGCTTCCTTCAGTTCTCGTTTGCTCTGGAGCTCCCTCCCCGCGTCATCTTCCTCTGCTCCGGCTTCGGCCGTCGTCGCTAGAACTCCCCCGACCTCCCCTGGACCTCCTCTGGGCCCAGGTGAGTTCATGATAACCTCCTTAAGCTCAAGCTCCAGGTAGATTAGGTCGCGGCAAAGCTTTTCTCTGTTTCCGTTTTTCCCGTACTTTAGTCTCCGCCTCATTCCAGCTCGCTGGCGATCTAAGTCACCTCCGGCGACAAAAGTACTCTCAAAATGTTCGCAATGGTATTGCGGACGTTTTACCTCTGTTAGCCCGCGCCGCCGTGGTCGTGGTCGCCGGCGACGAGCCGGTGACGAAAGCCCGGTGTTCTGTACTGTTGTCGCGTTTTTGTCTAGTCATTGGACCTCCCGAGTTAGTCATGGCCGTCCATGACCTCTGTAGGATTAGCTCCGGCCGTCAGATCTTTCGTGGGAAACCTGGGTCGCTTAGACCTCCTAGAACCCATCTTGACCTTTAAGACCACCCCGAACCAGATCTCGGCCGTTAGACCTCCTAGTATAAGTCTTTAGCTGCCAGGACCTCCCTCTATCCGAAATCCTGGCCGTTAAAGACCTCCGTAGGTTAAATCCCAGCCGTTAGGATCACCCTCCACCTTGGGGTCCTCTTTGCAAAAGACCGCCTTGGGGTCCTCTTTGCAAAAAACCTCCTTGGTTTCCTCTTTGCAAAAAGACCACCACTGGTCCTTGTAAAGAAGCCGCAGGACCTCCCCCACCTAGATCTGGACTGTTCAGGACCTCCCCATGGGGATCTGAGCCGTCCAGACCTCTCTCCGTTAAAGCACTGTTCTGTAGGGATCTCCTTCCGTTAAAACCCTGTCGCGTAGGACCTCCCCGTGTAGATCATGGCCATCCGTGACCTCCTCGGTGAGATCCCAGCCATCCACGTGTCTCTCTTCTAACTTACAGCCCAGGACCTCCCTCGATTAGATCTCGACCGTCTAGGACCTCCTCCATTTAGATCCGTAGCTTTAGAACCTCCCCGTTAGCTCTGGACTGTTAGATATAGATCTAACGGGCCGGACCTCCTCGGTCTATTTGTACCTCTATCGTGGGCCTTTGGATCTAAATCCTTCGGTGGGATTTTCTGCAGCTAAGACCTCCTTACTAGATCTTAGCCGTTGAAGACCTCCATCTTTTGATCTCACCGTCCAGACCTCCTCTCTTAGACCTCCACCTCAAGGACCTCCTTCGTCAAATCTGGACCATCAAGTCTGGATCTAACGGCTAAGACCTCCCCTAGGCGCGATGAGGTCTTGGCGCCCAGGTGCTCGTGGTGGAGTTCGCGTCTGTGCTCGTGTGCCGTGCGATTTTTTATCAACGGTCCAAGACCTCCCCAGTTTGAGTTGGTTTTCCAGATTAAGTCCCGAAAGCTATTATTTGCAATGTATTAATTGTTTTGAACTTCAAAATTTCATATATTTTTCCCTGTAGCTCCAAATTGAACAAACTAAAGTTCTGTAAATTCATTTGTTAAAGTACTTTAGCATAACCCATGTTTTAAAGTAGTCTTTAATTCTGAGATTAACCATGCCTTAGTTTTATAACTTGGAAAAATCATAATAAATTCAATTTAACTCCAAATGCAGTAAACTCAATTTTGCTAACCTTAGAATACTAGTATCTACCTACCATAAAAATTTCATGTTTCAGATCATTCCAGAAATTTATGCCATGAACAGTAACAGATAGCATTTAATTTCGAATTTTCCAACAGCCTGAAAATGTTTTGGCCATAACTTTCGCATCCTTATTCCAAATTAAATGTTTCTTGCTACTAAATTTGTCTAAAATCATGCTCTTCCTGTTGCGTAAGTTTCTTGTGCTTTGGAACAATTTGGCTTTTGAGTTCTTTTGGGTGTCCCTCGTTCTTATTTGGATTTGCTTGCCTTTTCGATAGGTGCCGACGAGTGTGTCGATAACGTGAGTGACCCTCAGCAACAAATTGAGCATCTGCAGCCAGGAAAGCAGTTTGATCATATCCACTCCATCCCACTACTTTTAAAATCTAATACTTTGTTTTACTTGTATGTATGCATGCTTTTGTGTCAATAATTAATTTTGCCAAATAGAGGTAGCTAATCCTATTGCATTGTTTCCCTTAAATTGTTCACCCCTGCCACTACCTTAGGAATATTATCCTCACCGGTGAATTAGAGGCCGGTGAATGATTTAGGGCCTTTTATTTGTCTTTATGATATGATGCTTAGCAATGCTTAGTTATCGGTAGTATTGGGCGATCATCGACTTAGTCGGTGATCTTGATCACACAAATGTTAATATTATTTCATTATGTCCAGTCCTTGTGTTTTACTAATTTGCAAATCAAAAACTGAAAACAAAAATTATATCTTGACTTGGGCACAATGGTATGTGGTGTGATCTGTTGGGTGTGAATGGAATGGTGCCCAAGTCCCTAAGGACCGAGTTACTTGTGCCATTGATCCAAGCAATTGTTGCGTGCTAACCACACGAGGGGGATATGAGACCTCTCTTGACTAAGTACTTTGGGAGGTGTTAATTATGATCTGGTCGGTGGGTGTGTTGAAAATGCGTGTGTGTGTATGTGGTGTGTGAGGGGAGCATTAGCAGACCGGTGAGGCTGTCTAATGTGTCCTTCTCCCGTGGGTTGCGGCTCTTAATTAGCATCGTCCATTGGAAAGCGCCTTGTCAGACTTAGCCGTGCCTGCATACCAAAGGAAGTATGCTAACCGTGGCTGGTGGAAAGGCGGTCTATCGTGTGGGTACATTGGTACACCCCTGCAGGGTTAAAACTATTCGAATAGCCTCGTCCTAGGTTATGGACACGCTTGGTTATTTTCCGCAAGAACTAGACTACAACCCTTTAAAAACTTAAAACTTGACATGGGTGGTATGAAGGGGTACTTCATGCTATTGTTGTGCTGACTATTGGGTTAGTCACTTCTAGGATGTTGTTGTCCTCTACCTATTGTTATAATTGTCTCTCTGTTATTTGAAAAATAGAAATTAATTGCAAACCTGCTTTTAATGTATTACTGTATTGCGAATAAAACTTGCTTTCTGCTGAAAATAAGTCCAGAGCCTCCTCCACTTAAATAAAGCTTGCATGTAGTTAATTATAGTTCTGTTATCTTACACGTCAGTCTTGCGAGTACAAAAACAATTTTTGTACTCAGATGCTATGCTTAATTGTTTTGTTGCAGAGGAAGAAGGTGAGCCCCAAGGGCCTCACTTTTGTGAGTTGTGTTGCGGTGGTGTTTGGGACGACTAGCCTAGCGGTCCGGTTGGTTGCCTTGTGGGTAAAGGCACACTGATTGGGTTTTGTTTATCGCCATCTTATGGCTCTTTTGCTTCCACTGTTTACTTATCTAGTTGTATGTCATTTGGCCGATCGGCCTCTTGTTTGTGATAACTCTTTATGTTATGTATGTCTTTGATTTAGTGTTGTGCTTCGATTCTATGTGAATGAATGGAATTGATGCATGATTTTGTATTGAGGTGTATATACTGCATTTCTGGGAAGTATACATATCTCGAGACTTGATTTATTTGAATTGTACTACTAGGACCAAGTGGATGGTTAAGTAGTACAAGCCGAATAAACCGGGGTCCTCACAAAGTTTGGTATCAGAGCCATTCCAACTGTAGTAACCCAAGCTTGGTCGTCTTTAGGATATTTTGGATAACTTAATTTCAAAGTATCAAATGATTTATGAAAGCTTAAGTAAATTCTCAGATTTTATTCCTTACCTATCTTAGCTTTCTTCTCTCATCTTGCTCTAATTTGAGTTTTAAAAGTGGTTTTCCTCTCCCTCCCTCCAAACATAGTTGTTATCGATTAATTGGGTTTGGGAACCAATGAGTTTGGAAAATTGAAGTGTTAGCTGCCCTCTACAAGGTTTTGAAGTTTCTGAAGTTGAAGATTTCGGCTTGGAGGCTTGGATGCAAAATCTGGACAACGATCATTCAATTTCCAGACAGCAAGCTCAAAGGTTCTAAATAGGGTAGAAAATGAGAGGTTAATCAACTAAAACTTGTGGGAATAAAAGGGTAGGATGAGATACTAGTTAGCTAAGTATCTAACATTGTTTTTATCGCCTTAACCTTGTTCTTGAGTAGTGTTAGACTTGATGTAGTGTGCTGAAATTTTATCTTCTCAACCAATTACTCGTTCATTCAATACGGGCTAATTGTTTCGGGAAGTTGAGCTTCGGTTTGGTGTTTCCTTTGCTGTTTTGGAGCCATTTTGGAAGCTTTTAAAGTTTATATACTTGCTAATTTGGTTTTTGTCTAGGGTGATATCTCATTCCCCTAGTCGTTAGCTTTTCGCTTTCATCAACTTCAAGTTTCGGACGGTGTTGCTAACCCAAGTTCATGATAACGCCCTTGTTTTCTAAACCTTTTTAAGGCTTTTAAAATGAAATAGAACCATTTGGTTTTGATGAGAGTTCAAAACTTAACCTAAGTTTTCGAAAGAGTCCTAAATGACTAAAACAAACTTCAACAAATCAAATCTGGAATTTCCTTGTGTTGAGTGGGTTCTAAAACTACCCAGGCCTCCCTTTTGGTTCTGTCTTCTCTAAAACTCTCTTTCGATACCCCTTTCTCTGGAATATCCATACAGCATCAACTCCGTTCAATTCGTGGTCACACCGTTTCATCAGAAAAACAAACTCTTAGGAACATGGGTTCTGGGAATCCCTTACCGCCGTGTAGCAATGGTGCTACCGGAGGTGTGGTGGTACTAATTCCTGGGTACTCGCAAAGACCAGTGTTTGAACCTCTTTATACCATATGAGACCTCCTGGATCTAATATGATCCATTCAAACCTCTTGTTGATTCAATCTTGACCGTCAAAGACTATGGCATATGAATTCATTACCATCCGGGCAAGACTAATGTTGTTGCAGATACAATTAGTCAAAAAGGTGTTTTGCAATGCATTGTTACTCCAGGAACTGCAGCATGCCCTCCTCGAAGACTTTTAGTGTCTCAACTCGGGTGTGGTTGAGCACGGGTCTCTTGCTGCCTTGGTTGTGCAACCAACCCTGGTGGATCAGATCAAGTTGGCTCAGTAGTCGGATGCTGGAGTGAACCTAATCAAGCAAAATATACAGGCTGAAAGTCAAGTTCAGTTACTTTGAGATCGATTGTGTGTAGCTCAACCAGACAGAAGAGCTATGCAGATCGTTGTCATCGCAAATTAAGCCTTACTTCTGTGGCCTAAATGCCCATAGTCCATCTACGAATCTAGCTACGGAGGGATGACTCCGTATAGCTAGTTAACCAGCCGAGGTTTCATTTGTTAGTGGAGTAACCAGACAAATTGCTCCACCAACTAAGAATGGCCATGGCCCCTCTAAGATAGCTAGCTGTGGAGGGATGACTCTGCATAGCTAGTTAGCAGACTGAGGTCCCATTGTTGGCGGAACTGACCAGACAAATCGCTCCACCAGCTAACAACGATCTTGCACCACCACCCATAGAATCAAGAAGAATCTCTCACTCTGTCAATCCTTATTATATCTAGACCTGGTAAGTTTTCCCCGTGTCGACTAAAGTGGCACCTTTTCTACCGATCAAAACCAAGATTCGTACCGATCACTTGGCTGAGCTTTATGTCTCAAGGATCGTAAGCTTGCAAGATGTACCGAAGACGATAGTGTTGGATCATTTCTCTGTTCCCTTCTCGATTTTGGCATAGTCTACAAGAGGCTATGGGAACTCGTCCTGCTTTCAGTTCAATTTACCATCCTTAAACCAATGGTCAGACTGAAAGTGCCATCATCGTTCTGTTGTCTAGGGCGGTTTAGCTCCTCGATACGTGCATCCATACCGCATCAAAAAGAAAGAAATGAGCTGTTGCTTATAAGTTGGAATTGCCTGCTACACTTGGCGGAGTATATGATGTGTTCCATGTGTCCCAGCTAAAGAAGTGTCTCCGTGTTCCAACTGAGGAAGCTTCGTTGGAAACTCTTGATGTCCAAGAAGATTTGACCTCTCGCGAGCACCCTGTTCGCATACTTGAGGAGGCTGAACGAAGAACCAGGAATCGTTCCATTAAGTTCCTTAAAGTTCAGTGGTCAAACCATTCCGAGGATGAAGCTACTTGGAAGCGGGACAATCGTCTGCATGAGGACTACCCCTCTACCTCCCCGACTAAACCAAATCTCGGGATGAGATTTCTGTAAGGGGGGAGGTTTGTAACATCCCAAGTAAACAAATCTAGGGTTTATGTTTCAAATGTAATTAAACCTACGTTTGTGTTTCAAATGTAATCAAGAGGAGGAATTAAAACTTTTCTCGCCTCTTAAAAGTTCTTGAACTTTTCTCAAATTCTTGGCAAAGAATTGTAGAATTCAAAAATCAAATCTCCAATTGATCAAGTCAAACTCTCATTCAACTTTGTCCAGAATCTTTGGTCACACTTGGGAGATATTTTTCCTTGCTTCTAGGAATTCTTGGTAGCACCTCTGAATTATTTCATAATTTTTGGAAATTATTTGAATAGTTTAGAGGCAAGTCAAACCTTGGTCAAACCTATGAAATAACCTTCTGGAATTTCCTGAGAAAATTCTAGTGCACAAAAATCTCTGGAAATTGTATGCAAGGGCAACCTCTAGGTTCGCAAGCTCCTGTAAAAATTTCAGAATTTTTGGAGTGAGTTTGCTACCTTAAATAAATCCCCAAAGTCTCAGCCTTTAATTTCAAACTCAAACTGGGATTCACTGTTCCTCGGGTGCGCACCCGAGCCTGGCTCGAGCCAATGGATTTGGTCCGACCACCTAGCGCCGTCCCGAGCCCGTTTCAATGCGCGGGCATTCTCAGCCTTTTGATCCGCATCCAACCGCTCCCGTGGATTTCCATCGCAACCGTTCAAATCCAATCCAGCGGTGCGTGTGTTGGGTCCGTGACTCTTGGTCCAGCTTAGCCCACCCGCGCACTTTAGACTCAAGCCACTTTGTGTCACTTACCGGTGGGCCCGACACCGCCCCCTGGTCGTCTTCCACCTCTCGCCGCGCGCGTGCGTCTGTGCCAGAGTGAGGTCAGCAGGGAGAGCGGCGTTGAGTCACCTCCCAACAGCTCCTTGCTGCCTTGCATTTATTGCGCGACGTGCTACCGCCCCCAAAGTCCACCCTCTCTGCTCTTTACCTGCTCCTGTCTCTCAGCTAGCCCATGGCAGCGGGCTTGACCACCCAAAGAGAGCCGTTGTGGAGCCCGTGCTCCCCTCGGCTACTTAAGCTTCCCGGGACCCTCCTTAGCTCCCTTTCTGCACCCGTTTTGCAAGTCTTAAGCTCTCACTCTGTGAAACAAATCGCATAGCGCTGGGAGCACTTGCCGCCATTGTCGGCCGCCGAGCCCCTCATCACCATCGGAGCTCTAGTGGTCCCCTGGCCCCTCCCTTAGCGTCGCAGAGTTTCTTTTGACCTCCCGGTCCTGTCCCCTAACTTGATTCGGCTTGTTTTCTCAGGAAACAGCTGAATTGGGTTTCGGCCTTCTCCGACATGAAATCGTCGCCTCTATCCTTATCTCCGGTAAGCATGCCTCCCTCCCTCCGTTACCGCTTTTGCTCCTTTTGTGGGTCCTTCCGGAGCTAACCGCATCTTCCTTCAGTTCTCGTTTGCTCTGGAGCTCCCTCCCCGCGTCATCTTCCTCTGCTCCGGCGTCGGCCGTCGTCGCTAGAACTCCCCCGACCTCCCCTGGACCTCCTCTGGGCCCAGGTGAGTTCACGATAACCTCCTTAAGCTCAAGCTCCAGGTAGATTAGGTCGCGGTGAAGCTTTTCTCTGTTTTCGTTTTTCCCGTACTTTAGTCTCCGCCTCGTTCTAGCTCGCCGGCAATCTAGGTCACCTCCGGCGACAAAAGTACTCTCAAAATGTTCGCAATGGTATTGTGGACGTTTTGCCTCTGTTAGCCCGCGCCGCCGTGGTTGTGGTCGCCGGCGACGAGCTGGTGACGAAAGCCCGGTGTTCCGTACTGTTGTCGCGTTTTTGTCTAGTCATTGGACCTCCCGAGTTAATCATGGCCGTCCATGACCTCTGTAGGATTAGCTCCGGCCGTCAGATCTTTCTTGGGAAACCTGGGTCGCTTCGACCTCCTAGAACCCATCTTTACCGTTTAAGACCACCCCGAACCAGATCTCAGCCGTTAGACCTCCTAGTATAAGTCTCTAGCTGCCAGGACCTCCCTCTAACCGAAATCCTGGTTGTTAAAGACCTCCGTAAGTTAAATCCCAGCCGTTAGGATCACCCTCCACCTTGGGGTCCTCTTTGCAAAAGACCTCCTTGGGGTCCTCTTTGCAAAAATACCACCACTGGTCCTTGTAAAGAAGCCGCAGGACCTCCCCCGCCTAGATCTGGACCGTTCAGGACCTCCCCATGGGGACATGAGCCGTCTAGACCTCTCTCCGTTAAAGCACTGTTCTGTAGGGATTTCCTTCCGTTAAAACCCTGTCGCGTAGGACCTCCCCGTGTAGATCATGGCCATCCATGACCTCCTCGGTGACATCCCAGCCATCCACGTGTCTCTCTGCTAACTTACAGCCCAAGACCTCCCTCGATTAGATCTCGACCGTCTAGGACCTCGTCCATTTAGATCCGTAGCTTTAGAACCTCCCCGTCAGCTCTGGACCCTTAGATCTAGATCTAACGGGCCGGACCTCCTCGGTCTATTTGCACCTCTATCGTGGCCCTTTGGATCTAAATCCTTCAGTGGGGTTTTCTCAGCTAAGACCTCCTCGCTAGATCTTAGCCGTCGAAGACCTCCCTCTTTCTGATCTCACCGTCCAGACCTCCTCTCTTAGACCTCCACCTCAAGGACCTCCTTCGTCGATCCGACCATCAAGTGCGGATCTAACGGCTAAGACCTCCCCTAGGCGCGATGAGGTCTTGGCGCCCAGGTGCTCGTGGTGGAGTTCGCATCTGTGCTCGTGTGCTGTGCGATTTTTTATCAACTGCCCACGACCTCCCCAGTTTGAGTTGGTTTTCCAGATTAAGTCCCGAAAGATATTATTTGCAATGTATTAATTGTTTTGAACTTCAAAATTTCATATATTTTTCCCTGTAGCTCCAAATTGAACAAACTAAAGTTCTGTAAATCCATCTGTTAAAGTACTTTAGCATAACCCATGTTTTAAAGTAGTCTTTAATTCTGAGATTAACCATGCCTTAGTTTTATAACTTGGAAAAATCATAATAAATTCAATTTAACTCCAAATGCAGTAAACTCAATTTTGCTAACCTTAGAATACCAGTATCTACCTACCATAAAAATTTCAAGTTCCAGATCATTCCAGAAATTTATGCTATGAACAGTAACAGATAGTATTTAATTTCGAATTTTCCAACAGCCTGAAAATGTTTTGGCCATAACTTTCGCATCCTTATTTCAAATTAAATGTTTCTTGCTCCTAAATTTGTCTAAAATCATGCTCTTCCTGTTGCGTAAGTTTCTTGTGCTTTGGAACACTTCGGCTTTTGAGTTCTTTTGGGTGTCCCTCGTTCTTATTTGGATTTACTTGCCTTTTCGATAGGTGCCGACGAGTGTGTCGATAACGTGAGTGATCCTCAGCAACAAATTGAGCATCTGCAGCCAGGCAAGCAGTTTGATCATATCCACTCCATCCCATTACTTTTAAAATCTAATACTTTGTTTTACTTGTATGTATGCATGCTTTTGTGTCAATAATTAATTTTGCCGAATAGAGGTAGCTAATCCTATTGCATTGTTTCCCTTAAATTGTTCACCCCTGCCACTACCTGAGGAATATTATCCTCACCGGTGAATTAGAGCCCGGTGAATGATTTAGGGCCTTTTATTTGTCTTTACGATATGATGCTTAGCAATGCTGAGTTATCGGTAGTATTGGGCGATCATCGACTTAGTCGGTGATCTTGATCACACAAATATTAATATTATTCCATTATCTCCAGTCCTTGTGTTTTACTAATTTGCAAATCAAAAACTGAAAACAAAAATTATATCTTGACTTGGGCACAATGGTATGTGGTGTGATCTGTTGGGTGTGAATGGAATGGTGCCCAAGTCCCTAAGGACCGAGTTACTTGTGCCATTGATCCAAGCAATTGTTGCGTGCTAACCACACGAGGGGGATATGGGACCTCTCTTGACTAAGTACTTTGGGAGGTGTTAATTATGAGCTGGTCGGTGGGTGTGTTAAAAATGTGTGTGTGTGTGTGTGTATGTGGTGTGTGAGGGGAGCATTAGCAGACCGGTTAGGCTATCTAATGTGTCCTTCTCCCGTGGGTTGCGGCTCTTAATTAGCATCGTCCATTGAAAAGCGTCTTGTTAGACTTAGCTGTGCCTGCATACCAAAGGAAGTATGCTAACCATGGCTGGTGGAAAGGCGGTCTATCGTGTGGGTACATTGGTACACCCCTACAGGGTTAAAACTATTCGAATAGCCTCGTCCTAGGTTATGGACACGCTTGGTTATTTCCCGCAAGAACTAGACTACAACCCTTTAAAAACTTAAAACTTGACATGGGTGGTATGAAGGGGTAGTCCATGCTATTGTTGTGGTGACTATTGCGTTAGTCACTTCTAGGATGTTGTTGTCCTCTACCTATTGTTATAATTGTCTCTCTGTTATTTGAAAAATAGAAATTAATTGCAAACCTGCTTTTAATGTATTCTCAGACATGAATAAAACTTGCTTTCTGCTGAAAATAAGTCCAGAGCCTCCTCCACTTAAATAAAGCTTGCATGTAGTTAATTATAGTTCTGTTATCTTACACATCAGTCTTGCAAGTACAAAAATAATTTTTGTACTCAGATGCTATGCTTAATTGTTTCGTTGCAGAGGAAGAAGGTGAGCCCCAAGGGCCTCACTTTTGTGAGTTGTGTTGCGGTGGTGTTTGGGACGACTAACCTGGCGGTCCTGTTGGTTGCCTTGTGGGTAAAGGCACACTGATTGGCTTTTGTTTATCGCCATCTTATGGCTCTTTTGCTTCCGCTGTTTACTTATCTAGTTGTATGTCATTTGGCCGATCGGCCTCTTGTTTGTAATAACTCTTTATGTTATGTATATCTTTGATTTAGTGTTGTGTTTCGGTTCAATGTGAATGAATGGAATTGATGTATGATTTTGTATCGAGGTGTATATACTGCATTTCTGGGAAGTATACATATCTCGAGGCTTGGTTTATTTGAATTGTACTGCTAGGACCAAGTGGATGGTTAAGTAGTACAAGCCGAATAAACTGGGGTCCTCACAAACATCCAGAACTTAAGTTTGTACTTCAAATATGTGAAAATGAGTAGAATTTAAAATTTTTTGAGCATGTTTGAATTTCTGGAGCTTTTGCTAGATTTGTTGCTTTTGAAATTTTTGGAATCAATTGGAACATATAACTTAAATCTTAACTTCAAGGAGAAAACATTGGCAAAAACTTGTGATCATCCTCTGGAAGTATTTTTCCTATCTTCTTGAACATCCTAGTAACCTCTCTGCAAAATCTCACAATTTTTTAGATTTTGTTTGCTATTTCAAAAGAGCAAGTCAAACCAATTTGAATTCTGGTCAAATCCCTAGGGCAGCATCTTGTGAATTTTCTTGGGAATAATTCAGTGCATAAAAATTTCTGGAAAAATTATACAAGCTTGTTCTCTGTCCAAAGGTGTTAGCATAAAAAATTCGGAATTTTTGGAGCTTCGGAGCTACCTCTAAAAATTCCCCAATCCTCTGAGCCTTTTAAAAATCAGAATCTGAAATCACTATTCATCAGGCTCGGACTCGAACTCCGACTCGAGTCCGACCGCGTCGCTTGACTCAGCCGCACCGCCTAGCTGCACTGCCCGAGCCCGATGGCTGTCGATCGTCCGATGCAAATCATGCGGCCCACACGCGCCCGATCTGTTCGGATAGTCCATCTACACCACCAAATCTCGACCATCCATTTTAGATCTAGCGGTCGACATCTTCTTGATCGAGTCGTACCAAATCTTCGAACCGCACCAGACCCCGACTCGTGCCGCTTTGTCGCCGTCACTGACGGGCGGGCCCCACTTGTTAGGTTCATCCTCGCCGTCTCCGCTGCCTACTGGAGCTCGCTGGCGTTCGCGCATGCGTGCCACGCAGCTCGTCGCTGCCACTTCGTGGACGCGTGTCCGCCTCCGAAGGATCGCCGGGAGTCCATCTACCCACTGAGCTCACCCATTTCTCCTCGCTCCCATTCTCGTGCTTTCTCCGCCCGATTTCTTGTTTCGACCGGAGAGGGAAACGAAGGCAGTGCCGCCGTGTCGGAGCCGCCCTTGAGCCCGCGACCTCACCATCGTGATCCACTCTCGACGCCGCTTCCATTTTGCCCAGTCCGGGTCCTTGGTATCCAGTGGATCGCCTGGAGCGACTTCGTTGTCTCCGCCTCCGGCAGCCTCGGCCCCGTAGCCGCTAGGGCGTTCTGGTGAGTCTCTAACCTCAGCACCTGATCCCTTGTGATCGCATTTCTCCACTCAGACTTACGGTGGGTTCGTTTTCGCTTTTGGTGCATCGTTGAGGGCGTGCGGCCGGTTCATCTCCGGGCACGGTGATTCGCCGCCACGGCGATTCCGACCACCTCGGACCTCCTTCGTCGACGTTACTTTGGGCGTATTGCTCCTGGAGCCGAGGCGATCCCTAGGTGCACCTTTCGGAGTCTTCTCGAAGCCCGTAGCATCTTCTCCGCGTGAGCCGTAGCTTCTTCTCCGCCTCCGTTCGCTGCCACCTCGCCGCTGGCATCCCCGTGGGTCTGTGTCGCCGTCATCGAGTTCGCGAGGTCTCAACGAACCTGAAGGTATAACCCACTCGCCCTGAGACTCGCTGGTTCGCTTGATCTGCTTCGCGGCCGCGCCGCTGTCCGTGGGAACGTCGGTAAGCCGCCGGCGTCATTAGGGTATAAACCCTGTCCTTAGTTTTAACCCACTGTTGTCTGAGTCTATGTCATGTGGACCCTTGTGGTTTTAGTGCGTTAATCTATCCGTTATTTGTCCCCTGAGTCCATGACATGTGGGCCCATGTTACTGATTAAGTGTTTGTGTAAAGTATGAGAATACGTTTTCTCTTTAAGGAAATGTATTTCTCTGTACGTTTAGGTTAGGGTTACGTTTTAGGTAGCCAAAGGCGTATTCCTAAAATACGTCTTCGACGTCACCGTTGGCGCCGGCGGGGTCAAGTTTGACCTGGTCAGCGTTTCTCGCTCGGACCCACCGGTCAGTGACCGTGGGTCAACTGAGTGCCGGTAGAAAAAGGTTTCGGTGCTTTTAAAATTTCCGAATTGATTTTCTTTTGCACTGATAATTCAATTAAACTTAGAAAATTCATAACTAATTCAATTTTAATCCAAATCGAATGAATCCAATTTTGTAAATTTTCATTTTTAATGTTCTATTTATCAGAATAGGTTTTAGATATGTATCTGTTCATAAAATTTTGATAAATAATTAAATTGTGTTTTTATGTATTTCTAACTTAGAAAATTCTTAGAAAATTCTTCATATCTCCAAATAAAATGTTCTCTGTTTCTAAAATTTTGTAAAATCATGCTCTAGCTGCTGTGTGAAATTTGTGCTCATTGGATTAATTTGAATTTTGGTTATTGTCGGTGTTATTTGTTCTTATTTGCTCGTTTTGCTCGATCGATAGATTGCGACGATTCTGGTATTATCGAGAGTGAGCCTCAGCAACATATTGAGCAGCAGCAACCAGGCAAGCAGTTTGATCATGTTAATCCCTTTATATCCAAACTAATATTTTGTAAGCAACTTGTATGTATGCATTGCTATTTTGTGTTAAATTATGGTTAGTGGGTCTTTTAGTTGCATAATCTGCAGGTAAATGATATTCCTCTACTACCTGAGCCTAGGTTATTTGCTGTGATAGGAGATCGTTGGATGATCTCTTGTCACTTAGTAGATACGAATTCAACTACTTAGACATGCTTAGTTATCGGTAGAAATGGGCGGTTATCGACTTAGTCGATAACCTTGATCACACAAATTATTATAACTTGTGTTTCAGTATTTATGCCATGTTTAATTGTGAAAACTAAAAACTGAAAATAAAATGATTTGGACAAGGGCACAACGGTATGTTGGTGTGCTTTTGGGTGTGACTGGAATGTTGCCCGAGTCATTAAGGACCGAGTTACTTGCGCCACCGTACTGAGCATTTTGCGTGCTAACCACACTAGAGGGTATGGGACCTCTCTTGACTTAGTACTTTGGCGTGTATTGGCTCCGAGTCGTAGGGGGTCGCAGGAGGGATGGTGTTGGGAGCATGGTAGTTGTCCGAAAGGCTTTACCCTTTGTGGGTAGTTGTCTTTTCGGTTGTACCATGTAAGCGTATGGATTTCTATCCATACGAGCGGCTCGTAGTTAATACACAATATTGAAAATGTCTCGTAGGACTTAGCTGTGCCGGCATACCTTCGGAAGTGTGCTTTTGTGGCAAAAAGGTGGTCTGAAGTGTGGGTACATTGGTACACCCCTGCAGGGTTAAAACTATTCGAATAGCCTTGTCCTAGGTTATGGACACGCTCGGATACTCCCCCCAAGAACTAGACTACAACCTTTAAATTAAAACTTGACATGGGTGGCATGAATGGGTAATTCATGCTATGGTCGTGGTGACTAATGGGTTAGTCACTTCCAGGATGTTGTCATCTACTTACTGTTATTTCTGTCGCTGTTATTTCAACATTAAAAATGAATTGCCAACTTGCTTTTAAATGTATTACATTATTGCAAATAAAGATTGCTTTGTGCTAAAATGAGCCATACAGCCTCCACTTAAATAAGCCTGCATGTAGTTATGCATAGGTCTGCTAGTCCACACGTTAGTCTTGCGAGTACATTTTTGTACTCATTTGCTGTGCTTAATATTTTTGTTGCAGAGGAGGCAGGTGAGCCCCAAGGGCCTTACTTACGTGAGATGTGCGGGTTACGGGACGACTAGCTTGGCGGTCCGGTTGGTTGCCTTGTGGGCTAAGGCACACTGATTGGCTTTTGTTTATAGCCATCTTATGGCACTTTTGCTTTCGCTGTTTACTTTGCTATCTGTTTGTCTTTTGGCTGGTCGGCCCTTTGTTGTAATAACTCTACTTTGTTGTCTACTGTTTAATATCGTAATGTTTGGATGTTATGTCTAGAATGGAGTTGATGCATAATTTTGTGAAGAGGTGTGTATACTGCAGTTCTGGGAAGTATACATATCTCGAGGCTTGGTTTATTTGATTTGTGATACTAGGACCAGGTGGTTGGTTAAGCATTACAAGCCAAATAAACTGGGGTCCTCACAAGGCAAGATAATATAACTACACAATTTTTCTGGTACAGCACATTACCCAAACATATTTTTAGATTAAAGTTCATTTAACCAGGGATTTAACAAAAATAGGAATAATCTAAAAAGGGCTTCAAATGAATTAGTTATGCCATTTTGAAATTTAATACAATTTTCAGTTGGCAAATAAAGCTTATCAGAAACTCTTAAACAATACTCCATGAGAAAACGACGTGGCAAAACGTGGGCTTTTGAGATCAGATCTAACGACCCACGCGCAGTGGAGAATAGTGCACGCGCGTGGCCCAAAAGAGCTCACCGAAGGATCAAGATCGAACGGTCCACAACGATCCGGACGTTCGGAGGTCCGAACGTTCCAACCATCCTCGACCGTTGATCTAAAGATGGAGGGCTTAGAGCACAGTAACGTTCGGAGGTCTGAACGTCCACGTGATCTGAGCCGCAGATCTAGAAATGGGCAGCCCACAGTGACTTGGACGATGGGGTGGCCCGAATGTTTCAAAGGATCTGAGCCGCAGATCTCAAAACAAACGGTCCAAGATCAACAAGGTGTTGCGCACTACACATGTTGGTTTTAAGTGCACAGAGAGGGCTAGGTGTGCGGGCCCACTAGTAAGTGACACAGAGGGCTATTTAGGACAACCATTAATTACTAAACCCAACGATTGGCGATGATTAGCATTCATGGTGTCCTAAAGATATCGCGCAGCGCCAGCGGGGTGTTTAAGTGACTAGGCCCACGAGTCAGAGACTCAGGGCCACACACTTAATGCTTAACACACATGCTTCCGACAAAGATACTAATTAAATGGCTAATGATTGAACTTAAGATCTAATGATTGTGCTATAGTGGTTGTCCAAATCCGACAACCGGGATTTTCACTGAGGGTTTTCTCCGGCTTATCGCTGGCGAAGGAGACCACGGCGGTGCCCGCAAGGTACAAAAAGGGTTGCACAAACTGTTGCACATCTAAAGGTGCTAATGTTCAGGGCTGAAATGGCCTACACCGGCGGCTAGCCGGAGTTGAACGCCGGTGACAAAATTGCCGCAAACAAAAATAGCAAAAGGAGCTCTGCATTGTCCACATAAGCAGGTGCCACAGCATCTAAGGACTAGAAAGAAGCTACCTTAGCTTAGGAGAGGATCCAAGATGGTCGGAGAAGCTTTGACAGCGGAGGAGCTCGCCGGAGTTGGGGAAGAAAGCTACGGGATTGCGGCCTGAGCAAAATGAACACCACTGGGTGGTCAAAATAGCTTCAACTAGGCCCACAGAAGGTCCAAGAGCAAGTAATTGGCAAAAGAAGCACTTACCGAAGTTGGAGAAGAAATGGGATGATTTCGGCCAAAAAGATCTAAACTTAAAATTAGATGATTCCTGTGAATGCAACCCAAAATTAAGTTAGGGGAAATGATGGAGGTTCTAAGGGGTGCATAGATATACAAAAAAAGGTGAAAGAACCACTGGAGCACCAAGGCCACCAACAGAGCTTCATGGCCAACAATGGCGATTTATGGTGTTCCTCGGGTATTGAGCTCAAAGAACAGAGGAGGAGCTAGGGGTGTTGTAAAGGAACTTAAGAAGGAGATTGGGGTGCTTTTTATAGCCGAAAACCAACGGGCAACTTGATAAAAGGCCCATGGTGAACTTGGTTCACACACTGCCATGGGCGAGGTGGAGAAGATGGGAGAAGCTGAGAAAGGCAATTTTGAGGGCAAAAACTCAGTGATGGCATTAAATGCCGAGGACCAGGAGCTATTCAAAAGTGACGCACGAGGTTGACAAAAGCTCTCCCTCTCCCATGCCCTGTTCTATCACACTGGCATAGGCACGAGCGCGAGGAAGAAGAAAGTGACCAGGTCCTTGCGGGCCCACACGTCAGCGAAAGCAACCAAGGGCTCAGGTCAAAAGAAACGAAGGGGTTAGGTCAAGTTGAGTCAAAAGATCTAGACGGTTGGATTAGATTTGAACGGCCACGATTGAAAAGGATTTTTGGATGGTCCGAACGTTTAAATCAATTTCAGCAGTCCAAGGCGAGATGAACGACTCAGATCTAAAGCTCATTTTCGGCGGTCTGATCTGGGTGGTTCAAACGGGATCCAACGGTTGGAAACGATCGTGCCCTTTTAAAAGCGAACTGGTACGCTAAGTTGGTTTGACCCAACCAATTGGCTCGAGCCAGACTTGGGCTCAGCGCGCAAAAAGGGTGAGGCCCCTAGTGGTTAGATTAGCATCTAATGGTTGAAAAGAAACGCGAGATTTGGAGGTCTGAATGTATCACGCGATCTGGGCGGTGCGATCAAACTCGGACGGCTCACAAACGCACGCCCATCTCGAACCGACTCGAACGCGCGCTAGAGGGCTGGGTCGAGCCATAAAGCTTGAGTAAAACTCGAGTCTGACTCGAACCCAACTGGTTTGACCTAGGGTTTGGATTTAAAGGCTGAAACTTAGGAAGATTTTTAGATGTAGCAAACTAGCTTCAAAAATTCTGAAATTTTTACAAGAGAGTGCTAACACCAGGCTTGACCTTGTATAAATTTTTCAGAGGTTTTTATGCCTTGCATTTTTCCCCAAAGTTCTTCAAGGTGCTGAACTAGGGTTTGACCATAGTCAAAATTTTTGACTTACCTCTTAAAATTGTCAAATAATTTCTAAGAATTATGAAATTTTTTAGAGGGTCCCACAGCATCCCTAGCAATCAGGAAAATTATTTCCAGAGGTTGATCACAAGATTAACCAAGAAAGTTTTCAAAGGGGTCAAGGCTAAGGTTTTATAAGCTTGTGATTTTCCAATTCCACAATTCCTTGAACAAGAATTACAGAATAGCTCAATTACAGCAAGATGCAAGAAAAGTTTTAATTTCTACACATTTTCTTATATTTAAAACACAAGGCAAGAATTTGGATGTTACAACGAGGATGGAGTATCGTCGTAAAAGTCATTTGAACAATCGATGTCTAATCAAAAGAGATGGAAGCAAATTAAATATAGCAAAAAAATTTCAATAGCAAAAAAATCCAAATATTTTTGCATATTCACGTAGAACATGATTTTAGATGAATTTAGAAAAAATATTCGTCTCATTTGGAGTTTGTATGCAAAAGTTATTAACGTTTTAATTTATGTCGGTTTGAAAATCACAAAAAATAGAAATATGCTGACATCGACAGCGTATTTCACTAAGTTTACGGTTTCCAGCAGACAAAGCGTACTCTTCTCTGCGTTCTATTGAGGTTTGCACTTTCCAGTAGAGAAAGCGTATTTTCCTTAGAACTAAATGCGGCTTTTCTCTTTTTATTTGATTTTTATAAACTTATATGAGGGGCCTACTTGTCAGTGACTCATAGCTTTCTTTATTGGATTTTTATTTATAAAATTGAGGCAGTCCCATATGTCATAGACTCATTTACTAATAATGTTTGAAATTAGATTTTCTTTAACCTTTTCGGCTGGTCCCATGTGTCATACTCTTGTTACTTTTAACCTTTGTTACTTAGCGTTAATCAATCTTTTAAACACACTAGCCCACTAGCAGAGAGAGAGGCAGAGTTGAGCTCATGGTTGAGAGCCACAGCGAGCTCGTCGCTGACGATTGGGGTGATGGCAAGGCTCGAGGATGGCCAAAATGAGTTCCTCCCTTGACGTCGATGCCATCGGGTGGTGGTGGAGGTCGAAGAGATGGCCGAAGGTGGCACTACGTCGGAGATGAGCAGTGGAGCTCCTCGGGCTCAAAGTGGTTTTCACGATTGGGGCAAATTGGTGGCAAAAGAAGGTGCGCATTGGCTATAGGAGGCTACTACGATGCTACACATAGTGGCTCGAGGACCAATGGTCACCGAAGCGATGGTGATAACGCTTCTCGCGGCTGCGCCATGATCGGCTATGATGAAGTGTACGCTACACTAGCTAATCCGTCGATCTAATGTGCACAAAAGCTCTAGGGGACTACTAGAAGCTCAACAAGGCCCTTGACGGTGTTAGGGGATGATCAGAGCGGCTTGGTGACGTTTAGCAGTGGTGGTGCAAAGGAGGCTCTCATTGATGGCATGCTACAAGGAGGTGCGCATTAGCTTGCATGCACACTAAGGATGGTAGGGATAGAAGGAATTGACCAAAGACTCACTGAGGTGGCGGCTAACTAGAAAAGAGTTGCGTCGGCCAGAATTGAGGAAGACGGTCGATTTGAGGGATTCTCTACATTTGAATCCTCGTCAACCGAGGGAGAAGTATCAGTAAGGTATACAAATACATTTGAATCCTCATCAACCGAGGGAGAAGTATCAGTGAGGTATAAGACACGAAGTGACGCGGTCAGGTGAGGTTCAAGCTCACCAGAAGTTGGAAACATGAAGGTCCAGAATAGGTGTGCGCCGGAGGTGAAGAAGACGATGGCTTGTCCGCGCTACAAGATTCTCGAAGCTACATTAAGTAAGGAAAGAGCATAAGTGAGGTAAGAGGTGCATGATGATGCAGTTGATGAAGGCAAGGAAGCTCACCAGAGAAAATGGCGTTGTGAGGCTTGCTCACGGCGTTGAGAATGATGCTCTCGTTCTCGACGAACCAAGGAGTGAGAAGCTGTAACATCCCAATTTCAGGCTTGTGTTTCAAATGTAAGAAAATGAGTAGAAATTAAAACTTTTTCTTACATCATGTATTTCCTGTGTGTACTAAACAATTATTGTACAAGAGCCAGGGATATACAAAGTCACAAGTCTTTGATCCAAATCTTGATCTTTCAAAAACAATCTTGTCCAACCCTTTTGATCATCTCCTGGAAATATTTTTCCTAAGTTCTTGGGATGGTATGTGGCCCCTCTGAAAAATTTCACAATTTTTAGAAATTGTTTGAATACTTTCAGAGGGTAATCAAACCTGCTTGACTCTCAGTCAAACCTTGAACCAGTACCTTGTAGAATTTTTGGAGAAAAATGCAATGCATACAAACCTCTGGAAATTTTATACAGGGTCAATATCTAAGTCATCGAGCTCCTGTAAAAATTTCAGAATTTTTGGAGTTAAATTGCTACCTCTAATAAATCCTCAAAAGTCTCAGCTTAATTTTAAACCTAAACCTGGTTCACTGTTCCTTGGGTTTGAGTCGGGCTCGAGCTCGAGCCACTTGACTCGGTCGAACCCACTAACTGCACCGAGCCTCGTTTTAAAACGCGCGTGCGATATCAGCCGTTGGATTCAAATCGCGCGGCCCGCATTGATGGTTTCATTCGGACCGTGCGGTTGCACTATTCAATTTGGACCGTTGGATCTCAATCCAACCATCCAGATTTCCGAGAACAATCGGACTCTCCAGCGGACTCATTTAAATCACAGCCGTCCATCTCAAATCCAACGGTCGTGGCTTGTCTTCTCTGTTCTTCTTCCTCATCTGTCTCGCCGTGCACGCGTGCGTCAATGGCAGAAAGAGAGAGAGTGCGAGGGCGGCTTGTTGTGTCACTTCAAGCTTGCTTTCGTCAACGTCTCTCTGCAGGGCATTAAATGCGCATCAGGCTTTCTCCTCCATTGTCACCGTGCTCACTTGCTCCCATCAATTCTTGGTCCATGGCCGTAGCATGAACCGAGCCCACCATGGACTCATGTTCTTGCTCGAAACCCTAATCCTTTTCCCTATATATTGTTCCCTTAGCTCCTCCTGGTGTTCCTTTACACCCCACCTTGCTCACTCTCTGTGTTTGGGCTCAAAACTACTTCAAATCCTCAAACCACCATTGTTGACCCGAGAAGCTCCAATGGCGGTCTTGGTGTCCAGTGGTTCATCTTCAATCTTTCTTGTACCCTTTTTAGCTCCTCAACTTCCTTTGCATTTCCCCTAACATGATTTTGGGTTGCATTCACAGGAATCACTCAATTTTAAGTTTGAAGATTTTCGGCTAACTTCACCCCTTTTCTTCTCCAACTCCGGTAAGTGGTTCTTTTTGCAATTACTTACTCGTGGAGCTTATGGGAACCTCAATGAAGCTGTTTTGATCACCCATTGGTGTTCATTTTGCTCAGGTTGTCATTTGCCACTTTATCTTCCTCGGCTCCGGTGGACTTCATCGTGTTCAAGTCACCACCGGCCATCTTTGAAGTCCCTCTCGGTTAAGGTAGCCTCTTAATAGTCCCTAGAAGTCGTGGCACTCGCTTCCTTGGACCGCAGCGGAGCATTTTGCTATTTTCATGTTTTGCCGAAATGGCCTCCTTCTATGTTTTCCGGCTCGCCGGCGTTCCAGACTGTAATATCCCGTTTAAAAATAAAACAAATAAGTGATTAGTACTGAAATTAAATAGAATTAGAAAAGAAAACTTCAGAAGTTAGAAAGAGTATTAGAACTCGGGCCTTCGGCCCATAGCTTTTGGCCCAACTAAGGAACCACTTAAAAGGGGGAGGCAAACCCTAGCCCTACATTGTAGTGGAGTATCAGAGCACGATGCTACAGTAGCCGCCGCACCGTAGCACCTCCTCCCATGCCAGCCCCTCCCGCCCGGCAGCTCGTCCACCGGCGCCTCCTGTGCCACGACTCTCCCGGTGCACGACTCCCCGCCGGCCATGGGAGGAGGAAGGAGGTGAGTAGAGAGGCCGTCTTGGGGGGTGGAGATCGTCGTCGTCTACGTCGTTCGTCAAGGGTAACCGCTGTCCCATCGTCTAGATGTTTAATTGTTGTTTTTCTAGCAATGTCGGGTTTAGATCGCGTTCTGTCCAGATTAGTGCGTGGCTGTTTTCGTATCCTTAGAAGCAGAATCTGGAGACCCCATCTCCTAGAGATATGTGGGGTTTGTTCTTAGGTTTAAGTGGCCGCAAAGAACGCCCAAATCCGATTAACGGTTAGAAAGTTATGATTTGTTTAGTGCTGCTGTCCCAAAATCCTGACGAGAATCTGCAGTTAACTTGTTAATTAAGTAAGAATTTGATAAGTGCCGAATTGGAACTTGCGATCTCCTAGAGAGTTGTAGGATATCTCATTATCTTTCATTGCCGACAAGAATCACGTCATTTGGACCTCTGTAGCAAAAGTTATGATTTTATTCTTATTGGGTCTTTGCTGTGGAATGGTTGCTGGTCTGACAGGTTTTAGTGTTTCGACCTAAGCGTATATTTAGAGGACAAATCAGAGGGTCTCGCCATAACGAAAAATGTAGATAATCCTTCCAGATTTCAGGAAAAGTAAAGATCATGAAATTCGGATGAATGTATAGAAAGTTATGATAGTATTATTGTTGCTGTCCAGAGACCCGACGCAAAAATTGATGCTTTGTTGAATGGCTTGGTAGGGCTAGTAAAGGGCCGAATCAGAGAACCTCACCAACTAGGTTTAGAAGGGAATTCAATAACCTTTTAGAATTTCCAAGATCACTTCATTTGGATTTCTGTACAAGAAGTTATGATTTTTGAAGGGCTGTTCTCTGGAAAGGAAATCTGGCAGCCGATAATAGAGTCGGGATCGCGTCGAGTGGACGATGAGTTCATTTGTGATTACAGTTTTGTTATTAGACCTACATGGTAGCCTTAGCATGTCTCATTTATATGTCCAGTGTGGGTTTGGCTCGGGAGCAGTACCTTATCCTCGACATCCACCTTCGCATACGGTTGAGGCAAGTACAATTTTAGTAGACAGATGTTGAATGAGTGTTGAATTGATTGTTTGTGGTGAATGTCGTTTGTTTAGTTAGTTTGAGTATGGAAGTGGCTTATATATGATCCTGTTACAAAATGCATCTCTATGATGAAGTATGCTTATGAATGTTTTTGTTACCTGTATTGCAAGTGCATTAAGGAATAGCATTGAACTTATTGAGTGGAGTCTTGTGTTATATTAGATAATGTTTGGTGTGAACCATGAATGCTGTTGCGATGTGAAAATTATAGTTCGTGTGTAGTGGTGCATATGTTATATACTACGCATTGATGTTGGAAAAGTATGATACCTAAGGATGAGAAAGTTGTATTATGAATAGTCTACTTGTATGCCATGAAGATGTGAATGCATTTGTTCATTTATTGTTCTTATTGAAATTGCATACACACGCATCATGTTGGCATTTGTGGGCTCGGTCACGAGTTGACCATGCTATTGTTGAGATCCCCGTCATAATGATGACGGGCAAAAGATCCCCATGCTCGTGGAGCATGGGCCTAGATCCCCACATTGGTGGTATGTGGGCAATTGGTCCCTGTGCTAGAAGGCACAGGCGTGGGTGTGCATTGACGGATGCACACTCGCGTCAGTGTAATGGTAAGAGACAAAGTAAAGGATAAAGTGAAAGTTGAGCATCTTGCATAGCATGTGCATGGTTTATCCTAAATGTTGTGAAGTGTATTGAGTTGTTGAATTACCATTAAGAATGTTGTCTTTGATTATGGTGTACTTGCCGAGTCATCGAACTCACCCTTGTTGTTGTTGTTTTTTAGGTACCCCTCAAAAGGGCGCGACATGCATGGGAGGGCATAGTTATAGTTTTGAAGCACTGCCACGAACATTGAGATTATAATTCAATAAAGTTAATCATGCTTAAATAATGAATAAACCGCTTAAGGGCTTCTCTTTTGGTTATGCCTTATGTTGGATTTGTGTAATAGCGTTGATTAGCATAATATGGATGTCTTTATGATTATGTTTTGAATTGGAAGACTGGTTAATTGATTATTGTTATTGTTTCTTGTGCGAACCTCCTGTATGATTATTTATACAAAGGAGGTTCTGCCAATTTTTTTGTAAAGTGCCTTAGAATTAATTTGTTTTATGCTATTATGGTAGCATTCCGTGCTCATGATGGGTCAAAAGTTCTGATTGGTATCGAGCGGGCTTTAGGTCCGTGGTAGTTGAAATATTAAATTGACACCTGTGCACTGATGGGTGGGTTGGGTTTTGCATTGCATATACACTTCGTTATGTTGTATTGTTGATCTCTGTATGATCGGATATATCTATAGTATTATACCAAGGTTATTAGGTGTGGGGATAACCCATGTTGAGAGATTGGGGTCGTGGTTGTGGCCCGGCTTTACCAGAGCTACACTACCGCTCATAGTAGGGTAATAGTGAGTATCTTTGGAGAGGTTGTTCTCTTTCCTAATTTTGATTTGGTCTACTCGGTTCAATCGTGCTTGATGAATTTCTCTTGGATTAGTAGTTCCTTCCGGTTGATGCGTTTCCACCGATTTAATTTGACCCTTTAAAGCAAGCCTTGTTCTTCCAACTGTTGAGTCGCTTGCGCTTGATGGGTTTCAATTGGTTTATAATTGTTTTATAGAGCAAATGTTGTCTTTTCGACACTTGAGCTATTCTTGCTATTTGTGAATGTCGTCATTGGAAATTTTGTTCCTTATTATGAGAGTTCTACCTTCTTGTTGGCACACTTGACCCATTTATTCGCTTGGCATTGCGGGTAATGAAAGTTTTTGTTGCAAGTTCCTTAACTCGTGAAACCTTTGGCTTATGTATTTCTCTTGGATTATTTCGAGTGATTAAGTTCTATGCCTCTTTTCCTAAAAAAAAAAAAACTAAAACTCACTATGTGTCTTGTTGTGATTAAATGGGAGGTGGTAATCATCTAGATTAATTGTTATAGCATAAATTATCAAGAAGGGACATTTGCGTGGAGCATAATTGGTTTTAACCTGAGCTTTGTAATTGAAGTTGATTAAGTGGATCTTGTCTTTTAGTAGTTCTTGATGAATTGTGAGTAAAGGTATGCTTACACCTACTAGGAATCCGAGATTTATTAAAAAAATGTGAGGTATTGATGATCTTACAAAATCACAAGATTGAAACCTACGATATCGGATTAGAGGAATGTTGAGGTAGTACTCTGTGGCCGGTGATTAAAGGAGATGGTGTTATTAAATCTTTAGTTAAACCCTAAGTATATAGTGGATTGTTGACTTTGTGTTCATAAATGGATAGGTGATGGTAAATGCAGGTAGGGCCCTATGAGCATACGTGATGAATACCATTGTCGATTGTTAGTGATAGATGAAGTGTGTGTTGAGCAGCACTAATAGTTGGATGGATAAATGATAAGTGATATATGAAATCGTGTTTTGCGAAATTGTTATTTGATAAGCATGATGTTGTTGAAAGAGGTTTATTTTAACTGTATGGGTTGTGTTTCTTTTGGAGAGGTTGAAGATGGGATCAGAGGCTCGGATGACTTTCACTAAGAGTGTATTATTTCGTTGTTAATGTGATTGTCAATAAGGGATTATGAAGATAATAGTGAATGTTTCGTATGAAGGGATTGGATCGCTTGCCTGACACGGATTAGGTGAAAAGGTTTCTAGTTTTGGGTCTGGGATCTTTCAGACCTCATGTTGATATGGTAACTGAATTTGTTTTGAGCAACATGAAATGTTGAGAGGTTTTTTTTTAGCTCCCTAGTGATCTGTATGATGTGGTCTTCAAATCTCTTCTTGGTGGAGTGGTGGTGTTGCACCCAAAGAAAGTTGCTTTCTTTGTTAAAGGAAAAATGGAGTCAAGTTTTGTAACTTGCTGGTTATTGAAGTTTGTTTAAAGATTTTGATCTTACTCATAAGAGTTTTTCCCGAATCTCAAAAGCAAAGTTTTATTTCCGTTTGAGGCTTGTTATTCTCTGCTTGTGGGACGTGTGCCCTCAATTATGATTTTATCAGTTTATTCTTGAGATCATTGTTATTTGATTGTCTCTCTTGATCTTCTAATTACTATAAGTGGTAACGTTTTCCTTCACTGAAATTTATTTCTATTTGCCTCTTCTTCTAAGAAAGGGTTAATCGAACTAAGTTGCAAAGTATCTTCTGATGTGATCCGCAATGAAATAGTGGTGGTCTAGTGGATGACCGTGAACCTTTGGGAGAGGCATTGAGTAATAAATTGGTTTATTGAACCTTAGAGAGGATTTGATTTAAATAGGTGTTTGACTTTGGAGTTAACAGATTTCGTGGTCGCAACTAGGAGGACCTATAGCGAGATGTGGTCCAAGGTTGCGCACAATGTGGCGTAACATTAGAGTTAGCAAGTATGGATAACTTGATCAAGAACATATTTATGTATGGATGTTAGTGATTGAGTATGTTTGAATCCTAGTCAATTAGTTAGGGTTTTGTGAATGGGTATATTGTGGTCGAGTAGCCGCTTTTGCTTGGTGTGGGTTGGAGAAGGTCTAAGATTGATGAAAGGAGTTAACTTGAGTGGTTACTTGATTGGTGATTTAATGCTAACATTAATAACTAAGGTTATTGTTGAGTGTATGAAATTCGAGTCTTGGATCCGAGGGTTACCTATCAAGAATACCAAAATTTATTGTAAGAGTCTTAGAGGTTGAATTGGGTTTTACATTTTCACGCTAGCATCTTGGTTCCCCGTGATTAGGTTCCAAGAGATATGGTGAACTTTGATAGAATCTTTTGGATGCACTAAATGAGCGTGAATGTGGTAAATTTCAAGTCGATTATCCCTAAAAGATTGAGATGATGTGATTGTGGTAGAAATCTATATTGTGGTGTGTTGGGAATTATTTATCAAAGTAATTCCTTTGTGTAGAGAAGTTGATCAGAGTATGTTATTATGGGTTGGAAGAGTCTCTCTACATAGGCGTGGAATATGTGTTCACCTTGAGCATAGCTTTGAGGTTGCCAAACTAAAGGAAATGAATTAGTATGTTATGTGATGATTGGAATCTCATGGTTTAAGAGAAAATTGAAGTCTTACAAGAAAGTTTGAAAAAAAAGGGTATTATTCTCGGATAATGAAATGTTTCCCCGGTTTTTATTCGAGCATAGTCTCTATGACAAAGTGCAAATATAAATTGGGAAGATTCTCCTTGGTTTGCTGATTCTTTTGGTTTAAAAAAATGGTTATTTTGGTCATTTGAGTGATTTCGCCTCTCGCTATTGTGGTGTTTGCTGGCAACCTGCCAACTTGAAAGGTGGAAAAGTTTTCTTGATATATTTATTGATTTTGGATTGAGCTTTTCTAGTGGGGATGGTTTTGAGTTGGATGCATTATGACGACTTGGTTTTCCGTTGAGTTCTTCTGGATAAGTGAGTTGGTAGGCGAGTTCTTTGTACGTCCCTTGTCAAAGGAGATCTTTGCTTGCATAGGTAAAGTGATCGATCGAGAGTTGGAATTAGAGTTCCGTGTGTTTTGTGCAGATGGTGTAATTCGGTACAAAAGGAAAGTTTAACCAAAGGTGTGTTGGATAGGTTCCGATAGTTACTGAGTTTTGTAGATTGGCGATCGTTAGGACCATTTCAGTACATGCGCGAGTACGCAATGTCTTGTATATTCTGTCTTGAGTGAGTACATGAGAGGTCCAAGTTTGAGATTTTGTTAGAGTGTTGGCCAACAAATAAGAACCTACCTTTGAGTCCCGTGTGTTGAGTGTACTGTAAAGGTCGAGACTAGTGTTGAGGTGTAAGAGGTTAGTATCCGTCAAGGCGATATGATCCCATAAGTCCGAGAGGGAAGCAACTTGTGAATTGGAATCTTGTATGAGCGAATGTAATACGAGTTGTTTACTTGAGCACGTGTTAATTGTGATTAATTTCAGTGTGGTGTTCTTGCAAATAGAACGACAAGTAGAATTCGGGTCGAATTCTGTTTAAGAGGGTAGAATGTAATATCCGTTTAAAAATAAAACAAATAAGTGATTAGTACTGAAATTAAATAGAATTAGAAAAGAAAAATTCAGAAGTTAGAAAGAGTATTAGAACTCTGGCCTTCGCCCATAGCTTTTGGCCCAACCGAGGAATCACTTAAAAGGGGGAGGCAAACCCTAGCCCTACATTGTAGTGAGTATCAGAGCACGACGCTACAGATAGCCGCTGCACTGTAGCACCTCCTCCCATGGCAGCCCTCCCGCCTCGGCAGCTCCTCCACCGGCGCCTCCACACGACTCTCCCGGTGCACGACTCCCGCCGCCGGCCATGGGTGGAGGAAGGAGGTGAGTAGAGGAGGCCGTCTTGGGGGTGGAGATCGTCGTCGCTCACGTCGTTCGTCAAGGGTAACCGCTGTCCCATCGTCTAGATGTTTAATTGTTGTTTTTCTAGCAATGTCGGGTTTAGATCGCGTTCTGTCCAGATTAGTGCGTGGCTGTTTTCGTATCCTTAGAAGCAGAATCTGGAGACCCCATATCCTAGAGATATGTGGGGTTTGTTCTTAGGTTTAATTGGCCGCAAAGAACGCCCAAATCCGATTAACGGTTAGAAAGTTATGATTTGTTTAGTGCTGCTGTCCCAAAATCCTGACGAGAATCTGCAGTTAACTTGTTAATTAAGTAAGAATTTGATAAGTGCCGAATTGGAACTTGGGATCTCCTAGAGAGTTGTAGGATATCTCGTTATCTTTCATTGCCGACAAGAATCACGTCATTTGGACCTCTGTAGCAAAAGTTCTGATTTTATTCTTATTGGGTCTTTGCTGTGGAAAGGTTGCTGGTCTGACAGGTTTTAGTGTTTCGACCTAAGCGTATATTTAGATGACAAATCAGAGGGTCTCGCCATAACGAAAAATGTAGATAATCCTTCCAGCTTTCAGGAAAAGTAAAGATCATGAAATTCAGATGAATGTATAGAAAGTTATGATAGTTTTATTGTTGCTGTCCAGAGACCCGACACAAAAATTGATGCTTTGTTGAATGGCTTGGTAGGGTTAGTAAAGCGCCGAATCAGAGAACCTCACCAACTAGGTTTAGAAGGGGAATTCAATAACCTTTTCAGAATGTCCAAGATCACTTCATTTGGATTTCTGTACAAGAAGTTATGATTTTTTCAAGGGGCTGTTCTCTGGAAAGGAAATCGGCAGCCGATAATAGAGTCGGGATCGCGTCGAGTGGACGATGAGTTCATTTGTGATTACAGTTTTGTTATTAGACCTACATGGTAGCCTTAGCATGTCTCATTTATATGTCCAGTGTGGGTTTGGCTCTGGGAGCAGTACCTTATCCTCGACATCCACCTTCGCACGGTTGAGGCAAGTACAATTTTAGTAGACAGATGTTGAATGAGTGTTGAATTGATTGTTTGTGGTGAATGTCATTTGTTTAGTTAGTTTGAGTATGGAAGTGGCTTATATATGATCCTGTTACTGAAATGCATCTCTATGATGAAGTATGCTTATGAATGTTTTTGTTACTGTATTGCAAGTGCATTAAGGAATAGCATTGAACTTATTGAGTGGAGTCTTGTGTTATATTAGATAATGTTTGGTGTGAACCATGAATGTCATTGCGATGTGAAAATTATAGTTCGTGTGTAGTGGTGCATATGTTATATACTACGCATTGATGTTGGAAAAGTATGATACCTAAGGATGAGAAAGTTGTATTATGAATAGTCTACTTGTATGCCATGAAGATGTGAATGCATTTGTTCATTTATTGTTCTTATTGAAATTGCATACACACGCATCATGTTGGCATTTGTGGGCTCGGCCACGAGTTGACCATGCTATTGTTGAGATCCCGTCATAATGATGACGGGCAAAGATCCCCATGCTCGTGGAGCATGGGCCTAGATCCCCACATTGGTGGTATGTGGGCAATTGGTCCCCGTGCTAGAAGGCACAAAGCGTGTGTGCATTGACGGATACACACTCGCATTACAGTGTAATGCTAAGAGACAAAGTAAAGGATAAAGTGAAAGTTGAGCATACTTCATAGCATGTGCATGGTTTATCCTAAATGTTGTGAAGTGTATTGAGTTGTTGAATTACCATTAAGAATGTTGTCTTTGATTATAGTGTACTTGCTGAGTCATCGAACTCACCCTTGTTGTTGTTGTTTGTTTAGGTACCCCTCAAAAGGGCGCGACATGCATGGGAGGGCATAGTTATAGTTTTGAAGCACCGCCACGAACATTGAGATTATAATTCAATAAAGTTAATCATGCTTAAATAATCTGAATAAACCGCTAAGGGCTTCTCTTTTGGTTATGCCTTATGTTGGATTTGTGTAATAGCGTTGATTAGCATAATATGGATGTCTTTATGATTATGTTTTGAATTGGAAGACTGGTTAATTGATTATTGTTATTGTTTCTTGTGCGAACCTCCGGTATGATTATTTATACAAAGGAGGTTCTGCCGAAATTTTTTTGTAAAGTGCCTTAGAATTAATTTGTTTTATGCTATTATGGTAGCATTCCAGGCTCATGATGGGCTGGGGTGTTACACAGACCTCCACCGCCGGCGAGGTCACCACCATTAGGTTCGCAACACTATTGCGAACCCATTTTGGTATTTGGTTGGCGCCGCCGCGACCGGGGCCGCCGGCGACAAGCCGTGGTAGCCACTCGGGTTTTGTTAGCTGGGAGCGCCCATTTTCGTCAAATTATTAGGACACGTTTAATGTTTAATTATTGCCAATCATTAGAAGTATTAATTGTGTCTTAATCTGGCCAAATGTCTCACTAACATGTGGGCCCAACCCCCTGTAATCACCCGCTGGCGTTAATCAGTGCGTTTAGGCATCATTAATGTTTAATCTTAGGTTAATTAAATGTCAGCATTTATTAGCTGTCGGGGATAACCCCTGTGCCACTGCCAGTGGGCCTATAAGCTTAGCGCCGAAAACCAGAAGTCATTAGGGCTGATTTTGGGTTTATTTATTGCTAGTCATTGTTAGCAATAAATGTGTCCGAAATTAGCTTTTTGGGTCACTGACGTGTGGGCCCTCAGTCCTTAAATCACCTCTGCACAAAATCTTTAGGACACATTAATTGCTAATCATCGCTAATCATTGGTCATTAGTAATTAGTTATCTCCTAAAACCTCCTAGTATCTCGCTGCCATGTGGACCCCGTGCACTGTGCACGTGTGATAAGGCTTGCGTGTGTGGCTCACAGTCACTGACATGCGGCCCCACGTGTCTGCACTCCAGATTGCACTTCGATCTTGGACCACCGTCCATTTTGCGATCTGTGTGAGGACCCCAATTTATTTGGCTTGTAATGCTTAACCAACCACCTGGTCCTAGCATCACAAATCAAATAAATTGATCTCTAGATATGTATACTTCCTGAAAGCATAGATACACCCTGCTACAAAATTAGACATCAACTCCATTCCAAACATAGAGTCCAAACACCACACTACCAAACGGAAGATAAACAAATAGTAGAGTTATTACGCATAAAGGCCGATGGGCCAAGATACACAAATAAACAAGACGGACAGCGGAAGCAAAAGTGCCATAAGATGGCTATAAACAAAGCCAATCGGCGTGCCTCCAACCCACAAGGCATCCGACCGACCGCCAAGTCTAGTCGCCCACGAACGGCAACACACTCACGTAGTGAGACCCTTGGGGCTCACCTTCTTCCTCTGCAACAAAATGATTAAGCAAAGCACCGAGTACAAAGATTGTCTTTGTACCCGCAAGACCGACGTGTGAACTAGCGCACTGCTCATATGCTACATGCAAAGCTTGTTTGGTGGAGGCCATATGTCTCGTTTGCATAAAGCCGCCATTTGCAATAAGGTAATACATTTTAAAGGCAAGTTTGCAATTCATTTTTAAGATTGAAATAACAGTAAGGATAATAATAGTAAAAGAGTAAAAGTAAACAACCTAGAAGTGACTATCCCAATAGTCACCACAACAATAGCACGAATCCCAGATTCGTACCACCCATCAAGTTTTAATTTAAATGTTGTAGTCTAACTCTTGATAAGCTTACCCAAGCGTGTCCATCACCTAGGACGAGGCTATTCGAATAGTTTTTAACCTGCGCAGGTGTACCATCGCACCCACACTTCATACCGCCTTTAAGCCAAAGCACACTTAGAAGGTATGCGGCACAGCTAAGTCCTACGAGACTTTTTCCAATATTGTGTATTAACTCGAGCCGCTCGTATGGATAGAAACCCATACGCTTACATGGTAAAGCCGAAAAGACAAGTACCCACTCAGATAAAGCTTTTGACAACTACCATGCTCCCACCTCCATCCCTCCCGCGACCTCCTGCGACCGGAGCCAATACACGCCAAAGTACTAGGTCAAGAGAGGTCCCATACCCTCTAGTGTGGTTAGCACGCGAAATGCTCGGATAACAGAACTCACAAGATGTTCGGTCCTTAATTGACCCGGCACCTTTCCACCACACCCAAATGATCACACCAATCTTACCGCAGTGCGCGTCTAAATCATTTTTTTGTTTTGGTTTTGTTTTGCAATTAACATAGCACGAGCTAGAATATAAGAACAAGAATAATTTTATAGATCAAGATCATCGACTAAGTCGATGATCGCCTAAAACTACCGTAGCTAAGCATGGCTAAGCAACCGAACTCGTAATCTACTAAGTGACGAGAGTTCATCCAATAACTCTAATCACAAAGAAAAACCTAGGCTCGGTAGTAGAGGACAAATATTTACCTACAGATTATGCATCTAAAGGTTTAACTAACCAATTTAACACAAAATAAGCGATGCATACATACAGTTGAAACAAAATATTAGACTTTAAAATACTGGGATAAAAATGATCAAACTGCTTATCACGTTACTATTGCTCAATTTGTTGCGAGGATCGTTCTCGTGGTTACCGCAAATATCAAAGCCTAACGATTGAACAAAACAAATAATAAGAACGAATAACACCGACCAAACTCAAACATATAACAACATCAAAACATACCAAAAATTTACACAGCAGCCTAAGCATGATATAACAAAATTTTAGAAACAGAGAACAATTCATTTTAAGTTATTAAGAATTTTCTATGAATTTTCTAAGCTAAAAACACAACAAAACACTAGTTAATTACTTAACAAATTTTTATGAATGTAAAACAAAGATCTAAAACCTATCCCGATAGTTAGTATACTAAAAATGAAATTTTACAGAATTGGTTTCACTAGATTTGAACAATTATTGAAAGAGATAAACATTTTCTAATTTAGCGGATACATAAAACATCCTTTAATTAATTAACAGATTTTTCCTACAGAGACAAGGTTGAAACTAATTTTAGTAAATACCACATTTAAAATGAAAATTAACAAACTGGTTTCATGTGATTTGAATAAAAATTGAATTAGTTATGCATTTTCTAAGTTAAATGAATTAACAAAGGCAAATGTAAAAACATTTCAAATCCATAAAGCATTAAAACCTTTTACACTCACACCACTAGCCCTAGCCATCGACAAGGGACGCAATGAGAGTCGACCAGACACCCCCGCGAATGTGACGTCGGCGATTCAGAGAATACGCCTTCGCTTAGTAAAATGTAATCCTAACACATACTCACAGAGAAATACGCTTCTCAGCCGAGAAAACGTAGTATCAAAGCTACACAACCGCCAACTGACAGCATGGACCCACATGACAGCGACTCAGAGAATAAATAACGCTGGATTAAAGATTCTCTAAACGCGATTAACTGAGAGGGCCCACAAGGCGTTGATATCGACTAAAAGACGATTAGCACTAAAGAGTAGGGTTAGACCTTAACGCCGCGGCGCTCACCAAATGACCACGGAAACGGCGGCGCGGCCGCGCAACTGATCTAGCTAACCAGAGGGTCTCAGGGCAAAAGGGGTATACCTACAGGTTCGCTAGGACCTTGCGAACTCGATGACGGCGACGCGGACCCACGAGGATGCCGGCGGCGAGCTGGCGGCGAATGGAGGTGGAGAAGAAGACACGGCTCCCACGCGCGGGCGCTCTGAGCTTCTAGAAGGCTCCGAGTGCGCCTCACTCCGCCTTGACTCGGGAAGGTTTCACCCACGATCAAGACGACGATGGAGCACAGACGTGGCCGGAAACGCCGCGGCGACGAATCACCGCACTTGGAGAAGAAGGGGTCCCACAGCCTCAACGGTGCACCAAAGATGGAAACGAAGTCACCATTAGATTCAGTGCATCAGTGCGATCCTAAGGAACCAAACGCCGAGGCATGATACTCACTAGAACGCCAGAAGGCTTACAGGACCAAGATCACCGGAGGCGGAGACGATGATCTTGCTTCTGGTGATACAGTGCACGACAATGATCCGGGCTGGGCAAAATGGAGGCGGCGTCGAGCAAGGATCACGATGGTGCGGTCGCGGGCTCGAGGGCGGCTCCGATACGGCGGCGCTACGCTCGGGTTCTTCTCCGGCCGAGAAGGAAATTTGGGCGGAGAATGCACGAGAATGCACGCGAGGACTTGGGCATTTGAAATAGCAAATAAAATCTAAAAATTATGAAATAATTCAGGGAGGTAGATAGGATGATCAAGATGATAGGAAAAATAATTTCAGAGGATGATCACAAGTTTGAAAGCTAAGAATTTAGCGACAACAATTTCCATTCACAAGAATTTAATTCTAGAAAATGGAAATTGCTAGGAAAATTTGGAAAACTTCCAAATGATTTGATGAGACAAAAAAGTTTTATTTCTCCTCAAAATTTTACATTTGAAATACAAACCCTAAGTCGTGGTTGTTACAAATCTCCCCCTTACAGAATCTCGCCCAGATTCGATCATCTGGGAAGAAGGACGGTAATCGCCGAGACGATCTTCCCGCTCCCAAGTGGCCTCATCCTCGAGTGGTTCGACCACGGAACTTTAAGGAACTTGATCACACGGTTCCTTGTTCTGCTTCGCTTCTTGAGGATACGAACGGGCGCCACGATAAGACAGATCTTCCTGCACATCGATATTTTCCAATGGCGTTTCCTCAACCGGAACACGGAGGCACTTCTTCAATTGTGACACATGGAAAACATCATGCACCCCCTCAAGTGTAGCTGGCAACTCTAACTTGTATGCAACAGCTCCCACTTTCTTGATGATGCGATACGGCCCGACATATCGAGGAGCCAATTTGCCCTTGACACCAAAACGCCGATGGCCCTTCAAAGGTGAGACTTTGAGATACACAAAGTCATTGGGCTGGAAACTCAGCTCACGACGACGACGATCTGCATAGCTCTTCTGCCTGGACTGAGCTACGCGCAAGTGCTCATGAATCAACTGCACTTGACTTTCCGCCTCATTGATCGAATCCGGGCCAAAGAACCGCTCTTTCCCGCCACCAGTTCAATGGGGTTCTCGCACGCCTCCCATACAAAGCCTCAAACGGTGCCATACCGAGACTAGCTCGAAGCTGTTGTTGTAGGAGAACTCGGCAAGTGGTAGGCACTTCTCCCAATTCTTTCCATAGGAAAGAACACAAGCACGAGCATGTCTTCAAGCACTGATTGACGCGCTCCGTCCACCATCGATCCGAGGATGGTAGGCGGTCTTGAAAGTAAGACGTACCCATGGCCTCCGTGAGATCGTGCCAAAGTTGGGAAGTGAAAAGAGAACCACGATCGACACCATCGTTCGTGGCACACCATGAAAACTCACAATGCGGGATATGTAGAGGTCGCCAATTTCGTGGCGAGGGTGGTACACACCGCGTAAAATGTGCTACTTTTGTCAATCGGTCAAGAACCACCCGGATAGCATCCTTCCCGAAGAAGCACGGGCAAACGGTGTGACGAAGTCCATACCAACTAATCCCACTTCCACTCGTATAAGCAAGGGCCGAGGAGACTGCGGACGCCGATGCTCGGCCTTCACGCGACAACATACGCCGATCCGCAACGAACCCGGCAATCTCGCGCTTCATGCGAGTCCACCGTAACCTCTCGCGCAGATCTTGGTACATCTTGGTGGCCCAGGATGGATGGACAAAGGCGAATCATGGGCCTCCCGAGAATCAAATCCGTAATTCCGAACCTTTGGAACCACGAGGCGCTGCCCAAACCACACAACACCATGCTCATCTTCCGAGAAACACCGCTATCCCATCCTTGATATTCGCTTGATCCGTTCACACCGCCTCATTCTCGTGTCGCCTTGACTTGATCCACCAAGGTTGGTTGCACAACCAAGGCAAAGAAGGGAACCATGCTCAACCAAACCCAAGTTGAGACGTTGAAACTCGCAAGAAGTGCGGTTCTTTGCGCTTGGATCATCAGTATTGCAATACACCTTTCGGCTAAGTGCATCAAAGAACCACATTGGCCTTGCCGGTGATACCGAATACCCATGTCATAATCTTTGATCAATTCTAGCCATCTCCTCCGCTCGAGGTTCGGATCCGCCGAGTGAACAAGTATTTCAAACTCTTGTGGTCGAATACACCTCACACATTCTGATCAAATAATGCCGCCAAATCTTGAGTGCATGAACCACACCGCAAGCTCTAAATCATGGGTGGGATAGTTGAGCTCATGTGGTCTCAATCGCTGGATGCATAGGCAATCGCTTTGCCTTCTGCATAAGAACACATCCAAGACCCCGACAAGAGGCATCGCAATAAATATCAAGCTCGTGGATATCGGGAAGAGTAAGGACTGGGCTGAAGTCAATCGCTGTTTGAGCTCCTCAAAGCTCTCATCACAAGCGAGAGGACCACACAAACTTCTTGTCTTTCTTGAGCAATTCGGTCATTGGCTTTGCGATCTTGGAGAAGTTCTCGATAAAGCGCGTAGTAGCCCGCTAAACCTGAAAACTCGCACGCCGCTGGATCGACTTGGTGACCCCAAGATAGAACATCGTGACCTTGCCGGGATCCATGCTACACCTCCACCGAAAGAACATGGCCCAAGAATGCCACTTCCCTCAACCAGAACTCGCATTTGCTAAACTTTGCATATAGCTGATGCGCCCGCAATTTCCCCAAAACGATCTTCAGATGCTCAGCATGCTCTTCTTCAGTCTTGGAATAGATAAGAATATCATCAATGAAGACCACCACAAATTTATCCAAAAACTCCATGAATACTGAATTCATTAAGTTCATGAACAAAGCTGGAGCATTGGTTAAACCGAAAGACATGACGGTGTACTCGTACAGCCCATAACGAGTAGTGAAAGCCGTCTTCGGAATATCCTCTGATCTGATCCTGACCTGATGATACCCCATTCTCAAATCAATCTTTGAGAACACCTGGGCTCCAGTCAACTGATCAAACAGATCATCAATGCGGGGCAGAGGATACTTGTTCTTCACCGTCACCTCATTGAGAGGACGGTAATCAACGCACATGCGCAAAGTCTTGTCCTTCTTCTTCACAAAGATCACCGGACAACCCCAAGGAGATGAACTGGGACGGATGAAACCCTTTGCTTGAAGCTCACCTAATTGCTTCTTCAATTCCTCCAATTCATTGGGAGGCATCCGATACGGCGCCTTTGAGATAGGGGCAGTACCGGGCAGCAACTCGATGACAAACTCCAGATCTCGAACCGGAGGCATCCCAGGTAAATCTTCAGGAAAGACATCCACAAAGTCAGATACTATGGGTACATCCTGAATTTGCAAGGCTGGCTTCGCCTCTAATGCACATAGATGTGGCCCCTGAAGCTGCGGTGAAAATCCGACCGCCACTTTGAAGGGTCAGTGAGATAGACAATCTTCCTGGCACAATCGATTTGCCCCAAGTGTTGGGACAACCAATCCATGCCAAGAATCACATCCGCACTCGAATCGAAAGGTAATAAGGTTTGCCAAAACCCCACTCCTTTGACTATGATAGGAACATCCCGACATCAGAGATCGGCTCTCATTTCCGACCCGAGAGCGGATGAGCAAAGGAACTCCCAAAGGAACACAAAGAAGACCACTAGCAGCAGCAAATGATCTTGAAATAAAAGAATGCGATGCTCCGAATCAAATAATCTTGTAGTAGGACGAGAATTAACAAGAAGTGTACCCATCACGACATCCGCGCCTCCCGAGCCTCCTCACCGAAAGGTGGTTGACTCGACATTGCTCGCACTCGGGCTTCGGATAATCTTCCGTCGTGGGTGACCACTCCCTGCCCGCGTCCTCCATTAGGACGAGGGGCTGCTGCAACACTCGAGGCGAGCATTCGCATAATGGCCCTTGTTGTGGCAAAAAACAAGTAACCTCGGCCGGATTGCGGAGGCCGCTCTGTCTTGGATCGCAGCGCACGGGGTGAAACACGGCCCGCGGTGGGCGAGGAGCTGGTGCAGATGGCCTCGGCGCGGTGGAGCAAAAGAACGGGCCATCGGTGCCGCCCACCCGAGGACGAGTGAGGTGGTGTGAGTAGACCGATGCGCCTCCCATTTGCGCTATGGACTCGCCAAACGCTTTGCCTTATGCTCAGAACAATGGCCTTATCTACCAAGGCTCGAAAGTCGAGAAGTCTACAATAGATAGCTTGTCCCGCAACTCCTCGGACAAGCCATCCATAAACTTCTCCCGCTTAGCCTCATCCGAGGCCACCTCCCTGAGCATAACGAGCCAAATGATTAAACTCGCATGTACTCCGTCACGCACTTGCGCCCTTGTTTGAGCGAGAAACTCCTTCTTCTTGACTTCATCGTGCCATCGTGATGTGGGCCCGACGAAAAGTCGATCTGAATTCCTCCCACGCGACCACATGGCTGCGCGGCTGCATGGCGAGATAGTTCTCCCACCAGAGAGTGCCGCCGCCGAGTGGTGGGACGCGAAGAGTGCCTTATCCTGCGCTCGCATCGAGCTATGTTGAGCTTCCGCCAACCATGCGCAGCCAATCATCCGCATCGAGAGGGTCCTCGAGCGGGAGAAAGTCGGCGGTGCGTGCGGAGGAACTCGCAAGTCCCCGCGAGTCCGTGGCCGCCACCACCGGCGGAGTGGAGGTGTTCCTAGCAATAACCTCCAAGATGCGCGTCTGTCCATGCGGTTTCGCCGACGGAGCGAACCTCACCATGGTCGAGGGAGGGGAAGCTCCTCATCATGACCACCGCTGATCGCCACGCGCTCTCCGGCCATCCTGTTTCACTAAGACAAGTTAACAATAGCCTAACACAAAGTCGACAACCCACTGCAAATAACTTACTAACAAAGACAAAACAAACACAAGACTTTTAAGTTACAAAACCAATTGACAAAAATCAGACACTTAGCAAACTCATACATACCTTACCCTTATACCCCACAACTTTTAATTAGACTAATTCTCTATGGTTCTCCCAAAGACCGATTCTACCTGGTAGTAACTATCTTTTGAAAGGAAAGAGAGAAACCAAGTTTTAAACTCAAATTAGAGTAAGATGAGAGTAGAAGGCTAAGATAGGTAAGGAGTAAAATCTGAGAATCGCCTAGGTTTTCATAAACCCTTTTATACTTTGGAATTAAGCTTTTCAAAATATCCTAAGGACGACTATGCTTGTTACTACGGGTCGAATGGCTCGATACCAACTTTGTGAGGACCCCAATTTATTTGGCTTGTAATGCTTAACCAACCACCTGGTCCTAGCATCACAAATCAAATAAATTGATCCTCGAGATATGTATACTTCCCAGAAAGCAATATACACACCCCGTTACAAAATAAGACATCAACTCCATTCCAAACATAGAGTCCAAACACCACACTACCAAACGGAAGATAAACAAATAGTAGAGTTATTACAGCACAAAGGCCGACATGTGCCAAGATACACAAATAAACAAGACGGACAATGAAGCAAAAGTGCCATAAGATGGCTATAAACAAAGCCAATCAGCGTGCCTCCAACCCACAAGGCATCTGACCGGACCGCCAAGTCTAGTCGTCCACGAAACGGCAACACAGCTCACAGAAGTGAGACCCTTGGGGCTCACCTTCTTCCTCTGCAACAAAAACATTAAGCAAAGCACCTGAGTACAAAGATTGTCTTTGTACCCGCAAGGTCGACGTGTGAACTAGCGCACTGCTCATATGCTACATGCAGCTTGTTTGGTGGAGGCCATATGTCTCGCTTGCATAAAGCCGCCATTTGCAATAAGGTAATACATTTTAAAGGCAAGTTTGCAATTCATTTTTAAGATTGAAATAACAGTAAGGATAATAATAGTAAAAGAGTAAAAGTAAACAACCTAGAAGTGATTATCCCAATAGTCACCACAACAATAGCACGAATCCCAGATTCGTACCACCCATCAAGTTTTAATTTAAATGTTGTAGTCTAACTCTTGATAAGCTTACCCAAGCGTGTCCATCACCTAGGACGAGGCTATTCGAATAGTTTTTAACCCTGCAGGGGTGTACCACTGTACCCACACTTCATACCGCCTTTAAGCCAAAGCACACTTCCGAAGGTATGCCGGCACAGCTAAGTCCTACGAGACTTTTTCCAATATTGTGTATTAACTACGAGCCGCTCGTATGGATAGAAATCCATACGCTTACATGGTAAAGCCGAAAAGACAAGTACCCACTCGGGATAAAGCTTTTGGACAACTACCATGCTCCCACCTCCATCCCTCCCGCGACCTCCTGCGACCCTGAGCCAATACACGCCAAAGTACTAGGTCAAGAGAGGTCCCATACCCTCTAGTGTGGTTAGCACGAAATGCTGGATAACAGAACTCACAAGATGTTTGGTCCTTAATTGACCGGGCACCTTTCCATCACACCCAACAGATCACACCAATCTTACCACAGTTGTGCGCGTCTAAATCATTTTTTTGGTTTTGGGTTTTTGCAATTAACATAGCACGAGCTGGAATATAAGAACAGTAATAATTTTATGTGATCAAGATCATCGACTAAGTCGATGAACGCCCAAAACTACCGGTAGCTAAGCATGGCTAAGCAACTGAACTCGTAATCTACTAAGTGACGAGTTCATCCAAAAACTCTAATCACAAAGAAATAACCTAGGCTCGGTAGTAGAGGACAAATATTTACCTACAGATTATGCATCTAAAGGTTTAACTAACCAATTTAACACAAAATAAGCGATGCATACATACAGTTGAAACAAAATATTAGACTTTAAACTATCGATAAAAATGATCAAACCGCTTGCACAGCTACTATTGCTCAATTTGTTGCGGAGGGTCGTTCTCGTGGTTACCGCAAATATCGAAGCCTAACGATTGAACAAAACAAATAATAAGAACGAATAACACCGACCAAACTCAAACATATAACAACATCAAAACATACAAAAATTTACACAAAGAGCCTAAGCATGATATAACAAAATTTTAGAAACAGAGAACAATTCATTTTAAGTTATTAAGAATTTTCTATGAATTTTCTAAGCTAAAAACACATCAAAACACTAGTTAATTACTTAACAAATTTTTATGAATGAAAACAGATCTAAAACCTATCCCGATAGTTAGTATACTAAAAATGAAATTTTACTGAATTGGTTTCACTAGATTTGAACAATTATTGAAAGAGATAAATATTTTCTAATTTAGCGATACATAAAACATCCTTTAATTAATTAACAGATTTTTGCTACAGAGACAAGGTTGAAACTAATTTTAGTAAATACCACATTTAAAATGAAAATTAACAAAGACTGGCTTCATGTGATTTGAATAAAAATTGAATTAGTTATGCATTTTCTAAGTTAAATGAATTAACGATTACAAATGTAAAAACATTTCAAATCCATAAAGCATTAAAACCTTTTACACTCACAACACTAGCCCTAGCCATCGACAAAGTGGACGGCGAGAGTGTTGTCTAGACAGACCCGCCACGAATGTGACGTCGAAGGCGTATTCAGAGAATACGTCTTCGGCTTAGTAAAATGTAATCCTAACACATACTCACAGAGAAATACGCTTCTCAGCCGAGAAAACGTAGTATCAAAGCTACACAACCGCCAACTGACAGCATGGACCCACATGACAGCGACTCAGAGAACAAATAACGCTGGATTAAAGATTCTCTAAACGCGATTAACCAGAGAGGGCCCACAAGGCAGTGATACTGACTAAAAGACGATTAGCACTAAAGAGTAGGGTTAGACCTTAACGCTGCCGGCGGCTCACCGGCGACCACGGAAACGGCGGCGCGGCCGCGCAACTGATCTAGCTAACCAGAGGGTCTCAGGGCAAAAGGGGTATACCTACAGGTTCGCTAGGACCTTGCGAACTCGATGACGGCGACGCGGACCCACGAGGATGCCGGCGGCGAGCTGGCGGCGAACGGAGGCGGAGAAGAAGACACGGCTCCCACGGCGCGGACGCTACAGGCTTCTAGAAGGCTCCGGAAAGTGCGCCTCAGCTCCGCCTTGACTCCAGGAAGGTTTCGCCCACGATCAAGACGACGATGAAGCATGACGCGGGGCGAACGCCAGCGGCGACGAATCACCGCACTTGGAGAAGAAGGGGTCGCACAGCCTCAACGGTGCACCAAAGATGGAAACGAAGTCACCATTACATTCAGTGCATCAGTGCGATCCTAAGGAACCAAATGCCGAGGCATGATACTCACTAGAACGCCAGAAGGCTTACAGGACCAAGATCACCGGAGGCGGAGACGATGATCTTGCTTCTGGTGATACAGTGCACGACAATGATCCGGGCTGGGCAAAATGGAGGCGGCGTCGAGCAAGGATCACGATGGTGCGGTCGCGGGCTCGAGGGCGGCTCCGATACGGCGGCGCTTACGCTCGGGTTCGCTCTCGGCGAGAAGGAAATTTGGGCGAGAATGCACGAATGCACGCGAGGACGAATGGGTGACCTAAAGAGATAGGTGAGCTCTGGCGATTCTCGGAGGTGACACGCGCCCACGACGTGGCGGCGGCGAGCCGCGTGGCATGCATGCGCGGCCGCGAGCTCGGAGGTGCGGAGAAGACGAGGGCGACATCGACAGGTGGGGCCCACATGTCAGCGACGGTGGCAAAACGGCTCGAGTCGGGTCCGTGCGACGCGAACAGTTGGTTAGACTCGATCAAGAATGTATCGACCGTTGGATCTAAGATGAACGGTCGAGATTGATGTATGCATTCGGACAGTCGGTTGATTCGACGCGACGCGCCGCACGATCCGCATCGAACGGTCGACAATGATCGGGCTCGCACTGTGCGATTAGGCGGTGCGACCGAGCCATTTAGGTGCGGTCGATTTGAGTCGGGCTCGGGTTCGAGCCCGACAAACAAAGATTTCGATTTTGAGTTTGAAAGTCGAGAGAGTTTGGGGAATTTATAGAGGTAGTTCCTGAGCTCCAAAATTCCAAAATTTTTATGGGAGCTAACTAGGACAGAGAACAACCTGGCATAATTTTCCAGGAGTTTTCATGCACTAGATTTCTCCCAACAAAATTCACAAGCTGCTGCTCAGAGGTTTGACCAGATTTCCAAACTGGTTTGACTTGGGCATTTGAAATAGCAAATAAAATCTAAAAATTATGAAATAATTCAGGGAGGTAGATAGGATGATAAAGATGATAGGAAAAATAATTTCAGAGGATGATCACAAGTTTGAAAGCTAAGAATTTGCTGACAACAATTTCCATTCACAAGAATTTAATTCTAGAAAATGGAAATTGCTAGGGAAAATTTGGAAAACTTCCAAATGATTTGATGAGACAACAAAAGTTTTTATTTCTCCTCAAAATTTTACATTTGAAATACAAACCCTAAGTCAGGGTTGTTACAATCTGCGGCCCAGATTTAGTGTGCGTTCGGACCATCCGGTTGCCTAAATCATTCTAGGCCGTCCATCGCTAGATCTGCGGTCCTGATCGTGTATGCAATCGGACCTTCCGACAGGAGGCGTGATCTGAGCCGTTCATCTTTAGATCTGCGGCCGTGGTTAGTCGAGGCAACCACACTGTCCGGTTGCATCCTTCCTCGTGAGCCGTTGGATCTTGATCCAACGGTGGGCTCTTTTAGGGATCGCGCGCGTGCGCTGTTTTCCGTGCGTTTGGCTTGTTGGATTTCGCATCAACGGCCCACGAGCGTCCACGTCGCTTATTTCCATTTGAGTTGGATTTCATTTCTGAAAGTATTTATTTATCAACTAAAAATTGTATCAGAACTTTAGAAATTCATGCCTCTGTAGTTTAATGTAAAAATGCATTCGGGCATGTTTCTGTCACAGAAAATTGTGTAACTCAAATGAAGTGATTTCTGCCAATTTTGATTATCCCAAAAATAGAATTAAACTTGTAAAATGCATATCTTTTCTCAGATAACTCCAAAATGTGCAAAATCAATTTTGTTAAATTCCTCTGTTAGTATACTTTAATCTGAAATAGGTTTTGAACATGTTTATGTTTCTGGAAAATGTAAAGTGCTAGGTTTACAACTTAGAAAAATCATAAGTAATTCATTATAACTTCAAATTTAGTAATCTCAACTTTGTTGTTCTTTGGATGACCTGATCTACCTACCATAAAAATTTCAGAGCTTAGATCATTCAAGAAATTTTCGCCATGAACAGTACTAATAATTAATTTAGTTGATTTATAGGCTGAGAGAACTTAGTTTAGCCATAACTTTTTCATGCTAAGTCCAAATGAAGTGTTTCTTGTTTCTAAAATTGTCTAAAATCAACCTCTAGCCGCTGTAGAAATTTCATGGGATTTGGATGTTCTTTGCTGTTGAGTTCCTTTTGATGTTCTTCGTTCTTATTGGTTTTATCGCCTTTTCGCGTTAAGTTCCGAAGAATTTATTGAACCCGAGGATCCTCCTCTGCAGCAAGAACAATTCCAGCAAGGCAAGCAGTTTGATCATGTTAATCCCAGTATTTTAAGTATTTATGTTGATTACAAACTCTATGTATGCATTGCTACTTTGTGTTAAACTATTGTCGTTAGTTGGCCTAGTAGATGCATTTCCTTAGGTAAATGATTATCCTTTACTACCATGAGCCTAGGTATTGCTGTGATTTAGAGTTCGTGGATGAGCTCTTGTCACTTAGTAGTTGCGAATTAATTGCTTAGCCATGCTTAGCTTCCGGTAGAAATGGGCGGTTATCGACTTGTCGATAACCTTGATCACATAAAACTTAGTATGATTTATGATTTCAGCCTTGTGCCATGTCTACTTATGAAAAATAAAACTAAAAACAAAATGATTTAGACTTAGGCACAATGGTATGATTGGTGTGCTTTTGGGTGTGACCGGAATGGTGCCCGGGTCATTAAGGACCGAGTTACTTGCGCCACCGTACTGAGCATTTTGCGTGCTAACCACACTGGAGGGTATGGGACCTCTCTTGACTTAGTACTTTGGCATGTATTGGCTTCGGGTCGCAGGAGGTCGCAGGAGGGATGGTGTTGGGAGCATTGTAGTGTCCGAAAGACTTCACCCGTGATGGGATTTGTTGTCTTTCGGCTTGCAATGTAAGCGTATGGTGTTTCTACCCATACGAGCGGCTCGTGGTTGATACACAATATTGGAAAAAGTCTTGTAGGACTTAGCCGTGCCAGCATACCTTCGGAAGTGTGCTTTGTGGCTTAGAGGCGGTCTGAAGTGTGGGTACATTGGTACACCCCTGCAGGGTTAAAACTATTTGAATAGCCTCGTCCTAGGTTATGGACATGCTCGGATACGCCCCGTGAGAACTAGACTACAACCTTTTAATTAAAACTTGATGGGTGGTACGAATCAGGGATTCGTGCTATGTTGTGGTGGCTATTGGGTTAGTCACTTCCAGGTGGTTACTTGTATGTATCTTTATTTCGCTGTTATTTTGGACAACCAAACAGATTGGCAAACTTGCTTTCAAAGGTATTACATTATTGCAAATAAAGTTGGCTTTGTGCAAAATGAGACATACAACCTCCACCTAAATAAGCTTGCATGTAGTTATGAACAGGTCTGCTATTCCACACGTCAGTCTTGCGAGTACCTTTGTGTACTCAGTTATCTTGCTTAAATGTATTTGTTGCAGAGGAAGAAGGTGAGCTTGATGGGCCTCACTTTTGTGAGCTTTGTTGTGGTAGCTTGCGGGCGACTAGCTTGGCGGCCCGGTTGGTTGCCTTGTGGGTTATGTTGGCTAACCCGGTCGACTTTTGTTCTAGCCATCTTATGGCACCTTTTTGCTTCCTTTGTCATTCTTGTATATTGTTCTATTTGGCTGGTCGGCTCTTTTGTAATAACTTTACTTTATGTTTGTCGTTGATGAACTTAGTGATGTATGTTGTATGGAAATGATGTGTAATTTTGTGATGATGTGCATATGCTGCAATTCTGGGAAGCATATGTCCATCGAGGCTTAGAATGTTTAATTAGTAACGCTAGAACCATTTGGAGGTTAAGTGTTACTAGTTAAATATTCCGGGTCCTCACAAAGTTGGTATCAGAGCCATACTAACCGTAGAAACCCCTAGCTTGGTCGCCTTTAGGATATTTTAAAAACTTACTTTCAAATAGTTTATGAAAGCTTAAGTAAGTTCTCATATTTTACTCGTTATCTATCTTAGCTTGCTCATCTCACCTTATTCTTGGTTAAATTTGGAAAATTGTTTTCCCTCTCATCTTCTTTCAAAGATAGTTGTTAAAACGACTAAATTGGTTTTGGGAGAACCATGAGTGTTGTCATTAAAAGGTTGGCTTTCCATTAGTGAAATTGGGAGATGCTGGAAGTGAGGATTTCGGCCAAGATCTTGGAGAAAGAAAATCTGGACAGCAAGCGAAAATTCTGGACAGCTAGCTTGTAATTAGTATATAGTGCTGAAAATGAGAGGCTAATCCAACTAAAACTTGTGGGGATAAAAGGGTAAGAAGTGTTATGAATTAGCTAAATACCCAATACTCCAGTAGGTGGTTATACCTTGATTTTTGGGCTGGGTAGAGCTAGGATTGAGTTCTGAAATTTTGGTCTCCTCAAACGATTACTCGTTCCTTCCATACGGGTTAGTCGTTTCGGGAAGTTGATTTGGTGACTTTTGGTCTTGAGCTCTTTTGTGGATACTTTTGGGGCTTTTAATTGAGTTTGGAATTCCGGGCTTTGGGCCTCGAGTTGTAGCTAACTTATCTTGGTGAAACAGGATGGCTGGAGGGACCCGTAGTGGCCGGAATCAGCCGGGTAGTCCCGACGAGGAGCTTCCCCCTCCACCGACCATGGCAGAGGTCCTGATGCAGATCGAGCACAACCGCTCGGAGGACCGTAGGGTGTTGGAGGTCATCGCGAGGAACACCTCCACAACCTCTGGTGCCTCTGGATCCGGAGGAGGTGGCCATCAGTCTCGTGGGGGGCTTGCGGAGTTCCTCCGTACTCAGCCTCCTACCTTCTCCAGGTCCGAGGACCCCTTGGACGCAGATGACTGGCTGCGTCTGGTTGAGCGAAAGCTCAACGTTGCTCAGTGCCAGGAGCAGGAGCAGGCACTTTTCGCATCCCATCAGCTGGAGGGTGCGGCACTCTCATGGTGGGAGAACTTCCTCGCCATGCGACTGCGGACACGTGGTCTCGTGGGAGGAGTTCAGTCGACTTTCCGTCGGGCCCATGTCCCCGCCGCCTAATGAAGTGAAGAAGAAGGAGTTCCTTGCGCCAAATAGGGCGCAAATGCGGATCGAGTACCTCCACGAGTTCAACCATCTCGCGAGGTACGCCTCGCCGAGGTGGCCACCGATGAGGCCAAGCAGAGAAGTTCATGGAGGGCTTGTGCGAGGAGCCGCAGACAAGCTCTCTATTGTGGACTTCGACTTCGGACCTTGGTGGACAAGGCCATCGCCACCGAGCACAAGGCAAGAGCGCCGGCGAGTCCCGCAGCGCAAGTGGGAGGCCCAGTGGTCCGCAGTGTCGGCCTCGTTCGTCCCGAGTTGGGCTGCACGGTGGCCCGTTCTTTGGCTTCACCACCACCGAGGCCTTCGGCACCAGGCTCCACGCCCTCTGCAGGCCGTGATTCGATCCGCGTCGCCGCGACCCAGCCAGCAGGTGTTCCCACAACCCACCGCCGACGCCACCGCTTCTCTCGCCACAACAAGGGTCACTACGCGAGTAGTTGCCCTAAGAAGACTGGAGTGGCCCCTCGTCCTAATGGAGGACGCGGGCAAGGGAGTGGTCACCCACCTGACCAAAAGACCCCGGGCTTGGGGAGCAGCCGAGTCAACCATATCTCGGCTGAGGAAGCACAGGAGGCGCCCGACGTTGTGTTGGGTACGCTTCTTGTTAATTTACGTCCTGCTACAGTATTATTTGACTCTGGAGCTTCGCATTCTTTTATTTCGAGGTCGTTTGTTGCTGATAGTGGTCTCCACTGTGTTCCTTTGGGGGTCTCACTGCTTATTCGCTCTCTGGGTTCGGAAATGAGAGCTGACCAAGTATGCCGGGACGTTCCTATCCACATCGAAGGAGCGGGATTCTTGGCGAATCTTATCATACTCGACTCGGCACGCCTGGACGTGATTCTTGGCATGGATTGGTTGTCCCAACACTTGGGGCAAATCGATTGTGCCAGGAAGATTGTCTACCTCACCAGCCCTTCAGGTGAACAGGTTGAGTTTTCACCGCAGTTGCGAGAGCCCCTTCTTTGTTGACTTGAAGCAAGGCCCGCCATGGAGATCCAGGATATTCCCACAGTATGTGAGTTTGTGGATGTCTTTCCAAAGACTTGCAGGATGCCTCTGCTCGAGACACAGAGTTCGTGATAGAGTTGTCGCCCTGCATCGCCCTATTTCAAAGAGGCCGTATCGCATGCCTCCTAATGAGTTGGAGGAGCTGAAGAAGCAACTAGGTGAGCTGCAAGAGAAGGGTTTTATCCGTCCTAGTTCATCTCCTTGGGGTTGTCCAGTTATCTTTGTGAAGAAGAAGGATAAGACCTTGCGCATGTGTGTTGATTACCGTCCGCTTAATGAAGTGACGGTAAAGAACAAGTATCCTTTGCCCCGTATTGATGATCTTTTCGATCAGTTGACCGGAGCTCGAGTCTTTTCCAAGATTGACTTGAGGTTGGGCTATCATCAAGTCAGGATCAGGGCCGAGGATATTCCTAAGACGGCCTTTGCTACTCGTTATGGTCTTTACGAGTACACCGTCATGTCTTTTGGTTTGACTAATGCTCCTGCTTTATTCATGAACCTTATGAACTCGGTATTCTTGGAGTATTTGGATAGATTTGTGGTGGTATTCATCGATGATATCCTTATCTACTCCAAGAGTGAAGAAGAGCATGCTGAGCATCTTAAGCTTGTGTTGGGCAAGTTGCGTGAGCACCACCGTTGTATCACGAAGTTCAACAAGTGCGAGTTCGTTGAAGGAAGTGGCATTCTTGGGCCATGTTCTTTCAAAGCAGGAGGTGTGGTCAGAGATCCTAGCAAGGTCGGTGATGTGCTATCTTGGGGTCACCAAGTCGGTCACCGATGTGCGGAGTTTTCTTGGTTTGGCTGGCTACTATCGCCGCTTTATCGAGAATTTCTCCAAGATTGCGAAGCCTATGACCGAATTGCTCAAGAAAGACAAGAAGTTTGAGTGGTCTGTTGCTTGTGATGTGAGTTTTCAGGAACTCAAGAAGTGGTTGACCTCAGCCCCAGTGCTTGTGCTCCCTGATATTCACAAGAGTTTTGATATCTATTGTGATGCTTCTCGTCAGGGTCTTGGTTGTGTTCTTATGCAGGAGGGCAAGGTAGTGGCCTATGCATCGCGGCAGTTGAGGCCTCATGAACTCAACTATCCTACTCATGACTTGGAATTAGCTGCTGTGGTTCATGCACTCAAGATTTGGCGGCATTATCTGATTGGTAACCGCTGTGAGGTGTATTCTGACCACAAGAGCTTGAAGTACTTGTTCACCCAGCCAGATTTGAACCTCAGGCAAAGAAGGTGGTTGGAATTGATCAAGGACTATGACATGGGCATTCAGTATCATCCGAGCAAGGCCAATGTTGTTGCGGATGCACTCAGTCGGAAGGTATATTGCAACATGTTAATGCTCCAAGAGCAGCAGCCTACCCTCACTTCAGAATTTCAGCGCCTTAATTTGGGTTTGATCGAGCATGGTTCTCTTGCTACCTTGGTTGTGCAACCAACCTTGGTGGACCGAATCAAGGCTGCTCAGTAGACAGATGTTGGTGTGAGCCAAATCAAGCAGAACATCAAGGATGGGATAGCCAAGTGCTTTTTAGAGGATGAGCATGGCATTGTGCGGTTTGGCCAGCGTCTTGTGGTTCCGAAGGTCATAGAATTGCGGGATTTGATCCTCCGCGAAGCCCATGACTCTCCTTTGTCTATTCACCCCGGGGCTACCAAGATGTATCAGGACCTTCGTCAGAGATTCTGGTGGACCCAAATGAAGCGCGAGATTGCTAAGTTCGTTGTCGAGTGCGACGTGTGCTATCGTGTGAAGGCCGAGCATCAGCGTCCAGCAGGTCTTCTTCAGCCTTTGCCAGTGCCAGAGTGGAAGTGGGATTCCGTTGGCATGGACTTCATCACCGGGTTGCCCCGTACTTCTTCTGGGAAGGATGCCTTGTGGGTCATCATTGATCGGTTGACAAAGGTGGCCCATTTTCTTCCAGTACGGGCGAAGATTGATGTGAGTCAGTTGGCAGACTTGTATGTATCCCGCATTGTGAGCCTGTATGGTGTGCCACGAGTGATTGTGTCAGATCGTGGTTCTCTTTTTACCTCTCGGTTTTGGCATCAGTTGCAAGAGGCCATGGGGACACGTCTTTCTTTCAGTTCAGGTTACCATCCTCAGACTGACGGTCAAACGGAGCGAGTCAACCAAGTGTTGGAAGATATGCTCTGTGCTTGTGTCCTTTCCTATGGGAAGAAGTGGGAGAAATGCCTATCATTTGCTGAGTTCTCCTATAACAACAAACTATCGTGCCGCCTTGGCATAGCACCGCTTGAGGCCTTGTATGGAGAAGATGCGAACCCCATTGAACCGGTCGAATCGGCGAGGCGATTTTCGCCCAGATTCGATCAATGAGGCCGAAAGCCAGGTTCAGCTTGTTCGCGAGCATTTGCGCACGACCCAGTCCAGGCAGAAGAGCTATGCAGATCGTCGTCGCCGTGAGTTGAGCTTTGAGCCCAATGACTTTGTGTATCTCAAAGTTTCACCCTTAAAGGGCCATCAGCGTTTTGGCGTCAAGGGCAAGTTGGCTCCTCGCTATGTTGGGCCATATCGCATCGTCGAGAGAGTTGGGCTGTGGCGTACAGATTGGAGCTACCAGCTGCACTTGAGGGTGTGCATGATGTGTTCCATGTGTCACACCTGAAGAAGTGCCTCCGTGCCCCAACTGAGGAAACTCCGTTGGAGGTTCTCGATGTGCAGGAGAATTTGACCTACCGCGAGCATCCTGTTTGTATTCTCGAGGAAGCTTAACGAAGAACAAGGAACCGGATCATCAAGTTCCTCAAAGTTCAGTGGTCAAACCATTCTGAAGATGAAGCAACTTGGGAGCGGGAAGATCGCCTTCGTGCAGATTACCCATCCTTCTTCTCCGAGTAAACGGAATCTCGGGTCGAGATTCTTGCAAGGGGGGAGAGTTGTAACATCCCAATTTCAGACTTGTGTTTCAAATGTAAGAAAATGAGTAGAAATTAAAACTTTTTCTTACATCATGTATTTCCTGTGTGTACTAAACAATTATTGTACAAGAGCCAGGGATATACAAAGTCACAAGTCTTTGATCCAAATCTTGATCTTTCAAAAACAATCTTGTCCAACCCTTTTGATCATCTCCTGGAAATATTTTTCCTAAGTTCTTGGGATGGTATGTGGCCCCTCTGAAAAATTTCACAATTTTTAGAAATTGTTTGAATACTTTTAGAGGGTAGTCAAACCTGCTTGACTCTCAGTCAAACCTTGAACCAGTACCTTGTAGAATTTTTGGAGAAAAATGCAATGCATACAAACCTCTGGAAATTTTATACAGGGTCAATATCTAAGTCATCGAGCTCCTGTAAAAATTTCAGAATTTTTGGAGTTAAATTGCTACCTCTAATAAATCCTCAAAAGTCTCAGCTTAATTTTAAACCTAAACCTGGTTCACTGTTCCTTGGGTTCGAGTCGGGCTCGAGCTCGAGCCACTTGACTCGATCGAACCCACTAACTGCACCGAGCCTTGTTTTAAAACGCGCGTGCGATATCAGCCGTTGGATTCAAATCGCGCGGCCCGCATTGATGGTGTCATTCGGACCGTGCGGTTGCACTATTCAATTTGGACTGTTGGATCTCAATCCAACCGTCCAGATTTCCGAGAACAATCGGACTGTCCGGCGGACTCATTTAAATCACAGCCATCCATCTCAAATCCAACGGTCGTGGCTTGTCTTCTCTGTTCTTCTTCCTCCTCTGTCTCGCCGTGCACGCGTGCGTCAATGGCAGAAAGAGAGAGAGTGCGAGGGCGGCTTGTTGTGTCACTTCAAGCTTGCTTTCGTCAATGTAATAATTGTGAGGACCCCGGTTTATTCGGCTTGTACTGTTTAACCATCCACTTGGTCCTAACAGTACAAATCAAATAAACCAAGCCTCGAGATATGTATACTTCCTGCACTGCAGATACACACCCGTTACAAAATCATGCATCAATTCCATTCATACACATAGAGCCAAGCAAAAGCAACAATCGAAAGACATAGATAATATAAAGAGAGTTATTACAAAAGAGAGGCCGACTGCCAAATAACACATAAGTAACTAATTTAAACAGCGGAAGCAAAATGGCCATAAGATGGCGATAAACAAAAGCCAATCGGTGTGCCTTTACCCACAAGGCAACCAAACGGACCGCCAAGCTAATCGTCCCAAACAACAGCAACACAACTCACAAAAGTGAGGCCCTTGGGGCTCACCTTCTTCCTCTGCAACAATTAATATTAAGCAAGCGTATGAGTACAAAATTGTTTTTGTACTGTAAGACTGACGTGTGAGATAACAGAACTATAATTAACTACATGCAAGCTTTATTTAAGTGGAGGAGACTCTGGACTTATTTTTAGCATAAAGCAAGTTTTCATTTGCAATAAGGTAATAGATTCCAAAGCAAGTGTGCAATTAACTTTTATTGTTCAAATAAAAGATGCATAATTATAACAATAGATAGATGACAACACTAACCTAGAAGTGACTATCCCCATAGTCACCACAACAATAGCATGAAGTACCCCCTTCATACCACCCATGTCAAGTTTAAGTTTTTAAAAGGTTGTAGTCTAGTTCTTGTGGGAAATAACCAAGCGTGTCCATAACCTAGGACGAGGCTATTCGAATAGTTTTAACCCTGCAGGGGTGTACCAATGTACCCACACGATAGACCGCCTTTCCACCAGCCACGGTTAGCACACTTCCTTTGGTATACAGACATGGCTAAGTCTAACAAGACGCTTTCCAATGGACGATGCTAATTAAGAGCCGCAACCCACGGGAGAAGGAGACATTAGACAGCCTAACCGGTCTGCCAATGCTCCCCTCACACACCACAAACACCCACACACAGTTTCAACACACCCCCCGACCAGCTCATAATTAACACCCCCCAAAGTACTTAGTCAAGAGAGGTTCCATATCCCCTCGCGTGGTTAGCACGCAACAATTGCTTGGATCAATGGCACAAGTAACTCGGTCCTTAGGGACTTAGGCACCATTCCAATCACACCCAACAGATCACCCAACATACCATTGTGCCCAAGCCAAGATATAATTTTTGTTTTCAGTTTTTGATTTGCAAAATGGTAAAACACAAGGGTTGGACATAATGGAATAATAATAGCATTTGTGTGATCAAGATCACCGACTAAGTCGATGATCGCCCAATACTACCGATACTAGGCATGGCTAAGCAATATTTCTCCGAAATCTACTAAGTGACAAGAGCTCATCCAACGAACTCTAATCACAGCAAAACCTAAGCTCAGGTAGTAGAGGATAATTATTTACCTACAGATTATGCAACTAGAGGATTAACTAATCAATTTAACAACAAAATAGCAATGCATACATAGAAGTTAAACAAAATATTAGACTTTAAAAGTAATGGGATCAATTGGGAAATGATCAAACTGCTTGCCTGGCGGCTGTTGTTGCTCAATAGGCTGCTGAGGGTCCTTCTCGGGGTTACCGCAAATGTCGAAGCCTAAGCGAAAAGTAAAAAGAAACGAAAACAACCAATAAGACGAGCAACACTTAAACAAAAGAGCAAGCAAAAATTATCCAAATGCGACGAAATTTATACACAAGGTCGTCTAAGATCCTATCTAACCTTAGGAACAAGAACTAACTAAAAAGGATTAGTGAAGAAAAAGATATGACCTAAATACTCATTTTCGGCCAAAATGCTACACCTAATTAGTACTGTTCATAAAATATTTTCTAGAGTGATTTTGAAGCTGAAACTTTTATGGTAGTTAGCTACTGGAATTATAAGGTTACATGTAAATTTTTGGGTCATTTGGAGTTATATTGAAAGAGTTATGATTTTTCAAGTCATGAAAAGGAACAAAATTAAATTGCATGTGAAATCTTGTTAAAAACAGTAAGATGCCTAAAACCAATTTTATCATTTATTACTTTATTAGAGGAAGCTAACAAAATTGGTTTCACTAAAAATTGATTTCCAGAGAATTAGTTAGGCAATTTACAAGTTAATTACCAATTTTAGAATAACAAGTAGAACCTATTTCTAAACCAATTTTGAAATATGTTTTCTGGAGCTGAACCAAACTTATATCCATTTTTAGATTAAAGTCCAGTTCAAACTAAAGCTAACAAAATTTGAATCAACTCATTTGGAGCTAAATTGAATTAGTTATGCATTTTTGAAGTTTAATACCTTTTTCAGTTTGCAAATAAACCTCTCGGGAAAATCCCGAAACTCAAATTGACGTGGCCGAATATGGACCGTCGATCTTGGATCGGACGGCGCAAGCAACCGGGAGCACAGCGCTCGCGCCCACGCGGAGGTAGCAAACGTGGGCCGCTGATCTTCGATCCAACGATCCAGATTGAACCACGCCGACGCGTTTAAAAACGCGCGCGCACGGCGGAACAGCGGCTGTGGACCGTCGATCGCGAGATGGACGGCTCACAATCAACGCTACACAGCACACCGCATAGATCACACGAAATCTCGACCGCAGATCTACGGATGGATGGCGCACGTTGGGCCACGTCGCGCACTGCGCTAACGCGTCCGACAACGCGACCGAGAGCTTCGCCGGCCAATCGCCAGCAACCAAAGGCACGGCGGCGCGAGAGGATGCTAGCAACGGGTGCGCAATAGCATTGCGCACCCTCTGGTACCACTCACGCCGGCGGTGGTGGACCAGAGCGGCGACGCGACGGAGAGGGGCGGCACGGCAAAGATGACGACGACGATAAGCAGCAAAAAGAGCTCCGCAATGTCCATTCAGCGGTGCGAGCATCTAGGGACTACCAGGAGCTACCGATGGACGCCAAGGTGCAGAGGCGGTCGAGCAGCCTCGGCGACTAAGCTCCGCGACGGACCGAGGAAGATGACGCGGGAAGATGGCACAGGCAAAATCAACCACGCCGTGTCATCACGATGGGTTCCAGAGAGCACGAGAAGCTCCCGAGAAAGGAATTAGAAAGAGGAGCACTCACCGTGGCTGAGACGAAGAAGGGCGCCGCGCCGATTTGGGAAACTCCAAAATCCGATGCTCCGTCCAAGCAACCTGAAAAGGAGCGGTTGTTAAGCACCACCGAGGTGAGAGGAGGTGCAGAGCAAGGAGGAGCCAGGAACCACCGAGCACGGCCTTCACCGAGAAGCTCCGCGGCAACAATGGCGGCGAGAGATTTTGAGCGCTCGGAGCTCCACAAGGGCGCAAGGTGCAGGAGAGCTCAAGGGTGTGTAAAGGAAGATAAGGGAGGACAATGGGGCTTAAGTAGCCGGAAGAGCGAGAAGGCACCGTTGTTCGCCGATCCCTACCGCCGCCCGTGAGAGAGCGAGGGAGCAGGTAGAAGGTGGACTTTCGGGGGCGGCCGCATGACGGCATTAAATGCGCTGCAGACACCCGTTGCGAGGTGACCAGGCGCTGAGCTCCACCCACTCCCCTGCCATGGCGCTGCTGACGCGAGCTCTGGCGCGGCGCCGCTCGAGCGAGAGGAAGGCGACGACTCGGCCACCGTCCGATTTCCATCCGAGGGTTAAGACGCGACCGCGTCGACGCGTAGATGGGCAAACGCGGACCGAGCGATGGAAATCCAACGGCCGACGACGCGCGCGCCCTGTCGACCGCGCCGGGTGCAATTAGTTGGCTCGGTCGAGTCAAGTGACTCGAGCCCGAGCCTGACCCGCGCCCGAGGAACAGTGAAAACCAGTTAGGGTTTGATTTTTGACCTGAAACTTTGGGGATTTAATTCAGGCATCAAATCAACTCCAAAATTTATGAAATTTTAACTGGAGCTTCCTGACCTTAGGGTTAACCTCCCATAAAATTTCCAGAGATTTTTGTGCACTGGAATTTTCTCAAGAAATTCCAGAAGTCTAAATCAGAGGTTTGACTTGCCTCTAAAATATTTCAAATAATTTCCAAAAATTATGAAATAATTCAGAGGTGTTACCCAGCAACCCTAGAACCCAGGGAAATTATTACCAAGGGATTGACAAAAGATTCACCAAGGAGGTGGTTGACTTGAGATAATTTGAGGATTTTGATTTTCGATTTCCCAAAATTCTTTTACAAGAATTCCAGAAAAGTTCAAAGGCAAAAGGATGGAAGAAAAGTTTTAATTTACCCTCAATTTCTTACATTTGAAACACAAGCCAAAATGGGGATGTTACAATAACCCATAATAGGATTCGGGAGAAAACCTAAAGATTTAAAGGATACGAGTAGCTGAAAAATCGAATCGGGAGAAGGACCTAATAGAAAATAACCAATTAAACAAATAGAGAAGGGGTTAGCAGTGAATTCTTGGCAACTGGGCACAGGCTGCGCCCATAAGGCCAGTGGTGGCCGGCCAAGGGGGAAAGGCACCCTTTGCCCCAAACCCTAGCCACCCATACTCCCTCCCCTCTCCCTTGCGCCTCCCTCTCCCCTAGGCAGCCGCCACCCTCCTCCTCCCCCTTGTGCGCATCCCTAGGCCACCCCTCCTGGTCCTTGCACCCTCCCCACCATGTCTCCATTGCTTGCGGTGGTCTAGGTACCCACATGCGAGGCCTTGGTGAGCTGCCACCAGGAATAAACTGAGAAGTCCGCTGTCGCTTGCGTGACTCCTCCACAGCCTTGCTCTTACTCTCGGCCACAATTGCTTTGTTGACCAAATGAGAGAAATTCCGGAAGTCATGCAAAGCTACAACCATCTGCAATTCTTCAGATAACCCATTCAAGAATCGGTTTCGACGACGAAGGTCAGTCGAAACATCATCGAGCATATCGGCAAGGAAGTTGAACGCATGCGATATTCGATATGCATTTTCGCCCTTGCTTGAGAGCGATAAACTCTTGTTGCTTGATCATCATGACCCTTCAGAATATGAGCTTCGCGAAAGCTTCCACGAACTCATCCCAAGTAGGGACATGTCCAACAGTCAATGGCAAGGAGATTATCCCACCATATGCTAGCCGGGCCATCAAGTCGATAATCGACGAAGAGAACTTTTCCCTTCGAGCACCGAGCAATTAATAGCTTCTTCTCAATGGTTGAAGCCGCCCTCTTCCATGGGATCTCGAGCTAGAGAACACCGGCGGTTAGTCCGCCAAAGTCGCAAGACCGCCTCGCACATGGTGACCTCCTCGCTCGACACCGTGCGACAAGGGAAGAAGTATTACGCATACCTGCTCCAAGATGCGCTGTCGTCCATTCGATTGCGCCAATTTGCATGAGCACATCGGCCATCGAAGGTGGTGGAGGAAGCTCCTCTTCCTAGGGACCACCTTGCGGACCCTAAGAACTGGAAGGTTCATCGGCTCTCCCGAGAATGGGGCACGGAGTCGACATGCCCTTCCCTTATTGCGCTTGCAAGACGAGTAGAGTCCTGTCATCCTGTTACCACACCATGGTTAACAACATAACAAGGATATACTCGCAAACACAAACAAGGTTACAATTAGAAGAGAACCAAACTCAGACATATAATGCTTCATGCTATGCCATGTATTCAAGTTAACACCAAAACTAAACTTCATATAAACACCAAAAGATTTGGTCACACCGCACATCAGGGTCGGCCATAAAGATCATATTACAACCCCAAAAGTCAAACTTACATACTTTGTACAAAATACTACTGTCCTATTACATACATTTTATTTAAGGGCGACTACTAGACTAAAAGACACTTAACCACGAGGATTCATCGTCAAGGTGCTAGCGTAAAGATCCCGGTTAAAGTTCACCGGAAACTCATTCAAAAGATGAGCTCCAGGGGAACCAGTATCAATAGGATCCAATGGGCTAATGAGACGCCTCGGGGAACCCAACAGTGGCTGATGACCTCCAGGAGGTGCAGTCCGCAGAGTGCGAGGAAATCCTGCAGTCATCCGGGCTTGACGCACTTGTCCATAAATAGGCACGCACCCGGCCACTTCTGGAAGTCGGTAAAGAAGTGGTGCAAAGAAGAATGGAGAGGTCTCGTTGTCACCATAAAGCACGCTGCGAGGAACGTGGTTCATGTTGACTCAAAGCGGTACTCCGGGCCTCATTAAGACGATGCCGAAGTTTCCCATAGCTCCTCACAAGACAACGATGGATTTGGTCCATGATGCGGACCATCCTCGCCAACTATCGCACTGGGGTCTTCGCCAAATCGTATCTCAAATAACATGCTCACTTCGAGGTAGGACCTTGATTCGGGAAGTGGTCGAGGGCGGTTGAGACAATTCCACAAATCATGACGAAGAAGGCTCATCATCCTACTCAGCTTCCTGAACCGCCATAGCCTCAAAGGTGGCAAGTGCTCGGACACAGTAGGGAACACTGCCAGCTACATGCCTAGCGATGACATTGATGAAGGCACGGTACTCCTCCATCCCTGGTCCTCGGTCTCGTCGGTAGATGGCGTACTCCGGCTGATAAGTGAAATTGGCTCGCCACATCATGTCCCAAAGTAAGGCCGGAAATCCATCAACATCTTCAGCTCGGGTCTCCTTGACCAAGTACCACCCACTCATCTATAGACAAAAGGACAAGGTAAGAAACAATTCACTTTTAAATAAACCAACAGAAGTTGGGGCAAGAATTGATATTAAGAAAGATAAGAAATAAAAGATGTCATACTTAAGCTTTCGAAAATACATTACTGCTTGAAAATAGGTTTATCAGAATACTCTCTAATAACTTCGGCCAGGCTACTTCTAACCTACAGGCAAAGTATGCTCTGATACCAACGCTGTGGGCGCCCCGGATTATTGGAAATGTACTTAATTAAATTCATACTGTAGCACGATTATTAATGAAGGAACAGTACTGTCCCTTAATTAAAGATCATGCTAAAGATATAAATTTAACAAGTATCAATTCCAATAAACAGGATCCCCGGATATATATATATATATATATATATATATATATATATATCTCACAATGGTTCGCAGCATCAACGACCATTGCATATATATATCCTTCAACAACATTGCATCATACACATACAAGTCATACACTGGCATAATTAAACATAAGTTTACATCATTCGGTTTAGTACTACAATCTTAAGTGACTTGGTCACTTCAAAAGTTTAACAGCGGAAGCAAAGACAAAATATTTAAGTCCACCAATGGCCTCATCCACCCGCAGGCAATTGCGTGGAGGAAAGAAGTACCTTTGCTCGTTAGCGTCACCCTGGTCGACGCTAACGGGTACTTCATAAAGGTAACCGTCCTCACCTGCAACAATAGGTGATAGCACCTTGAGTACGGAAGGTACTCAGCAAGTCTTACACAAACTAATAAAAGAAAGTGTTTATTAGAACCTACACAAAGGAGTAGAATTTATATATGCATAAGGTTGCAACAGGAAGGTATAAAGGTTCAAATTTGCATAAAGCGATACCTCTTAACCTACAACTACTAAATTTTGACAAAGCAATTTAGTAAATCAAAGTTTAGCTAGAACAGTAAGTAAATGACATAATTGTAATGATGCGATTGCATGAATCCCTCATGCACAGCCCAAAAACAAACCGAAACCAGATTTTGAAAATCAAAACTTCTATACAGGTGACATCAATTCAAGTTATCGTCCATGACCGTGGACACGGCTATTCGAACAGTTTATACCCTGCAGGGGTGTACATCTTTACCCACATGACTTAGCTAACCCGTTGCCTTCGGATGCCTCCAATGATGACATACTTCCTTTGGTATGCCGACCGGGGAAACTAAGATTTGGTATTTTTCAACAAGCTAACACTATTGAGTTGGACCCCCATGTGTGAACTGATCCCGCTTAAACAACGACTGATAGCATCTGCTTAACCGGGGCACACATGTTGCGTCAGTAATGCCGATCCAAACAATTAAATGCGAATCGGACTCACTACCCATATTAGGATGCAATCGGCACCATTAAGGTATCGTATATGCTACGGAGCACATATACGCCCTCACCCTTCTAAGAACACCGACTTGACATACAAGCTCACATGGCATACAACGCAATCATAAGACCAAAGCATCTATGCCATACAAGGTCAATACACATATTCTTACTCTCTGTTTCCAACCCAATAGTCTTAACATTTTACTTAACCAAACAGCGCCCATACATCGCATGTGGAAGTATGCGTGGGGACTTGAATTGAATAATCGAGTTCGGTCCTTAATTAACCCGGACAAGTCCACCACAAATCCCAATCTTGTGCACAAAAGCACCATCACTAGCTTCCTCTTGTCCAGATCAATTTAAATATGAAACTCAAGTTTGATTTAAAGAAACTGGACAAAGAGTTCAAAATAACAAAAGTTCATTGGTGATTCCCATGTTTGACAAGATATGCTTGTCAAACTCTAAAATCTCTAGACTGCATGTCTAAGCCAAAACTGAAAATATATGTTATAATATACAGTACTATGCTAAGGTTGAGTGTATGGTGACAATTGAGGTAATCCATCATGTTGGGTCATAACTAACTACTAACAGATCATACTTTGTATTTTCAGAAACATAGCATGCACAGTTGTCACTGGATTTAGAAAATCTAATGTATAAAATTTGGGATCAACATGGTGCAGAGAGGATGCTTGCCTTGATAATAATAAACCTCTGTTGCAGGTTCAGGTTGCTCAGAAATATATTCGAAAACTTCAGATGAACCAGATTCTATAAGAAGCAATAAAATCCAATAAATGCCAAGATTGACAATAAGCACAAAATGGAAGAAATATGCATGATCAATCTAGAAATGCATGATTAACAGTATGCTTAAGCCATAACTACCCATAATAGTGATAATAACCCATTTTATAACCTCATTTTTCAAAAGACGAAACTGTGGTTTAGTGCAAAGTTCGATTTTGATTTTAAAAGAGTGAAAACAGGACGATTGCGATTTTAGGAAAAGGAAAATAGAACATGCAAAAGTTCATAAATGAAACTTAGCATGATCTTTTAGGGCAATTAATATCCCAAGCTAACCTTAAGCTAACCCTACTCGATTAGATTTCAAAAGCTAAAGTAAAACCTATTTTGTCGGTTGAGCCGACAAAAGAGAACAGAACAAATTTACATTATCAACCTAAATAGATGATAACAAGGATTAAAAGAATAACTTGTTATGCTACTAGGGTTTGGTCTAAACCAAATTAGGATAACAAGTTGACAGGAGAAACCCTAGGTCTTGAAAATGACATGGAAAACCGAAAAGTTATAATATCAACTTTTCAGTTTAGAGCAAGTTAAAACTACTGATGCTCAAAAGAATGATTCCCAGCAGCTTCTAAGGTCCTTAAGATACTCAAGATATCGAAAATTAGGGTTTTAGCTTACTAGTAGAGGAAAGACACCACAGAATTTGAAAACCGAAGTGGATTGACAGAGAAATAAACTCTGGATTTAACCTACAAAAGATAACCAATCTTTATTGCAAGGTGGAACCAGAGTTTAGGATGGATAAGCAAAAGGAACAAGAGCAAGAACTCCACTGGGCAACAATGGAGGATGAGCTTCTTCGGTCAACAATGGCAACAGCAAAAAGCTAGAGTTTATATATGGATGTTGAGCTACAGGGCACAGGAGAAGAGTCTAGAGTTGATGAGGTGTCCATTTAGGACTAATTATCCCAAAAATTAGTTGCATAATCTTGGGATAATCTTCTCCACTGCCCTCAGAAATGGCTGTGCGCAGAGATAAGGAAGAAGGGAGGCAACATCTGACATGTGGGTCCCTTTGTCATTCTCAGCCGTGCGCGCTTCGCAAAAGCTCAAAAGAATATCAGCCGTCCGATTGGAAATGGGCGGCTGTGATAAATAGAGAGATTAAAAGATTTGAATCGGTACCTTAAAATATGGGCCGTGCGATCTCAATCGGTCGATCGAGATTTAAATGGGGCCCAAAGGAATCTCGGGATTTACTTTCAAATCTGGACGTTGGATTGGAATCCAACGATCAAATAAAAGGATACACGTCACTTGATTCGATGAGATGACGCGGCGCCGTTAGATTGAATTTCCACGGTCGAGATGGGGCAAAGAACCGGATGGTCCGATTGCATACACTCATATGGACCTTACGATTGAAATCCAACGATCCACCGATTTTGGGCTTTAAAGGCCCACGGTCAAAAAGACGCACCGTAGGATCTAGATCTAAGGGTTCAAGATAACCGCGCGCTTTTAATTTCAAAAGAAAAGGGCGGCGCGGTTTGATCAAGAATGGACGGCTGAGATCGTGAGGGGATCCGGAGTCGTCCGAATGCATACACCAATCTGGACCACACGATGAAGATCTAACGGCCCAGAGGAGCGCGGGCCTTAATAACACGCGGTAAAAAGGAAAAGCCGTAGGATTTGAATCTGACGGCTCAGATAAAAGCGCGCCTTTAAGTTTAAAACAAAAAGGGATGCGCTGTTGGATCGAGAATGAACGGTGGAGATTGAGAAGGGCTCCGGAGTTGTCCGATTGCACACACTGATCTCGATCGTTAGATCAAGATCCAACGGCGGAGATTAAAACGCACACGTGGACAGCTCGCGGGGCGTTATAGCCTCGCCCGTTCGATTGAAGATCGACGGTTCACATCACGCGTGGAGTTCGGGCTCGCTCGAGCGCGTGAGAGCGAACCAGTTTAAAGGGTTGGACCCAACCGCAAAGGTGTGAGTGCAGAGGACCCGATTTATTTGGCTTTATGCTTAACCAACCACCGGTCCTAGCAAAGACAAATCAAATAAATCGATCCTCGAGATATGTATACTTCCTAAAGCAAGATACACACTCGGTACAAAATTAGACATCAACTCCATTCCAAACATAGAGTCCAAACACTACACTACCAAACGGAAGATAAACAAATAGAAGAGTTATTACACACAAAGGCCGATGTGCCACAAGGTACACAAATAAACAAGAACGACAATGAAGCAAAGTGCCATAAGATGGCTATAAACAAAGCCAATCGCGTGCCTCCAACCCACAAGGCATCGGACCGGACCGCCAAGTCTAGTCGTCCACGAATCGGCAACACGACTCACGTAGTGAGGCCCTTGGGCTCACCTTCTTCCTCTGCAACAAAAACATTAAGCAAAGCACCTGAGTACAAAGATTGTCTTTGTACCCGCAAGACTGACGTGTGAACTAGCAGAACTGTTCATAAGCTACATGCAGGTTTATTTGGCGGAGGTCATATGTTTTATTTGCATAAAGCCAATTTTCATTTGCAATAATATATCTGATTTTAAAGGCAAGTTTGCAATTCATTTTTAAGATTGAAATAACGATAAGGATATTAATAACAAAAGCGAAAGATAAACAACCTAGAAGTGACTATCCCAATAGTCACCCCAACAATAGCACGAATCCAGTTCGTACCACCCATCAAGTTTTAATTTAAATGTTGTAGTCTAGTTCTTACGGGCGTATCCGAGCGTGTCCATAACCTAGGGCGAGGCTATTCGAATAGTTTTAACCTGCGGGGTGTACCAATGTACCCACACTTGGATCGCCTTTAAGCCAAAGCACACTTCCGGTGTATGTTTGTACACTAAGTCCTACGAGACTTTTTCCAATATTGTGTATTAACTACGAGCAGCTCGTATGGATAAAAACCCATACGCTTACATGGTAAAGCCGAAAAGACAACTACCCACTCGGGATAAAGCTTTTGGACAACTACCATGCTCCCACCTCCATCCCTCCTGCGACCTCCTGCGACCGAGCCAATACACGCCAAAGTACCGGTCAAGAGAGGTCCCATATACTCTAGTGTGGTTAGCACGCAAAATGCTCGATCGGTGGCGCAAGTAACTTCGGTCCTTAAGCGGCTCGGGCACCTTTCGATCACACCCAACAGATCACACCAGTCTTACCATTGTGCCCAAGTCTAAATCATTTTGTTTTCATTTTTAATTTTGCAATTAAACATAGCGAAATGCTAAAACATAGTAAATTTTGTGTGATCAAGGTTACCGACTAAAGTCGATAACCGCCCAGTTCTACCGATAGCTAAGCATGTCAAGCAAGTTGACCCGGATCTACTAAGTGATAAGAGATCATCCAGCGATCTCTAATCACAGCAAATAACCTAGGCTCAGGTAGTAGAGATCAATATTTTGCCTACAGGATATGCAGCTACGGCTTTAACTAATCAATTTAACACAAATTAAGCGATGCATACATACAGTTGAAACAAAATATTAGACTTTAAAATACTGGGATAAACATGATCAAACTGCTTGCCTGGCTGCTGTTGCTCAAGTTGTTGCGGAGGGTCGTTCTCAGGGTTACCGCAAATATCGAATCCTAACGATTGAACAAAACAGCGAATAAGAACGAATAACACTGACAAAACTCAAATATGCAACAACAACAAACACACTAAGCTTTTCACAGCAGCCTAAGCATGACATAACAAAATTTTAGAAACAGAGAACAATTCATTTTAAGTTATTAAGAACTTTCTATGAATTTTCTAAGCTAAAAACACAACAAGACACTAGTTAATTACTTAACAAATTTTCATGAACAGAAACAGTATCTAAAACCTATCCTAACAATTAGTATACTGAAAATAGAATTTTCTGAAATTGGGTTCATCAATTTGGACAATTATTGAAAGAGATATGCATTTTCTAATTTAGAAGATACCTAAGACATCATTTTATTAGTTAACAGATTTTTGCTATAGAGACATGGATGAAGCTAATTTTATCAAGTAGTACTCTTAAAATGAAAATTAACAGCACTGGTTTCATGCAATTTGGATAAAATTTGAATTAGTTATGCATTTTCTAAGTTTAATTGAATTAACGATTGCATCGAAAAAGCATTACAGATTTACTAAAGCGTTTAATCCTTTTTCTACCCACTATCTAGCCCAGAGCAGCGAGGCGGGCCCAGCGAAAGTGGCGACTAGAGCGACCGCTCACGAAAGTGACATCGATAGCGTATATAAGAATACGTCTTGACTTACCAAAGTGCAAACCTAACATATTCTCACAAAGAAATCGCTTCCCAACAGAGAAGACGCAATACGAGCTACACAACCCTAGCGACATTTCGGGCCCACATGACGAGACTCAAACTAAAAGATGATTAGAACTTAAGAAGGGATTAGACCTTAACCACCGGCGCTCGGCGGAGCTCCGCAGCGCGGCGGCGGCGCGAGGTGGGGATCTTGAGAATGGTGAGGCTCGAGCTCGGGGATGGCACGCGCGGTGCACCGCACTCCACGAACTTGATGATGATGACGGGCCCAATGGTTGCCGGGTCGAGCTAGCGACGGCCGAGGCGGAGAAGAAGCTACGGCTCTTGTGGAGGAGGTGCTACGGACTTCGAGGAGCCGGGAAGATGCGCCACGGAATCGCCTCGACTCCGGGAGCAATAAGCACAAGATAACGACGAAGAAGAAGGTCCGAGGCGGCGGAATTGCCACGGCGGCGGATCACCGTCTTGCGAGGAAGAAACACCCGCACGCCCTCCACGATGCACGAAAGACGAAATGAGCCCACCGTTAGACTCGAGAGGAGAATTGCGATTACGAGGACCAGCGGCGAGGCTAGAGACTCACGAGCACTAGCAAGCTCGCGGGACCGAGATCGCCGGAGCGAGACGACGATACCGCCCAGTGATCCACGGGCGCCAAGGACCGGAATGGGCAAAATGGAGGCGGCGAGGCAAGAGGAACACGGCAGTGCGATCGGCGGCTCAAGGCGGCGCTAATCTGGCGGCGCTACGCCGTTCTCTTCTCCGGCGAAAGCGAGCGGGCGAGAAAGCGAGAGAGCGAAGAAGCGAAGAATGGATGAGTGCGGTGAGGTTATAAAGCTCGCGATGCCGGAGAGGACACGCGTCCCGACATGGCGGCGGCGGCGGCGTGGCAAGCATGCGCCGCGGCCGTGAGCTCCGGTGAGTGCGGAGAAGACGAGGGAATCATCGGCGGTGGGGCCCATATGTCGGCCAGCGAAACAAAGCGGTGCGAGCAGTGCGAGACTCGATCAAAAATGTATCGGCCGTTGGATCTAAAATGGGCGGTGAGATTGGTGTATGCATTCGGACGGTCGGTTGCGCGCGCGGCGTGGATCGTTCGATTTGCATCGGACGGTCACGATCGATTGGTCTCGCGCGGTGCAGCTAGTTGGCGCGACCGAGTCAAGTGGTGCGATGCAGTTTGAGTCGGACTCGGGTTCGAGCGACAAGCGATGATTCGATTTTGAGTTTAAAAGTGAGAGAGTTTTAGGAATTTTTAGAGATAGCTCCTGAGCTCCAAAAATTCCAAAATGTTTATGGTAGCTACTTGAGACAGAGAGCAACATTTCATAAATTTTCCAGAACTTTTTATGCAATGAGAAGTTCTGCAGAAAATTCACAAGCATGCTGACCTAGGGTTTGACCAGATTTCCAACTAGTTTGACTCGGTCATTTGAAATAGCAAATAAAATCTAAAAATTGTGAAATAATTCAGGGAGGTAGATAGGATGATCAAGATGACAGGAAAAATATTCCTGGGGGATGATCACAAGTTTGAAGGCTAAGAATGTGCTGACAACAATTTCCATTCACAAGAATTTAATTCTAGAAAATGGAAATTGCTAGGAAAATTTGGAAAACTACCAAATGATTTGATGAGACAACAAAAGTTTTTATTTCTCCTCATAATTTTACATTTGAAATACAAACCCTAAGTTAGGGCTGTTACAAATCTCCCCCTTACAGAATCTCGCTTAGAGATTACGATTCTTCGGAGAAGAAGGATGGGTAATCTGCTCGGAGACGATCTTCCCGCTCCCAAGTGGCTTCATCCTCGGAGTGGTTTGACCACTGAACTTTAAGGAACTTTATCACACGGTTCCTTGTTCTGCGTTCGGCTTCTTCGAGGATACGAACGGGGCGCTCACGATAAGACAGATCTTCCTGCACATCGATATTTTCCAATGGCGTTTCCTCCACGGGAACACGAAGGCACTTCTTCAATTGTGACACATGGAAAACATCATGCACCCCCTCAAGTGTAGCTGGCAAGTCTAACTTGTAAGCAACAGCTCCCACTCTATCGATGATGCGGTAGGGTCCGACATACCGAGGAGCCAATTTGCCCTTGACACCGAAACGACGATGACCTTTCAGAGGTGAGACTTTGAGATACACAAAGTCATTGGGCTGGAAACTCAACTCACGGCGACGCCGATCTGCATAGCTCTTCTGCCTGGACTGAGCCACGCGCAAGTGCTCACGAATCAACTGCACTTGACTTTCAGCCTCATTGATGGAATCTGGACCAAAGAACCGCTCTCTCCCGGTTTCGACCAGTTCAATGGGGTTACGCATCGCCTCCCATACAAGGCCTCAAGCGGTGCCATACCGAGACTAGCTCGAAGGCTGTTGTTGTAGGAGAACTTCGGCAAGCGGTAGGCACTTCTCCCAATTCTTTCCATAGGAAAGAACACAAGCACGAGCATATCTTCAAGCACTGATTGGCGCGCTCCGTCGACCATCGATCGAGGATGATAGGTGAGTGAGCGAAAGACGGTACCCATGGCCTCCTGCGGTCGTGCCAAAATCGAGAAGTGAAAAGAGAACCACGATCGACACTATCGTTCGTGGCACACCATGCGGACTCACAATGCGAGATATGTAAAGATCCGCTAGCTGATTTACATCGATTTTCGATCGCCTTTGGAAGGAAATGGGCCACCTTCGTCAATCGATCAATGATAACCCATAACGCATCCTTCCCGCAGAGTGCAGGGCAAACCGGTGATAAAATCCATGCCTCGTAATCCACTTCCATTACGGTATAGGCAAGGGTGAAGAAGACTGCTGACGGCCGATGCTCGGCCTTGACACGACAACATATGTCACATCTGGCAACAAACCTGGCAATCTCGCGTTTCATGCGAGTCCACCAGAATCTCTGACGCAGATCTTGGTACATTTTAGTGGCACCGGGATGGATGGACAAAGGCGAATCATGGGCCTCTGAAGAATCAAATCCGCAACTTTCGGGGACCTTTGGGACCACAAGCCGCTGCCCAAACCATACAACACCGTGCTCATCTTACGTGAAACACTTGGTGATCCCTTCACGATGTTACGCTTGATTTTACCCACTCCATCATCCGATTCTTTGTCTTTGCCTTGATCGATCCACCAAGGTTGGTTGCACAACCAAGGCGACAAGGAACCATGCTCAACCAAACCCAAGTTGAGGCGCTGAAATTTCGCAAGAAGTGCGAGTTCTTTGCTCTGGATCATCAAAGTATTGCAATACACCTTTCGGCTAAGTGCATCGGCAACTACATTGGCCTTGCCGAGATGATCTTGAATACCCATGTCATAATCTTTGATCAATTCTAGCCATCTCCTCTGCTGAGGTTCAGATCTGGTGAGTGAATAAGTATTTCAAACTCTTGTGGTGGAATACACCTCACGTGATTCTGCGATCGGATAATGCCGCCAAATCTTGAGTGCATGAACCACGCAGACCAACTCTAAATCATGGGTGGGATAATTGAGCTCGTGAGGTCTCAATCGCACTGGATGCATATGCAACGCCTTGCCTTCTGCATAAGGACACACACTGAGCCTGCCGAGAGGCATCGCAATAAATATCGAAGCTCTTGTGGATATCGGGAAGAGTAAGAACTGGGTGAAGTCAATCGCCGCTTGAGCTCTGAAAGCTCTCATCACAAGCGAGGACCACACAAACTTCTTATCCTTCTTGAGCAATTCGGTCATCGACTGCGATTTTGGAGAAGTTCTCGATAAAGCGGCGGTAGCGACCGCTAAACCAAGAAAACTCCGCACATCGGTGGTGACTTGGGCTGCCCCAAGATAGAACATCGTTGACCTTCTGGGATCCACGACTATGCCTCCACTGAAAGAACATGGCCCAAGAATGCCACTTCCTTCAACGAACTCACATTTCTTGAACTTCGCATATAGTGGTGTTCTCGCAATTTGCCCAAAACAATCTTGGATGCTCGGCATGCTCGCCTCGATCTTGGAATAAATAAGAATATCATCAATAAAGACCACCACAAATTGGTCCAAAACTCCATGAATCTGAATTCATTAAGTTCATGAACAAAGCCGGAGCATTGGTTAAGCCAAAAGACATGACGGTGTACTCGTGCTGACCCATAACGAGTAGTGAAAGCCGTCTTGAATATCCTCGAATCGATCGACTGATGATACCCCATTCTCAAATCAATCTTTGAGAACACTGGCTCCAATCGGTGATCGAGCAGATCATCAATGCGAGGGCAAAGGATATTTGTTCTTCACCGTCACCTCATTGAGAGGGCGGTAATCAACACACATGCGCAAAGTCTTGTCCTTCTTCTTCACAAAGATCACCGGACAACCCCAAGGAGATGGTGGGACGGATGAAACCCTTTGCTTGGAGCTCACCAAGCTGCTTCTTCAATTCTTCTAGCTCATTGGGAGGCATTCGATACGGCGCCTTCGAAATCGGGGCGGTACCGGGCAGCAGCTCGATGACAAACTCCAGGTCTCGAACCGGAGGCATCCCGGGCAAGTCTTCAGGAAAGACATCCCCAAAGTCGATACTATGGGAACATCCACGAATCTGCAAGGTGGCCGCCTCTAATACACATAGATGTGGCCCCGGCTGCGCGAAAATCCGACTGCTACTTTGAAGAAGTGGTGAGATAGACAATCTTCCTGGCACAATCGATTTGCCCCAAGTGTTGGGACAACCAATCCATGCCAAGAATCACATCCAGGCTCGCTGAACTGAGCAGAATAAGGTTTGCCAAAAACCCCACTCCTTTGACTATGATAGGAACATCCCGACACTGTAAATCAGCTCTCATTTCCGACCCCGGAGAGCGGATGAGCAAAGGAACTCCCAAAGGAACACAGCGAAGACCACTAACAGCAGCAAATGATCTTGAAATAAAAGAATGCGATGCTCGAAATCAAATAATCTGCGGCGGGGCGAGAATTAACAAGAAGTGTACCAATCACGACATCCGCGCCTCCGAGCCTCCTCGGTGAAAGGTGGTTGACTCGACCGCGCTCACACCACAGGTCTTCGGATAATCTTACGGTCGGTGGGTGACCACTCCCCTGCCCGCGTCCTCCATTAGGACGAGGGGCTACTGCAACACTCTGAGGGCAAGCGTTGGCGTAGTGGCCCTTGTTGTGGCAGCGAAAACAAGTAACCTCGGCCGCCGGATTGCGGAGGCGCTCTGTCTTGGATCGCGGCGCACGTGGTGGCTCACACGGCTGCGGTGGGCGAGAGCTGGTGCGGATGGCCTCGGCGCGGTGGAGCAAAAGAACGGGCCATCAGTGCTTGGCCCGGCCACCGAGGACGCAGTGAGGTGGTGTGAGTAGACTAATGTGCCTCCCATTTGCGCTTGCGGGACTCGCCAGCGCCTTTGCCTTATGCTCCGCAACAATGGCCTTATCTACCAAGGCCCGAAAGTCCAGAGAAGTCCACAATAGATAGCTTGTCCTGCAGCTCCTCAGACAAGCCATCCATAAACTTCTCTGCTAGCCTCATCGAGGCCACCTCCTGGAGCATAACGAGCTAAATGATTGAACTCGTGCAGTGCTCCGTCACGATTTGCGCCCTTGCTTGAGCGCGAGGAACTCCTTCTTCTTGACTTCATCGGGCCATCAGGGATGTGGGCTCGACGAAAAGCTGACTGAACTCCTCCCACGCGACCACATGGCCCGCGGGCTGCATGGCGAGATAGTTCTCCCACCATGAGAGTGTTGCGCCCTCAAGCTGGTGGGATGCGAAGAGTGCCTTATCCTGCGCTTGGCACTGAGCTATGTTGAGCTTTCGCTCAACCATGCGCGACCAATCATCCGCATCGAGAGGTCCTCGGAGCGGGAAAAGTCGGCGGTGCGTGCGGAGGAACTCTGCAAGTCCCCGCGAGTGCGGTGGCCGCCACCACCGGCGAGTGGAGGTATTCCTAGCAATAACCTCCAAGATGCGCGTCGGTCCATGCGGTTCCGCTCGATCGGCGAGCACCTCGACCATGGTCGGAGGAGGGGGAAGCTCCTCATCATGACCAGCCTGCTGACTGCCACGCGTTCTCCCGGCCATCCTGTTTCACTAAGACAAGTTAACAATAGCCGGAAAACAAGAAGTCGACAACCTACTGCAAATAACTTACTAACAGCACAAAACAAACACAAGACTTTTAAATTACAAAACCAACTGACAAAAATCAGACATTTAGCAAACTCATATCTTACCCTTATGCCCCCACTAATTCTCTATGGTTCTCCCAAAGACTGATTCTATCGGTAGTAACTATCTTTTGAAAGGAAAGAGAGAAACCAAGTTTTAAACTCAAATTAGAGTAAGATGAGAGTAGAAGGCTAAGATAGGCAAGGAGTAAAATCTGAGAATCTGCCTAGGTTTTCATAAACCCTTTTTATACTTTGAAATTAAGCTTTTTCAAAATATCCTAAGGACGACTATGCTTGGGTTACTACGGTCAGAATGGCTCTGATACCAACTTTGTGAGGACCCCAGTTTATTTGGCTTGTAATGCTTAACCAACCACCGGTCCTAGCAGCACAAATCAAATAAATCGATCCTCGAGATATGTATACTTCGAGCGCAAGTATACACACCTCGGTACAAAATTAGACATCAACTCCATTCCAAACATAGAGTCCAAACACTACACTACCAAGCGGAAGATAAACAAATAGAAGAGTTATTACGGACAAAGGCCGATGGGCCACAAGGTACACAAATAAACAAGAACGACAGTGAAGCAAAAGTGCCATAAGATGGCTATAAACAAAGCCAATCGTGCCTCCAACCCACAAGGCATCGGCCAGGACCGCCAAGTCTAGTCGTCACGAATCGCCAACACGACTCACGAAGTGAGGCCCTTGGGGCTCACCTTCTTCCTCTGCAACAAAACATTAAGCAAAGAACACGAGTACAAAGATTGTCTTTGTACCGCAAAGCACGTGTGAACTAGCGAGCTGTTCATAAGCTACATGCGAGTTTATTTGGTGGAGGTCATATGTTTTATTTGCATAAAGCCAATTTTCATTTGCAATAATATAATCTGATTTTAAAGGCAAGTTTGCAATTCATTTTTAAGATTGAAATAACAGATAAGGATATTAATAACAAAAGCGAAAGATAAACAACCTAGAAGTGACTATCCCAATAGTCACCCCAACAATAGCACGAATCCCAGTTCGTACCACCCATCAAGTTTTAATTTAAATGTTGTAGTCTAGTTCTTACGGGCGTATCAGGCGTGTCCATAACCTAGGGCGAGGCTATTCGAATAGTTTTAACCTGCAGGGTGTACCAATGTACCCACACTTGGACCGCCTTTAAGCCAAAGAACACTTCCGAAGGTATCTTTGTACAGCTAAGTCCTCGAGACTTTTTCCAATATTGTGTATTAACTACGAGCGCTCGTATGGATAGAAACCCATACGCTTACATGGTAAAGCCGAAAAGACAACTACCTACTCGGGATAAAGCTTTTGGACAACTACCATGCTCCCACCTCCATCCCTCCTGCGACCTCCTGCGACCGGGCCAATACACGCCAAAGTACTAGGTCAAGAGAGGTCCCATATACTCTAGTGTGGTTAGCACGCAAAATGCTCGATGCGGTGGCGCAAGTAACTCGGTCCTTAAGCGACTCGGGCACCTTTCGGTCACACCCAACAGATCACACCAGTCTTACCATTGTGCCCAAGTCTAAATCATTTTGTTTTCATTTTTAATTTTGCAATTAAACATAGCGAAATGCTAAAACATAGTAAATTTTGTGTGATCAAGGTTACTGACTAAAGTCGATAACCGCCCGATTCTCTGATAGCTAAGCATGTCTAAGCAAGTTGACCGGATCTACTAAGTGATAAGAGATCATCCAATGATCTCTAATCACGACAAATAACCTAGGCTCGGTAGTAGAGATCAATATTTTGCCTACAGGATATGCATTACGGCTTTAACTAATCAATTTAACACAAATTAGCGATGCATACATACAGTTGAAACAAAATATTAGACTTTAAAATCTTGGGATAAACATGATCAAGCGCTTGCACATTCTTTGTTGCTCAAGTTGTTGCGGAGGGTCGTTCTCGGGGTTACCGCAAATATCGAATCCTAACGATTGAACAAAGCAATAATAAGAGCGAATAACACCGACAAAACTCAAATATGCAACAACAACAAACACACTAAGCTTTTCACACAGCCTAAGCATGACATAACAAAATTTTAGAAGCAGAGAACAATTCATTTTAAGTTATTAAGAACTTTCTATGAATTTTCTAAGCTAAAAACACAACAAGACACTAGTTAATTACTTAACAAATTTTCATGAACAGAAACAGTATCTAAAACCTATCCTAACAATTAGTATACTGAAAATAGAATTTTACAGAATTGGGTTCATCGAATTTGGACAATTATTGAAAGAGATATGCATTTTCTAATTTAGAAGATACCTAAGACATCATTTTATTAGTTAACAGATTTTTGCTACAGAGACATGGATGAAGCTAATTTTATCAAGTAGTACTCTTAAAATGAAAATTAACAGCACTGGTTTCATGCAATTTGGATAAAATTTGAATTAGTTATGCATTTTCTAAGTTTAATTGAATTAACAGTGCATCAGAAAAGCATTACAGATTTACTAAAGCGTTTAATCCTTTTTCTACCCACAGCTATCTAGCCCCAGGCACTAACAGGCGGGCCCGCGCGAAAGTGACGACGAGCGACTGCCGCGAAAGTGGCGTCGGCGTATTCTAAGAATACGTCTTGACTTACAAAGTGCAAACGACATATTCTCACAAAAAAACGCTTCCCAACGGAGAAGACGCAATACGAGCTACACAACCTAAGCGACATTTCGGGCCCACATGACGAGAGACTCAAACTAAAGATGATTAGAACTTAAGAAGGGATTAGACCTTAACCACCGGCGCTCGACGAGCTCCGCGCGGCGCGGCGGCGAGGTGGGGATCCGGAGAATGGTGAGGCTCGAGCTCGGGGATGGCACGCTGCGGGTGCACCGCAGCTCCACGAACTTCATGATGATGGCGGAGCCCAATGGTTGCGAGTCGAGCTAGCGGCGGCGGAGGCGAGAAGAAGCTACGGCTCTTGTGGAGGAGGTGCTACGGACTTGAGGAGCCGGGAAGATGCGCCACGGAATCGCCTCGACTCCGGGGCAATAAGCACAAGATAACGACGAAGAAGAAGGTCCGGCGGCGGGTTGCCACGGCGGATCACCGTCGCGAGGAAGAAACACCGCACGCCCTCCACGATGCACGAAAGACGAAATCAGCCCACCGTTGGACTCGGAGGAGAATTGCGATTACGAGGACCAGCGGCGAGGCTAGAGACTCACGAGCACTAGCAAGCTCGCGGGACCGAGATCGCCGAGGCGAGACGACGATACCGCCCGGTGATCCACTTTGGGCGCCAAGGACCGGAATGGGCAAAATGGAGCGGCGAGGCAAGAGGAACACGGCGGTGCGATCGGCGGCTCAAGCGGCGCTACGCCGTTCTCTTCTTGGCCGAAAGCAAGCGGGCGGAAAGCGAGAGCGAAGGAAGCGAAGAATGGATGAGTGCGGTGAGGTTATAAAGCTCGGCGATGCCGGAGAGGACACGCGTCCCGGCGTGGCGGCGGCGAGCGGCGTGGCAAGCATGCGCGCGCGGCCGTGAGCTCCGGTGAGTGCGGAGAAGGCGAGGGCATCGGCGAGTGGGGCCCATATGTCGATGACGGAACAAAGCGGTGCGAGCAGTGCTGAGACTCGATCAAAAATGTATCGGCCGTTGGATCTAAAATGGGCGGTGAGATTGGTGTATGCATTGGACGGTCGGTTGCGCCGCGGCGTGGATCGTTCGATTTGCATCGGACGGTCACGATCGATTGGTCTCGCGCGCAGTGCAGCTAGTTGACGCGACCGAGTCAAGTGGTGCGGTCTGGTTTGAGTCGGACTCGGGTTCGAGCGACAAGCGATGATTCGATTTTGAGTTTAAAAGCTGAGAGAGATTTAGGGAATTTTTAGAGATAGCTCCCGAGCTCCAAAAATTCCGAAATGTTTATGGTAGCTACTTGAGACAGAGAGCAACATTTCATAAATTTTCCAGAACGTTTTATGCACTGAGAAGTTCTGCAGAAAATTCACAAGCATGCTGACCTAGGGTTTGACCAGATTTCCAACTAGTTTGACTCGGTCATTTGAAATAGCAAATAAAATCTAAAAATTGTGAAATAATTCAGGGAGGTAGATAGGATGATCAAGATGACAGGAAAAATATTCCTGGGGGATGATCACAAGTTTGAAGGCTAAGAATGTGCTGACAACAATTTCCATTCACAAGAATTTAATTCTAGAAAATGGAAATTGCTAGGAAAATTTGGAAAACTACCAAATGATTTGATGAGACAACAAAAGTTTTTATTTCTCCTCATAATTTTACATTTGAAATAAAAACCCTAAGTTAGGGCTGTTACAGAGTCGCTACAGTACCAGGTTTGGATTCAAACCGGTTTAGTTGACCAGAACCTATTCAAAAGCTTAAAAGGTTTGACTGGGCTTTTAAAAATAGCAAATAAATTTGTAAAATCATGAAATTTTTACTGAAGGCTACTGGGATGATATATTTCCCAGATAAATTTTAAAATCACATGATCACTTTGTAAAATACATAAATATTTATTTTAGCCCGAAAGTATTCATTTAAAGACAATTATTTTGCTTTAAGTCAAAATAATTTCTAAAAATGCAACAAAAATATTTTCAGTCAAGATAATTGATCTAGGCTTTAATAAAAATACTTCCCAGTCATAATACAAGTTTTATCTTGTATTCCTTTAAGAATTTAAATGGTTCTTTAGGATTTTGGCTAAAAGGAAGGTTTTTAATTTGTAACATACTGCCCAGCTGGTAAAATTGAACAGTAATGCTATGAACAGCACCTCATTACTGTTCATAAAGTATTTTATCACTGTTTATAAACTTGGGGCTGTTACAAACCTACCCCCCTTAAGAAAATCTCGTCCCCGAGATTTGGAACAAGTTAGAGATTAGGAAGAAGTGAAATTGAGATGATTGATAAGGAAATTCAACATCTGTTGTCTTGATTTCCTTCAAAGATAACAAAGAAGAAATTTACATAACAACACAGTGTCATTATTAGACCTTTGTTTACATTGCTTTGTTTAAACTTTCCTTTCTTGATTAAAGGAAAGTTCTAAACAACAAAAAGATGAGGGTGCTCGATCTGCATTAGATCTTCGCGCTCCCAAGTGGCTTCATCCTCAGAATGATTAGCCCACTGGATTTTCAAGAACTTAACAGTACGATTTCTTGTCCTGCGTTCCATTGTGTCGAGGATACGTACTGGTTGTTCTTCATAAGAAAGATCAGGTTGGAGATCAAGATGCTCATAAGCAGTCGCCTCAATAGGAACACGAAGGCATTTCTTCAATTGAGACACATGAAAAGTATCATGCACTGCTGAGAGGGATTCAGGTAGTTCCAATTGATAAGCTACAGCTCCTCGTTTTGCAATGATTCGGAAGGGTCCGATATAACGAGGTGCAAGCTTCCTTTACTGAAAGATGAGTACCCTTCATGGGTGACACTTTAAGATAGACATGGTCATCGCCTCAAAGCTTAATTCACGGCGACGATGATCGGCATAGCTCTTACGGCGAGGCGGCGGTTCTCAAGCAATCTCGAATCAGACGAACTTGCTCTTCGGCTTCTTTTACCAAGTCTGGACCATAGAATGATCTTTCACCAGACTCGGACCAATTCAATGGAGTCCTACAAGCTCTCCCATACAAGGCTTCAAAAGGTGACATTTGAATACTTGCTTGGTAGCTATTATTGTAGGAAAATTCCACATATGGCAAAGATTTCTCCCAGTCCTTGCTATAGGATAGCACATAGGCTCGAAGAAGATCTTCCATTACTTGGTTCACTCTCTGAGTTTGACCACTAGTTTGAGGATGATAAGCAGTACTGAAAGAGAGTTCAGTCCCCATAGCCTGATGAAGATAATTCCAAAAGTAGGAAGTGAACTGAGGGCCACGGTCAGAGACAATGATCTTGGGAACACCATGAAGACAAACAATTCTAGCAATATAAAGCTCTGCTAGCTGCTGCCACTAAAGATGGTTTTGACCGGAATGAAATGAGCCACTTTTGTCAAACGGTCGATGATTACCCAAATGGCATCGGATCCATTGGAAGTTTTGGGAAGACCAGTAACAAAATCCATACCGATTTCTTCCCACTTCCAGCGTGGAATAGGCAAAGGTGAAGGGTACCGGTGGCTTGGATGTTCACTTTAACTCTTTGGCAAATATCACATTCGACAACATACCGAGCAATTTGCCTTTTCATTTGGCTCCACCAAAATGTTTTCTTCAAATCTGATACATCTTGGTACTTCGGGATGTAGAAAAACTTGGAACTATGAGCCTCTCTAAGAATTAGACTTCTTAGATGAGGATCGTGAGTACCACCAAGCGATTGCGATACCAAATCGCACGCGATCATCCTCGAAAAATTCGTTGGCTTTACCCGCTTTCAAGTTCTCCTTAATTTCGGCTACCTCGGCATCAGTTTTCTGGGCCTCAAGAATCTGAGATTCTAATGTAGGCTCCACTTGTAATGCAGCAATAAAACCTTCTTCCCCCAAGTCAAGACTTAAGCGCTAAAAATCAGCACACAAGTCCTTGGCGCAGTCTGAAGAATGTGCGATTGCATTGTGACTTTACCTTAAGCGTCGCCACAACATTGGCTTTACGGGTGATAATGAATACCCATGTCGTAGTCCTTGATCAGTTCAAGCCATCTTCTTTGTCTCATATTCAAATCAGTTGAGTGAATATGTACTTTGAAACTTTATGATCGGTATAGATCTCTAACGATTACCAAGAAGGTAATGTCGCCAAATCTTCAATGCATGGACCACGGCGACCAATTCCAAATCATGAGTAGGATAATTAACTTCATGAGGCGCAGCCGAGATGCATATGCCACAACTCGGCCTTCTTGCATAAGCACACAACCAAGTCCATGGCGAGATGCATCGCAATAGATGTCAAAGTTCTTATGAATATCCGGAAGGGTGAGAACGGGAGCTTTAGTCAAGAGGGTTCTCAGAAGCCGAAAACTCTCTTCACATTTAGCTGACCATTCAAATTTCCTTTCTTTCTGCAAAAGATGAGTCAATGGTCTAGCAATTTTGGAGAAATTTTCAATGAACCTGCAGTAATAACCCGCAAGTCCAAGAAAACTTCGGATCTCAGGGACATTCTTGGGAGGCTTCCAATTTAGTACATCTTGTACCTTGCTTGGATCAACAACGATACCTCCTTCAGATAACACATGCCCCAGAAATGCAACTTCTCTGAGCCAGAAAGCACATTTGCTAAACTTAGCATACAGTCGATGCTGACGAAGTGTTTCTAGCACAAGTCGCAAATGTTGTTCATGGTCTTTATCAGACTTGGAATAAATAAGGATGTCGTCAATGAACACGACAACAAACTTATCCAAGAAATCCATGAACACCGAATTCATAAGGTTCATGAAATAGGTGGCGCATTGGTGGACCAAAGGACATGACGATATACTCGTACAAACCATAACGAGTAGAGAAAGCTGTTTTAGGAATATCCTCAGCTCTAACCTTGATTTGATGATAGCCTGATTGCAAATCAATCTTTGAAAAGACTCGGGCACCAACCAATTGATCAAAAAGATCATCAATGCGAGGCAAATGATACTTATTCTTGATAGTGACCTCATTTAACGGACGGTAATCCACACACATCCGTAAAGTGTTGTCTTTCTTCTTGACAAAGATTGCCGGGCATCCCCAAGGTGAAGAGCTCGGTCGAATAAATCCTTTGTCAAGCAATTCTCCGAGTTGCTTCTTCAATTCAACCAACTCGTTGTGGGCATTCGATAAGGACTCCACGGATATAGGAGCGATTCGAGAGCGAGTTCGATAACAAATTCCACTTCCGATCCGGTGGCAAATCGGGAAGGTCTTGAAAAAGACATCAACATACTCACGGACAATTGGTGCGACTCCAAGAAGGAGTAGTATCAACTTGGTGAGCACAAAGATGGGAACCCATTGTCCTGGATTGAAAAACGACTGAAGTGCCGCTTTCATTAGTTAAAGAAATGGATTTGTGAGCACAATTAATTTGCCCAAGGTGCTTGGATAACCAATCCATTCCCAGGATAACATCCATCCCTTTAGAATCTATCACAATCAAATCAGCCCAAAAGTCTACCCCTTCAATATTTATATTGACATTACGGCAGACTTGATTAGTCATAAAGGCTGATCCAGGTGAATGGATGATATGAGGTGGATGAAGATGATGCACCAGTAAATGATGTTGAGTAGCAAACTGCCTACTAACAAATGAATGGGATGCTCCAGAATCAAATAAAACAGTTGCAGTGCTGAAATTAACTAGGAGCATACCAAGCACGACTTCAGGAGTGACAGCTGCTTCCTCAGCAGTAATCTGGTTCACCCGCCCTCGAACCGGAACAGGGTCAGGCTTGACCACAGTCGGGGAAGGTGGTGCAGGACGCACATTGGCTGGGGAAGGTGAAATAGGTGGTATCCCCTGAGCCTTGGCATAACACTGATTGGCGAAATGCCCTGGGCGGCCACAATGTTAACATATCACCCCTGGCCTGACAGTCACAACAGCTGGTGGCCGGTTTCCACTAGTTCTTGGTTGATTAGTGGAAGAGGATGGGCGAGGGGCAAACACTGCCGGCCTTGGCGCAAATGGAGCTGGTGCTCGCGGTGGTCTAGGTACCCACATGCGAGGCCTTGGTGAGCTGCCACCAGGAATAAACTGAGAAGTCCGCTGTCGCTTGCGTGACTCCTCCACAGCCTTGCTCTTACTCTCGGCCACAATTGCTTTGTTGACCAAATGAGAGAAATTCCGGAAGTCATGCAAAGCTACAACCATCTGCAATTCTTTAGATAACCCATTCAAGAATCGGTTTCGACGACGAAGGTCAGTCGAAACATCATCAGGGGCATATCTGGCAAGGAAGTTGAACTCATGCAGATATTCGGTAACAGACTTTCGCCCTTGCTTGAGAGCGAGAAACTCTTGTTGCTTGATCATCATGACCCTTCAGGGAATATGAGCTTGAAAAGCTTCCACGAACTCATCCCAAGTAGGGACATGTCCAGCAGGTGAATAGCAAGGAGATTATCCCACCATATGCTATTTGGGCCATCAAGTCGATAAGCGCGAAGAGAACTTTTTCCTTTCGAACAGAGCAATTAATAGCTTCTTCTCAATGGTTGGCCAGTCCTCTGCTTCCATGGGATCTGAGCTAGAGAACACCAGGCGGAGTTAGTCCATGAAAGTCGACAAGACCGCCTGCACATGGTGACCTCTGCTCTGGCGGTGTGCAACGGGGAAGAAGTATTACGCGCAATCTGCTCCAAGATGCGCGTCTGGTCCATTCGATTGCGCTCAATTTGCATGAGCACATCGGCCATCGAAGGTGGTGGAGGAAGCTCCTCTTCCTGGGGACCACCTTGCGGACCCTGAGAACTGGAAGGTTCAGTCGGCTCTCCCTGAGAATGGGGCACGGGAGTCGACATGCCCTTCCCTTGTTGCGCTTGCGCACGAGTAGTAGGTCCTGTCATCCTGTTACCACACCATGGTTAACAACATAACAAGGATATACTCGGCAAACACAAACAAGGTTACAATTAGAAGAGAACCAAACTCTGTACATATAATGCTTCATGCTATGCCATGTATTCAAGTTAACACCAAAACCAGAAACTTCATATAAACAGCCAAAAGATTTCGGTCACAGCCGCACATCAAGGTCGGCCATAAAGATCATATTACAACCCCAAAAGTCAAACTTACATACTTTGTACAAAATACTACTGTCCTATTACATACATTTTATTTAAGGGCGACTACTAGACTAAAAGACACTTAACCACGAGGATTCATCGTCGAGGTGCTAGCGTAAAGATCCCGGTTAAAGTTCACCGGAAACTCATTCAAAAGATGAGCTCCAGGGGAACCAGGTATCAACGAGATCCAATGGGCTAATGAGGCGCCTGGGAACCCAACGATGGTGATGACCTCCGGGAGGTGCGATCCGCGAGTGCGAGAAATCTGCGATCATCGGGCTTGACGCACTTGTCCATAAGCGAGCGCGCGCGGCCACCGGAAGTCGGTAAAGAAGTGGTGCGGCGGCGGGGAGAGGTCTCGTTGTCACCATAAAGCACGTTGCGAGGAGCGGTTCATGTTGACTCCAAGAAGCGGTACTCCGGGCCTCATTAAGAGCGATGCGAGTTTCCCATAGCTCCCTCACAAGACAAACGATGGATTTGGTCCATGATGCGGACCATCCTCGCCAACCGCCGCACTGGGGTCTTCGCCAAAGCGTATCTCGTGAACATGCTCACTTCGGAGGTAGGACCTTGATTCGGAAGTGGTCGTAGGGCGGTTGAGACAATTCCGTCAAATCATGACGAAGAAGGCTCATCATCCTACTCGCAGCTTCCTGAACCGCCATAGCCTCAGAGGTGGCAAGTGCTCGGACACAGTAGGGAACACTGCCAGCTACATGCCTAGCGATGACATTGATGAAGGCACGGTTGTAACACCCTGGCTATACGGAAGCCAAGATGTCACCTAAAACATCTAACATACATCCATAATGCGGAAGAACTTGAAACAAGTATATCAACTAAAGACAGCATTAAGATAAGCAGGACATGGTGAAGGTATCCTTCCTTCACCTTCTAAGTTATTTATCACGAACATCAATAAAGAAGGTTCACACGCGATAATAAATCAACATCCGGTGGAGAAGGTATCCTTCCTTCTCCAATTATAATTTAATTATTCTGAGTTCATCGTTAACGAATGAAATATGGAACTAAAATTTAGACTTGAACATGAATTTGATGTTGTGAACAAGTAGTGCGTGTCTACTCCTCCCAGAGCCAACATCGGGGTTACCTAAAATAAACAAACAACGCAAGAGTGAGTCCATGACTTCAGCAAATCGATTATCAATAAGATAATCATTCAATATGAATAAGACAAACTCATCATCAGTTCGATCACATCTGGCCGATTACAAATGAAAACATGATATGAATGCTCAAAATCAAAGGAATGGACTGCACACATGCATATGCAGAGTATAGCGGTGAAACACCCGTCGGTGTTCACTCAAGCCCGCATCTTAACAAAAATGCGGGATCCACTTCCCGTATGAAGAACGTTTCATACGGGTGTCCAACATTGCCCATCTTGGAGTTAATGGGTCTTACATGCCCATTCGGAATTAATGGGTCTTTCAAATCCACTCCGTGGGCCAGGGACATGACAATGTCCAACACGCCCACATTGGAATGGTGGGACTTGCAATCCACTTTCGTGGATGAAACATGCATAATGAATGCATAGAATGAAATACTGAATATTGAAAGACATGATAACAAAACATGGATTCAACACATATGAAAGAACATAGACAATTCATCTTCTCTCGTATCATACCAAATCACAGCATGACCATATAAACATTCATCAATCACAATCATTAAGGGTGGCAATGTACTTGCCTTCCACGATCTGACGCGTTAGTCGGCAAAGGTGATACTCCTAAACCCGAGGCTTCACCTCCTAAACAAGTAAAATAATTTCAATAAGGACATAATATACCCAACACTACTAATCGATGCTAAACACGCTTCACTGATGACTCTAGTCATTAATACAAAACTTAAAATGAAATCAACAATTTCTGACATAACTTAATTCTGGACAGCAGCACGGTAATTGACATAACTATTGGTCTGGAACTCGGAATGAGGTGAGACCAATTTCCATGGATTCTTAACTGACGGCCACTACGGTCGGTAAAGAAGTGGTGCAGCAGCGGGAGAGGTCTCGTTGTCACCATAAAGCACGTTGCGAGGAACGCGGTTCATGTTGACTCCAAGAAGCAGGTACTCCTGGGCCTCATTAAGACGATGCCGAGTTTCCCATAGCTCCCTCACAAGACAGCGATGGATTTGGTCCATGATGCGGACCATCCTCGCCAACTGTCGCACCTGGGGGTCTTCGCCAAACTGTATCTCAGCGAACATGCTCACTTCGGAGGTAGGACCTTGATTCGGGAAGTGGTCGTAGGGCGGTTGAGACAATTCCGTCAAATCATGACGAAGAAGGCTCATCATCCTACTCGCAGCTTCCTGAACCGCCATAGCCTCAGAGGTGGCAAGTGCTCGGACACAGTAGGGAACACTGCCAGCTACATGCCTAGCGATGACATTGATGAAGGCACGGTACTCCTCCATCCCTGGTCCTCGGTCTCGTCGGTAGATGGCGTACTCCGGCTGATAAGTGAAATTGGCTCGCCACATCATGTCCCGAAGTAAGGCCGGAAATCCATCAACATCTTCAGCTCAGGTCTCCTTGACCAAGTACCACCCACTCATCTATAGACAAAAGGACAAGGTAAGAAACAATTCACTTTTAAATAAACCAACAGAAGTTGGGGCAAGAATTGATATTAAGAAAGATAAGAAATAAAAGATGTCATAGTTAAGCTTTCGAAAATACATTACTGCTTGAAAATAGGTTTATCAGAATACTCTCTAATAACTTCGGCCAGGCTACTTCTAACCTACAGGCAAAGTATGCTCTGATACCAACGCTGTGGGCGCCCCGGATTATTGGAAATGTACTTAATTAAATTCATACTGTAGCACGATTATTAATGAAGGAACAGTACTGTCCCTTAATTAAAGATCATGCTAAAGATATAAATTTAACAAGTATCAATTCCAATAAACAGGATCCCCGGATATATATATATATATATCTCACAATGGTTCCCAGGATCAACGACCATTGCATATATATATCCTTCAACAACATTGCATCATACACATACAAGTCATACACTGGCATAATTAAACATAAGTTTACATCATTCGGTTTAGTACTACAATCTTAAGTGACATGGTCACTTCAAAAGTTTAACAGCGGAAGCAAAGACAAAATATTTAAGTCCACCAATGGCCTCATCCACATGAGCAATTGCGTGGAGGAAAGAAGTACCTTTACTCGTTAGCGTCACCACAGGTCGGCGCTTCACGGTACTTCATAAAGGTAACCGTCCTCACCGCAACAATAGGTGATAGCACCTTAAGTCGGAAGGTACTCAAAGAAGTCTTACACAAACTAATAAAAGAAAGTGTTTATTAGAACCTACACAAAGGAGTAGAATTTATATATGCATAAGGTTGCAACGAGAAGGTATAAAGGTTCAAATTTGCATAAGCGATACCTCTTAACCTACAACTACTAAATTTTGACAAAGCAATTTAGTAAATCAAAGTTTAGCTAGAACATTAAGTAAATGACATAATTGTAAGCGATGCGGTGCATGAATCCCTCATGCACACACCCAAACAAACCAAACCAGATTTTGAAAATCAAAACTTCTATCTGGTGACATCAATTCAAGTTATCGTCCATGACCGTGGACACGGCTATTCGAACAGTTTATACCTGCGCAGGTGTACATCTTTACCCACATGACTTAGCTAGCCCGTTGCCTTCGGATGCCTCCGAATGATGACATACTTGCTTTGGTATGCCGGCCAGGAAACTAAGATTTGGTATTTTCAACAAGCTAACACTATTGAGTTGGACCCCATGTGTGGCCCGTCCCGCTTAAACAACGATCGATAGCATCCGCTAACTGGGCACACATGTTGCGTCGATAGTCTTGATCCAAACAATTAAATGCGAATCGGGCTCACTACCCATATTAGGATGCAATCGGCACCATTAAGGTATCGTATATGCTACGGAGCACATATACGCCCTCACCCTTCTAAGAACACCTGATACTGACATACAAGCTCACATGGCATACAACGCAGTCATAAGACCAAAGCATCTATGCCATACAAGGTCAATACACATATTCTTACTCTCTGTTTCCAACCCAATAGTCTTAACATTTTACTTAACCAAACAGCGCCCATACACTTGCATGTGGAAGTACGTGGGGACTTGAATTGAATAATCGAGTTCGGTCCTTAATTAACCGGACAAGTCCACCACAAATCCCAATCTCGTGCACAAAGCACCATCACTAGCTTCCTCTTGTCCAGATCAATTTAAATATGAAACTCAAGTTTGATTTAAAGAAACTGGACAAAGAGTTCAAAATAACAAAAGTTCATTGGTGATTCCCATGTTTGACAAGATATGCTTGTCAAACTCTAAAATCTCTAGACTGCATGTCTAAGCCAAAACTGAAAATATATGTTATAATATACAGTACTATACTAAGGTTGAGTGTATGGTGACAATTGAGGTAATCCATCATGTTGGGTCATAACTAACTACTAACAGATCATACTTTGTATTTTCAGAAACATAGCATGCACAGTTGTCACTGGATTTAGAAAATCTAATGTATAAAATTTGGGATCAACATGGTGCAGAGAGGATGCTTGCCTTGATAATAATAAACCTCTGTTGCAGGTTCAGGTTGCTCAGAAATATATTCAAAAACTTCAAATGAACCAGATTCTATAAGAAGCAATAAGATCCAATAAATGCCAAGATTGACAATAAGCACAAAATGGAAGAAATATGCATGATCAATCTAGAAATGCATGATTAACAGTATGCTTAAGCCATAACTACCCATAATAGTGATAATAACCCATTTTATAACCTCATTTTCAAAAGACGAAACCGGGTTTAGTGCAAAGTTCCGATTTTGATTTTAAAAGAGTGAAAAAGGGGACAGATTGCGATTTTGGAAAAAGGAAAATAGAACATGCAAAAGTTCATAAATGAAACTTAGCATGATCTTTTAGGGCAATTAATATCCCAAGCTAACCTTAAGCTAACCCTACTCGATTAGATTTCAAAAGCTAAAGTAAAACCTATTTTGTCGGTTGGTAGACAAAAGAAAACAGAGACAAATTTCATTATCAACCTAAATAGATGATAACAAGGATTAAAAGAATAACTTGTTATGCTACTAGGTTTTGGTCTAAACCAAATTAGGATAACAAGTTGACAGGAGAAACCCTAGGTCTTGAAAATGACATGGAAAACCGAAAGTTATAATATCAACTTTTCGTTTAGAGCAAGTTAAAACTACGATGCTCAAAAGAATGATTCCCAGCAGCTTCTAAGGTCCTTAAGATACTCAAGATATCGAAAATTAGGGTTTTAGCTTACAAGAGAGGAAAGACACCACGAATTTGAAAACCGAAGTGGATTGTGAGAGAAATAAACTCGGATTTAACCTACAAAAGATAACCAATCTTTATTGCAAGGTGGAACCAGAGTTTAGGATGGATAAGCAAAAGGAACAAGAGCAAGAACTCCACTGGGCAACAATGGAGGATGAGCTGCTTCGGTCAACAATGGCAACAGCAAAAAGCTAGAGTTTATATATGGATGTTGAGCTACAGGGCACAGGAGAAGAGTCTAGAGTTGATGAGGTGTCCATTTAGGACTAATTATCCCAAAAATTAGTTGCATAATCTTGGGATAATCTTCTCCTCTGCTCTCAGAAATGGCTGCGCGCAGAGATAAGGAAGAAGGGAGGCAACATCTGACATGTGGGTCCCTTTGTCATTCTCAGCCGCGCGCGCTTCGCAAAAGCTCAAAAGAATATCAGCCGTCCGATTGGAAATGGGCGGCTGTGATAAATAGAGAGATTAAAAGATTTGAATCGGTACCTTAAAATATGGGCCGTGCGATCTCAATCGGTCGATCGAGATTTAAACGGGGCCCAAAGGAATCTCGGGATTTACTTTCAAATCTGGACGTTGGATTGGAATCCAACGATCAAATAAAAGGATACACGTCACTTGATTCGATGAGATGACGCGGCGTCGTTAGATTGAATTTCCACGGTCGAGATGGGGCAAAGAACCGGATGGTCCGATTGCATACACTCATATGGACCTTACGATTGAAATCCAACGATCCACCGATTTTGGGCTTTAAAGGCCCACGGTCAAAAAGACGCACCGTAGGATCTAGATCTAAGGGTTCAAGATAACCGCGCTTTTAATTTCAAAAGAAAAGGGCGGCGGTTTGATCAAGAATGGACGGTGAGATCGTGAGGATCCGAGTCGTCCAAATGCATACACCAATCTGGACCACACGATGAAGATCTAACGGCGGAGGAGCGCGGGCCTTAATAACACGCGTAAAAAGGAAAAGCGTGAGGATTTGAATCGGCGGCTCAGATAAAAGCGCGCCTTTAAGTTTAAAACAAAAAGGGATGCGTTGTTGGATCGAGAATGAGCGGTGGAGATTGAGAAGGGCTCGGAGTTGTCCGATTGCACACACGATCTCGTCGTTAGATCAAGATCCAACGGCGGAGATTAAAACGCACGTGGACATCTCGCGGGCGTTATAGCCTCGCCGTTCGATTGAAGATCGACGGTTCACATCACGCGTGGAGTTCGGGCTCGCGCCGAGCGTGATGAGCCGGACCAGGTTTAAAGGTTGGACCCAACCGCAAAGGTGTGAGTCGCTACGATGCGTGTTTGGATTCAAACCGGTTTAGTTGACAGAACCTATTCAAAAGCTTAAAAGGTTTGACTAGGCTTTTAAAAATAGCAAATAAATTTGTAAAATCATGAAATTTTTATGAAGGCTCTTTGGGATGATATTTTCCCGGATAAATTTTAAAATCACATGATCACTTTGTAAAATACATAAATATTTATTTTAGCCTGAAAGTATTCATTTAAAGACAGTTATTTTGCTTGAAGTCAAAATAATTTCTAAAAATGCAACAAAAATATTTTCAGTCAAGATAATTGATCTAGGCTTTAATAAAAATACTTCCCAGTCATAATACAAGTTTTATCTTGTATTCCTTTAAGACTTTAAATGGTTCTTTAGGATTTTGGCTAAAAGGAAGGTTTTTAATTTGTAACATACTGCCCAACTGGTAAAATTGAACAGTAATGCTATGAACAACACCTCATTACTGTTCATAAAGCATTTTATCACTGTTTATAAACTTAGGGCTGTTACACTCGTCGTGCCCGGCAATTGGTTCTTCAAGGGTAACCTCGTTTTCCCCTCGTTTAGATGCTTTAGCGCTTAATTGTTCTATGTCGGTAAATCTGTCGCCTAAGGGAAGATCGTGTTAGAGGGACGTTTTGATATAGTTAAGCGCGGATTTAGTCTTCGACTTCTCCTAGGAAGATGTAGAGGACGTCAATAGCTTTCAATGAAGTGCTAGAACGTAATTTTTGGACCTCTGTAGCAAAAGATATGATTTTATTGGTGCGGCTGTTCTGCAACCCTGTCAGTTTCTGGACAGGTTTTAGTGAGCTGACCTTTGCGATCAGTTAAATAGAGAATTAGAGGATCTCAGTATAACGCAAGTTGTAGATAATTATCTTAGCTTTCAGGGAAGCACAAGAACGCGAAATTTGGGTAAACGAGCTGAAAGTTATGTTAGTTTTAGTGCTCTGTCCAGAAAGGGTGACGTGAAATCGATGTTTTGTTAATCAGCTTAAAAGTGATTTTAGATGGCCGAATCAGGGAGGCTCACCAACTAGGTTTAGTTGGGAAATTTGATTACCTTTCAATGAAGTCCAAGAACACCTAATTTGGACCACTGTAAGGAAAGATATGAATTTTAGAACTTGACTGTTCACAGAGGGCATTTCAGTACTTAAGAAAGCGGAGTCGGGATCGCGTTGCAATTTGCTACTTGATGAGTTCGCTTATTTAATTCATGTTTTCGTTACTATGGTCTTAGTTTATATTCATAATGTATTAGGTGGGGATTGGTACGGAGGCAGCACCGTCTTCACGTTCTCCATTCGCACGCGGTTAAGGCAAGTGCATTGTTTGATCGTGGTTGCGATTGATTGGTGTTTGTGTGCTTTCTCGATATGTGATAGTATAGTGAGATTGATGGCATGATGTTGGTTTAAGATTGGTGGATGCTCCAAATATGTTTATGCTCTGTTGTGGTATGATGTTATCGTTTTGTGGTAAATTGATGATGATTAAATGATGAGCATGTGCATATTGAGATCATGTTGAGGCTTGGTCACGTGGTGACCAAGTATGTTTCCTTGAGATCCCGTCATGAATGTGGCGGGCCGAGATCCCCACACTCGTGGAGTGTGGGCATGAGGTCCCCAATACTTGCGGAGTATTGGGTAATTGGTCCTGTGCGTGCGCCGCACATGCATGGGTATCTTGGCGACGGTTGCATACTTTGCATTACGGTGTAATGCACAAAGAAAGATAAAGAGAAAGGACCCTTGAGCATTGCATTTGCATATGAGATGTTCTATTGTTGATCTCCTTTACATGGATGATGATGTTATAGTTTCTTTCTGTACTTGCTGAGTATGTGGACTCACTCTTGCTTTTATTGTTGTTTTAGGTACCCGAGCCAAGAATGACATGCATGGGGGGAAGTAGTCTGCTAGTCACACACTTGCCACATGAACTAAATAAAGATGAATGATCTTCAGAACGTAATTGTTTTAGTAATTGGGCGAGATGCCCAAAGATTTATTATGTTTCGTCTCATGCAATGGATTAAATGTAATAATGATGAGTAGTAGAAATTCATATCTCTCTAGTTATGTTAGATACTTAGCATGTCTTTGATTATCTTTTGATGTCTTTGGAAGAAGGTTTTAGTTAATATTTGAATTGTCTGTTTGTTGGAACCTTCGTTGTAATTAACTTTACAAGGAGGTTCTGCCGAAATTTATTAAGATTGTCTAGTTTGGAATTATTAGAGTTTGTTTAGTAGCATTCCAGGCTCATGTCGGGCTGGGGTGTTACCGTTGGTATCAGAGCGGGCTGTAGGTCCGTGGTGAACAGATTAATAACTTAGGTATCTTAGCTTGTTAAAAAATTTGTTAATGGTTAATTAACTGAAAACTGACACTGCTTGGTGCACAGATGGGATGGGGTGGGTCAAGCATTGCATTTACGCTTCTGTCATGTTGTAATGATGATTCCTGTTATGAGATGATCTTACATACCTATAATATGATTATATGATTATTATGAGTGAGAGCAGCCCTTGTTGAGAGGATTGAGGTCATGGTTGTGGCCCTGGGCTTTACCAGGTTACACCATTGTTCGTGGTAAGAGAAAAGGGAAGAGGTTACCTCAGATATCTTAGTACAGGCGTTAATAGTGAGTATCTTTTGAAAAAAAAAAAATTCCACTTCCTTGAATTTGAATTTGATCAACTCTTGTTCGGTTGTGGTCGATGAATTTCTTTGGGTCGATGGTTCATTTCGGTTGATGGGTTTCTTTGAGAAAGGTTGTTATGTTTCTTGGCTTAATCGTCCCATAAAGCAATTATTGTTTTCCAATTCTTTGAGTTATTCTTGTGGTGGTGGACTTGGTTAGTTGTCAATCTGACCTTTGTATTGGAGTTCCGTCTTTCTTCTTTGGAAAGCATGATCCATTTATTTCACTTGATGATTTGGATAATGAAAGTTTCCTTTTGCAAGTTCGTGAGTGCGTGAAAGTTTTGATTCAATATATCTCTTTTGGGTATCTTGAGTTTTGAAGTTGAAAAGTTCTTTTATGAAAGAAAATGCTAAACTCTTTAGCGATGTCGTCTCGTGGTTAAGTGAGAGGTTATAATCGAGAGAAATTAGTGAATATGATATGAGTTATCAAGTTGGATCTGTAGTGTGGTGTATAATCGATCCTAACTAAGATCCCTGGAAGGAAAGTTGACTAATTTGATGGTGCCATGTAGTAGTTCTTGTTGAACTGTGATTAAGTGTATGGCTATACCTAATTGGAAGCAATAGAGTTATTAACAACTGTGTAACTTTAGCAGTGCTTGACCCTAGAGTTGTTTAGTTTGCTAAACTTGTTAGATCATTTGATCTCAATGGATTAATCTAACTGTGCGGGAAGAGAAATATATAAGATGTGTTCGACTGTCGTCTTGGTAGATATTAATATAGAATTTTTCTTTATTTGGCTATTTGATGATCTTATTTATGCTCGTGGGAGTACAAATAGATCTGAGAACCAACAATTCATCCATGATTGAATAATCATCAAAAGTTTATGATAACCTCTAGATTGGAGTTAGTGGGTACTAAATAAGTATGAGCATTCGAATAGTTGAAGGGTTGAAATTTGAAAGTGATTTATTCACGAGTGTTTCACGAGGATGTATTGTGGTGCATGCCATGGTTAAAAGAGGTCTTGCTCTGATAGTGTAGTGGTGTATTAGATATACTCTAGAATAGGTTGGTATTTGCAATCTTATTGAGATAACAAAAATGTTATGAAATAATATCTTTGTGTTTGTTTTGGAAAGGTTTATGATGGGATTTTATAGGTGACATGTGGTTGCTCGATGGTAAAAATTGTCAGATAATAGTATGTCTTTGATGAAAGGGTTTTGGTGTAACCTTGTAAATTGTGTAGTAGGTTCCTTCAAAAAAATCTGGTGGTTGTTATAGTGAGGGTGTAAGAATTTGGTGTACTCTTAATTGAGGATGAGAGGATAAAGTGAAATGTAACAGTTTGGTCAGCTTTTGGGGACTTTATAAAGGAAGAGTTGATGATAACGAACCTTGTTAAGAGTGAATTATTCTTGATGTTAGTAATAAGGTCTACAAGAGATTGTGACGCGTTGGAGTGACAATGATTCTTCTAGAGAGAAAGTAAGTTGATTATTTTAATAACGATTAAATGAAATGTTTGGAGTTTCGTATTCGTGATCTTTTGGGGGCTCATGATTTATGTAGTAGATAAAATTAGTTGAGCAATGTGACATATGGAAAGGTTCCGTTTGGTTCTGAAGTGTTGAATGTGATTTGGTATTAAAAGCATCCCTTGTTTGGCTTGGCAAGTAATGTTGTAATCAAAGAGATTGCTTTCGTTGTGTTAACGGAAAATGTTTACCATAAGTATTTGAGGTTGGAGCTAAAAAAAAATGTAATCCGCAACTTACTTGTTGTCTCAGCTTAAGAGTTTCTTGGGTTTGCATAGCAATGTTTTATTATGAGTTATGGAGATGGAAAATTTCTTCTTGTGGGACTTTTGCCCTCGACTGTGGATTCGCATTCTGTTTTCTGAGATCATTTCTATTTGACTATTTCTCTTGATCTCGTGCTCACTTCGAGGAGCCATGATTTCTTATGCGTCGAACTTTGTATCTGTTTATTTCTTCCTTTTGAATAAGGAAGTAACCAAATTGTGTTGCCAAGTGTTATAAAGAGTAGCATGGTGATTGGTTGGAGGTGGTCAAGTATTTGGAATTGTTGATATTTTTGGGAACCAATCTATTTGAAGAGCAGTATAATGTGAATTGGTTTCGACTTACAACACCTAGAGAGAATTCTACTTAAATAGAAAGTTTGTCAATGAGATAAAAGTGATTAGTGTTACAACTAGTGGAACCTATGGCGAATTATGATCCAGTAACCTTTGTCTATGTTGAAATATTGGGACTATTGAAATTATGGACTTTTGATAGACTTATTAGAGTATCACAATTGGGTACTTAGAATGATTGTGCAGAAGAGTTGTGGTGGTGAAGTTTAATAAGAGTCGCGGTGTGGAGGAACCTAAGTGTCATGCTAATTAGAGGGATAGCAGGAATTGTTGAGCTATTGTCAAGTATGACTCGGCCTCAGTAAGTGACCTTATGAGAGTTAAATTATCTTCGAGGATATCTTGGTCAAAGAAGATATTTATTTATTGACATTAGTGATTGGGTATGTTTGAATCTTAGTCATATAGTGAGGGTATGACGAATGGGTATATTGTGGTCGTGTAGTTGAATTTTGATTAGTGTGGTTTAGTGAAGGTCCAAGATTGGTGACATGAAACGCCTTGAGCGGTTACTTGATTAGTGAGGAACGTGGATGTTAATGATTGAGGTTATTGTTGAGCTATGTAAAATTTTAGTAAATGAATTGGAAGATTTTCTATTAATCATACCAGAAATTCATTGTAGGAGACTTCGAGGTTGATTTTAGGCTTTGCATTCTCATGTTAGAACCTTGGATGCCAATGATTATGTGTAGAGATGGTAGAATAAGAGTGGATTCCGAGTAGTGGGATGATCATTGATAGTATCCTTTGAGGCTAGTATATGAGAGTGTGTGATGTGAATTTCAAATTGCTCATCCTTAACGGATTAAGGAATGTGATGGTGGGTGAAATCTACTGAGTTGTGTTGGAAATTATTTTGACAAGTAATTCATTCGGTGGGGAAGTTGGCTAGAGTACGATATTGTGGATTGGAAGAGTCTACCTGCATAATTGTGGATTTTGTGTTCGGTAGAGCATAGGTTTGGGATTGCCAATTTAAGAGAAATGAGTTAATTCGTTATGCGATGATTTGGGATCCTATGGTTTAAGAGAAAGTTGATTTCTTAAAAGAAAGATTGTGGTAAAGGGTGTGATCTTGGATAGTGAGATGTTTTCTTAGTTCTTACTTGAACTATGTGGTTATGACGGATGTCAATTACAAATTGAGTTGGTTCTTGACGGTATGTGTGATTCATTCCAGTTAAAAAAAGGGGGTAAAACTGGTTTTTTGAGTGTTTTCGCTTTTGGCTTGTGTGGTATTATTTCTAAACTGCCTATTTTGGAAAGTGAAAAAAAAAGATTTCGTGGTAAATCCATTGATTTTGGGATTGGGCTCTTCTAAGGGAAGATGGCTTTGAGTTGGATGCATTTTTTTTGACTCCTTTGTTCTCAGTTGAGTTCTTCGGATAAGTGAGTTGGTAGGCGAGTTCTTTGTGCGTCCCTTGGTAAAGGAGATGCTGCTTGCATAGGTAAAGTGATCGACTGAGAGTTGGAAGAAGAGTTCTATATGTTTTGTGTAGACGGTGTACTTCGGTACCGAAAGGAAGTTTAACCAAAGGTGTGACGGATAGATCCCCTGTCACGGGAATTTGTAGATTGGCGTATCACTAGGACCGTCTCGAGTACTTGCGCGGAGTACACAATGTCTTGTGTTTTTCGGTGCTGATAGAGCACATGAGAGGTCCGGAGTATGAGATTTTGTTAGAGCTGTTGGCCAAGTAAGACCTTACCTTGAGTCCGTGTGTTGAGTGTACTTGTAAAGGTTGAGGCTAGTGTTGAGGCGAAAAATGTTGGTATCCATCTAGGTGGTGTGATCCCATATGTCCAAGAGGGAAGTGACTTGGGAATTAGAGTCTTGCTTGCGCGAGCAATATTCGAATTGTTCACAGCAGTGTGTGGTTTTGTTCGTAAATCCTAGCTGTGATTGTTCTTGGGTAGAACGATGGAAAGAATTCGGGGCCGAATTCAGTTTAAGGGGGGTAGAGTTTAATAACCCATAATAGGATTCGGGAGAAAACCTAAAGATTTAAAGGATACGAGTAGCTGAAAAATCGAATCGGGAGAAGGACCTAATAGAAAATAACCAATTAAACAAATAGAGAAGGGGTTAGCAGTGAATTCCTGCAACTTGGGCTGGGCTGCGCCCATAAGGCAGTGGTGGCCGGCCAAGGGGGAAGGCACCCTTGCCCCCAAACCCTAGCCACCCATACTCCTTCCCCCTCTCCCTTGGGCCCCCTCCCTCTCCCCTAGGCAGCCTCCACCCTCCTCCTCCCCCTTGTGCGCATCCCTAGGCCACCCCTCCTGGTCCTTGCACCCTCCCCACCACGTCTCCATTGCTGCCGGCGAAGAATGTCCGTTCTCCACGCCTGCCGACTAGGAGGAAGAAGGAGATCGCTAGTGGTGGTCGGCTGTTGGAGGAGGAAGAAGAGGAAGGGATTGGGACCATCTTTGGGGGGAGAGTTCGCTGGAGGGTGCTCATCGTGCCCGGCAATCGGTTCTTCAAGGGTAACCTCGTTTTCCCCTCGTTTAGATGCTTTAGCGCTTAATTGTTCTATGTCGGTAAATCTATCGCCTAAGGGTAGATCGTGTTAGAGAGACGTTTTGATATAGTTAAGCGCTGATTTAGTCTTGGACGTCTCCTAGGAAGATGTAGAGGACGTCAATAGCTTTCAATGAAGTGCTAGAACGTAATTTTTGGACCTCTGTAGCAAAAGATATGATTTTATTAGTGCGGCGGTTCTGCAACCCTGTCAGTTTCTGGACAGGTTTTAGTGAGCTGACCTTTGCGATCAGATAAAGAGAGAATTAGAGGATCTCAGTATAACAAAAGTTGTAGATAATTGTCGTAGCTTTCAGGGAAGCACAAGAGCACGAAATTTGGGTAAACGAGCTGAAAGTTATGTTAGTTTTAGTGCTCTGTCCAGAAAGGCTGACGTGAAATCGATGTTTTGTTAATCAGCTTAAAAGTGATTTTAGATGGCCGAATCAGGGAGGCTCACCAACTAGGTTTAGTTGGGAAATTTGATTACCTTTCAATGAAGTCCAAGAACACCTAATGTGGACCACTGTAAGGAAAGATATGAATTTTAGAACTTGACTGTTCACAGAGGGCATTTCAGTACTTAAGAAAGCGGAGTCGGGATCGCGTTGCAATTTGCTACTTGATGAGTTCGCTTATTTAATTCATGTTTTTGTTACTATGGTCTTAGTTTATATTCATAATGTATTAGGTGGGGATTGGTACGGAGGCAGCACCGTCTTCACGTTCTCCATTCGCAGCGGTTAAGGCAAGTGCATTGTTTGATTCGTGGTTGCGATTGATTGGTGTTTGTGTGCTTTCTCGATATGTGATAGTATAGTGAGATTGATGGCATGATGTTGGTTTAAGATTGGTGGATGCTCCAAATATGTTTATGCTCTGTTGTGGTATGATGTTATCGTTTTGTGGTAAATTGATGATGATTAAATGATGAGCATGTGCATATTGAGATCATGTTGAGGCTTGGTCACGTGGTGACCAAGTATGTTTCCCTTTGAGATGCCCGTCATGAATGTGCGGGCTCGAGATCCCACACTCGTGGAGTGTGGGCATGAGGTCCCGAATACTTGCGGAGTATTGGGCAATTGGTCCCTGTGCGTGCGCGCACAGGCATGGGTATGCGGCGACGGTTGCATACTTTGCATTACCGGTGTAATGCACAAAGAAAGATAAAGAGAAAGGACCCTTGAGCATTGCATTTGCATATGAGATGTTCTATTGTTGATCGCCTTTACATGGATGCTGATGTTATAGTTTCTTTGCAGATTTGCTGAGTCTGTGGACTCACTCTTGCTTTTATTGTTGTTTTAGGTACCCGAACCAAGAACGACATGCATGGGGGGAAGTAATCTGCTAGTCACACACCTGCCACATGAACTAAATAAAGATAAATGATATTCAGAACGTAATTGTTTTAGTAATTGGGCGAGATGCCCAAAGATTTATTATGTTTCGTCTCATGCAATGGATTAAATGTAATAATGATGAGTAGTAGAAATTCATATCTCTCTAGTTATGTTAGATACTTAGCATGTCTTTGATTATCTTTTGATGTCTTTGGAAGAAGGTTTTAGTTAATATTTGAATTGTCTGTGTGTTGGAACCTTCGTGTAATTAACTTTACAAGGGAGGTTCTGCCGAAATTTATTAAGATTGTCTAGTTTGGAATTATTAGAGTTTGTTTAGTAGCATTCCAGGCTCATGTCGGACTGGGGTGTTACAGTCAACGTCTCTCTGCGGGGCATTAAATGCGCATCAGAATTTCTCCTCCATTGTCACCGTGCTCACTTGCTCCCATGAATTCTTGGTCCACGGCCGTAGCATGAACCGAGCCCACCATGGACTCATGTTCTTGCTCGAAACCCTAATCCTTTTCCATATATATTGTTCCCTTAGCTCCTCCTGGTGTTCCTTTACACCCCACCTTGCTCACTCTCTGTGTTTGGGCTCAAAACTACTTCAAATCCTCAAACCACCATTGTTGACCCGAGAAGCTCCAATGGCGGTCTTGGTGTCCAGTGGTTCATCTTCAATCTTTCTTATACCCTTTTTAGCTCCTCAACTTCCTTTGCATTTCCCCTAACTTGATTTTGGGTTGCATTCACAGGAATCACTCAATTTTAAGTTTGGAGATTTTCGGCTTACTTCACCCCTTTTCTTCTCCAACTCCGGTAAGTGGTTCTTTTTGCAATTACTTACTCGTGGAGCTTATGGGAACCTCAATGAAGCTGTTTTGATCACCCATTGGTGTTCATTTTGCTCGAGTTTGTCATTTGCCACTTTATCTTCCTCGGCTCGGTGGACTTCATCGTGTTCAAGTCACCACCGCCATCTTTGAAGCCCTCTCGGTTAAGGTAGCCTCTTAATAGTCCCTAGAAGTCGTGGCTTTTCGCTTCCTTGGACCGCAGCTGAGCATTTTGCTATTTTCATGTTTTGCGAAATGACCTCCTTCTATGTTTCAGGCTCGTGGCGTTCTGAACCTCCACCACGGCGAGTCACCACCATTAGGTTCGCAACACTATTGCGAACCCATTTTGGCTGTTGGTTGGCGCCGCGCATGCGGGTCGCGGCGACAAGCCGTGGTAGCCACTCGGGTTTTGTCAGCTGGGAGTGCCCGTTTTCGTCAAATTATTAGGACACGTTTAATGTTTAATTATTGCCAATCATTAGAAGTATTAATTGTTTCTTAATTTGGCCAAATGTCTCACTGACATGTGTGCCCAACCCCCTGTAATCACCCGCTGGCGTTAATCAGTGTGTTTAGGCATCATTAATGTTTAATCTTAGGTTAATTAAATGTCGGCATTTATTAGCTGTCGGGGATAACCCCTGTGCCACTGCCAGGTGGGCCCATAAGCTTAGCGCCGAAAACCAGAAGTCATTAGGGCTGATTTTGGGTTTATTTATTGCTAATCATTGTTAGCAATAAATGTGTCCGAAATTACCTTTTTGGGTCACTGACGTTTGGGCCCTCAGTCCTTAAATCACCTCTGCACAAAATCTTTAGGACACATTAATTGCTAATCATTGGTCATTAGTAATTAGTTATCTGTCCTAAAACCTCCTAGTATCTCGCTGCCATGTGGACCCCATGCACTGTGCACGTGTGATAAAGCTTGCGTGTGTGGCTCACAGTCACTAACATGCGGCCCCACGTGTCAGCACTCCAGATTGCACTTCGATCTTGGACCACCGTCCATTTTGCGATCTGCGGCCCAGATTTAGTATGCGTTCGGATCATCCGGTTGCCTAAATCATTCTAGGCCGTCCATCGCTAGATCTGCGGTCCTGATCGTGTATGCTGTCGGACCTTCGACGAGGCGTGATCCGAGCCGTTCATCTTTAGATCTGCGGTCGTGGTTAGTCGAGGCAACCGCACCGTCCGGTTCGTCCTTCCTCGTGGCCGTTGAATCTTGATCAACGGTGGGCTCTTTTAGGGATCGCGCGTCTTATTGTTTTCGTGCGTGTGGCTCGTTGGATTTCGCATCAACGGCCTACGAGCGTCCACGTCGCTTATTTCCATTTGAGTTGGATTTCATTTCTGAAAGTATTTATTTATCAACTAAAAATTGTATCAGAACTTTAGAAATTCATAACTAAATCATTTTAACTCCTTTTTAGGTGTTTCCAACTGTAATAAAATTCTATGCCTCTGTAGTTTAATGTAAAAATGCATTCGGGCATGTTTCTGTCACAGAAAATTGTGTAACTCAAATGAAGTGATTTCTGCCAATTTTGATTATCCCAAAAATAGAATTAAACTTGTAAAATGCATATCTTTTTCTGTATAACTCCAAAATGTGCAAAATCAATTTTGTTAAATTCCTCTGTTAGTATACTTTAATCTGAAATAGGTTTTGAACATGTTTATGTTTATGGAAAATGTAAAGTGCTAGGTTTACAACTTAGAAAAATCATAAGTAATTCATTATAACTTCAAATTTAGTAATCTCAACTTTGCTGTTCTTTGGATGACATGATCTACCTACCATAAAAATTTCAGAGCTTAGATCATTCCAGAAAATTTCGTCATGAACAATACCAATAATTAATTTAGTTGATTTATAGGCTGAGAGAACTTAGTTTAGCCATAACTTTTTCATGCTAAGTCCAAATGAAGTGTTTCTTGTTTCTAAAATTGTCTAAAATCAACCTCTAGCTGCTGTAGAAATTTCATGGGATTTGGATGTTCTTTGTTGTTGAGTTCCTCTTGGTGTTCTTCGTTCTTATTGGTTTTATCGCCTTTTCGCGTTAGGTTCCGAAGAATTTATTGAACCCGAGGATCCTCCTCTGCAGCAAGAACAATTGCAGCAAGGCAAGCAGTTTGATCATGTTAATCCCAGTATTTTAAGTATTTATGTTGATTATAAATTCTATGTATGCATTGCTACTTTGTGTTAAACTATTGTCGTTAGTTGGCCTAGTAGATGCATTTCCTTAGGTAAATGATTATCCTTTACTACCATGAGCCTAGGTATTGCTGTGATTTAGAGTTCGTGGATGAGCTCTTGTCACTTAGTAGTTGCGAATTAATTGCTTAGCCATGCTTAGCTTCCGGTAGAAATGGGCGGTTATCGACTTGTCGATAACCTTGATCACATAAAACTTAGTATGATTTATGATTTCAGCCTTGTGCCATGTCTACTTATGAAAAATAAAACCGAAAACAAAATGATTTAGACTTGAGCACAATGGTATGATTGGTGTGCTTTTGGGTGTGACCGGAATGGTGCCCGGGTCATTAAGGACCGAGTTACTTGCGCCACCGTACTGAGCATTTTGCGTGCTAACCACACTAGAGGGTATGGGACCTCTCTTGACTTAGTACTTTGGTGTGTATTGGCTTCGGGTCGCAGGAGGTCGCAGGAGTATGGTGTTGGGAGCATTGTAGTGTCCGAAAGACTTCACCCGTGATGGGATTTGTTGTCTTTCGGCTTGCAATGTAAGCGTATGGTGTTTCTACCCATACGAGCGGCTCGTGTTTGATACACAATATTGGAAAAAGTCTCGTAGGACTTATGTGAGGACCCCAGTTTATTTGGCTTGTAATGCTTAACCAACCACGGTCCTAGCATCACAAATCAAATAAAGCGATCCTCGAGATATGTATACTTCGAAAGCGATATCGCACCTCGTTACAAAATTAGACATCAACTCCATTCAACATAGAGTCCAAACATTACACTACAAGCGGAAGATAAACAAATAGTAACAATAATACGGACATAGGCCACGATGCCAAAGATACACAAATAACAAGAGCGGCAGCGAAGCAAAAGTGCCATAAGATGGCTATAAACAAAGCCAATCGAGTGTGCCTTCAACCCACAAGGCATCCGCCCGGACCGCCAAGACTAGTCGTCCAGAAGCGGCAACACGACTCACGAAGTGAGGACCACGAGGCTCACCTTCTTCCTCTGCAACAAAAACATTAAGCAAAGCACCGAGTACAAAGATTGTCTTTGTACACTTAAGACTGACGTGTGAACTAGCGGACTGTTCATATGCTACATGCGAGCTTATTTGGTGGAGGCCATATGTTTCATTTGCATAAAGCCAACTTTCGTTTGCAATAATATAATACAGTTTAAAGGCAAGTTTGCAATTCATTTTAAGATTGAAATAGCGATAAGGATAATAATAGCAGCAGAGCAAAGATAAAACAACCTAGAAGTGACTATCCCAATAGTCACCACAACAATAGCACGAATCCCAGTTAATTGCCACCCATCAAGTTTTAATTTAAATGTTGTAGTCTAACTCTTGAAAAGCTTACCCAAGCGTGTCCATCACCTAGGGCGAGGCTATTCGAATAGTTTTTAACCTGCAGGGTGTACCACTGTACCCACACCTCGGACACTTTAAGCCAAAGCACACTTAGAAGGTATGCTGCACATGACTAAGTCCTCTGAGACTGTTTCCAATATTGTGTATCAACCCGAGCCGCTCGTATGGATAGAAACCCATACGCTTACATGGTAAAGCCGAAAAGACAACTACCCACTCGGGATAAAGCTTTTCGGACAACTACCATGCTCCCACCTCCATCCCTCCTGCGACCTCCTGCGACCGGAGCCAATACACGCCAAAGTACTAGGTCAAGAGAGGTCCCATATACTCTAGTGTGGTTAGCACGCGAAATGCTGGATAAAAATTCACTCACAAGATGTTGGTCCTTACTTGACCGGGCACCTTTCGATCACACCCAAAAGATCACACCAATCTTACCATTGTGCCGCGTCCAAATCATTTTTGTTTTCATTTTTAGTTTGCAATTAAACATAGCGGAATCTTTGAAACATAAAGTTGTAGTAAATTTTGTGTGATCAAGGTTACCGACTAAAGTCGATAACCGCTTGATTCTCTAGATACTAAGCATGTCTAAGCGGTGAAATCGTATCTACTAAGTGACAAGAAATCATCCAGCGATCTCTAATCACAGACAAATAACCTAGGCTCGGTAGTAGAGATCAATATTTTATCTACAGGATATGCATTCGGATTTAACTAATCAATTTAACACAAATTAAGCGATGCGTACATACAATGAAACAAAATATTAGACTTTAAAATACTGGGATAAATATGATCAAAGCGCTTGCACTTTCTTTGTTGCTCAATATGGTGCGGAGGATCGTCCTCGGGGTTGCCGCAAATATCGAAGCCTAACGATCGAACATAACGACAAATAAGAGCGAATAACACCGACAAAACTCAAACATACAACAACACCAAAACAAGCTAAAACTCACACAGACAACCTAAGCAAGATATAACAAAATTTTAGAAACAGAGAACAAATTATTTTAAGTTATTAGCAATTTTCTATGAATTTTCTAAGCTAAAAACACAACAAGCCACTAGTTAATTACTTAACAAATTTTTATGAACAGAAACAGTGTGTAAAACCTATCCTAATAGTTAGTATACTGAAAATGAAATTTTCTGAATTGGGTTCATTTAATTTGGACAATTTTTGGAAGAGATATGCATTTTCTAATTTAGAAGATACATAAGACATCATTTTATTAGCTAACAGATTTTTGCTACAGAGACATGGGTGAAGCTAATTTTAGTAAACAATACATTTGAAATGAAAATAAACGACCTTTGGATTCATGCAATTTGGATAAAAATTGAATTAGTTATGCATTTTACAAGTTTAATTGAATTAACGATTACATGAAAAGCATTACTGATTTACTAAAGCATTTACTCCTTTTCTACCCACCAACTAACCCCGACAACGACCGGCGGGCGCCTTGAAAGTCTTGACGAAACGACCGCCGCCAGAAAGTGGCGTCGAAGGCGTATTCTAAGAATACGTCTTTGACATATCAAAGTGTACTTCTAACACACACTCAAAGAGAAATACGCTTTCAAGCAGAGAAAACATATCGCCAAGGTTACACACCCACTAACGACATCATGGGCCCATGGCGGTGACTCGAGGGAAATATAACGGTTGGATTAGAGTTTACTAAACACGATTACGAGAGGGCCCACAAATCGATGACATAACTAAACAAATATTAGTGCTAGCGAATACCACCGCGCTCGCGGCGCGCGCGCACGGGACGGCGCGGCGCGCGATGGATCTCGCGAACTAGTGGGTTTCAAGCGGCGAGTGATACCTTCGGGTTCACGAGACTCGGCGAACCCGGTGGTGGCGGCGCGGGTCCGATGGTCACCGGAGTTGAGCTCACGGCGGCCGGAGGCGGAGAAGAAAGCACGGCCCACGCGGAGAAGGCGTCACGGACTTCTAGAAGACTCGGAAGGTGTGCTTAAGCTCGCCTCAACACCGGGAGCAAGAAGCACACGATAACGCCGACGAAGAAAGCCCGAGGTGACCGGAATTTCCGGCGGCGGAAACCGAGCTTGGAGAAGAATTGGTCGCGACGCCCGCAACGATGCACAAAAGGCGTAAACAAGCCCACCGTTAGACTCGGTGCATCAATGCGATCCTAAGGGACTAAGTGACGGAGCTGAAACTCACCAGTCGCAAACGAGCTCACGGATCGAGATCGCCGAGGCGGAGACGACAATACCGCTCTTGGTGATCCACCGGGCGCCAAGGACTGGAATAGGAAAAATGGGCGCGAGGCAAGAGGAACACGATGGTGCGATCGCCGCTCAAGCGGCTCGAAGCGGCGGCGCTACGCTCGAGTTTTCTCCCGGCGAAGCTAAGAAATGGCGGAGAGGCGCAAGAATGGCTGCGAGAAGGAATGGGCGACCCTATGAGGTAGATGGACTTGAGCGATCCTCTGGAGGCGGACGCACGCGTCCCGTGGCGGCGGCGAGCTTGCGTGGCACGCATCGCGATCGCCCCGAGCTCCGGTAGGCAGCGAGTGGCGAGAAGAACGGCGAGTGGGACCCATATGTCGGCCGATCGAGTGGTGCGAACCGGTGGTTTGATTTGATCAGCGACGCACCGACCGTTGGATCTGAAATGGACGGCTGGGATTGGTGTATGCATTCGGACAGGTCGGTTGCGCACGCGACGTGGATCGTTCGATCTTCATCGGACGGTCACGATTGATTGGACTCGGGCGGTACGTTTAGTTGACGCGACCGAGCCAAGTGGTGCGAGTCGGACTCGAGCCTGAGTTGGGTTCGGGCAGAGAACAAGACCTTTGGAATTTGATTTAAAAGACAGAGAAGGTTTTGGGGAATTTTTAGAGGTAGCTCCTGAGCTCTAAAAATTTCGAAATTTTTATGGTAGCTACTAGAGACAGAGGACAACCTTGTATAATTTTTCCAGAACTTTTTATGCACTGCATTGTTCTAGAGAAAATTCACAAGCTGCTATACAGGGAGTTTGACCAGGTTTTCAACTAGTTTGACTTGGCCATTTAAAATAGCAAACAAAATCTAAAAATTGTGAAATAATTCAGGAGGTAGATAGGATGATCAATATGATAGGAAAAATAATTTCAGAGGATGACCATAAGTTTGAAAGCTAAGAACTGACAACAACAATTTCCAATCACAAGAATTAAATTCTAAAATTGGAAATTGCTAGGAAAACTTTAGAAACTTTCAAATGATTTGAAGAGACAACAAAAGTTTTATTTCTCCTCAAAATTTTACATTTGAAATACAAACCCTAAGTTAGGGCTGTTACAAATCTCCCCCTTACAGAATCTCGCCAGAGATTACGATCACCGAGAAGAAGGATGGGTAATCTGCTCGGAGGCGATCTTCCCGCTCCCAAGTGGCTTCATCCTCGGAGTGGTTTGACCATCGAACTTTAAGGAACTTGATCACACGGTTCCTTGTTCTACGTTCGCCTTCTTGAGGATACGAGCAGGCGCTCACGATAAGACAGATCTTCTTGCACATCGATATTTTCCAATGGCGTTTCCTCCACAGAACACGAAGGCACTTCTTCAATTGCGACACATGGAAAACATCATGCACCCCTCAAGTGTAGCCGCAACTCTAACTTGTATGCAACAGCTCCCACTCTCTTGATGATGCGATACGCCCGACATATCGAGGAGCGGTTGCCCTTGACACCAAAGCGGCGATGTCCTTCGGGTGAGACTTTGAGATACACAAAGTCATTGGGCTGAAACTCAACTCACGGCGACGTCGATGCGCATAGCTCTTACGCTCGGGTCGAGCTACGGCGCGAAGTGCTCACGAATCAAGCGCACTTGACTTTCACCTCATTGATTGAATCGGGCCAAAGAACCGCCTTTCACCGGTTTACGACCAGTTCAACGGGGTTCCTGCCGCCTCCCATACAAAGCCTCAAACGGTGCCATACCGAGACTAGCTGGAAGTCGTTGTTGTAGGAGAACTTCGGCAAGCGGTAGACACTTCTCCCAATTCTTCCCATAGGAAAGAACACAAGCACGGAGCATATCTTCAAGAACTTGGTTGACCGCTCCGTCGACCATCGATCCTGAGGATGATAGGTGAAATGAAAAGAAAGACGGGTCCCCATGGCTTCTCTGTAAAGCGTGCCATAGCCGAAGTGAAAGAGAGCCACGATCGACACAATCGTTAAGTGGCACACCATGCAAGCTCACAATGCGGGAGATATAGAGATCGCCAATCGATCGACACCGAGTGGTAAATGCTGGCGAGAAGTGCGCTACCTTCAAATCGATCGATAACAACCCGGATAGCATCCTTCCCCAAGAAATGCAGAGGCGGACCGGTGATAAAATCCATGCCTCGAATCCCACTTCCACTCTGGTATAGGCAAGGGATGGAGGAGACTGCTGACGCCGGCGATGCTCGGCCTTGACGCGACAACATATGTCACATCGGCCACGAACCTGCAATCTCGTGTTTCATGCGAGTCCACGAGAATCTCTCGACGAGATCTTGGTACATTTTAGTAGCCGGGATGGATGGACAAAGGCGAACCGTGGGCCTCTGAAGAATCAAATCCCGCAACTCGGGACCTTTGGGACCACAAGACCTGCCCAAACCACACAACACCGTGCTCATCTTACGTGAAACACTTGGTGATCCATTCACGATGTTTTGCTTGATTTTACCCACACCATCATCGATTCTTTGGCGACTTGATCCGATCCACCAAAGTCGGTTGCACTGTCAGGCGATGAAGGGAACCGTGCTCAACTAAACCCAAGTTGAGACGCTGAATTTCGCAAGAAGCGCAGTTCTCGCTCTTGGATCATCAAAGTATTGCAATACACCTTTCGACTAAGTGCATCAAGAACCACATTGGCCTTGCGGTGATGCGAATACCCATGTCATAATCTTTGATTAATTCCAACCATCTCCTCTGCACGAGGTTCAAATCGGGCCGAGTAAATAAGTATTTCAAACTCTTATGATCGGAATACACCTCACGGTTTCCGATCAAATAATGCCGCCAAATCTTGAGTGCATGAACTCTGCAGCAAGCTCTAAATCATGGGTGGGATAGTTGAGCTCATGAGGCCTCACTGCCTAGATGCATAGGCAACCGCCTTGCCTTCCCGCATAAGAACACATCCGAGTCCTCGACGAGAGGCATCGCAATAAATATCGAAGCTCTTGTGGATATCGGGAAGAGTAAGGACTGGAGTGAAGTCAATCGCTGTTTGAGCTCCCGAAAGCTCTCATCGCATAGCAGAGGACCACACAAACTTCTTATCCTTCTTGAGCAATTCACCATCGGCTTTGCGATTTTGGAGAAGTTCTCGATAAGCGGCGGTAATAGCCCGCTAAGCCGAGAAAACTCCGCACATCGTTGATCGACTTGGGCGCCCCCAAGATAGAACATCACGACCTTCTTTGGGATCCACGACTATGCCTCCAATGAAAGAACATGGCCCAAGAATGCCACTTCCTTCAACCAGAACTCACATTTGCTGAACTTTGCATATAGTTGATGTTCCCGCAATCTGCCCAAAACAATCTTCAGATGCTCAGCATGCTCTGCTTCAGTTTTGGAATAGATAAGAATGTCATCAATAAAGACCACCACAAATTTATCCAAATATTCCATGAATACTGAATTCATAAGGTTCATGAACAAAGTTGGAGCATTGGTTAATCCGAAAGACATGACGGTGTACTCGTACAGGCCATAACGAGTAGTGAAAGCCGTCTTCGGAATATCCTCAGCCCTGATCCGGACTTGATGATAGCCCGATCTCAGATCAATCTTGGAGAACACCTGAGCTCCAGACAACTGGTCAAAAAGATCATCAATGCGGGGCAGAGGATATTTATTCTTCACCGTCACTTCATTGAGAGGACGGTAGTCAACACACATACGCAAAGTCTTGTCCTTCTTCTTCACAAAGATCACCGGACAACCCCAAGGAGATGAACTGGGACGGATGAAACCCTTTGCTTGGAGCTCACCAAGCCGCTTCTTCAATTCTTCTAGCTCATTGGGAGGCATCCGATACGACGCTTCAAATCGGAGCT